>CADCXA010000031.1:1200000-1800000 GCA_902806565.1 Hypoxylon rubiginosum | reverse complement strand
CTTGTATCCATGGTGGGTGTCTGGCTTTTTGTCCGTAATGATGACTTGATAGGTTGCTTTTCCCTATGTGTTGGTCCCCGAAACATGGATACTTGGTTTGATCCCGTCGGCTTCTTTAGCTGTCCTATTGTCACGTCATCTCCCTCCACTATTCGGGTTTGTCGAACTTCCCAGCTCGACTCCAAAGACTTGGTAAATAGAACTTCAAATTCGGATTTCTTATTGGTACGATGTTGCAACAACAGATGGACGCAATGCTGCTGCTGACAGTAACAGTTCCACGCCGAGGTCAGGGCACGATATAGCTTGTTGGCATGGACAAAAAAGCTACAGATGGCTGCGTCGATAGTCGAAGCCTTGATAGCTAACGCCCTCTTTCCGACGAGCTGGGTCTCTTTGCTCATGTCAAGTAAACCCTTCATCCTCTCCAGAAGGTCCTTCAGCTCAGCGAAAAGCCCATTGCGGACAGTTGCTCCGTTACTGAACTTGAGCTTGTATAGTTGATACTCCATTCCGTCTTTACTCATCGCCTGCTTTAACCGAGATATAATCGGCCCTTTCTATGTAACGTCAAATGCGTTCTTTTTCGCCACACTGCTGGTAGGGTGGACTTACCGACGTGGAAATAGCCTGCTGAATAGTGTCCTCGTTGACAGCGAGCTCGTGGTTTAATTTCTGCATAACTTCGGCGATTGATGTTATGTGCCTCAAATAGAGTTCATAAGACTCCTGTAGGCGATCCAGAAGAAGATCTGAAACAACTTGGTCCTTCCATGCTTTCCCTCCAGGGTCAGCTAGTAGCTCTCGGATTTTATCATCGCTCACAACGAGCGGTAGTAAAAGTAGCTTTAGATGCATTTTATACGTCAGCTGATAGTAGGTAAGGTTATCGCTGCACTTCTGGTACTCCAGCCTGATCTTGTGCCAAAAACGGAAGCGCTTTGCCACTTCACGATACTTATCAAGCGTTTCGATGGCAAGCGGGAAAGCCCCTAGAACAATGCCTGCTATTTCAAAGCCAGACATCTTAGCTTGTGGAGTCTGTAATCGACGAAAACAACGTCTGAGTTTAGAGATGAGAAGCTGAAAATAAAATGAACTCGCTCGCTTCCTCGCTACTGTAACCGAGTACCCAATCTACCAATCATAATCCCACATAAGCCGATGTGGCGCATACCCCTCACGATCAGGCGGGATACCCGACATCGCCCGACTTGGTCATCATTCTGCTCAAATCCGGTAGTCTATTAGCTTCAATTCAATGATTACGAAGCGCTAGATAGGAGATCTCTATATCTATAATGCAATGGCTCTTACCCAGCTGGCTGCTGAAGTAAAGAATTATGTCCGTCCAAGCCGCACAGCTGACCATCGCCGATTGGAGCCGGGTAGTAAAGAACAGCCTCGCTCGACTGCATTCGGACACCAAGGTCAACGCCTCGGACAGTTGGGTTACCATAAAACCGAACGATGTTGAGGATTTGCTCGATAAATTTGCTCTGTGGGCTGGCAGTTTGGGAGCTTTACATGCTCCTTCTAAAAGGCTATCACTTGATCACCGGCTTCAGGATGCACCCGATATTCGCGAGCAAATATGCAAGTACCTAGAAAACCTCCAAGAAGCCATCGAGGATCGTGAGCGAGCCGAATCGAATTACATGGAAACAGCTAATGGGCAACCATAGTAAACGGTATAGTCACAGGCGACAATCCAAACCAGAATCTTCATGAAGAGTCGGACGAAGATGACGAACCCCGAAACTCGGACGATTCACCCACAGACGAGGCCCAGATGATACTTGAAGTTATCGCCCAATGCACGCGCTCCCTATTTCGCATGGCCGTCCTCATCCGCCAGACAGGCCCACAAGATCGCTTTAAGAGAGCGATGCAGCACAGCGAACTTGCTTTTCCCGGCTCGTTTGATACGGAACACGTGGAGCAGAAATACGCAAAGCTTAGACGGCATGACTCAAGGTGGCTTGCACGTCGATTAGGCAGTGCTATAGCGAAGCGAAGACAATTCATTAAATATTGCCGAGATCACAAGTCTCGACTCGGCGTGGACAACGACGAAATCTCGAACGAAGTAGACACAAGGACCGAGCTACTCTCGAGCAAGGCGACTATATTCAAAAAGAAGAGATACTTAGAGGAGAAGTCTAAGCTTGAAGAAGAGGACGACGCCGTGTCGTTAATGACTGCATCAACGGCATTTGACTCCGACACGTTCCAAACGTTGCCGCGCTTAAACGATCTATCCCCAGATGGCCAAGCATTTGAATGCCCGATATGCTTTACTCTGCAGGATTTCCTCCGAGAGAAATCTTGGAAGTAAGTCAAGCACTCTGTTTGCAGTTGACTCCGAGGACTTCCGTTAATACCTGTTCAAGGATACATGCCCTTCGTGATCTCAAGTCATATGTCTGTACGTTTCCAGACCAAAATTGTCAAAATGAGCTTTTTGATGACAGAAATTCCTGGTTCGAGCATGAGCTGCATTACCACCGGTCGCGATATACCTGCAGCCTCTGCGGAGAGGGCGTCCTTAGCTCAAAGTCCGACCTCGAGTCCCATATTACTTCGGCTCACGCGTTATTTTCCCCAGATCAGATGTTAATGCTTGTCGATGCTGGAAGACAAGTATCGTCTCAATTAAGTGCTCAGGACTGCCCATTCTGTGATGAGTGGGCTGAAGCGTTGCGGTCTCGCGGGGACCCGAATGGGAAACTCGTACCTGGAAAAGGAGGTAACATTTTTGTCTCTACCCTTCGGTTCAAGAGACACGTGGCTACTCATCAGGAGCAGCTTGCCATATTTGCCATCCCCAAATCATTCGGGAAACCCGGGTCGGTTAATTCTAGCGATGCTCACTCAGTTTCAAATAATATGTCCGCACAAGCGTCTAGTGATGAAGATTATCAAAGCTCACTTTTACGCGAACCTTTAATTTGGCCAGAAGAGGAACAAAGTCAACATCCCGCTAGAAATCGGATTTACTCATTGGAAGGTGCACTTGATGAGGAGGGGCGCGAGGTTGAGGCGTTGCTTACGACACGTCGTAGGCAGCGGAGAGATACAGAGTCAAGCGAATCCGGGGCTCCTCTAACGACATCCAAGTTCAGACCTACAGGTGATAGATCAAAACCCCTCCCTAAATCACCGTCATCACCAATCCTTTTTCCATTACCAGACAGCGATGTGTCGACCAACTTCGGAGATCAAACCAGCAAGCCGCCCGCCAAAGCACTTCTATCAAAAGCTGTAGCAAAAGCGAATGCGGCGGTAGAGTTTGATAATGCCCAGGATTACCGCGCCGCTAGAGACCTTTACTCTGAAGCTTGTGAGATTCTAAGGGAAGTTATTTCAAGGACAAGCGGCGAAGAGGATGTGAGAAAGATTGAGTCCATAGTAAGCTTACCCATACAGCAAATTGAAAGGGGTACAAGGTTAACACATTCCAGCTACTCACATATCGGTTGAGGATAAAGGAACTACATGATTTAATCAGTAGTGCGCGAAATGACGAGGCATTTCTCACAAAACCAATGAGCCCAGCGAGCGAATTGGCAGACGACGAATACATCACTCCGAGTCAACTTGCGCGTCGGGACTTAGAGGAATCAGAATTACATAAGAGTAAGAGCCATACCCTACTTCAATTTCGCACCCACCTTGAACTCATTCATACGCAGTGGAAGGGAAGCAGGTCCGCGTTGTGTCGCCTCTGCGAAATGAGAACAACGAGCAACCTTCCAATATCACGCTTTCAATGCCGACATCTTTTGTCTCAAGAGCTATCCCGCCTCCGAACACTGTCAAGGCAGCCTGTCTCGCCTGTGTAAGTTTGAATAGTCTACTTTCGCATTAAAGCTATTGTACTGACTGGACTATGTACAATAAATAGAGAGCGAGGAAGCTTAATTGTGATGGAAATAATCCATGCTCGCGCTGTCGAGAATCGGGCTCTGAATGTATTCAGGTCGCTTCTCGCCGCGGTTACAAGGGGCCATCGCCCCCACGAGATGATAACAACGAGGAACCTATCAAAGGCACGCACTCAACGCCGGCATCTTCCATCTCAGAAGCTATTGCGCCTTCAAACACTATGGGGCAACGAGCCTGTCTCGCATGTGTAAGTTTTTAAAAAGTATACTTTTGTACCGAAAAGGGTATCGTACTAATTATATTATGTAAAACAAATAGAGATCGAAGCACCTTAAGTGTGATGGAAAGAACCCGTGCTCGCGTTGTCTAGTATCGGATTCTGAATGCGTTTACATCGCTTCTCGCCGCGGTTACAAGGGGCCAAGGAGGAGCAGGGCATCGAACCCAAACAAGGGTCATATTTCGGACTCTCCTCCTTCGACCAGCGGCGACAGCTACCCCGTGCCGACTGTTGCGACTCCGCCGAATGATACTGCATCAATATATTCCCTTATAAGCGGGTCCATGCCTGGGCGTCCGCCGTCACCACAGCCGGCCGCCGGGCGAGTAGAGCCTCGCACGACCGAGAGGCAACGCGGGCAGTCGCCGAATGTATATGGCGAACTTTTCAACGAGCGTGGGTCTCTGTCGTCCAGCCCGTCACCGCCGCCGCCTCCGCTCCCACCTCCGGTCTTCCGAAGCCCCACGATCGAGCGTGAGGTGATTACGCACTACCGCGATATCGACTATGGTAAGTTTTTTTTTTGTCGGCAGCGTAGAAACCCCACTTTCGAGATGTATGAGACACAACTGGCTAACGTTGCACCAGGCGTCACGCGAGCTAAGCCGGATACGATTCCCGAGGAAGAACACCCCATCCAAGAACTCATCGTGCCGCTCAAGGATGGCAATTCCGAGTAGGGAGTCCCAGCCAGTGCTCGATGGACTAAGATTAACCGGAGACTAGTTGACCCGGCCGCTTTAGAGATTGGAAAGGAGCGGTTCGAAATCCGCGAAGACTTTGTCATCGTTCTTCGTGTCTTAAGCAAGGAGGAGATCCAAACCTACGCTGACGCCACTATGCAAATAAGAGGTAAGACTCACAAGCTTACCTAGGTAGCTATATTCTACACACGTTCGTATATGTTACTAACTGGATACTATTATAAGCGAGAAGCAAGAAGCATGAACCGGAGGCGCACTCTGATGCACCCGCGCCGGAATAGTGACGGCGATGATAAGTCTTAGCAGAACAGCAATCGGTATAATAAAGGAGTAAGTTAAAAAAATTGTTTCCCAACAGGAAAACCGAAATGATACGATGTGCTTAGGTGTATAGACTTGTGTCATATGTTTTCCTTGCGCCTTGTCAGGCCAAAGGACTGCTACTAGCGTGGTCTTGTGTGTGGACTGCAAGTGCAGCTCACTCGTTTATCAGCCTTCGAAAGCCTTTTAAAAGCAGAAGCCTCCTCACCTTTAGAGAGCCGTTGTAGGACGTCTAATGTAGTAGTGTCCACCTATCGTCGACATCTTCCGCGCCGTAGATCGGAGCTTAGGTGTCGTTTTTTAACATGTTATTTTGTGAAACTAAATATTTAATTGCATTCAATTTGCCAATATGCAATCAAGCTCGGAAAATCACTTATTCCTGTGTGCGTCAGGACCTTCTCCGCGAGATTTAACTAGCTGTGATGAGGCACAACTCGGCGCTGACGATTCTCCCGGGCTTGATTTTGAAGGGTGGTTGCAGCTGCACAGCACTTCTTCAGTGACAGAATCGGGCCGGGCGGATATTGATCTGGTTGCTACTCCACCAAGCATGGGGATTGCGGATCTCTTATGCTTTTCTTCGTTGCAGCCCGAGATCTCACAGGAGGATGGTGAGGTGTGCGAAATCTCTACACCCAGCTTATTAGGATTGGTGGACGGTGGAACTGTTGGAATTGGCGACGGTGGTGTGGCGGGTTATGAGCCCGCTACATCCAAATGATTCCTAGGTAGACTACCAAAAGAGGATATCTTAGGAAAATTTCAGAGGACTTAAGCAGAGTGGTCTTCCTGAAGGATATTGGGGAGCCTAGCCGTATCACTTAGGCTTCGGAGTCCATCCACTCCATCCATATATCTATCAGATGGAATACCTACCTACCTATGTAGCTTAACCTGAGTACCTCACACGAGTTATTTGGTGGTATTATGTTAGCTAGATCAATTTAATCAGTTTACCAACAGTCTCCGGGGCTCTGCTTGAAAGAAAGGGGCTGTCCGGTCCCACTGTAAAGCGGTTCCTGCACTTTATACCGGTAGTACAAGAGCGGACAGCAATGCCGAGCGATTAAGACGGGCCGGCCCGTCAATTTTTTTATTTCGACTTACCAACGAACACTCATCTATCCAACTACATTGCCATAGCTATCAGTCATCTTTCAGCTTTTCCCGTGACTCGTTTCACAAGCACCGTACCTACAACTGATGTTGTTAGGGAGTTATCTACCGCAGCTCTTTCTCAGGTTAAGGGGGTTACTCCATACGGTTAGTAGGGTCGATTTATCTTCAACGTCGTTGTTATCGCGCATTTCGTTCTGCGTCGTGACGGCATCGTTCTTATATTCTTGATATACTTAATCTGGAAATATTTTAGGGCAATATGGGACTCCTTGCCAAAGACGACGACGACGCGCTTGCAAACAACCATGAATACGTCCTAGGTGGCGTGCTCATTGGCGGATAATTGATGCTAGCATCATGCCTGTACTTCTGATACCATAAATCAGCCCCCACGTAGGGTGGACCACGAGATACGCACGGCTCGCATGTTGACCTGTCATGTTTGAGTAGGTCAGTTGCCTACCTGGTACCTGTTTGCTAGCTCACGAGTTCGTCCCAACTTCTGCTAACTTAATCAATTTGTTCTCCATCACACTGACACGGACGAGCCATGGAGTGGGCAACTGATGAACGTTTTTCCACATACAAGCAGTACAAGGAAGACACCGAAGCCATCGCGGGATGGCTGGCTTACAACTCTCGCAGATGTGGCTACCAAATCGATAGCCCTCTTCCCCCTGGCCCTGCCAATGCTCCGAGCTCAAGACTAAAGGGCAAAGCTCGAAAGCAAGCTCGCAGTGCAGGAGCAAAACCTGCCACAGCCCAGACAGTACTTAGGCCCCAATATGCTATAAACGTTTCCGACTTTAACTGCATGGCAAAGGCCATCGCCGACTTCAAACCCAAGCTCGCTATCCCCAAAGCCCTGGATAATCTATTCAGTCGTGCCATAGACGCACGGAGGCAATTCACAGAATGGTACCAACGATCATCTCATGGAGAGGAGGGAAGTAATAAGCGTCATGCACATTTTACCGGTGTACTGGCTAGTGCCTGGGAAATTCTACGTCCATTTGAGCCAGCGCGAACATCGCATGTCAAGAAACGGCCAGCAGATGCTCCAAAACCTGATCCTGTAACCACCTTGGCCAATCGCTTCGCTAATCTCGAGGTTGAGCAATCACACGATGTGGGCGTAGACACCGATACAAGCACTTCGACGGGACAAGAGGATGACTACAAGTTGACGGACGTCTCCCCTGTCACCATTGTCAAGAGTGAAGAAGACCTCGAAGAAGACTTCTTCTTCGCCATCTTCGCTTTTATGCAGGAACTTGACGAGGTGCGGGCTTACATCCGACATACTTGGCTAGGCTACAAGAAAGGCATAATGGAACTCATTGTGGCCTCGCTACTCACGAACACGGCTATCCAGCTGGTGCGAAGGGCGGAGCATGAGCTGGACTTGATGATACAGCGACCAAAGAAATATCCCGCCTCAAGGTACCCTGTTTGGCATTTTCCCGACATTTTCATCTATGCCACTCACGAGGAAGATTTGGCTAAGGAAGGGCGAGACTTGGATAGCTTCTTAACGCCATCGGCACGTTACCATATCATGGGTTGCTCTCACGCCGATCTGTGCTTATCGGAGACGTTCAGCGCCTTGAAACACTGCCTCTACGAGTTCAAGGCCAGACGCGGCCAATCCCTGCTTGCTGGTAACGTTCCCCACCACGAGAAAGCTCCGGAAACCTTCGTTCGCATCAAAGACATGCTGCCATGCTTCCAAGGCATCTCTCGCACCATGGCAGAGGCGTTCGCCAGCGATGAAGTCACCTCCGGCATCGGTCTCATGTTCGATTCGCAAACCATACCGATCTGGGTCGCATTCGCAGTCCAAGCCCTTCTAGATATCCAGGATGAGCTAAAAGCTGTACCCAGAAAAGCCACGCAAGAAGTTCAGCAGCACACTCGCAATAAGCTTGCCTCGTTCAGAAGCATGGATTTCAACCAAGAGCCATTCTCCCAGGCCGATCGGGGAACTCAGTGGCTGGCGGCGACTCTGGGTGCTTACGAGCTTGACGTGCTTGGGGACAACTTCCGAAAAAAGCTCATCAGTTTTGATATCAGGGATCTATCTGGCAGGACCGTTCCGTTTTCGCACAACATGGATGCTGTAAGGGGGCTACCGGGTACGCATGAATTCATGTATGAGCCAGACTACTTTCTGCGAATTAATCCGGTGAAGTGCGGGATGTTGAAATACGGCTTGTATTTACAGCCCCATAACTACGCTGTCCAGTTCGAGGCTGGCTGGCGCGGTGTCACAGGCATGGTGCATCTGTATATCGCTTGTCGCTCTATATTTCCGGATGACCCTGTCTGGCCTGACATGGAGTACTTCCTGAGCCACCAAAACCTCGACAATCTTTTCTTCGGCGGGCTGCCGAGCTCTATGGAAGAAGCACGCAAGAAGACCCTGCTGGCTGCAGGCGTGACGGCGGTTAACTTTGCGCGAAACAGGAGGTCTACCGTACCGAATCTGAACATGGATAAGGGCCGGTGGGTGTCAAATCCCTGTCTGCTCGACGACGTCTTCTCGAACTGGATGTGCGGAGGCAAGGTCATGACAGACGACATGATTTTGAATCTTATCAAGGTCATCTCCGACCCGAAATCCGCCGCGTCCAAGGCTAAACCTGCTGGAATCTCGTCAAAGTCCACGTCGAGATCCGATGACACTCGAGCGGAGGCTGGTCTTCGCAAAATCACGATTCTAACAGAACTAGCTGCTCACGTCATATCCGAGACCCACGACCTCTACTTTGACTGGCTGTCGTTCATAGAGACTTGCCAGAAGATTTGGTCGCAGATCTACAGTGCCTTGGATAAGCAGAATGGAATGCAGCCCGAACGTTCCCCGCACGTGTCGGTAATCGACATGCTAGACGAAGCCCAGAAGTGCGAATGGATGTCGGAGGTGGATAAGGTGGACACGAATTCTTTCGTGAAGGAACACGCCACAGGCCTGGTGCAGTCCTGGGAGATCATCCAGAAGGTCAGTCGACATAAGATTCCGCTAGAGAATATTCCTACAGACAAGAAGATTTGGACCGGCGACAAGGAACTCTTTCACGTTGTCTCCAAAGCAAAGGGCGAATCTACGTATCCGAACTTGTCTATGTCCAGTCTACAGAAGGTGTATAAGAACTGGCCGAAGGAGGATTTCAACTCGAGTCTTACTGTTGGTACGAATTGCGCGGATTGGCCGGGCATGAAGAACGGCGACTGATCGGACGGAAATCACAAGTTTCCGATGGTTCCGCTGACGCCACTAGGACACGACGCGTCTATGCGTATCATTAAGAAGCAGGCCGACGAGGTCAACCCGAATTCGCATATTGTATATCGAGGATGGAGATTTCGGTTCGTCATTCTTGCTTTTATAACTACCTACCTAGGTAGGGGTAGATAGGTAACGAAAAGCATCCACTGGCCCCCAATAGTATTCTCAAAGTCCTATGTTGGGGTGATCGTGTTTTTTTTTTTTGGCAATGCAACTATCCTGCAATACCCTGGTTCCTACTCCTAAGCCAATCCACCTCGCTATCGTAGTGCTCGCCCTGTCGCCCTGGTCGCCCCAATACATTCAGGGCTATCCTATCGGTGCGGAGGACTTTCAGGGGTCGAAAATTAGGGTCGCAAGGCGGTGTAAAGTTGGTAATTTCGGGGACCGTGGAATCGATCGTGCAGCGCAAGGGTACTGTGGACGGGTGTGGAGTCTTGCTAGGGGTCAGCTTTAGCAGCAACTTGCCGAGGTTCAGACCTTCAAGGCAAAAGGAAATGTGTTGCCCAAGTTTCCATGTTGGGCTCTCGAAGCCTATTAAATACTTTTGGGTATTTATTTAGCAAGGCAATTATAGAAGGGGTCACGAGGGCGTCTCCCGATGAAGTCACCACCCCTGGGTATAAACGAATGAATGCGACGGGATATGCACTGGAATATGCACGGAGCTGTTCCGGAGTGCTATTTCGGGGGGCCCTCGAGATCGACAGTACATAGCAGATGCATAGTGAAATGGTTCACCGCTCCCGTTCGACGCCACGTGTGTTCTAGTGGATAGTCGATATAATGATTGGCGGGCTTATTTCGCTACGTAGGAAAAAAAAAGATTCCTGTCACCACAGAATGCACAGAATGCCGGTCACGAACCCATCAAGTTCTCCTGGCAATTACATATTCGTGCCGCGATGCAAATGGTCGCATACCACGTAGAGAAATACCCCGGCGGTGTCGGAGCCCAAGTCGACCAGACTTTACATGTCAAAGCACCAAGGTGACGTGGGCTCTAACCACGCTGTTCATCCCTGGGGACTTATTATGGGACGTCTACCGAGGAATGAATGGGTAGGTGACCGTAGCTCCAAGATTAGATCTCCCCCAGAGCCAAAAAATGCCCACAGCAAGCCGTGCACAACCTTGTCACGATATCATGACTATGTTGACGCCTACGCTATTTTTGATAGCGGCACTGTCTGGGAGCTATCTGTTTTCCATCAAAGCGACTCGGCGCTCCAAGACGAGGACGCGCGACATCGGCCAATCGCGAGAGCCCGTCTGGGACTCGGAAGATGACGACGTGGATACCATCGCCCAATCACGACAGCTCATTTACGACTCGGGGGACGGGGACGACGAGGCCTTCCTCCTCGTCCTACCCCATTTCCGAACGCAGTTTGGCGTCCGTTCCGGCGCCGCCGTCCGCGGGTATCCCAGCCGGGGCGGCATATACGTCCTCCACTGCAACCCCGTCGAGCTCGACTTCCTGCAGCTGGACCGCTTCCACATCGCCATGCGGTCCATGGACCAGAAGGAGGAGGACGTCCACTGCTTCAACATGCGCAAGCTCGGCGCCACCTGGTGGGAGAGCGAGGAGGCGTACGCGAGGAGGGCGATGGAATGGTACGACCGGACCAAGGAGCCCGCCACCTACGTCGGATGGCCGTCGAGCGGCGGGGTATGGGTTCTGAGGACGACGCAAGGCGACGCGTCCGAGAGGGGTGTCGGCAGGATCAACAATGCCTTCAACATGGAGGAGCGCTGGCGCGTGATTAGGGACATGGGCGGTATCTTTTACGAGAACCCGAGAGACGGCTTGGACTTGGACGTTTGAAGAGGTTCAGGATGGCAACGACAATTTGATCGGATAGAGAAGCCGAGGTTATTTAGAGGGGTGTATTCATATGGAAAGCGGTTATTGTATACTTCACGACGTCAAGAGTCAAGAATTAAGAGTCAAGATGGGTCTCAACGCATTGCTGGGCGACCTTGGGCAAGTTGAGATTATGTTTATCAGATGGGCATGCATGGAGGGTATCGGCGTTATCAGAGACAGCCTGAATTTTCCAAAAAAAAATATCAACAATTACCTAACCACTCCGAGTTCCCTATAGGGTTACATCCGTTATGCATGTTGGTTGCGGCCCGCGTCACCACCTGGCTTCGGTCTACCCGATGTAGGTATGGCAAGGCATATTTTGAGAGGATATTCCGGATGGTGTAAATGTCTTGTTTGAAGAAATTGACGCGCGAGAAAGGGGGGCTGTCTTCCCACATTGACCTGAGCAGTTTTCAGAGTTCCTTCCTCACCAACATGAGCATTACAAACGACACTATGGCTGACGACAACACGCTGTTACTCAACCACCAACAATTATACCAATCTCTAACTCTTGGTAGTAAAGATGAGATACGACTGTTTGACCTAGAGCCTAGTCCAATCTTCGAGTCTGATATACACGGTAGACTCAGAATAGCACAGTATAGTAGCAACCGCTCGCCAATCATCGAGCCTTTCGAGGCCCTCTCGTACGCTTGGGGAGCGGAGATTAATGCCCGAAGAATAATAATCAACGACAAAACCATACTTGTGAGGGGAAACCTTGAGGCATTCCTGCGCCGGCGACGTGAAGCTGAGAACACCGTCACTCTATGGGTTGATGCTATCTGCATTAACCAGAAGGACTGCGAAGAAAAGAACGAGTGCCTCACTAGTATGTTAGCAGTCTACGCAAGTGCTTCTGCGATGACCATCTGGCTAGGACCAGAGGACGAAGATAGTGACATTGCAATTCAAGCGATACAATATTTAGGGGCAGGGCCGTTGTACCAAAGCCAACGAATCACAAACCAACGAGTGGTCAACGCTATTGATCGCTTGCTCAGTCGTCCATGGTGGAGCCGCGTCTGGATAATCCAAGAAGTGGTCTTTGGTGGTTTATCTAAAAGATATAGACTAAAGGTTCGATGCGGCAAGAAGCAGATATCTTGGCCAACGTTGGTGATTGCTGCGGCGCGCATGAAGTCGTATCTATACGAACGGAAGCAATATTTCCCGAGCATCTCCCATATCCTCGAATTAGACCGATTACGAGAGAACTCGGGTGCAATTCTCAACACAGCACTCAGTAGGAACCCCGATGGAACCAATCCCCTCGCACCCTGTTTTGCATTGGAATTGGTGTCTCAGAATCGATGTTTCCACGCTACCGACCCTCGGGACAAGATCTACGCTCTAGTAAACATGATCGCACCGGGGGTATTTAGCGTAGTCCCACTCGATTACGCATCTTCCGTGGAGAACGTGTACAAGTACTTTGCCTGGTGGTTATTGAGAAAGGTCGACGGTCTAGAGATACTAAAGCATTGCGGTCCCACTAACTACGACCTCCCTAGTTGGGTTCCTGATTGGTCTGTCGATCTAGAATGTTTGCCTTTGCCGTCGAGTAAAGACAGGCATCTCGACAATACGCCATGGTGGTCCAAGCCTGGTCCAATTAAGCAAGTCATAAACAAGGCTAACCGGGTGATTGTCCGCCCGTTGAAGGGAGGACCCGACATACCGATGGAATATGAGACCATCGAAGATGTTGAACTGCCGGAAGATTTCGAGATTCCGGAGATGTTCGAACTATGGTCAACGAATCCTCGAGCGGTAATGGCTAAGATTTTGAAGAGATTCGAGTGGGCTGCACATTTTGACGACAGATCTATTGTTGATGAACCCGGTGAAGATTCAACGTGGCGACTCGAGCCCCTCGTTATTTCTACAGTTCTGTCTCGGCTGAAGAGAGACCACCATCATAGATCCTTTCGAGCTGGAGGTTTGACGACAGATAGTGCTGATACCCTGGCATTGCTTCCGCAGGGGATCTCGGTACTATCTCCGCAGGGAATTATATGGGATACTATCGATGAGATCCACGAGGGATTTGTATCGAACGTTGATGACAACTTTGACAAAGCAACAAAGTTTATGGTCGCACTAGGTCAATGCAAGGCCCTAGCAGAAGATAATGCTGCAGCTACTCTCCGATATCCCAGTCTCAACGACCGCTTACGAGCCTTCTGGGTCACCATATTGGCAGGACAACTACCTGAATCCGACCAAAATGACGAGCATCCGACGACGATCTTAGGCGTTGATTACATGACGTGGTTGCCGCCTCTGCCACATTCATGGGCACCCCAACAGCCGCCCCTGACCGTTCAGACTACTGGCCTCGTTAAACGGGCTGAATTCAACCAGACTATGAATGCAGCTGTCCAGAAAGCGGCTGACTATCGAGACGCTCATACTACAGATCTAACAGAAGTTGGTCCCGTCTTTTCTTTCCTCGAGTTCTCTGGCTTAGTTCCGGCTACTTGGACGGAAGAGGATCATGACAAGTACCAGAAACGGTTTGACCACTTAGGGTCATTATGGAGCCATCAACGATTCGACCTTTACCATGCTCCTTTCCCTCTTCTTAATGTCGTACCAGATCCTTATTGGCATGCCAGAAGGGAACAGGATGAGCTCGCCCGGCGCAAAACGTGTCTATATTGGTTAATGCATGAACTCAGGAGAATTGACATTGGTTGTCAGGAGGAGAGTGAGACTGAGAGCTTCTACGACAAACTCATTTCGAGGGAATTTTGTAGGATGATTGCATTTACCACTAGTATGGTCTGCTACGGTACTCTGGAGAGCGGGAAGGAAAAGTATGCCCTAGGACGGAAGTTTTTCATTACGAAGAAAGGTTACTTCGGGTTGGCTCCAAAGGGCGCGAGAAGCGGCGATAAAATCGCTGTTCTCTTGGGCTCAGAAGTTCCTTTCGTGTTGAGAAGTAACGGAGAAATATACGACAGCACAGCGTGGGCGATCATAGGGGAAGCGTATGTGCATGATATCATGGATGGGGAGGTCATATCAGAGGAGGCAAAGGGTAATGTGCGGAGCTCAACCATTCGTATCCGATAATCATAGAGAGGATGATGGAAACGCGATGCTTGCGTCTCCAATAAATTAATAGAAGGCTTACTGAAGCTTTTGACAGGATCACTTGTGAGTATAGTGGCAAATTAGTCTAGAGGTACAGTAAAAGTAGCTATGTCAAGGCAACTTTCGACGCGCCAACATCGGCATTCGTTCGTTTATCCAAAGTACCCTTGAGGCCTAGTGACAGGTATAACTACCCCTTAGGTATATAAAGCTCCCTTGCACGAACAAGCTACCTTACCTACGTTACCCCTGACTTAGGTAGGAGAGTAATCATTTCAGATCAGCTCGACGCTTGAACTGGACCACGGGTCCTTCCTGATAACTAACAAAGGAGCAGTAAAGTTGGAACTCGTCCTTTCTCTGTCGCCAATCTAAGCCAGTTCCTGTGCCTTCTCCCAAGCTATTTCCTGGCTCCAATCTCATATCAAACTCCCAAACCAAGCGAGCTAAAATGTAGGTCATTTCTTGGTAAGCCGCATGTTTCCCGATACAACTGCTCCTTCCCGCCCCGAAAGGGGTGAATGAGAAAGCTTGGCCTGTACCAGCTCTTAACCTGGCCGTATCTTTCGCATTGCTTGGTTCTTCAGCCGGAATCCACCTCTCCGGTTTATAGGCTAAGGGATCTGGAAACACTTCCTCGTTACGGTGTAGGCTATAGTGCGGAATACCCAAGTTAGTGCCCTCGGGGAAATATGTACCATCGACTACTATACCCCCAGACCCGACTTTCCTTGGCAAAATGCTGGGGACAGAGGGACTGATACGCATTGATTCATCAATACAGGCCTTGAGGTATATCACCTTCTGGAGTGCGGGATCCGCAAATTGAATTGGACATTCTGAAGACTCCTCGCCAGTTGGGATAGGGAATGCTTCTCGCAGCTCCTGGGTGACACGTGAGAGCGTATGGGGATTGTGGAGCATGTAAAATAGTGTTCCGGATGTTGCTGTGATCATACCATCAGTTCCGCCGATAATCATGAGGCTAGCCTCAGATACAAGCTCTTCGGGGGTAAAGGATCGTCCTGTATCTGGATCTCGAGCTTCTAACAGTTTTTCCCAAATGTCGTTACCCCGAAATCCTTGTTTGTATTGCCCCAATCTATTGTTCGCAAATGTATCGCTGAGGTCCATGAACAATTTCACTCCACTGCTTAGCTCCCCAAAGAGGACTTTATGCATACTGAATATGAAAAGCGACTGCACTGTCATAAGTTTAGTAGCTCGATCCCCAGTCAAAGCTTGATATCAATTTAAATCGATCACATTGGTACTCACTGTGCCCGATGAGGTGTATGCCCCCGACGGCTCGTGGAAGGTTGTGTACGAGGTGTCTGTTCTTCTGCTCACGCTGCACATTCCAGCATTGGCCAAATGTGACATCTCCCATAATATCTGCTATGCAGTACGATAGTAGATGTGCCATGTTCTTCCCGGAACTCCACAGTTCGCCCCTATCACCATCATTGTGGGCACCTTCTTGGATAATCTTGACAAAATAATCCACGTGCGGCTTTACTCGGGGTCCCAATGATTTCATCATTGCCGGCGTCAGGGCGGTTGCGTTCACGCGTCTCCGGAAAGCGTGTACTTTGTGATCGACAGTAGTAAGTGACATTTCAGCCCCGAAGAACCGCTTGAATGCGGCATATACATCTGACTTAAATGTGTTTGATTTGACATCGTGGAGATCACGAGAGGCTGTTGCTGAATTGATGGAAATGCGATTCGGTCCGTAGCGGAGGTATTTCCCTAGTTCACAAATTTAGATGAGTTGACGGACTTAATAATATCCTTAATCAAAACGAAGAGCTACGAACCGTGTATCTGGTGCTGCCTATGAAACTCCAAGTGACGATCACCGCTGGCAACCCAATAGACAATGTACCAATCGGTACAAGCCGCCACAAGAGGCCCAGGGTATCTTGCTAGCGGATGAAACAATAGCCTGTAGACAAGAACACCGGATATCCATGGCGAGATAATATTAATACTACAGCAATACGCTCTAACAACGTGGTCCACTTACATATTCCAATCCAACTAGAATCACTACTCTAATAGACCAGATATTTTGCCTTGATTCAGATAACTGAAAAGCCAGGAAGCTTGCAATCAAAGCAGCTAAACTGACAATCAGAGCTGCAGTAGCTCTGTGAGGGGGGTTGGTCATGATCGAATAGGTCGTTGGTGATGCTGATGTAACTGCGAAAAGGAGTTGGTATACGTTTCTTTATTGCTCGGGCGTGTTGACTGTAAGAAACTTTCACCATTCGTAGATACGCGGCAACGTAGTAATTTCTAAGGATACGAGGGCAAGGATAATAGGAATAAAGGTGTGAAACACATGCTGCACCTATCCAGATTATTGCATGTAATAACATTAATTATGTATAAGCGGTCGCACAGAACTGGCGGTGTCGACGCAATGCAGACCGAAAAGGGGGTAAGATGACGAAGAGAAAGGGGGGTATGGAGTCGTTGTCAGTTGAAGGATCATCCTGCAACTATTGGTACAACATAGGCGCCAGGAATATCATGTTGGAGTACAATTTTGAATATGACACGTCAATTATTTAGTAGAATAGCCATATGTCCTGTCTGATTCCATAGTTGTATATCTACATTGTGATTGTGCATGAGAATATGTCTTCCTAAGAATTCACCGCAATGCCACCCAAAAAGCTTTAATTGGAATTTCGCATCAGGAGCGAAATCCCGAGCCTTTGTCATACGTCCATCTTCTACTCTACCCATAAAGCTTACCTTGATTTGAGAGTTTGAAAGATTAGATTGCTTAACATATTCTGTTCTTTGAGTGTGTACTTGACTATGGATTCTACGACCACTTACACAGTTGATGGAAAGAGCCGTCAGGTGCATACCAACATGACGAAAGTTGATTCTAGCACACACATGCAGGAATGCGTGGTAGGTCACATTATCATATCAGACTATATTGCCTGCCGCACCTGGAGGCAGATCTAACTTATGTTTCTGTTTCTAGGGCGATACACGAACCATATTATATCATATCAAGACGATATCTCTGTTTACTAGGGGAGATTTTAAAACCATCATTGCACCACAGGCCATATTTGCTATCTCAGCTGCATTCTCCAAAGCGGGACTCACACAATCATTGGTCTCTCAAGAAAGCTTTACCCATGTTGCAGGGCGTCTTGCATTGATGATTATATGGATCTGGCTACATCTACTTATCGAAAATATCACAAACCAGAGATTGCCAGAATCTGTGGTTGAGGATACTGCCAACAAGGCTTGGAGGCCAATGCCAGCAAAACGACTGACGCTGAGTGAGACTCAAAGGCTTCTGCAGGCTCTCGTGCCTTTGGCAGTTGTTGGAAGCTCGATTATCAAGAGCTTCACGCCCTGTGTTACTCTTCTGACCTTGATTTGGCTGTACAATGACCTCGACGGAGGTAACGGTGGTCCGTGGCAGCGCAATGCAATTAACGCCGCAGGAATCTCATGCTTCGGCTGGGGTGCTATAACTGTTTTGCTAGGAGGGCATGGAATTGGCGGGAATGAAGGCATGTTGCAGAAATGGACAGTTCTAACAATGGCAGTGACTTTCACGACCATACACGCTCAAGACCTCCCAGATATGGTGGGTGACCGGGCTAGGGGTAGGAAGACAATGCCCTTAGTATACGGCGAGACACACAGCCGAACCTTGCTGGCGTCTCTGGCCGTCTTTTGGTCGGTGACATGCCCGCTATTCTGGAATGTAGAGAGGCTGTTGGTTTGGTTAGCTATACTAAGTGTTGGTGGAATAATGGGGCTGATAGCTGTATCTCGGCGAGATCAGTCATCAAATGAGCTAGTCTGGAAGCTCTGGTGTCTCTGGATTATAACCTTATACCTTCTTCCATTCTTCGCTGAGAAGGTCTAATGCCTACTGTCATAACCTCGACACATACCTAGGTGCAGCCTTACACACACTCATGAAATGCGTTTACCGACTTAGTTTCAGCTCCAGAAAATGTCCTAGAAAGGAGTGATGTGTATATTGCTTGTATGTTCTATAATAATGATAAATCAAGTAATAGGGAAGGTGACATTTTATGTGCCTGTCTTAGATCAGCCCCTATCCGGGCTCGCATGGAATCTGTAGGGTCGGAGACACGTTACACTTAATATGAAAAGAAAAACAAAAAAACTCCGTATCTGCCTTGCCGGGTATGTACTTCCTAGGTACCTACATGTACCCGATGTACCTACATAGTGGGTACGTGGGTGCATAAGGCAGGCTGTCTGTAACACAAGCTGTTGGAATCATCATTGATTGTAACATGGCGCTTGCAGGCCCCCCCGCTCGCGTCAACAGTCATAAAAAAGCGATTCCTCCTCCGGACGCTGAATACCCCTCTGAAACAGATCGCATTGCGAGTAACTAAAAGCACGGCTATTACAATGTCTGAACATCCTAAGACGTGGCTTATCACTGGCTGCTCTAGCGGCTTCGGTGAGCTCTTCGTTCGGAAGCTCAGGGCTAATGGAAATAACGTGATTGCTACGGGTCGCAATGCAGAAACCAAACTCGCCCACCTTAAAGACACAGGGGCATCGGTGCTTGACCTTGATGTCGCTGCTCCACCAAGCTCGATCAAAGCTACGATAGACGAAGCCTGGGCATTATATCCTGGAGGAATCGACATCATCGTCAATAATGCTGGGTATATCCTGACTGGATTCGTTGAGGAGGTAACGTGAGTATATCAACGGCGCCTTGCTCGATGGACAGTAGTACTTACATCCAAGGCGATAGTCCCCAAGAAATGGAAGATGTCTTCAAGACCAATTTTTTCGGTCCCTTCAACATCACTCAGGCTGTGCTGCCAAAACTGCGGGCCAAGGGGGCGGGAACCCTTCTTTACATAAGTTCCCAAGCAGGGTGGCACGGAGATGCTACTGCAGCTGGTTATTGCACGTCCAAGTTCGCTCTCGAAGGTTGGTCAAAGTCATGCTATCCGCAGCTAGAAGGTTTTATCTTGCTGACGCCTCTCTTTCCCTAAGGTATGGCTGAGTGCCTATCTAGAGAGCTCGCTGTGATGGCGCCCGGCATCAAAGTCCTGATCATCGAACCCGGTTACTTCCGCACGCGTGCGTTTCAAAATATTAATATTGTACCTCCGCGCCATCCCGACTATAGCATCTTAAACTCGCAAACGCGGGCTCAAGTCGCAGGCATTGTAGGAAACGAACCCGGTGACTCAGCCCTAGCTGTCGATCGTATTATTGAGTTGGTGAATGGAACTGGTATGGCGGTAGGGCGAATGGTGCCACTGCGAGTACCGCTCGGGAGCGATGGGTTAGACAAGGTGAAGACGAAGTGTGAAGAGACTTTGAAGATCTGCCGAGACTGGGAAGATGTAGCAAGGAGCACAGACATCAAACCAATGTGAAGATAGGCCGCAACCAGTTCTTCCTAACACTGAATATTATTTCATAATATCATATAAAACAAATAGTTTCGGTCAACATGTCGCAGCATAGTAGGCGCTGTAAGAAACATGATGCCCTTCATTTGGTACCTAGCATTGATCATTCCGCATATAAACGTGGCCCACGTCCCGGTGGTTAAATCCCCAATCCCGATACCAACTCCTCTCTTACCAGCTCAAGTATCCTGGACGCAAATGATGCCTCGTAAAAGGACGTGTTGAAGCACACGGCAAGCGTGAGCTCCTCCTTCCAGCTCCAGACGTGGAATTGCATCGCTCTCGTGAGCATTTCGGTGCCTAGCCAGCAGTCCTTGATCTCAATTTTTCCTACCCCCGTATTGGTGGTGAACTCGTAGTGCCTCTGAAAAAATCGCTCAAGCCTACCTAAACTGCTGAGGTCAGGAGTCTGGACCGGTGGCAGCTCTGGCGGTAGGGGTTGGCCGTACAGCTCCATGGTCTTGCGTGGAACAGCCTCAGCCAGCTCGAAAAGGGCAACCTTCCTTCCGCTTCCATCATCAGGGTCCCAGAAGTTGACCATGTCTTGTGAATACACGTCGTGGAACTCGCGTGCAACACCTCCAAAATCCTTTGCTAGCCCAACGCCCTCCGGAGATACCACGTCCTTGATGCAAATCGGCAGACCCAAATGAAACAGCCCTAATGGCCCGATCTCTATCTGTTGGTCGTGGGTATGCAGTACTCTACGAAGGTCGGCGGCGGCGAATGATGCATACGCCGTGGCGAGTGGATGCTGTGGGAACTTTGCCGCAGCGCATACAATGGCAGCATGCACGGCACTGGTCACCGAGAATCCCCGTAAGCGGCATATGGCAACTACCCTGGCCGTAGTGTCGGAGTCTAGACACATTGTGAGCCTATCGCTAGCACCTGGCGGCAGTTCTTCCGAGCCTTGTCGTGTTGGTAGGCCAATGCTGGGCATACCTTGCAGGAGCGTCGCGATAATCATGTCAGCCCCCGCGTCCAACGTGGATGATGACGCCGAATTCGGTTGCCCTCTTAGAGAATTGACAGTATCCTGTAAGCTCGATCCGAGGGCACCTTCGTCAGATTGGAGCGTCGCACAGATGTCGAAAGGAGCATCGAGTCCTACACTCAATACGTCTGTAAAAGTTTTCATGAA
The DNA here is from genome assembly GCA_902806565.1 of Hypoxylon rubiginosum. NCBI lineage: Eukaryota > Fungi > Ascomycota > Sordariomycetes > Xylariales > Hypoxylaceae > Hypoxylon > Hypoxylon rubiginosum. The sequence continues at coordinate 1,778,809 of CADCXA010000031.1, read as the reverse complement.
GCAGTGTCCAAGCATGAGCATCCCAACGCCGTCGATGCGCCAATGCGAAGAACGTATTATGAGCTGTCCAGCAGATGGGAGCCAATGACAGGTTGCGAGGGCATTGGGACGGAGTTGCCTGAATAGCTCATCCGCATCCTGAGCACCCCCACCGGTCATGAAAGTCTTACTGGTCCATGCATCGGCTCCAATTGTCGAATGCTCGAGGGACATATGTGGCGGCTCCTTGACGTCCTTAATATCGCTAATGATTGCGCCCAAGGCTGGATACCTCTGTCTCAGGATGTACCAGGAACGACATAGATATGGTTCCAAATCGGCGATAGACGGTGGCGGGTCGAAGGATAAGGCAAGCGAGATGTGCCAGTGCTCGCGGTTCCACGGCGTACCAATATCATAGATTATTTTGAAAAACTCCTCCAACTTCCCCAGGGGACGAGAGACCCAACCTGACTCAGATTCTAGACGTGGCTGCATGGCCGATTCGTACTGTGTAGCTTGTTTAGACAAGATGAGACGGATTGTGTAGACAAAAGCTGAAATGTCAGGAATAGGAAAGGTGCCAGTAGGTATATCTGTGCCGCGGAACTATGGTCAACATTCGGGCCGCGTAGGATCCTCCAATAAACACGATATAAAATATCATATTCTTCAAAGAAACGCCAAGCCAGTCTGCCTTAAGTACCTACTCAGGTACCTAGGTAGGTATACTTACCTATTTCCTTGCAAGCAATATGCAAGTGATGCGCTAGGCAGGTAAGCCACTGTGTAACCACAATTCCGAATACCCCAATCCCACTGTCCTACATTTTCCGACCCTTGTGTTACTTACAGTGTCAAGCTATCCGAGAGGTTATCGAGCGAGAAACAAATTTTTCATTTATTTACCTTGCCATGATTGGGTAGATGATATAATGTGTGTGGAAGGCTGCAGGGGGTTCGAAAGATACATCTCAAATCGGAATACGCCTCAAAGTGTTGATACGCCCTATAAGCCGTCGGCTGTAGCCGGGGCCTAGGCTTGTTGTCCTGGTTCTCGTCATTCTATGTTGAAGCGACTCTTTCAAAGCTGTTCCTCAGGCCTTTTCCAGTTATCAGTACATACCGAGGCATTTGTTAATACACGATGCCGTCAAGGCCGCCTACCGATGCCGAAGTTGTCTGGATGTTAGCTCATAGGGACGATACCCTCGCGCCCAATGTATATGCATGCTGTGCGGTCTGCGGGTTTGCCTCCGTAGTATTCATTCTATTACGATTTTGGTCTCGAAAACTAGCCTACGGCCGCGTCGTGGTGGAAACAAGCGATGCACTACTTCTCATAGCTTGGGTACGTCATTATCTCTAGTTCTGGTTCTGGTTCCAAATCAATGTTAAAAGCTAAACCCTCTTAAGACCCTCTACGTTATCTACCTTGTAGGATTTATCATGACTGCTGTCCACGGGGCCGGGCGTCATATCATATTCATCACCAACCCTAACGATGCGCGAATGCTTCAGATTGTAGGTCTTAAAATATGGCACATTGCTTACCCTGTCACCATTGCTAACACATAGGAGTATACAATCATCGTAGAAGGTGCTTATGACTTTTCAATGGCTTTTATCAAGTTTAGCATCTTGAGTTTATATGCGAGGATATTTGTGTCTCGCACTTTCCACGCCTGTCTCTGGGCTGTTGCAGCATTTATGGTAGGCTGGGCCATATCGACTACGATCGTTGGAATAGTTCAATGCATACCTATTGAGTATGGCTGGGACCCTACGATTCCAGGTGGACATTGTCTTAACTACGGCTTGCTGGTTCTAATAGCAGGAATTCTCAATATAATCACCGATTTTACCATACTCGGCATGCCAATTCCGCTTGTCTTGAGGCTTCATATCTCTAAACAGAAGAAGTACTTATTGATATTCACGTTTGGCATGGGAAGCAGGTAAGCAATTGTTCTCGTCTCTTCGTTTATCAGCATGCAGCTCTAACATCGGCAACCCATCTCTAGCGCTTGTATCGTTAGCATCATAAGACTTGCTTTCGCCCTCAAAGTCGGCTCTACTGCGGATTCAAGTTGTAAGTGAAGCTAGGAGTGGCAGGTGCAAATGAAGTTAACATCTTTCTACTAAGGGGATAATATTGCTCCGGGTTTACTATCCACTGCCGAATTGATGGCCGGCATCCTTGCTGCCTCGATACCAACATATCGACCGCTTTATCGACGTCTTGCCCACAGTTCCACCACCACAGATAACTCGCAGCGCCACTATGCAAGGGCTTTCAAGGACCACTCCGACTCGCACACTATTGAAGTTTCGGCCGGCGGATCTCATCGCACTAATCGCGGCGGTATACAAGTCACGGATCAGATAGAACTCGTTAAACATGCCAACAGGAACGGCGCCTGGGTTAGGATGCCAGATGAAGACGAGATAACTTGAGAGCTATTAGGTTGCAGGTATTTACCTAGGTAGAAATGGAGCGCAGGCAGTTACTCGGTTATATACCGTAGAGCAAGTTTGCTGTGAAAGTGCACAAAGGTCATCGACTAGGTCGGTATCATGTACTTTACAGACACCCTCTGTGTTGCACACACGTGGGAAATCGGCGTGGAAAGATGTAGAGGTCATAGGATGTTCGTATGCTTAGGTATATAGGGCTTATTCTTATTAAGGGTCGTTGCGTCTATCTAGTACAAAGCTTAAACCCCTTGTCGCTTTAGAAAATCAAAGACCACATCAAACGCTTGCGGAGCTACCTTATGTAAGTTGAGATTGTGCCTAAGGATGAAGAAGTCAGCATAAGATCAGGTAGAAGTCCACGGTGTAAGAATAACTCACCCCGCGGGTAGATTGTCGACGGTCTCGACGGTCTTGGCGCCGGCGAACGTGGCCTTTAGGGGATCGAGGAGGCCGACGCAGTTGCCGCCGCACGCCGACAGGTCGAACTGGCCCTGGAGTACGAGCACGGGGGAGGTGACGGCGGCGAAGTCGAGGGGGCTGCTCGCGAGCAGCGACGGCAGCTCGCCGACGGCGAACGGCTCGCTGCCGGCGTAGTGCGACCACTCGGCGACGCGGCGCTCGAAGTCGCGCTCCTCGCCGAAGTACACGTACGTCTCGGCGTACAGGTCGGCCGAGGTCAGGTAGCCGGGGTCGAGGGAGCCCCAGCGCTTGGGGTCCTGGAGCCGCGCCACGCGGAAGGCGGAGCCGGCCAGGAACGGGTTGAAATACGTGAAGTTGCCCGCGAAGCCCGTGAGAACCGTCGCGTCGACTGCCGTCGTCTTGCTCGCGGCCGAGGCGACGCTTAAGTACGAGCCATAACTATGGCCCACAAGAGCTACTTTGCTGGACTTGACGACCTGGTGGGCGTAGTCTACGAGCGAGTCCAGCACGGCCGCTTCTACTTGGAACTGCGCGTCGGAGAGCGCATCGACCCTGACAAAGGAAAAGAACTGTTAATGATTCGGAAACCAGCTAAGCGATGGCTCGGAATTTGCTTACTTGGAGGATGACCCGACACCGATGCGGTCGTAGCTGAGAACGGAGTAGCCAGCTGCAAGAGCAGCGTCCACGAAGCTGTACTTTTCGGCATTGTCAAAGGTCGGACGCCAATATCTGCATTCGCATTAGTCGCCACCCTTACTCATTTGCAAGTATTAGTCCCGAGGACTGGTGAGGCCTACAGTTTAGACTCGATAATGCCGTGGGTCAGGATCAACATCGAACTCCCCGTGCCGCACAGCGTCGCACCGACATTGAATGTGCTTTCTACCGGGGCGGCGGTCATGCCGGCGACGGGTAGCGGGTCCGTGGGGTTGGTGAAGTCTCGTCTGGTCAGGTTCAGGGTGAGAGCCACTGCATCCCAGTTGTCGTTTACCTCCGCTGTGACAATGAAGCGCGGTACGTTGACAATCACCGGTATCTTGAGCTCCTTGCATCCCGGCTGCGTAGGATAGGGCCAGGCGAAGGCCGTCGCAGCAAGAGCGAAAATCGAAAAAGCGGAGGCGAGCATATTCACTGTTGTTGCAGGGGTGACAGGAGCGAGTGAGTGAAGATGATGAGACTGTTTCTTACCTGCTAGCCGCCGGTCGGGCTGTTTATATATATCTACATCTCCTATTCGGAAACGGGTGTTGATGAGAAATACTCAGGCAAGGAATATCGACCCTGGTGTTCGGCATTGACGCGACAATCAACAAAAGTCGTATCCACAAGCTGCTGACAATATCTCTAGGAGTTGAAGCCATCCCAGTCCTGCTCATTCAAGCACCACCGAATGAGCTATATCCAAATTAGGTAAGTCTTTAACCAGAAAGACCCTTACATAACCACTCGAGGTTACGGAAGCGCTTTTTTGAGAGCGCGCATCGTCATCCCGAGCCCCGTACTTCGTAGCGTCAGCCCAAGTACCTACGAGGGCGGGTCGTACATGATCAGTAAACATCTTGATCAGCACGTGGAAGCTGCCGCTAGATAATCGTGGGTTAATTATTATCCTAGGGAGAACATGGGGGGGCAGGCAGATATTCCACCTGTCGGCCTATTCTGTCGTGTTCCTTGCATCTGCTAAATAATAAGTGCTTACCTGCCATCCGTAGCTTGAGATGAGTATGCTTCTCGAGAGTACCATATTCCCAATCTGGCTACTGTGAGTGGATCAACAACCCATGCTCATCTCAACCAGCTAACCTACCTAGATCTGGATGTCACCTATCTGCTCATACCATTACCGCATATGCTAAGATCCCCGTGACAAATTTAAATTCTGTATTTGTCTTCATATCCTAGAGATATCTAGGGATTTCTACCTAGATAGGAGGGCCGATGATAGAAGCCATTGAACTAACATGCTGGGAAGGATCATCCGATATGCATGTAAGAGCAAAGACACTTTGGCCGATGACCATCGATGCGCACTGTTTGGATTTCTCCCATGATGCGTTATTTCTGAAGGAATATCGTCTCTCGTGTGATAGGCAATTCAATCGGTACCAGCGTCATCCATATGCTGACTCGCCCAAGGACTCTTCTTCCGAATTGCTGAACCATGGCGTATCAGTATGAATGGTATTGGAACAAGCACGATCCCCAGAAACGCAAGGAGGCTTGCTCCCCATTGGTACCCCAGGTTCGAGAATAGCTGCCGCCCGAACAATGGGAAGACGGCACCAAATATGTTTCTCACCAATCCAATTCCAGCCAGAGCCGACGCCGAGAAGACCTATCCGATGTCAGTATCCTGAAAAGCTTCGAGAATGGTGCGGAAACCCACCCCATAGGCGTCTTCAGTGTACTGGAATGTCATGAGAATTAGGGTATAAAAGGACCAACCCCAAAAGGCCGATGCTATAATTGGGACGATCGCGGGTATGCTCGTATAAGTCGTCCAAGCGAACCAGAACATCGACAGTGGAAAGACTTGAGATCATTAGCATGAATTGCCGAGCGTGGCTCAGGGCCTCTCACCTATCGCAGCCAATGTCGCTAGTTGTAGCCTCTCTTCGGGGATAGTCCGTTGGTTCACCGATAAGAGACATTTCTGGTAATGTCGCTCCTGCCAGAGGTTCGTGAACGGCCCTAACGATATCCCTAATGCGATTCCGAGAAAAGCGCAGCCAACTCCGAGTGTGCCAAGTCCATGACCCTCCGACCCGAATACCATCCCAAATGCACCGTTGAAGAGGAAGCTAAGGCCATAGAGATAACCATTATACAGGGCCGCGAAAATGACAATGGCCTCGGTGAACAAGAACCTGAAGGGCCTCGTTAGGGCCACATGAAATAGTTCTCGGGCGCTCCGATGATGAAGCAGATCCTGATCCGTTTCGCCCGGATCCGCAGACTCATCCTTAATCAAAGCCCTCGCTCGTTTTCGAAGAATAGTCGTGTGTCTCGTCTCTTTCAGCACCAACACCATTAATAACCAGAAGCCTCCGCATATCCCTAATAGTGCCCAAAATACCTCCCTCCATCCCCTGTACTCGGCCACGATAGACATGGCGAAGAAGCCAGAGGGGCTGCCGCACGTAGCGGCCCAGAGGTAGATAGACATGGCCAAACCAGTTTCGTGGTGCGGCCACATGTCGGCAATAGAACCACCGAAATTGGCTTTCGCGATATCTCAACCGTCAGCTCTGAATTGGAAATGGATGTGAAGGGTTCGGGCATGCATGCTAGGAATTGGAGGTAGGTCTCGTGCTATGGTCGACTCACCGATAGTGACGGCAGCGAACAACCCGCTGAAAAATCTCAATATCATGAACCCGGGCACGTTATTGACCAGAGCAGTTCCCGCCAGAAATAGCAAGAATACTCCGTAGGAGTAGATATAGATGACGCTTCGGCCGAAGAATTCACTGAGCGGCGCCAGGCTCATAGGACCCAATGCTAAACCCAAGATGTCTGAAGACCCAGAGTTAGCATCCTCAGTTTGGACCTGGTTTCGTGAGCTATTGAGAGATTGTGTAGATATTTTCTCGTAGCCCCTAGCCCGTTCGTGTAACCGAGACCCATTCGTTCCTACTCGTAAACTGGGAGGGCAGGATGAATTGTCGACTCTTACATAAACTCAGGCCCAGGGTAGCAACTGTCTCGGAGACACCGAAGTCATGTCGGAAACTTGACGATGCTGGGGAAAACCCCGACGCCCCCCAGGATACAGAGAGGTCGATAGGAGTGATAGCTGCAACAATGATCCATTTTCGCCAGGAAGGCCAGTTTCGCGGGTTTTCGGGATCATCCGCGGCGAACCGAATCGATGTTGACACGGTCGGTCGCGCGAGTAGAGGAGTAGCGGATGAGGTTGGAACCCCGCCATCTTCTTCTACAGCCGGCTCCGGACTGCCGGTGCCTTCTGGCATGTTGGCGTTACGTGAAGGTGCTCAAGAGTTAGACCTTACAGCAAGAGCCAACGACGATATATGACTTTCTTAAGTTATGATATACATATACCTTAGAATCTAAGGCTTAGATTAGAACAAGTTAAGATTTTGGAAAGTCATAAGCGAACTGCGTCACGTCATAGGACCCGCGGGGTTGGGGGTACCTATCACGTGCAATTCCGCCATTTATTTACATACATAGCAAAAATCGAATAGGTAAATTGGCAAGCAAAAATGAGGTATCTGTAGAAAATAATGCCCTGTACATCAAGAATTGCAATTTTCGAATACGACAGAATAGAATCCAAACATTTTAACACGACGCGAGTGCATGTGCCCCTCGAGGAATCCAGCGACGCCCGGCGCGTTGAACGTACTGTACCCTGTCTCCACTTTATCCCTTTTTCCGTGTGCCCCTATTCGCAAAAGCCAGCCAACCACCCCGCATTCTCAACCCTCCAACTCAGCCCGGAAATCCGAGTCTCTGCCCAGCGACAGCTTACTAAAAGACTCGCTACTAGGCACGTGTCGCGGCGTCGAGTCTTCTACCAGAGGGGTCCTCGGGGCGGCAACGGTGGCGGTGCTCGAGGTGGCCGACGACCGCTTCTCGATCACGGAGATGGAAGAACGGCCCCGGGAAGACGAGGGACCTGGTCACGCAACGCATCTATTAGCTCCAGGATTTCTTACCCAGCGCGAAGAACACACTTACCGGCTTGGAAGACCAGCGCGCCGCCGTCTTCGCTCATGAGCTTCCGCGGAAAGCCGCTGATGGGCAGGACCGTGACGCCGCTGGGATAAGGGCGCGTCTGCAGGCACAGCGACACGCCGATCTCGGCGTTCTCCATCGTCGTGTTGATGCGCACCGGGTCGAGGTGGAAGTTCCCTTGCAGGTGCATGTCTTGCAGCACCGAGTTCGTCAAGAACATCTGCCGGGGCGGCCACCGCGCGCCCTTGTCGTCTTCCCGCACCTCCAGCAGGAAGTACGGCTCGAACTCGCCGTCCAGCCGCGAGATGAGAAACCAGCCCAGCGCCTTGAGCTCCGGCGACGAGAGCCGGAACCGGCAGAAGATGGATCCTAGGAGAAGTTAGTCATTTGCTGGATGCGGCGATTGCGGTGCAAGGGGTGAGCGATTGGAGGAGGATACGGAAAGGAATTGAATACCTGTGCAAGTATACCCGGAAGGACTTTGCTTGACACTGCCCGCATCCTTCTCGAAGAAAAACGTGCTCGCGACGAGCCTATGCGCCGCCTCGACGATATCCTGCTGGTTCTGCCGCAGCACCTCCGCCGTCTCCTGCTCCACGGCCTCCATCTTCTGCACGTCGTCGAACTTGGGCAGCTTGGCCAGGAGCTCGGGGCAGATCCGCATGTACCGCCGGCGCACCGCCTCGTCCCTCATCGCGCTGCTCGACATGAACCGGTTCCAGGTCCGGTCGCACTGCCGCTGGTCGTTCATCTTGTCCGTCTGGCTCGGCACCGGGTTGTTGAAGGACACCAGCATCGGCGTCTTCGGATCGCGGATCACGTACCCGCTCGGCTCCTTGCCCTGGCTCGTGCCTTCCGGAAATGCCGCCCCCGACAAGGTCTGCCGCTTGTAGTTGCCGGCGCCGCCTCGGCCTTGCCGGATCACGGCGCTGGATGTGGGACTGGTCGTAGCGACCGTTTCGTTCGTCATGGACCGTGACGACTGGGGTATAGTCGAGTCGTCGGTATTTCGATCGCCAACGTTTCGGCCTGAACCAATGGAAAGCATCAAGTCGGGCGGTGAATTGGCTATGTCGCTCCATATCGACTTGGTTTCGTAGTGGGCAACAACAATCGGACAGGAGTGGCGTAGATCGTTGTTGGCATACTCTTGATTGGTCTCGGATTTTAGGAATGGCTTAAAGAAAGGGGGAGTTGCTGATGTAGCCCGAGCCCTTTAGTCAAGTTAGCTTCGGTCCTTATTCTGAGTTCTGAGGGAGAGAGAAGATAGGGGGGATACTCACGCTTCCCACATACGCATCTCTCTCAACGGCGTATCTGATCGAATGAATCTATACGGAAGCTCTAACGGTCTTATTAGCAAGCTAGCTGTACGCTCAGATTCGGATGTGCTCACTCTTCCCAGGAAGATCTGGTCGGTTGTAATTAGCAAAGACAACAGCTTGCCGCTCAATACCCGTCGAAGCAGTAACGGCGACTTTTGTCGACGTGGTGACTCGAGATCTGTGAGTGGCACTGCCAAAGAAGGGCTGATCAGACAGATATCGCTTCAGTGCTTTCGTAAATGGTTGGGTTTTATATAGACTTCCGTGGTAGAGGCTTGCCAATGCACCGAATAGCGGCAAGCTAGTCATTTCTCGAGGAATAAATGCATCTCTGCATAGGTCCTTGAACTTCTCCATCGTCGCGCTGACAGCCCATTTCTTTACCCCTAGCCCGATGGCTAAAATTCCTCCCATGCTAGAAAATCAATTAGCGAAGTGCATCCTTGCCAGTAGCCTTGGACGGACTCACTTGGTGCCAACGATCAGGTCAAAGAACAGTTGGATAGGTAAATCCGGACCCAACACTTTCTCAATCTCCATAAGTACCTGGAGTTGTATGACGCCGCGGATGCCTCCCCTACGATTTATTATTTAGTATTTATGTGTTTAAATAGTGATGTTCGTAGGAAACTTACCCATCAAGGCAAAGCACGCGTGAACCAGCATAGCGTGGTTTAGTCGTGATGACCCAAGGCGGGCTGGAAATGAGGTCGCGGACGTGCAAAGGACAACGACTAATCTCTATGGTGGTCTTGGACGTCCGTACTCCATATATCTGGACACAAGGGAAGCAGAGAACATGACCGCATGGGAGCGCGCATTCGGGTAGCTCTCTTAAACAGCATAAGCATGCCGAATAGCTCACATAGTTGGTTGCTGCACCGAGTACATTCGAATAGAGCTCATTGAGGCGTTCTTGGTGAATGAGAGCAGCAATCTGGAGCTCATTCCTGTCGGGGAATTCCTGTCCAAGCTTGAAGCTGGAAGATTGGACTTGAGTCAGGCTCGCTTTTAGTAGCTGCTCCCAAAGAGGACGAAAGACCGAAACATTGAAGTTGGACTCGTAGTCTCCGTTGCCAATGATTCTGCCTTGTTTATTCTGATGCCCTTTGGGGTTATGGCCAGATCTCACATTACAGCACTGACCAAGGTCGTTGGTGAAGCCGCAAGGCCAGTGCATGTCCGCGAACGTCTGCAGAGCGCCAGCACAGGGCTTAGAGTATCGGTCGTCAAGAAGACGACTTGCACTGCCTGTGATGTAATAGGTTAGTTAGTCCTACGTGATAGAAAAGGCGACGGAATAAATCTGTGTTGATGTTGGCTTCACCTGGTAAGTTCTGGCGAACCGCATCGAGCATCACGCAGGATGATATCATCGGCCCCATGGCACGGAAGATCTGTTCTGCATCACTGCTGAGAATCAGATCGCTCGACTTCTCTTTAATTGCCAAAGCTAAATTCACTATATTGCCTTCGAAATTTCGAGAGGCGGGACTGTGCCGAAGGGTTTCCTTCACGAAATCAAAAGGCGTATTGAGGTCCTTGGTAAAGTGCTCGTAGGCTGCTTGGAGGTAGAACTGGAGCTTTTCCGTATTTGCTACCATCCGTACTTGCTTTTTTCTCAGATACGAGGTTTTGCAACGGCCACGGATCAGATCGGAGAGCTTGCCGACCTGCTCGCTCATCAACACTGCATCATTTCAAGTTAGCGATCGACACAGATTTTATAGGATTCCATTCAGTGGTGGAACCTGCCATGAGATAAAGAGGACGATAAGTATGAAATCCCTTACTATATGATCCCTTATACGGGATCCGGACGACGCTAATAGAAGCGTAATAACATTCGAGTAGTTCCTTGGTATTTGTTATATTCTTCCCACGCCGGCGCCATGCATGTATCTAATTTGAGTCAATAAGAATTCCACTGGAAGTTCAGCTCATGCCTATAAGATGAACTATCCATATAGCTGACGATGGTATGAAGGGTTCAACATACTACAATCACATTAGCCTTGATATAGCAGGATATGATGGAAACTGAAAAGGGGGAGGAAATTATGTCAAGGAGAGAAAGAATGGACGTACCATGCTCCTGTAGGGCGGGCTCGCGGAAGATGGCATCGTGGATATCTGTCATTAACATCTGTGTGGCTCTGGCAATATCCCACTCGTCCTCGTCGACGCTAATGTCCGTAGCATTGAAGACGATGATTGCATGAGGAAGCACAGGCTGGTTAAGTGATTTATCAACTGTGATAAAAACCGTTAGTGACAGTTGCAACTGGTTGCTAGGGCGAGAAGTATGTTGAAGCCTTTCGGTCACATTCTAGGCGACGTTGATGCAGAAGGCCGTCCAGGGGGTGACATGCGACTAAAATAGGAGACTGGGAAGGTATTGGAAGCACATACTAGAGGCTGCACCCCATCTCACTAGCTTATCGAGCACAACCGATTCGAATGCCCTCGGATTTCGCAAGACGAAGATTACGACATCAGAGAAAGTGTAGAGGATGCGAGGGTAAAGCTGGCCGACAGCAAACTCCCTTTTTTGGGTCGTCGGCGTGTCGGCCCACGCGATCCTCTTCGTCTGATAATGTCTGTTAATACTGGTGTCGCTCGAGTCTGCTACACCCGGAACTTGCGGGCCGTTTCTCAGCTGCTTCGGGATCGCTTCTCCCCCGCTGAGACCCTCGCAATCAACCAAAAGCAATGGATGGTTGCTATATAATGTCGACGGATCTGCGTAGAGGTGAACATCTCCCGTGGTAGATATGCGGTCATGGCTGGAAGACGTAACGGGGGCATAGTAATTGGACCCCTCAGGAGCCGCGAGGTCGTGGTAATCAATGAGGAGCTTGATAAGTGTGCTCTTTCCAACACCTAAAAGCCTCGTCAGCTAGGAGGTTCATGAATTAGATGCGCACAGCAGGTAGAGCTGTGAACGCAAGGCAACGAGAACATACCCGTCTCCCCGATGAAAGTGGCTAGCTGAGGATACCGTTCGGCTGTTTCATCAGTGACGGTCTCGCTCATAATGGCGGCGAAGCGGCCATAATCATGGAATAGGGGGTGGCCCGACGCATCGCGGCCGAAGCCAAACCAAGTAGTGTCACGATCCTCAAGAAGTTCCGACTCGTGCTCTTCTTCTGTGCGGGTTGGTTCAAATATCTGGCGTAGGCGATGAACGACGATCGGATCTGCCTTTTCGTGCGGTTTGCCATTCCTGTCGATCATCCATTGCGATTAGTCTAGCTCTGCGCGTTCTACGAGCAAGTCTACCTCCGTGGGACATGGATATAACAGCTCGAAGTACGTTCCGGAGTTAAGACTTTTGGAAAATCTAAATACTAACCAACCAACGGCTCCTGCGTGTATGGAAACATGTCGCGTTAGCACTTTCACGAAGGTTCTTGACGCATTTTTGCTAAGATATACATGGAAAGGAGGTCCGAGAACCTGGGGTTAAAAACGGGAACCATACCGGGCGTGTGCAAAATCCATTTTCCCCAGCAAGTATCGCAGAAAGCGAGATTATTACACTGAACGCAAGTAAAGGTCTTCTCCGCGTTCGATCCGCAAGTCTGACATGGTTGCAGTGGTAGACGCCCCGCCATAGTTATGAGCCCCTTCGACGGTGAGCATTTGGTCGTTTCCGGTACGTAATCATATCTCGAGAGTTAGTCGGAAGGCCTCGGGACACTAGAAATGATAGAACCTCGAATCTTGGGGGACTCTGGGCTAGCTGACTGGGCGTTTCCCCTCATCGGCAATCAGCCGCAGAGGGGTCTGGCTTGTTGCAGAGCGACGCATCAGTGAAACCTGAATGGGCGCATGCTTGGCAAGTTGGATCTATTCGATGGCACCCAGGAGGGCGGATAGATAGCCATGTATCAGATAACCGAAAATACAGTCATCCTATCTAGATCAGTACTGTTTCATACGCTCGATGCTTGATCAAGCATATAGTAAGTACATGAGCGTTGATAGTTGTATACTTATCCATATCCGTTCGTCATGTTTTTTTCAGCCGCCCCTTCATATCCGTCAGTCCTAGATATAGGACTGTTCAAACGCGTCGATATATTGAATGGCGTGGGAATAATGGCTGGCCCTACGGGCTAATAAATGATAATAGCGGAATGGCTGCTTGCCTCTTTGCCCCTGAACCCAGCTCAACGGTCCCGATGGATCTTTTTAGGTACACTGTCGCACTGACTTGAGCGTCCCATTTCAGCTACCTCACAACCTCCCAGTCGGAATTTTTCAAACTCAGAGCCAGCATACACCCAGTTGCCTAAGTGTATAAAACAATCTTTTTTCTCTTAATATAACAAATATAACACCAACAACAAACATTGGCCGACATCAAACCTGTCAAGTCCTCGGTGGATAATGATGTTGATGAGTAAAAGTCTAATTAAACAGTCTTAGACCGTAAATATCCGTGGGGCACGAACCACCCACCAGTATCTGGATTTAATAGCGCGGTCTTGGCATAGACTATCTTCAGTCATTATCACAGTTTATACTCGAATAGCTCTGTGATATCAATTTTTTAAATTAAGAAAAACTCAGCACACCATTCTTCAGAGCTTATAGTATTTATCTGATCTTTTACATTATCTTAGCTCTGGATCTGGTAGAATTGTGCAAAATCAAAGGGAGTATTCAGTTTATTTTCGTGGGACAGCACAATGGCCTAGGCCAATCCGAAGCTTCGGGTAATCAAGCGCTAACGACAGATCTGTACACTAGGATTCGGCTTACTAAAGAACGATCCTTGAAAGGCGTGGGATTACGTCGACGGTGGATCCTTTTCATGGGCATTATTTTGTCGCTTAATATTCCAATTAGATTTTTGCCTAAACGAAGATTATGTGCCCGATACGAAACGTATACGCCTGATACGAAAGACTTGTAACTGCGCCGCAACACTCAGCCAGTGCCCATGTTAACATCGTGGGATATGGTTCAACTACCTAGGTGGCTAGCCAATCCCCGTTGACATCTTAATGCAGCTCCCATCTTAACATGGACAGAATTATAGCTTTCGAAACCAATGAACCGGTTCAGCCAGTCCTACAGCATCATGAATACTAAGTAAGCCGAAGGGCTGTGCATTTGCCTTGACCTTGAATGATATCAGATACACGGCGCCTAAGCCAATACAACACGCATAGGAGGTAAGTGTATATATATATGTGCAGCCTTGACCACGAAGTCTTTGTAAGTATTGTAGGAATCAAACCTCTATCAACTGCTCTCATCTTCCATACTCACCTAGTAATCAGCAAGTTATATATTTTGTCAATATTATTTCGTAGTCTTGTCAACACACTTTCGTTCTAGATGGCTTCTTCGACAGCTTTGCCTCTGGCGTTATTGATTATCTATATCACCCTTTCTCTGCCAGCCATCTATGTTACTATTAAGCATGGAGTACGACACGGCGTTATAGTTGGCTGGTTTTTCCTCTTCGCCTTCTGCACCCTCAGAATCGTTGCGACCGCGATCGAGTTGAACGATGCCGACAGCTCAAGTGCACTATTAATTGCTAGCATCGGCCTATCTCCTCTTCTCGCGGCTGTTTGTGGTGTTCTCCATGAAGCGTAAGTCATAGTCATTTACGATTTCACGTCATGGCATCGTTGAGACTTATCATCTTCTATCTAGTCGCGTCTATATCCTTCCCAAGTCTCGCCGACCTTTCGACCTTCTTTATCTTGTCATCTTCCACCTCGTCGTGACAACTGCCATTGCACTTGTTGCTGCCGGAGCGGCAAATATGAGCGACACTACATTACCACCAGATCAGTTGAATAGCAGTGGTGCTCTAGTAAAAGCTGGTATGGTCATGTTGCTTCTAAGCTGGCTGTCTCTTGCAGTATTCACCGTAGCCACTTTTCAGTACTTCTTCATCCGCCAGTCAATGAAGTTGGCAGGGAATGGAGGAGCAAACAAGCTACTAGTGGCCGCCACTATTTCAATACCATTATTGGGTATTCGAGTACTGGAGAGGCTTGTCTATTTCTTCACCCAGAATCAAGAGCTGAATCCTGTAACCGGAAGTCTTGGTCTAAGGGTCGGCCTGGAGGTTATCGAGGAAATCATTGTGACTCTATCGTTGATCATTTCGGGTATCATGACACGAAACATTGCCCAGTCTGGGGAGCCGCGGGCTTGATGGGGGAAGTGGTTAGTTTGTTAGTCAACTTGTATACGATGGATAGTCATATGGGTAATTGATATAGATGCACCCGAAGAGCTATTGTTCAGACTGATCATAGAATGGGATCTCCTGTAAGGAGCCTGTATAAGTATACCTGGTTTTCCTAGTTATAATATTATCTTAGTTACCTACCTCCTACCTCCTACCTCCTAGCCTAGGTACATATCTACCCGGCACCCATTAGATCAAATATGCGAATATGGATCTGGATTCATAGCTCCTTGAATCAATCTTGGGATGTTCGAATTTAGTATGCACCTAATTACCTAGGTACCTACCTAGGTGCGTACCTAAGTCTAGTAGGTCAGGTTTACGAGGTTTCATGCAGCAATACACCAGTTTCCCATGTCGAAAAATACTCCGGGACATTCAAGGGAATACAATGACCGCCCTTCCCGTCAACGTCCCAGCTCTCAGCGCGTCGTAGGCCGCCTGGACCTCGTCGAAGGGAAACCGCTGGATATCGATCCTTAGCTTCCCGCTCCTCGCCAGCTGGCACACCTCCCTCAGATCCTGCCGCGTGCTCCCCAGGCTGGTCGCGAACTCGCAGCCGGTGGCGAGCAGGCCCCAGCCCACCTCCAGCGTGCCGCCCTCCAAGCCGACGAGCACGACGCGGCCTCGCGGTCGCGAGATCTTAGCCGCGAGCTTGAGCGTGTCGGCGCTACCCACGAAGTCGACGACGACGTCCACCCCGCAGCCGTTGGTTAGGGATAGCATCTGCGCCGCGGCCGCCGCCCCGTCGCCTTCGAAAAGCACGGCTTCGTTGGCGCCGACCTCCTCCGCGGTCCGCAGCCGGCTCCGGACGTTGTCGACGGCGAATATCCGGGCCGGCGACAGGAGCTTAACGAACTGGACGCCGTAGGTGCCGAGCCCGCCGGTGCCGATCAGCGCCGCGCTCGTGCCGGGCCTTAGGCGGTGCAGGGCGGTCTGGACGGCGTGGTACGCCGTCACGGCGGCGTCGGTGAGCGGGGCATAGAGCACGGGGTCCTCGTCGCCGATGGAGATAACCTCCGTCCGGGGCACGAGCAAGAACTCGGCGAGGCCGCCGTCGATGCCGCAGCCGCGGGTCGCGGCGATAGCGTTGCGCTTGAATGCCTCGCAGTGCTGCTCGGCGCCGTCAGTGCAGTACTCGCAGTTGCCACAGTGTCGCATGTGGTGAACGACCACGGCCTCGCCAATTCGGAGGTCCGTTATCGCGCTGCCGATCTCTTCCACGAAGCCTGCGTTCTCGTGGCCTAGGATATACCCTGCGTCGATCAAGTTCGCGTAGGGCGCCGAGCCGGGCTGGCTGTCTACCATGTCTAGATCCGATCTACAGAGGCCTGCGGCCTTCATGCGGAGAAGCACGTCTAATGGACCGGGCTCGGGCTTGGGTACGTCGACATATTGGCCCGGCTGGCCCCATTGCACTATCTTGAAGGCTTTCATTGCGTGCGAAAACGAGAGATACGCGCGTGGATATGAGGAGTTCTGTCAGCGGTGGGGTTCAGAGCCTGTGCGCCGTTCACTCTACCCAGTTCCGCTGTGCTCCAGTCGTTATATTACAAGGTCCATGAAGTTATAAGAACTTTTGGAGAATTAATAGACCTTTTTATGTAATAACTCCGTTCGATCGATCTTAGGTAGCATTAGCCTAAAATAATCCACGTGTTGTGTACCTTTAAAAGTTCCTGTAGCAGGAGGGGCACATACAAGGTACGGACTAATAGCAAGGCTCTTTGCTGTTTGACAAGAGACCTTCATCGTCGATCAGAAATAGGGGCCAATTCCAACCAGAAGTTGATGTTCTATGTAAGAGTACTCCTTTTTCGTGCCCATCCCTTAGTTATCGATCCTTATAGTAGGATTCAGTCGGTTGGTATCCCGAATGTCTATTCCCGCATCCGTTAGTTATGCCATGGCCCTATCTGTATGCTGCACCCCAAACCTGATTCCCTTTACATGCCCCTTGCTCCTTGCCACGTGAACCAAACCGTTATACACTTGTTGAAGTAGACCCATGCTGCGGTCCTTCAAGCAGCTCCTCTTCTATCAAATCCCCGCTCTCTCCCGCGTCGGCTTTCCGTATCGACTGCCTCGTCACAACCACGTCTGTCCTTTTTACAATGCCATTCGTGTCAAGGATACGCTCGGTACTGCCTCCAAGTGATACTCTAGTGATATCAGTATCGTGGTTTCCGTGGCTGCCCAGGGCGCGCAATCCGTTCCTCCACGGATGTAGGGCGTACCGCGACTCGGGCTTCTTCGACGACGATCCCGTGCCCGTTCGCGTCTTCTCCGAAAAGTACTTGACGAGGGGAGCGAGCGTCGGTATGCAGGTAATGGTGATGCCGATGTTGGACTCGATGATGGACCATTGGATCGCGCGCGCGGAGTCAAGGTAGTTAGAGAGGCTGCTGATGGTCTGGATGCGGATGATCTGTATGGCGGTGACGAATACTCCCAGCGCGAAGAGAACTAAGAGGGCGGATTTACGTCGACGGGGGATCTTGGATCGCACCAAGACTGGGAAGGGTAGCCCTATCCTGAAGTGCGGCTGTTAGAAATGTACCGCACAGTTCGCGCCAACACCTTGATACTTACACCAGGAGATCAAAGCACATGGTTAGAGAAGAAAAGCTCAGGTAGAACGGTACGGCCTGGGCACAATGTCCCCACGTAACGCTGGGGTTCCATTGTTTTTCAATCTGTTACCGGATGTTAGGATGCCTCAATTAGGTCTGCGTCAGGCGTAGACATACTGGTGTGCAGAGGAATAAAAAGACACAAGCAAACGCTATGTGCGCTAATGTGCATACGACAGCAATATAAATTGATGCTGTGTAGTATCTACTCGTCATTAGCTGTGATCAGAGGGTTAGATGATATAGAATGGCTTGCTATACCTCCCCTGGACGAAGCGCATGTAGCTTAATAATAAGCTCATCTTGAAGCCCCATATTCCGACTACATAGCTACAGCGGAGGAGACTGGCGTTAGAGGACGGATGCGATTGGCGGCATTCACAACTCACAATGGAGCACCGATGAATTGGACCTGTTCGAATGAGCATATGTTCCTCTATCGTCGGTAGGTGAGGCATTACCAGTCCAAAGTTAAACACGTTTTCAGGTGGCATATCATCAAGTCTCGTCAAGCCTAAACCATACTTCGTCTCTAGCATCGAGTTAGCGAAGTCGAATGAGGAAAGAGATCTGTATGTAACACATACGGACAGTGGTACACGTTGAGTAAACGCACGCCCCAAACTACATCTAGTCAGTTCTGTTCATTTGCGAGCCGGAACACTGCTTTGGGTACCCATGACACCATTATCATCCAGTCGTCTAGATCAAAGTGACGTTATGGTCAGCATTTCGAACGAAGCGGTTGTGTGCGATGGGCTTCGTTGAGCATCAAACTTACCATTGCCAAATGCCTTGACAATCCATCCTCTCACGTATGTTCTGAGACATACTAAAATGAGTGAAAACCCCGTGAATGTAGTAGCAATGGCTGTAATCTGAAGCCCTTCGCTTGGCGTGCCTTCGGGAGTATTGTAGGTCCAACCCATAACGTCGAGCCCTACCCAGCATAGAGACAGGCAAAGGAGATACGAATGGTATCCGTGGACCCGGTACTATGATGTGGGGACTCAGACATTTTGTACACGAATGGTTTTTATGATATGGCGAGGCTTATTTGGTTACAGGTACTGATCGCCGCCAGGGTTGTCCAATGCCATAAGATGAGCTCGGTGAAAAGATGGCGGAGGCGTTCTGTACGGAGAAACACAGTGCTGTGGCGTGTCCGTAGGTAGGTGCTCGTGTAGGTACGTAAGGTATGCTGTAGGTACTACGTGGGGAAATAGGAGATGTTGAGTTGAACCCGTTTATTAGGTTGTATTGAGGAGCAGCAAAGTTTTTTCTCTCTTCGTTCAACATGAGCATGACCATCATTCGCATTTTGATGTCCTGATCTTTCACACCTTGTCATACTTGTAGTTGTATTCTTCTGCATGTAAGACGACTGATCCAGCGGGACCGCCCACTGGGATGGATTCTTTAGTGTCTGGGGTTAAGATCGGCACGCGATCCACCTAATGCCGCTCTCCCGTTCGAAGGATCCCGCTCGAAAAGGATTCCGTTCATGCCTGATGAAATGATAGGTATTTTTTTTATCACTGGCGAGTCTGAATTTAATCCGCGCGGCCTGTTAGTCGGGTAGTGCACACCATACGCGTCTTAGACAACTTTGTCTTGGTATGAGAGATGTGGCGTATGAGTGCTGACCTGATAATTATCTCTGCGCCGGTCGATCAACAGTCATCCTCCCCCCGTGATTAAAACCTGGGACGTTGATATCTCTAGATCTGGCATCGAGCAACTATCGGGACACGTCCGAGTTAGCTTCTATTGCACCGGGGAACTATGCCATAGAAGGACTTAGCTCCTCCGGCTAGCCATATTATTGCTCTAGCGTATCCGTCACGGATCCGACCTATACACCTTGTTTCTGTTGGTACTGTTGACGGTTCGACATTTCAAGGTTGCATTTGTTTGATATGACCATCCCTTACTCCAAATCATGTACTTACCTACCTACCTAGGTCCCTAAAGGCACGTTGTCAGATGAAGGGAATATCGTCTCGAGTACTTAGGTACATGTGCTGAAAACTGGGAGCCATTTATGAAATCTCGGGAAATACGAAGTACATGTGCAGCATTTTCGCAACTGACAGTTTCGAGGGTGCAGGTACATTTAGCACGATCTCAGCAATTAAGGGGCGGCGAGAGGGGTTAGAGGCATCGTGCCGGGCAGGCTGGGAAACAGACAAAGAAGGCAGTTTGATCCCGCCCTACCCTAACAAACGCGGTGAGATGTGATATGATAATGAGTGGGGTACGTACCAGGTAGGTATATGATAGCTCATAAATATTGCTTACAGGGAGCGCTCAAGCCCTTTCATCCCCAGCCACCTCGACGAGTAAATATCAAGTGGAACCTTTCTTCAATACTTTGCTGCATGAGGTAATGTCTTGGAAAAATCCAGGACGGGACGGAATGGTTTCAAGAGACTTCAGCTCTTCGTTTGCCATTATGCTGTCAGCTCTTTTATCACCCCTGCTACTGCTGTCGCCAGCTGCAAAAGCCGCTGATATCACATCACGCGCACAGCTCGCAGAGTGCAAATACTTGCCTGGCGACGCCAATTGGCCCTCGCAAGGCGAATGGGCTTCGCTGAATAGCACGGTAGGTAGTCGCCTAATTGCTACGTCCCCCCTGGGATCGCCTTGTCATGGGGAAAATTTTGATGAAGAATTATGTGCCTCGTTGCAGGAACAGTGGCTTTACTCCGGCATCCAGTAAGTCTGTCTTTTCTCTGCAGCCAGTACCTATGTCGCACAGGTATGCAAATCCTTGCACGCAACGATCATAATTAAGATCGCCGAATACAGTCTTCAGTCTTCTTCTTCCGTCATGGCGCCCCTATTTGCCAACGATTCCTGCGACCCTTGGCAACCCCGGAGCAAGCCGTGTACTCTTGGCAACTATGTCAGCTACGCCGTGAACGCATCCGGCCCGGATGATATTATTGCCGCCCTCAAATTCGCTGACGAGAAGAATATTCGGTTCGTTATCCGCAACACCGGACATGATTACCTGGGCCGATCTACGGGCGCCGGCGCGTTGGCGGTGTGGGTCCATCAGCTGCGAAGCACCGAGATCTTGGACTGGGATGATTCCTATTACAAGGGTAAGGCGTTAAAACTTGGAGGCGGCGTCTTGGGCTATGAAGCTATCGCCGCGGCCCACGCAGCCGGACTTGTCGTCCTTACTGGTGAATGCCCCACGGTTGGAATTGCGGGAGGCTATACCCAGGGCGGAGGGCACTCGGCGCTGAGCTCGAACTTTGGCCTAGCAGCTGATAATACACTCTCATTCGAGGTTGTGACACCAACTGGGAAGCTCCTAACGGCATCGACGACGGAAAATCAAGACCTCTACTGGGCCCTAAGCGGCGGCGGCGGGGGTAACTATGGCATCGTGACTTCGATCACGGTCAAAGCACACGCAGATGCCACGGTCAGCGGGGCATCATTTCTGATCAATGGTTCGGACGATGATCCAGATCAAATATTTGACATTATAGATGCGTTCCACGCCGCCCTACCTGGCATTGTCGATTCCGGCGTCATGATCATTTATTTTTTCACCAACACCTTTCTGCAAATACCGGCCATGACAGCATACAACAAGACGCAAGCAGAGGTTGAGCAGATTCTCCAACCTTTCGCCGACTCTCTCTCGACCATGAATGTTTCATTTGAACCGAAGGTCACTCAATTCTCGAGTTATTCGGATCACTATGACAACTATTGGGGCCCCCTACCTGAAGGAAATATTCAAGTCGGCACCCAACTCTTCGGCGGGCGCCTAATACCCCGCTCGGTGCTTCCCGACTTCTCGACGACCACTCGCAAGATTGCCGAGATGGGAGTAACCTACATTGGCGTGGGCCATAATGTCTCTCGATTCGGACAGGACAGGGTCAACTCTGTGCTGCCTCAGTGGCGCGAGTCGATCGTCCAGGTGTCTCTCACCCTGCCCTGGAGCTTCCAAGTTCCTTTCGAGGAGGGAATTGAGGCGCAGCGGAAGATCACGGACGAGATACAGCCCATTATCGAAGCGGCCACCCCGGGTTCCGGAGCTTATATCAACGAGGCAGACTTCCAGCAACACGACTGGCAAGAAACTTTCTTCGGGATAAATTACCCTGAATTGTTGAAGATCAAGAATAAATATGATCCAAATAACCTGTTATATGCCAAAGTTGCTGTGGGCAGCGAAGCATACACGATCGACAAGGACGGGCGGATGTGTAGCACCGTAAGTGCCATGGAAACGTCCCAGAAAAATGGTTGATATAATTTTAATACTCGGATAGCTTACAAACATCACATATGTACCCTTTGATGAGAACGGGTATCTAGCATACACACACATAAGCTGAATGAGTTCTGATCATCGGTGTGAATTTTGCCCTCTTCCAGAACCCTGCTGCACACCATTTGATATAAATTCATTCATACACCTATCCCTAAGGCGATTTCATCATCTTCGATTGGAACCCCGTGCGATAAGGATTCCGTACATAGATAACTGACAAGTTGGCTTGGTGATATGTAGTAAGTGATGTTTGTCCCGGTCTCCCTTTCTTGGGTACTCAGTCAAGACGGCAGTTGAATCTGGGTGGAGTGGACCTTTCGTTGGTGAGTATGTGTCATATGTTTCTCACAACTAGCCGGGGTATTGAAGCCTCAGTGCAGTTCTTGCACTTAAGCTTAGGGGCAACGGGTTCATCTGGGGATTTATGCATATGATCGTGGTCGTCCCGTTGGTCTTTGTCGGGGAATTTAGCATCGCAGTCTAGATAGCCGCAAGGCCACGTTTTCGACATGAAGGTTGGTGTAGATGCGTTCGTATAGTCATGCGAATATGCGAAGTGGATAGACGTCTCATCAAGTGTTGCAAACACTTGGCCGTATTTCTCAAACGCACATTGATAGTTGAACAGACGTTGCATTCAAACCATTCTCAATTCTCCTCGTTCTCAATTCTCCTCGTGAGTGATTGAATACCTACCCAATGATTTCAACGCTCATCGCAAGCCACAGATGTTGCATTCGAACCGTTCCCGATTTCCATCGTTCCCGATTCTTTTCGTGAGTGATAGGAGTGGCACACTAGCGAGTAGGCGCAAATGGTGCTCAAAGAGATCGACGGGCTCAAGCGCGTTCGTAGTGAGGCCTCGTAGCCGCAAGACAAGAGCAAGAGCAAGAGCAAGGCGTAGCGCCGGAAGTACGCGGCGCCGACGTGGTTGCAGATCACGGAGCTGACGAACCGTATGTTCTGGTAGTGCTGACGGGTACCTGGTGGGCTTCTTCCTAGCGTTTCTCTCTCTAATTGGATGTAAGAAAGACATCAGAGTATCGGTTGTGTCCACATGGGTATATGGAAGACACAAGTCGAAACCTTTGGGACACTTGTTGTCATGGGATAGTACATCATCACAGCTGGGATGACAACAGTTATAGTGGCGATGTGCGTGGTCATTATCGGCATCTACCATGGACTCGTCGGATTAGATTATTCGCTAAGTCTAGGATCAATAATGACGACAGGAATCCGGCCTGGCTGGGAAACTGTATCAAGTCTCGTAGACTAGGATCTCCTCCTCCACATGGCGTCGTTGATCAGTGTCATTTCTGGGGGCGGACGAGTGTATCAACAAGTGCAGATGGAGTGAATCTGCCATAGCGAATTCCGTTCTCGGCAAGACGGAAAGCTTCGTAGAAGACTTTGCGCCATCTTGGAGCTACATCAGAATATTCCAACCATTAGCCGGCTGGAATTAGGTCTCTAATGAACGAAGAACATATTTGGATAAGAGGAGAGATAATCAGAAAATGGGGAAGAGGAAGAAGAGAGAGTAGAAGAGAGATGTGAACACACATTTACTACCGTGTTGACCATGCTTCTCCTAGATCTTCTACATATGGATCATCGAGGCCTATGTGGTCAATCGCCCTTGGAGTTGGCAGACGAACCGGGACTGGGATTCCCGGAGAGTGGCAGTGAAAGATATGGTATGTGAGCTGATATTGAGTAGTCCCTTGGCCCCTATGTTTCAACAAGGGGAATGGCTCATCTGTGGTTTGTGTGCTCAGTGTGCTCAGGATCCTGAAGTTGAAGAGTTGGGAGTTCGGGGAGAATTGAGAGAATTGGGGGGAGAATTGAAGAATTGGCTGCAGAAAAAAAAAAGCCAGAGGGGTCATCTTTTTCGAGACCATCGACCCGTCGCCTTCCTTGTGATGAACGTACTAGTGTCATTGCCTTGCATTTCTTGTGGCGCCATTTCCTCGTCTCAAACGGAGAATAGAGAATCATCGCAGAAGGAGATCACCCGGGCATGGATGTGGGGGTTCATATGTACCTAGGTACTTACCCCTTTTTATTATTCCACACTACACCCCTATATCAACAATTCATTCGCACTTCTACCCCTGAGATGCGATTTTATCATCTTCAATTTGCCATATAATTCCTTGCTAGATTATAGCTATAGCTATGACTCTTTGCCAGCTTTTCTTTGCATCTCTCGCCATTCGTCCTCCAGCATACCATACAGTACGTGGTCGTGCCACCCACCATTGAACCACATCCAATCGCGTTGTCTACCTTCCTCCTTGAACCCAAGCTTGCTATACAGCTTCATAGCTCCCTCATTGAACGAGAAGGCCCCGAGCTGAACGCGATGCAACCCGGCGATCTGGAAAGAGTACCACAGTGACCACAAGATCGCCTCTCCTCCATACCCCTTCCCACGATGCTCTCTCGTGATGTCAATACTGATGTCAGTCCATCTGTGGTGCGCGAGATGCGGCGGATTCAACTTGAGACATATGATACCCACGGGTTCTCCGGCCGGCTCCTTATCATCGGATGGCGGCAGACAGATGATAGCGCCGAGAAGACACTTCTCGGCAATGTGCTGCTTAAACTCGTCGCTCGCCTTCTTACTTTCGGGTCGTAGGAGGCCGTAGCTAGAGCCAGACTGTGCCTCTGCATCCCGCTGGATAGAGTGCACGAAGGCTTCGTCTCCTGGTGTATCCTCCACGGCGCGGTAGACGAGGCGCTCTGAATGGAAAGGGTCGAATGGTTTCGTGGCAGACATTTTTTTCAAACGGCCTAGGGTGTCCAGTAGTTAGAAGGACTTGAAGGTGTTGTGGGATCAGTTTACTCGATGAAAACAGCGGTGGTCGAACCGCTAACCGTATAAATATGTTGAAAATGGGATCAAGACTAACTGTTTTCGTCTCGCCGAAATTATCGTCAGCTAAGCTCGTATATCACCGCCAATTATCTGTGGAATTGAAATATCACTGCCCGATTAAGAAGTTCCTTAGGGCAGAATACTAGGAAAGTGGAGACGATCGATCGCCATTTATGTCTTGTAAGACTGACTTCTTGCCACGCTAGCATTGCTCAAAACGTCGAGGAACATTGCATTATGCCTAATTGTCGGGTATTTTTCTCCTTTATTTGAGGACTATTGTGTAGCAAGAGACTTTCATGTTGTGCTATCCCAGTCTAATTTAAATAACACTTGCTCTCATTTCTACCTCGAACTCCATTCTGACATGAGATTCTTCTTTTAACTTATTGCGGAGTTTGTGAAGTTTGATAACTACTTTAACTCGAATAACTACAACCGCTGTTAGCTCAAGCTTCATCTTTTTCTCACTTTCCAAACTACATGATGAATAAATATAAAAACGCCAAAAGGATTAGCAAGGCCATGACTCACTTTATCCTTGGTAGTCGGCACAAACGAAACCTCTGAGGTGTCCTCAAAACTCTGTGGGTCGTCATCCAAGAGTTCCAGGTCTCCCTCGTCCAGACCGTTCATTGCCATTTGCACCACCTTGAAACTATCTCCATCTTTAGCTTTGATCATAAACGGTTTTGGCTGCCTGCCCACTGGGGTGATTATCTGCTGCAGCTTAACTTCGCAGCGTGCATCAAGATGCCTTGTAATGGAAACCTCATTCTGCTTGGGATTCCACTTTACCCATATAGGTGTGGTGTCATCCTCGGCCTCGGTGCCTGCGAGCCTCAAGCGAAAGCCGAAGCCGGCATCCGATTCTGTTACCTTCGGTGGCACCGCTACGGGCAGGATATCAAACAGCGTATCCACCCGGCCCGGTTTACCCACTCGCACACGGCCTTCCCCAGCGATCTCCGCCGGAATCTGAGACCGCCTTATGTGGAGATGCATAGAATAGGTCGGAGAGCCGCGGTAATGAAGTGACTTTCCATACCATCCTACTTTGACCCAGTCAAATATGGTCCGCCATACATTAAGATTGAGACGTGACCCTCGGTTTCCCCGACCCTTCTTTTCCTCTCCATAATTGCTTAAAGAGTGAAGGTGTAAGTAGGTATACCGTAATGGAGTTAAATATCAGAACAGGACAATAAAACTTACTGGATTGCCACGACCGTCTCAATACCCCGAAATCCTAACCATACGGGTCCTCCACTCATACCCTGGATCGTTTCGGCCTCGTATGTTAGGTCGTGACGGCTAGGTCGAATACATCTCCCTTCTGACCTTTCAGGCGGGTTTTCTATCGGCGAGTCTGCGGGTCGATATCCACTGACGTATAGAGATGCGCCCTGAAGTATATCTCTTGTGTTCTTATTGGAGGACCCTGACGCTTCTCGGATCGGTGCAAGGCCAAGCATGAGATTGAAGCCAAACCCACGGACACGGTCCTTTTTAAGCCGCTTCAAGAGAATGGCCCCGTAATCATAAATAGCATTCGTGTCCTCAGGTTCATTAAAATATCTTTCACAGACACGGACCATATCGGGAGTGACGAGAATCTCAGCGGCAGAGCTGATGATTTTAATGTTCTTGCAATAGTGCTGCGGCTTGTCGACAAGGTTGTGTCCAGCAGTGAGGATTATATCAAAGTCGGCATTAGGGACGTTAACGAAAAACCCATTTCCATGCCTTTCATCTTTGCACGGGACGCACAAAGTATTATGTTAGTCTCATTGGTCTTGCATTAGCAACTAGGATATCCGCTTACCTCCTGACTTCTCGAAAGTGAGTTTAACTAACCATTTTTCCCACTGGCGAGAAGGTGTAGTTAAGTCTATTCCGAATTTTTCAATTTGGGGTGGCTCAATACCTCGCTTGGTAGAGTGCCACAGTTCTGGGGGCAAGTTGGGGATTCCTGAAGTGAATTCTTCAGAATCTCGTGAATCGTCCTCCATAGCGATTTGATTAAGACATTACTTTCTTAAAGTAAGTGGAAAAACTCTCAACTCTTATAATTTCAAGAGGGACTGCATTTAGACTTGTAATTACCTAGGTAGGTATATTCCGAGTTACGAAGGTGACGCGCCATCCCTTTGATAAAATTTTAACTGGTTACATGCACCGCCATGCAATCGCTTGCCTAACACATGTGGCCTCGCTTCAGGAATTGACGAGTCACCCCAGCGTCTGGACCGTTCAATCAAAATTTATGCGAGATCAATAGTAAGATACCTATCTTAGAGGTATCTATCACTATCTATATCATGTTGCTTCGTATTCATGCCTAATATGGACCAATGCCATGGGCCCCTATCGCCGTAACTAGGTACCTAATAGTATCTCCAAGCCGGAGGATAGTATCCTCTAGCCACCATTTTCTGTGGGGGTAGTGCAACGTGGTGAACTACAACATGATAAAATACATCATTCCGTTCCATGATTTTACGAACTCTTCGTAGTCTCCGCCATCTGACGAACCACCCGGCTTGCGCCGTGGTCGAAGGGATAAGTTTACCATCACCTTGAACCTTTCCGAGGCAGACTTTCTCTTTCCCCTCATTAACATTCCACAATGAGCCACCTGTTAGAAAATAACCGTGAAAAGACCCAGTCTCCGGGTCCTGAGCGATACTAAAGTTATCGACAGGGGTGTCGAATCCAGCGTCCATGAGCAAGTTGGCTGGTATTGCAAACCCAATATTAGCAGACACTTGGCATTAGAATATATTTTGACTCTTACCTTGCCAATCTCCCGTATCGGGGTCAAGAACCAAATAGCTAATGCCGCCACCTTTCTCAACATAGAATAGGTGCAGTTTGTCATTGATGACATCAAGGCACTGAGGTGTGCCGGAAGCAGGATTACCCTCTAGAGGGCCAAATGCCTCCCACTCATCCTTGTCCACGCTAATGATGCCGGCCAGTCGACCAGTCTCATCTTGGTAAGAAACCACGACCTCGCCTTTTAGGCCATAGTTGGCACTCAACTTGCTCTGTGGGCATGTGGTGATGTTCCAATTACCACCCAGTGGCGTTTCTTCCCACTCCTCCATCTCCTCGTCGTATGCATAGCACTGCACAGAGTTTTCCTGATCAATGTAAAAAACTCGGCGCTGAGAGCCAATACGGTGTTGCGTTAGCAGGCGTAGCCACAAATTTACTCGTAGGGCAGAAATCAAACATACGGGATCTTCCTCGAGACCAAGAAGATATGAAGCAGAAGTACCATCCCTTGCATCTGATGCAATCACCGTCTCGTTCTGGAGGGTATGACCCACCCAGAACTTTTCAACGAGGTTGCCATCTCTCACACTAAGAAGGTAAAGCCCGTGGCCTTCGTTGCTCGGGAGCTTGGCTGATCCAACAGCTGCGAGAGAACGAGCGAGATCCTGGACACTCATGATTCGAATGATAGATGAGAAGTATGTTTTTATGAGGGCATACTCACCTAGAGACGTTCACTTCAAAGCCATTTGTCCCTGGATTTATAGAATTCCATCATGTAGATCAAAGACATCTCGTCTCCAAGCAGAGCCTCATGACCTTCTATCGAATATGCCTTCATTGAGATGATGGGGCTCTATTTGGGGGTACATCTAATAGATAGACATAGCCGATTTGCCGATTGGTAAGTGGAAAAGAGTCAGCAACCGACTTTTACCCCCACTGTTTCCGTTTTAGGTAGAATGTTGAAGCTGAAAAGTGCAGACGCATGTAACGTCGGTTCTCCAGTTATTGAACCTCTCCAACTTGGTTAGGCATCATTGATATCGTTGACGCCCAGCGAGCCGATCATGGTGAGTCACGGGAGGACTGCGGCCTGCAATAGTTGCCCGAGTAAAGTTGGTCGGTTTTAAAAGAGGCTCAACCATGGAGTATACTCGAATTGATAACAAACACGTAGTTATCGTCGGCAACCTTGTAGTCCATCAGGTGTGACTTGCTCTATCTCAAACAAATCATTTTCTTGCCATAAGCCCAGAGTCACCATGATGCGACGCGTCACCTGAGTACCAATATTTAAATCATCGTGGAGCGACGATCACGTATATAACCAATCGCACTTTCTATGCCGAGCTTCTTCGACCGAATTCATAGCGATTCCATCTGCTCCTCCATCAAGCTCTCCATCTTACACCGAGATCAGCATCTGATATTGGTGTAAGCGTTACATGCCCATCACACCTCGATATCGTATAGCCAATATAGGCCAAGTAGTATGTTCATAATAGAGCCCAACGTGCTGTGTTCCGATAAAATATTTCTCCCTAACCACTTGATGATGGCGATTTCACTTAGACGTTGCGGTCTAGAGCAGCAGGCTCCGCTGTCGTGGGATGACAGTAACGACGTCAAGACCATTGTGGCCAAATTCACTAAGTTGAGGCTCAAAATGCTCCCAATAGGTAAGTTACTTACTTGGAGGTAGGTATGTGGAGATAAATAGTAATAATATCTCAACCGCTATATCGACAACCATGTTCTGTAGACTTTCATGGGATTATAGAACAGCAACTTCAACATGTCTCTCTACGTTGATTCAGCGGCTAATACCCTCACAAGCGCTTCGCTAGACAGCTATCTCAAGGCCTACAGCATCAACGAGCCTAGCAAGGAGAATGGGAATGGCACTATTGGCCTGACTCCCCTCGCCTTGGCCGCTCGCAGTGGGCAATTCGAAGCGGCCAGGCTCCTCCTTGATAAAGGTGCCGAAGTGGATGCCCTCTCAACCCTGCATCGTACTCCCTTGTGGATCATAACATCTCGAGGCAGAGGCGGCAGCCGTGCAGAAGTAGTTAACCTACTGCTGAAACACGGTGCGGACGCAAAATACAGCCACCCAAACCTTCACGATGGGTCGACACCTTTAGAGAACGAGCTCAAACAGCTAAAGGTAGCTCGCCTGTATTCATATCTCGAAAGTCACAATTCTCTAACAAGGCTATCTAGGATCCTGAGGTCATCCAGCTTCTCGTTCAGAATGGTGGCCAAACGGAGGCGGCCACGAAACTAGCCGATAAGCTGGGCAACCCAGAGATTGACGACGCCATGAAGTCTACGAAACAAAGAAGCAATTTGCGTGATACCATAGTCAACCTCATAGCGGCACTTATACTCTTCATCATAGCCTGGGCCAACAGTGCTGCCTTGACCGGAATCGCCAACAAGGTATTGAGGAAATTCCAGATTAGTGGCAACAAAGATAGCTCAACGGCGAAAAGAATATCCGCAGTAAGCTGAAGACCATTAGGTTACTATTCCAGTTCAAAGTTGATCGGTTATTCTATAGGAAATTCCAGAACCAAAGACTAAGGAGGACTTTAAGAAGAGCATCGACGACTTCGTGGACAAGCACAAGCTCGGAAAATTCTTCAAAGACGAAGACAGCAAGCCCTTGCTAGAGAAAATTATGTCGAAAGCCCTCGACCTACAGAATGACGATAGTTCAGTCTTGGGCCAATCTACTAACACGGATAACTTGGTGAAATTTGCGCTCTATCAACCTGTCATTTACTGCGGTATGGCTTTCATTTCTATTTCCCTCCAACCCTAAACTATAACTCGAGAGTCTTCTAATAGTATACTTAGACGATAGCGGTTCGATGAATCCAACGTATAATTCCCAAGGAGAGGATCGTATTAAGGATCAGTGGGAGCTAGTTCGTAGAATCGCCTCTATCTGTACCAAAGTAGTTCCTGATGACCTCGGTGTCCACCTACGGTTTATCAATAGCGAGCCGCCTAACGCCGATGGCTTGAGAATGATTGATATCGAGACAATCATGTCCCAAGTGAAAGCGACAGGGTGTACTGAAATTGGAACCAACCTACGCGAGCGCATCTTGAAGCCTCTCTTGTACACCCAGTACAACGAAAGAGTGAAGAAAATGAAGAGACCCCTATTCGTTTCAATCATCACCGACGGGATCCCGTATGGTCGAGCTGAGAAGCGATACACGCTCAGAGACGAGATTATCAAATGCCAGGATTACCTAAGGGAAAACGGACTTCCACTACGCGGTATATATACATCTCATCCATTTTCATTTGAAACTAATTACTGACAAGCTTCAAGCTGTGGTCTTCCAGATTAGTCAGATTGGCAGCGACCCTGACTCCAAAGACTTCTTGCAGGAGTTAAAGGAAGAAGATCTAGAAAACGTGTACATCACCGCACGTAAGTCATGAAAGCACGGGTATTTTAATGGCTACATACTAACATGTTTGCCTAGAGCAACTAGATGCAAAGTTCCGCGAACTCCGAGAGAACGAGAGGGATCTCGAATCTTGGGTAAATACCCCTTACCATCCTCTCTAATTCAAATGATTCGAGACTAATCGCAACTATTCTAACCGTCTCTAGCTATTCCAAACTCTTCTCGAGCCAATTCTAGACACCAAGTCAGACTAGGCAATTGTCCACCTTGCAAGGGCTTTACTCCTCTACCATACCTCAGTGTTTCCCAGTTCAATGGCGGTTAGCTAAGAACACCTTCTCCGTTTTTTAATTCCCTTGAGAAGACGTTTCTATTGCTTCGACTAGCATTATTCCTTCGTTTGAAATTCGCGACTACCCAGGAACAAAAGGAAATAACATAAAATTGGGGAAGACCTTCGTTATGAAACTCATTCATCCAAGCCCACGAAGGTTTTATGTACATTTCCTTGTCTTTTATTCAAAATTAACGACGTAACGATACATCTGAAAAGAAATATCTATCATAATTCATTCGCCTCTAAGTTTAGATTCGCCCTGACAGCCCGCAAAGATGTGAAGTTGAACAAGCACCTACCAAAAGTGACGAGGCCGAAACAAACAAAATACTAGTCGTATCGTAGATAATACAATAAATGATGAAAGAAAATCCGCAAAAGTTCAGCGTATTAGATTGCGCCACAGGCTTCTCCCGCCATCGGCCACTATCTTCCCCGGTATCTCGTTTCCGAAACTCCAAGCAGTATAGGACTCCCCGATCACTAAGAGCATAAAGTCGTCGTCGCCCACCAGCTTCCTGATACCTGGAACGAGTGGAGGATCGACGCTTGCGCTATCGACGGGAGGCCTGTGGGACTGCGAATACGGATCGAGAGCAAAGTCAGCGCCGATCAGCTCCAAATTAGACTCGTCTTCCTCCAATGGCACTTGCTGTCGCCGAAATAAACTATTTCGTTTATTGGGTACCGTTGTGTAGAGAGGGGTAGAGTGAGAATCGTCGCGACAAGGAGGGACGCCGGCGCAAGGTCGATGGGACAAGATGAAGCCTCGTAGACTGTCCGCATCGCTTACACATATTCGGCTATTCCAAATTTGATACACGCTCTGATGGCTGTGGATCTCCTTTTGGTGGTAATGGGGTATTGTGAAGGTCTTGGTATAAATGTTGAAACACACTGATACGAGATTTCCACCCCGAGAACTGCACGAGGGCTCGCGGGTGGTAGCCGGGTTCAAATCCTCAGGGGTCTGGAATATAGCTTGCATCAAGCAGTATCCGCCGTAGGAGTCGACCTTCTCCCAACGCAAGTTTGTGAAGTCCACAGGCTCTATGATGAGATCTGACCATTTGCTTTGCTCCAAGCTGTACGTTCTGGCGCGCTTTCCGTCCCGGATTTCCTCTACCCGAAGCTCCCTCAGCGGATTGGAGGTAAATGTAATGATAAAGAAGACGTTTTCTTCCGTCGGGGAAATGATGAAATCCAAAAGAGTCCCGCTATGGAGTAGGCGAGAGCCTGGGTTGTGAGAGATATAGTGCCCAGGAATGAATTCGTGTAGTTGCGCCGCTCCGAGTAACCCCTTCTCGTAAAACCCCGTAATGTCAATATGCTGTGGCTCTTGTAGACCAAACCTCCACAGAAAGATTTCAGCGTATTTGGTTATGATGAGGGCGGTTTCTCCTTCGGTAATGCAGCGGACGACATCCTCCGAGACTTCGGTAGAGCGATGTAGGTCTAATTCTAGATGCCACGCATGCAATGTTCTTCCGCGCGCCATGATAAACAACTTGTCGCCCATAGCCGTTCTAAACCCGTGAGTCTCCCCTTGACGGTTAGGGAATAGGTAAGCCCGGCGTTTGCGTGTACGTAGATCATCGACGATGGCGAAGTAGGGGAGAACGTATGCTTCAGGCCACCATGCAATTCGGCCATGTTTGTAGATCATAAAACGAGGGTAATGCTTGCCGAAGCTAGGCTCCAGTCCGTCTACATCGCTATACGAATGGACGCCTCCTTCAGAAGTCGGGACACCTTTGCTCATAGTGAAGAATTGGTCAGATTCTACGCACATGTCGTAATGCAAGGCCGATGTAAATTTGCCGCTCCTTCTTCTCTGTATTTTGTGTAGGGCCTTTCGGAATACCTCACCCGCGTCTTGTCCATCATCAACAGCAGACATACGGATATGTTCTTCGAGGCCTGGGTACCATTGCCTGGAGAGCTTGGGCCAGATTTCCTCACTCAACCATATGCGCCGCCAAGAGCGACAAACGCTAAGGCCGGAGTCTACATCCGCCTCTCCAAGATAGAGGAGAATGAGAAGATGTAGCTCAAAAGGGAGGCGACTGACGATGTCAGATTTTGCGTCCCCAAAAGATGATGACCGCGCATTTGCCGGATGGCGCAGTTGTGTAAGAAGCGACTTCATGATAACCATCTGGTGTTAAAGGTAGGTAGATTCCCAAAATATTAACCTATACCCAGCTCTCCTCTTCAATCAATTCATTGATACGATATCAGAACGGAGTAGAGGAAGTAATGACGAGATGCTGCTAGTTGATGAATGAGAGATTATTACTAGGCTACGAGCAGAAGCCTGGCACTCCATGTTGCAACAGAGAGTGGCTGAGTCCGAAAATAGATCCGCGCCGCAGCCTACGATCTTACAGGTGCCGGATCCACTTGAAGTACCCCCTGAATATCTCGGAACATTATTATCCCGCTTCTCCGCTGTAACGACTTGACAGCTTCCAAAGTAGGTACCTATAGGTACGAGTGCCATGTAGGTTGCTCATCATACTCATCATTATCTTCAGGCAAGCGCTCAACTTTGTAACTCACACAGTGGCCAGGCTCATTAGTAGGTATCTAGGTCAGCAATCGCAAACTATCCTACAGTGTTCCTGCTAGGCCTGCAACAGATGAGTTTGTTCAACTTGAAGCCAAACTTCACCCTCGTGAAAAAAATAAAAAAAAGATATGTTTTCCTTCGATAGTCCTGACCTAACCCTTCTCAGTCAGGTATCAACCCAGTACCTACAGATTTACTGGGGGTCGAGCAAAACTTGAATGGGTTTGTTCATTCATATTAGAGTAAACAATACGGTATGATTGGTTAAATTGACGCTTAACTAAGCTAACAACGAGGAGACTATACTTGAGCATCTATATCATTCGAGATGGTTTCATTGTGTGAGTGCCTACATCTTGAGTCTATCATAGTCGTATTCCCAATTTCATAGCTTAGACCTTACAGATACTGTACCACTGTGAAAGAGACTCTATAAGAGAATGCTTATACCTGGGGGGCACTAAAAGCGTGACCACTCGCTAGAAAAAGTCTATTAAGGATGGAGGTGTGTATATACTCCAATACTACCTACTTAATGAAGCGTCCGGGCTACGGGTATGTAGGGTGACCTGCAACCCTACCCGGGTGGTCGGGGCTAAGACGCCAATACCAGTTATCATTCTACCTTCACACACTGTGATCAAGAAACCAATGGGACTAGCCCACGATTCTACACTTGCCGTCCAATCAAAAGAATCGTATTGAGACATCCGGGTGGTCTGTTTTTAGCGGCTATTAGATACGGGTATCGGGACCGATGCAATCACCCGTTGCAGGCTCACTGTTATTCGACGATGCCGTTTGACGTGGAAATGAGGCGCCAGGTCATTTGTTTCAGATGGACTTAAAAATGTTGAATATCTTCAAATCCACTATGCAATGGTAGAGCTCATCTTTGAACTCTTGATCAACGGGCAACATGAGTACATTCAATTCGGCGAAACCTTCAATCCCTGACTACTACACAGACTTGGGAGTCTCACAACAGACAAGTTCTCGAGATATCAAATTAGCATTTTACAGGTTGGCAAAGAAGCACCACCCAGACAAAAAGGCCCCTGGCCAGTCTATTGACGCGAAAGACTTTAGAAAGGTCAGTTTACAGGACAAAGCCCTACTAAGCTAAACTAACCTGGTGTGTCTAATTAGATTCGCGAAGCCTATGAGTACCTTTCGGACAAAGACAAACGCGCCGTCTATGATGTTAAATACTTCGACCTACGATATCAATGGGACCGATATAGGGAGTCACGAGAGAGTCAACGCAAGGAGGAAGAACGGAAACGAGCCGAGGAGCAGCAACGGCTTGCTAGAGAAAGGGAATATAAAGAGAAGAAGGCGGCAGAGGCCGAGAGAGCGCGTCGCATGGCGGAAGAGGAACAAGCCGCGAGGGAGAAGGCAGAACGTGAAAGACTGAGGCAGGAGAAGATCTGGCGAGCGGAGATGAGATCGCAAGAAGCCGCACGCAAGGCCCGGGAACAACAGGAACAGGCGGCAAGAGAGAGAATACGGAGAGAAAAGGCGGAAGAAGCGGAAAGGAGATCTCAAGAGGCGGCGAGGAGGGCTAGGATGGAACAAGTGGAAGCCGCACGGGAGCGACTCAAGAACATACTGATCGAAGAGAAACAACGTGCCGCCCGTCGCAATTGGGCTAAGATGAGAGAGGCAGCAGAGAGTCCTAAAGCCGAAGTCACGAAGCCTGCGCCTGCGCCTGCACGACCTCCTGGGTGTCTTCATCCGCAGTTTGGCTGGTCGAGGAAGAAGAGTACGATAAACTGCGTATTCTGCGGGGATCTCCGTAGAAAATGGTCCTTCCAATGTCCCGAATGTAGTGCATTGGCCTGTCCGACCTGCAAGGCCAAGTATTGTGTACTTTAATATTCGTGGCTAGGGTCGACTCGTTTAGGCAGCGCTTCATATCACAATACATATCTCGATAAATTCCAGATTGTCTTAGGTAGGCGGCGGTAGGAATAAATAAAGCTGCGTGACTACCTACCTAAGGTACGAATGGCCCTAGCCAGTCTTTGAGACAAGACGATGACTTAGTTCCGAATGAAAGGAGCCCTGGTGAGAGCATCTGCTTGAACTCTCCAAGCCTGTCTTCCCATATTTACAAGGTCTGCTCCAAACTCCGCTAGCATTTCTCCCACGTCCTCTCCACCAACGCGGATGGATTGTTCATAGTCCCCGTCGGTTCCGAATGTGGCCACCTTCCACGCAGACTTCCAAGCCTCGACAGCCTGGATGGCATCAGGATGTTGGCTCTGAACGTTGGTGGCGACCATGTAAAAGGACGACCGGATTCTATGTCCCCTCTCCGGCTTGAATGATCTGACAGACGAGATTTTGGAAAATGTTCGCAGTAGATTGGCGGTATCGTATCTCTCCAACTTGTGCAGGAGAACGACCATAGTTCCTCCAGGCCTCAGGTGCTCCATACCCAGGGCTAGCTGCGTGGTTGTCAGTCTTCTGGCCTCTCGTTTCTCTCGGTATGGCGCTCGCTCGTGTGTTCGGAGGACTTGACCGTCGCATAGAACAAGGTCGAAGAGCTGGCCTGGCTTGAACTGTTGAGGCAAGAAGTTGCCGGTTTCGGGGTGATTGTCGGGAATCTCTTTGCTTCCCATGTCTTCGGCCATCATCGTTACGTCCAGGAATCTCTTTTCGACATTCGAAGCTGCGGGGAGAAGAACTTTATGCCCGCCGTTAGATATGGGCAAACTGAAAGCCAATGCCCTGGCACTAGGGTTCTTGCGTAAAGCCGTGGCTAGAAACCCGCCCGGAGCCATACACATGTCTAGGATCTTCGGCTGCGTCGACTTGCTCTGCTGCCGTATCCCAAAAGCGTTGGTGACGCGGTGTAGCTCTTCTCCAATCTTATTCATCAGGTCATAGAAGCGTGACGCTGTTCGGTTATCCGCTTTGTCGGCGGTTTGGCGCTGGTTTTGGAAGAAGGTATCGCCATCCGGGTTGTTCCATCCCTATTGCGAAACACATTAGCGACACAAGCATCCCAAATCTTATAAGTCCTTACCTGTTCTCGGAGCTTGTTAAGCTCACGAAACTCTGCGCTCTCCGCCAAAAGATACTTTTTGATAGTTTTGTTGGCCGACTCCTCACTTGTAGGGTCAGTCAGCCTAAGCGTGTCTGGGGCTTGGTCATGCAAGCTACAGCTTGACATCTGCATTTCAATTGAGCTATCCATCTTGTGGCTCGCTATCCGGCTCAGAAGTGATCCTACAACTCGGTTTTGTGCTTGGGGCCTAGGATTGTGGGTGATGTATTAGGTAGGTGTCTCGCCTAGGTATGTACCTGGGTAAGCTTCAAAAAAGCTTCAAACAGGCAGATAACACTATGGCTAGGTTGCCCAGGTACCATGAGATATAACACCTGGTTTCGTCTGCCTTAATTTGTTGTATTGAATCGTTTAGGCAACCCAACCACATTGCCTATCACGTGCAGATGCAGCAATGCCAATGAGTGGTGTCGACCTGGATCCCTGTCGCTACGTTGTTTCCTCGCGAATTTCCAGCCAGGCAGTATTCGTTTGATTTGATATTAGTGGTTTCCCCACTTGATCGAGCCAAACGCCAAGTGGTCACACAACCGGAGAAATGACATATGGGTGAGTCAAGCCTTATGAACTCAAGTAGAGAATGCTGGCAATGCAATGCTGAAAGCCGGCGCCATCATTCGCAGCGACCCCACTCCGCATCCGGCCCCACAGCCGACATATGCGGGGATCGGAGAGTCCTAGCCGGCGATTCTACAAGACAGATAACCGTGAGAGAACTAAATGAAACTCTTCTACACTGTTAAAGAAAAATAATTTCTCAAATGTATACCAAGGGCACCTAAGTTTTAAATTATAATACCTAAAGCAGTGTGCATCGTGATCCATGTAACCTCTACCGTTATTGTCTTATATGCTTGCTTTATTACGCAATGTAATACAGAAAAATAAAGGACTTTTTTTATGACATAAGAACCATCATACACAACAGTGTTGACCGGTAGGTAGACCACGGCAGAAAATGCAAGCCTGGATTAGGCCTGAAATAACTAACGTAGTTGGTATCACCAGCGGCTTGCCTT
Organism: Hypoxylon rubiginosum; assembly: GCA_902806565.1. Lineage (NCBI taxonomy): Eukaryota > Fungi > Ascomycota > Sordariomycetes > Xylariales > Hypoxylaceae > Hypoxylon > Hypoxylon rubiginosum. Next base: position 1,740,632 of record CADCXA010000031.1, on the reverse strand, counting down.
GAATCACGCTCATCTCTCTACAAGAAGTTCTGGGTACCAGTTCCGCTCTAGAATCCGTGGCAAAATAGTATTCAGCTATATTCCAACAATTATTTGTTCAGGGGGGACTAACCTTCAGGGTTTTCCTCCATCGCTTCACGGAGGAGCTTCTTCAGCTCCCTGGCATCTCCAAGGAATTCTAGAAGCATGCCTGCCGCTTCTTCCTGGCTCAACACCGAAAGAGGCTCCACATCTGTAGGTAGAGGTCCCCAATACGGCCTACCAGAAGCCAGCTTCTCTACTACGTCATGTAGGCGGCGATCAATAAGCACCGGATCTACCTCAGGTGCTGTGACACTCAGGAACTCTTTCAGCCCGACCACCTCGAGCTCCTCTGGGCTGGGGGGCTCCAGTGGCGGACGATCAACTTCTATACTTCGCTGGCGTGGACGGATAAAGGCGTATCGAATATAGTAAGATCCGGAGCTGCGGTGCATCTCTTGTGACACAATGACAGTCCAGCCGCTGGGCACTAAGTCTCGTACCCGTGGCCAATACTTAGCATTACTAGGCGGCAGCCAGATGGGAAGGGCGAAGTTTTCGGCCAGAATTGGACTGACCAGGGCCGCGGATAGCGGGTCAGCGGCGAGAGACGCCGGGGCACTAGAGAAGCTAAAGAGTTGCGCTTTTGAGTTGAAGATGTCGTCCGCCGACGGCATGAGCGTGGATAGATAGAGCAGGAAGCCGGCAGCGAAACGCTCCGGCTTAAGAAGGCCGTCTCCTAGGTATACATAGTCGTGGTCGAATTTGATATTACCGAACGGATTTGGCTGGCTTCGGACGAATATTTGCTGAACGGGGAACACCTCAAGAGGCGCTAGTTGAATAGCATTAACTTCTTTTGGGGCTGTCGGTAACCAAAATCTTTGGCGTAGAGCAGCCGAGTATGCGCCTGCCAATATGACGTCGGCGCGCGACAGTATCTGAGGCCTCGCCGCTAGTTCTTCGAAATGTTGTACGCTCAGCGCATCACTTTCCCGCGCGGGGCTCTGGAGCAAGTAGATCTCGCGTAACGCATCTGCTCGTGATAGTACGTCGATGAGTTGGGCTGGTGTGCTCCGAACACTGTCGATGCAGAGGCTGATGGACGTGATCTTGTCCATCTCCGGCCCTTCCAAAGCTGCTGAAATAGACTCGGCAGAAAGACCTTTCAGTAGTTCCAGACCGAGATGTCCATGATTAGAAAATGCGAGGCGAATGAGCTGGCCAGCCAGGCGAGTGCTACCAAGCAAATCAGAGTGCTGCATTAAGCTGTGCCGAAGAAGGTCCTGGAAATTGGGAATAGCGCGGACCTCATCGAAAATGGACATCTCGGGGTTTTCTATGTCAGACGTTGCTCGGATTAGCCTCATAACGGCCTCGTCCTCCTGCAAGGTTCTATTAGTGTCTGCAGATAGTCCGGCTGATGACGGGTGAATATCGTCCGTGGAACTTGGCGGCCACACTAAGCTCATCGCCGTCGCGTCAACCAGGGGTATCTGAGCTAATACCTCGCCGGCATTGCCATACGTCGAAGCCTCATAATTGAACTTAGCCATGTACTCAGCCGCTGACATAGCTCTCCGGGGCCGTAACTCATCCATAACCCTAAGTTCGCCCCGTTCGAAGACACCTGGGCCCATGGCCCCCGCGGCGGCCGGGTTTATTTCCGCTTCTAGGGACGGGACGAATTTTGCTTTGCTTACGCCAAAGCCAACTATGCCATAACGTATCGCTTCCAGCTCCGTGATGTCCACAACCACCATCCCCCACTCGATGCTGGTGTCACGGTACACGGTGGCCGGTGGCTCTGGACGCGCCGGCTGAGTGCGCCCCATCTGCGCATCAAACCCCACGCCCTGCAGGAGACAAGCCGCAATGAAAGGGAACTCGCGCACGCCGGTGCGATCCCATGGCCTTCTACGGTCCTTGGTGGGAGTCCGGAAGCGGTTGAAGTCCGGCAACTCCACTGGTTCCGGGCGATGCTCGCGCTCGTTGTCTTTCGCATAGTAACTAGCAGCCAGAGCCAGCTCGGCGCGGATGGCCAAGCGATTGGCAGGGTCGGCGAAAATGGTGACGACGCGCCGACAGCAGGCGGTAAGGGGATATCCCTGTATCGACTCCTCCGGCTCGGTGTCGCCCACGCTCGAAACCACGGCGACGGGGCGGTGCCGGCCGGCGATTTCGGCCACGACGAAGAAGCACCACGAATTCGGCCCGGCAGGTGGCCCGACAACCCGCCAATAGGGGGTGAATGGTGTCGTCGCCGCCATGATGCAAGAACTTGAGTAATAATAGCTGCGCCAAGGATGGGATAGCTCCAACAGCTGCCTAGTGAGTAAGGTGTTGGGTATCTTCCAGTAATTGCTGTTGATGTTCCGTCGAAATTGAGGGTGTAGTGATTACCCCGTGATGAGGATTATGAACAATATGCAATAAAATAGATAGTCATCATTTATTCATTATCCGAGGTATAGACTTAAAGGGGTAGGCACCTTGTATGATGGGTAGGACCCTGAGAATGTAACCTCAGCCCTATACCAAGGCACAAAAGATGTCACAAGGTCACACTAGTTAGGGCTGACAGAAATTGAAAGAAGTTTTATAGATCAGCATGTATATGTGAAGGATGGGGTGCCTGGTAGTTAGGGGTCTTGATCCCTAAAGGGTTATGTTAAAAGGACGAATGCCAAGAACTCTAGAAGCTTTCGGTCTAATCCTTCGATGAATCACAGCTGAAGTGGAATTATTAAGTGGTAGAATGATTCCTATTTGTTGCCTTTTCCATATTGTCGTGCAATTAGTGCGTACAGGCGTACCAATGGACGGCCAACTACATACGTAGGTGCCTAAGTGTTAGTTAGTCCACGGCGATAGCGATACATGACCACGTTCGCGTAAAAGGCCATTTCTCAAGGTGGGCGGTACCTAGGTATACTATTTTAGAAAGACAGACTTGCTCATACGTAGAGAGTGCCGCAGCTGAGTCCTAGGCTCGTACTATCATGTACCCTTATGCACGAATAAGCGTACTAATAATTTATTAGCTGTAAAAAGACATCTGGCCACGGTTCTAATAGTTACGCTCTCGAATTCATAGCTAAGAACTAAATATAAATAATAATTGATAAATCGTTTCACTTAGAAGCCTCGGCTTTGTATATATCTACGATATAAGTAATATTCCACTGAGAATTACTTAGTAACCGCACCACAGTCACTTAGTTCACTTTCGGGAGCGAGAAAAGACTTGTGTGGCTACATGCGGACTACTAGGCTTAGAGTATTGTGTTAATAGGGTTCACGGAAAATAGAAAGAAGCAACGGCTGTATTGTGGTATTCATACTTGGCAGAGAGCTAAACTTGTTAAAAAGGGAGGTTCTTTTAAAGATGGAAGGTATGGAGATGGAAAGTGCGATATGAACTGTGGTATTTCAAAATCCCACACCACTAGAGGGGCACTCCCAAACCTTTGCAACCACAAGCATCAATTAAATCAATTTGTTTTTTTCTATTTTAAATCGAACCTTCAGAGAATATTTTAAACCAAGTCCTTCGGGAACAGTACCTTCATAATTGACACTACTATAACAATATGTCGCAAAGCGACGCCGCTACAACTATTAATAATAACGCCTTATATCCTGCGACACATTGCCAGGGGGCTGCCCAAATACAAGCACAAGATGGAACCTTAGGAAGTTCTATCAATGCTGCCTCACTTCCAAGTTACCAGGCCCTGCTCAACCCATATCACTAAGAACATCAAGCAAGCAACCTTGGAAGCAATCTCTTAAGGACATACCAACTATTAAATTAACTACCAGACGATCCGAACTAAACAACCCTATCAAACAAGGCGCAATCTCAGACTACACTCCTCTCGTAATTACAACTATTATTTCTCCCATGTACACGTTTAGGATATGGAAAAGCAGCATCACGAGTACAACGGCATCATGAAATACGGGGAGCATCCAGGAACAGAAACAACAAATCGAGTTTAACCTATATACAATGGCTACAACCCGTGGACATGGACCTCAACAGAAAACGATTGAGCCGAAGCTATCAGCGACAGAGTCTCAGTAATCCAGCCTATCAAAGCATAGTCCCTAGGTAGAGCCATGGGTTATTTTCCTTTGCAATTAGTGGATTCGGTCGGACGCCTCGGCTGGCAGACGCACCAAGACCGAGTAAAGCCAAATGAGAGCCGAGATGTGCCTGAAATACCACGGAAAGAAAACATGTCCAAACCCATTGATACTATTCAAACTCCTACTAATAGTGCTCGTCTAGTAAGTTTCCCTCTTCATCACTTTTGCCTCTCCGTGCCCACCTTCCCCTCTTACCATTACCACGACTCATACACAATTAAGCCTCTTACTAACCATACCAAACAGTTACGGAGATCCTCTACCAACACACATCTCATCACCAGCATCGTCCTAATCGTGCTGCTTTTCTTACAGCCGCCGCTAGGGGTGTTACACCACTCACGCTTCAAGCGTCTGTAGCGACACACCTGAATCTCGCACGTGCACATCTGGCTCGGCCGCGCCGCCGTGACCCTGGGCATCCTTGACTGGGGTTCGGTATATGGAAACTGGTTATTAGCCAAGTCTCTGCACGCCGCACACCTATACCCTTGGAAATCGGTTGAACATTTGGACGCGTTTCGGAGATCGAGCCAAAGAAGAGGTCATAACGACAGCAAATGGCATATTCCTATTGGTCGAACTCGAAGGTGCATTAGACCGAGGGTACCTGGCGATTGTGCCAGATGTCTGTCTCGAGCCTGACAACGAACTGCCACAGTATTTTACGACCGGAAGCAGCGGGGGGACGAAGAACAGCGGAGACATTCTATGTAAGAATCATGGGATTGATCGGTACAGCCGACGACAACGGAAAGCTGTACTTCGGCCGGTGTAACTTACTGAAATCTCGCACCCAAGTGAACGAGGCCACTGGGTATATTCGGGGAAACTTGTTACCCGGGAGAAGATTGAACCACAGAAGTACAAAGTTGTCGTGCTGGACAACAATCCAATATTGATCCACTCCTTCCCTTCACCTGTCTAGAATGGCAGGAGAATATAACTGCTATAACCCGTTTGCGCAGAAATTAATTAAGAATAAAACTAGTTTCAAACAAATTTCTCCCTTTTTATTGTCTGCCTTTTCTTCTTTACTGCGTAGACGAATTGAATTTACAATGCCTAAGAGATTATATACGCAATTGCCAAGTAAGCGAAGCATTTATTTAAGAATCTAGCCATATTATAGAACCTTCGTATGATCTCAAGAGAGCGCACCAGGTGGTAGCTCCAATCATATTTGAAAGTCCGCTATTATGCCCTTCCCTTTCTCACCCTTTGGCAGCCATCTGGCGAGATTGTTCCTGCGGGCCCCGAGTCCAGCATCAAAGAGACTGCGGTCGTACATGAAGGGGGCGATTAGCAACAGAAGCCTGGAATAGCGTGGACACTTGTTCCCAGAATACCCCACTAAAGAAAGGTCAATTAGCATACGGGTTTTGGAGCGAATACACAGATATTTGATAGCAAAAACACAAGCAGTAGCGGGACAAGCATCAAAAGATTTTAAGCATACCGGTGGGTTGCAGCCGTTCTCGGCTTGGTTGTACTGGTAGAACCATCCTATTACATCAAGTTAGCCCTTTTCCCCGAGTTCCTTTCTCTTGCTAGGCATAAGTGATGAATCCTCTTACCATTGGCACACTGGCATACTGCGTAGTTAACGCAGCAGTCGGGGTCCTCAAAGGGGTAGCAACCGCTGTTCTGGCGATCTTCAAGGCCATTCTCAGCAACACCAAATGGTACAGCGGCCGTGATGGTAGCAGTCGTGAGGATGGAGAGGATGGTATTGGTAGCCTTCATTTTGAAAGACGATAGAGGTTACAGCCAAGGTGTGTATGTAAATATAAAACAAGGCTCTGAGAGATTGAAGTGGTAGTCGGTATGATACCTAGCTTCAAGTCTCTCTCCGACGAGGCCACACGCTTGTATTTATCATAATAGAACCATTAGACATCGTACATCTATCTGCAGACGCTGCTACAGATAGCCAGCTCCTGCTGTTACCTACACCGCCTCTAGATGGGCGTATTCGTGTGCTACCAATGCTGTAATTTACGATTCTGCCTGTGTGGCTTGTCGCAAGAAGTCGGGCACCCCACTATAAGGTGAAATGTGAGTGGTATAGCATATATCTCATGACAAGACTCACGTCATCTGTTGGTCATATATTTCTGCCATTGCGACGCAAATTGAAGGCAAACTAACACCGGCGTTGTTATCACTTGAGGAGCTATCGGCCTAACAGCAGCAGGCTATGCGCATGCATATACCTAAGGTACCTAGGACTGATGCCGTTTGTCCTCCGGATCACAAGCCGGAAGACTAAAACCATCTTCAATGCTATGATTTAATACGAGCAATCGGGTTTAGGACGGGAAATAGCAAGGCTGGCCGATGAAAGTACTTTCGTACCCATGTATCAGAGACGATATATCGCTAGGGATGTATACTAGAAAAATGCTTTAGAGCTGCTGTGTGAGGTAGTAATATTTCAGCTTACGCGTGATGCAACATATGATTGTTAAACGGTGAAGTTGCCGCGCCACATTACCACAGCTAATCCTTCGATAATTACTAGACTAGGCCTACCCGGTTGAGGAGGCTAGAGCGCTCTTCGTCGGGAGTCCTATTCCAACACTTGGAGAGGATTAATATCGTTGTTGTAGCATTAAACGCGAAGCGGACGACTTTCCTTCTTGGGAAAGAGACCAGGGGTTTTCTCTGCTTATCAATCTATACCTAGGTCTAGAGCCCAGAGTCCTAAGTCCTAAAGTCGGGGACATTGAAATCATGATATAGTCCTATAATTTAGGCAGCAGACGATTGCCTACACAGACATTTCGGTTCGGATTCGAGGTTAGTTTAAGGTTGACTTGGCATTCATATGCCCCTTTCTTAATACACTCAACAAGCGACTCAATGCTTGACAGGCAGACAGGTAAGACATTCAACTAAACTACTGGTAGAGATGAATGCAGCCAAGGACAGAACAAGAACTTCTCATGCAAGAAGTCGTGCGCGGAGCATACGATGCGTCGAATCGGCAACGGGGCGATGAACCTGCCGGTAAATACGGATATGGAGACTGTTGGCTGTCCTATGGTCAGCTGGGGGTGGTTATGTGGTATGCGGAGTCTTCGGGCCCTCATCCTTGTTACACAGCTTACTGCAGGCTATAGCCCGTGTACGTGCATATGTACGCGAGCTTCGATAGGAATCTAAAGTGTGGTAGTAAGATTTCGTAAAAGGTCATTGTAGTACGGCATCATAGAAGAAGGATTGGTGTATTGATGTATTCCAGATTCTCGTGAGGGGTTCTAGTACCTAGAAGAAAAGAGGGGGATACCAAATAGCGCTGATACATAGGATTTGAACTCCCTAACCTAAAATTGGACCCTGAAATAAGGTATCTACTATGATCGTTTCTCACCGAACCCAAGGATCTGGGGTACCTATCGATAGAATCTGAAGCTAACTACAGTGAGTCTGAGCAGTGTCGATCTATCGATAGGTACTTAGAAAGGTACATGTATCCCGGTCGCCACGTGTACAAGGGTTGCATAATCCTGGAATTTTTATTCAGACGTCTTATCCAATCATATCAATTTCTGTTTAATTAAGGTTTCAGCTGTGCTGCTTCAGCTGTACGTAAACCTTCCTTCCCTTCAATGTTCTTCATCCTTCCCCGACATCAGCGAATCCGAATCGGAATACCCCTCTCCCTCCAACTTCCTCAAGCTTCCAGACGCCTACAGCACGGAGGCCGCCAGCTGCGGGGAAGACGAGACGATCTTGACGAGGATACCTGAAGGCGTGTAGCTTTTGGCGAGGTAGTCTGCCGTGTTGTACTGCGCGTTGGAGGCATTGTACACGACACCGAGCGAGCCCCCAGCGGTGGAGCAGCCGATGAGAGCCGCCGCTTGCTGTGCGGGCGTGGCACCAACGCCGCCGTCGATAGTATTCGCGATGTCGGAGAACAGCACGCTGGAGTTGACGGTGCTGTCGAGATGCTTGCCGAGGGCCAGCACCGTGCCGTGCGCGTACAGCGTCCATTCGGAGCAGCCAGGTGCGTCCGCCGCTGTCATGGTGAACTGTCGGCCCGCCTTCGTCTGCGCACCGTACGCGCGCAGGTAGCTGGCCACATACTGGATGTCCGCGACTGTCACGTCCTGGGGCACGCCGCCGGGCTCGCTGTAGCAGAGCAGATCCGTCCCCTCGCCGTCATCGCATTGCGCGGCAACGCCGCCAGCGAGGAAGGCGGTGGCGATAACGATCTTAATCAGGCGTGAGTACATCATACTGATAGTATATTGTGGCGCGTGTGGTATACACCTGAGAAGGCAGGAAGAGCGAGATGAGTGTAGAAGAATTGGAGAATAGCCGGATGATGGAAGTGTTGTTGCTGCTGAGGAGAACTCGACTAAGAGATCCTCTTGTTGGTATACTCGAGTAGAGGCAAGCTATTTATATTCGCCGAGCAAGTAACTGACAGGGCATTCCTTGGATTTCTTATACGATAATGCTTGTTGCCAACCTAGGTACATATATGGCTCTAGACTGGCCATGTCAAGGGTAGGAACACGCTATTATGAACCATCCGGCCGATGCTTGCCGCGAACGGTTGTGGTCCGTGACTAAATACTGATGTCAGCATCCCCCTTCCGATAGCATACCTGATATTGGAAGGCCTGTTGGGATCTCGCCGGTCAACACAGACCAGGGTCTTGTGAGGGTGTATGCCTCGACTTAGCATGGGCCGCTAGCCTGCACGTCAGCCTTATACCTACCAAACGAGGTTCGACATGTAACCTATAAAAGATACGGTAGCTACTTGCTGTCCTCGTCAGTTCTACTCTCCTTATTCGTCAACGCTCAACTTGGGACCTACGGGCCCTCCTTTTGTTCCTTAGAATGGCGGTCAGGCAAAGCCTCCGCATGCTCGTGGCGCTACTGCTCCATTTCCTCTGCGCTTCTGCAGGGTGGAAGTATTCCAATGCAGTAGATTATCCGGACGTCCCAGATTACGGCCCACAGGTAAGGAAGGACGGCCACAACTGAGAGATACCAGGAGATGGTTTTATGCTGACTTGTTTCGATAGCCCAACCCATCTTACATGGTAGACAACACTCACAACTATTACCATGCAGCCCCAGACAAAGGTTCGTCGTCGATTCCCATACTCATTCATCCCCATGATGGCTCTCCTTGTCACTTTCACTCTCACAATTCTCCATTCCCTCCTCTCGCTTTTGCTCTTGCTGTCTTGAACCGTATACTCTTACTTACCTTTCTCGTCACTAGGAACGCAGCAGGGTCCTGTTTGGGACTATTCTGGTAGTTTTGACAAGTACATGTCCAATCTCAAAAATGGCAGAATTGTCCGCGGTGGCTTTGGTAACAACCAGACATCACATATCGTTTCCAACTTCACCCCCGGTCAAAATACGAAACGCCAGGACAGCGGATATTGGTTGTCGGACCTAGGACCAATGGGTAGCGTAAGTAGAAAAGCGCCTAGTAGCACGGCAGCGTTATCATCGTATCTTAGGGCTAACTAGGCTGACTACTCTGAAGCAACCTTTGGCTGGATCGGGCTACAAATTCTTCCGGAATGTTAGAGATGATTACGGAGCCGACTCCACCGGCGGCAGCGATGCTACCGAGGCCATCAATGCGGCCGTTTCAGACGGTAATCGATGCGGTGAGGAGTGCGGTAACACTTTCACGCAAGGTGCTATCATCTATTTCCCTAGTGGGAGATATAAGATCTGCACTCCCATCATCCAACTATATTACACGCAATTTATCGGGGACCCCCTAGACCCGCCGATTATCGAAGGCTGTGACACTTTCAAGGGTATCGGGCTCATTGATACGGATGTGTATATCCCCGGCGGCTCCGGTGCCGAGTGGTTCGTCAATCAAAACCAATTTTTTCGGCACATCCGTAACTTTGTCTTCGACTTGACGAAGATGCCCATGGCCACTGACGACAATGACCAGCCTCTGGTACCGACGGGTATCCACTGGCAGGTGGCACAAGCTACGACACTGCAAAACCTCGTATTCAATATGCCCGAGGCCACCTCGGACAACGAAGTCACCGCCGTCGGAATTTTCACCGAGAATGGAAGCGGTGGCTTTGTCTCGGACCTGACCTTCAACGGCGGCAGCATCGGCTGGCGTGCTGGTTCCCAGCAGTATACGGCTCGCAATTTGAAGTTCAACGGCTGTCTGACTGCTGTTCAGATGGTGTGGGACTGGGGCTGGGTTTGGCAAGGCATCGAAATTACCGGGGGCGCTATCGGCTTTAACATCAGTGGTGTAGGGGGTGACGATGGTCAAGGAATTGGTTCCGTCTCTATTATCGATAGCACGATTTCGAATGTCCCTGTCGGTATCCTAACGAACAACAAGGCCAACGCCCCCGATATTGTCCTCGACAACGTTGTTGTAGATGGCGTGGCCCAGGTTGTTCAGGTCGAAGGTGGCGATACCTTGCTAACCTCTTCTGGCACTATCGACCTGTGGGCCACAGGCAAAGCCTACAACGGCTCTACGGCCTCGCAAATTACTGGCGCTGCGTCTGCTCCAGCAAAGGCTGCCAGTCTGCTGTCAAACGGCAATCTCTACGTCCAATCTCGCCCGCAGTTCGAGACATTCAGCGCCTCCCAGTTCTCGGTTGCCACCCGTGATGGTGGCTGCAGCAACGATGGGACCGGTGACCAAACCGAGTGTATCAATGCCTTTCTCCAAAACGCTGTATCGTCCCAGTTGATTGCCTATTTCCCTGCCGGCATCTACCAAGTCGGTGGCACTGTCTTGATCCCAACCGGGTCACGAGTCCAGGGATCGTCATGGTCTCAAATCCAAGGCACTGGCTATTACTTCTCTGACATGGCCAACCCCAAGGTGATGGTGCAGGTGGGCAACGCCGGCGAGATTGGTACCATGGAGATTATCGAGATGCTTTTCAGTGTCCGTGGCAACACGGCCGGAGCAATCCTCATGGAGTGGAACGTTGCCGCTTCCGAACAGGGTGCCACAGCCATGTGGGATTCTCACTTTCGCGTCGGTGGAGGCACAGGCACCGACCTCGACTTTGCCAATTGTCCTAAGCGCAGCTTCAACGATCAGTGCATCGCCGCATCGCTGATGTTTCACGTCACGAGGGAGGCTTCCGGCTATTTCGAGAACGTCTGGGCCTGGGTGGCCGACCACGATAACGATAAGAGCCTGTACAATGACCCGGATACGATGTCCAACCAGATCAGTATCTACGGAGCCCGTGGAATGCTGATCGAATCGCAAGGCCCCTCGTGGTTCTACGGCTCCGGCTCTGAGCATTCCGTCATGTATAATTATCAACTGAGCGGTGCTAAGGACATATACATGGGGCATATCCAAACCGAAACACCTTACTACCAGCCAGAGCCCATTGCCCCCCATCCCTTCGACCTGGCTGCTAGCTTTGCCAACGACCCCGACTTCAGTAGCTGCGACGGTGATACCTCCTGTGCTGCCTCATGGGGATTGCGCATTGTGGACTCGAGCTCCGTCACCATCCACGGCGCCGGACTATACAGCTTTTTCCAAGATTATTATCAGGATTGCATTGACACGCACGACTGCCAGCAACGTATTCTCGAGGTCACCGGGTCGACCAGCGTGGTTGTGTTTAATTTATTCACGGTAGCAACCTCCAAGATCGCCATGGGAATCGATAACACGGTAGTATTCCAAAATGACTCGAATCAGCACGGCTTTACGACCGAAGTCAGTATCTGGCTCCCACTCGACGGCGAGGACAACATTGATACTATATTCGTTGGCACGCCAATCTGGACCTCGACGACTGTGACTTGCTCTGATTCCTCTTGCCTTCTCGTGTTCCCGACGAGCTCCTTACCGAGCTCGTCTACCATAACCCCCAGCCCGTACACTACCTCGTTCCAATACGGTGGTACAACTAGAATAACAACCAACGGCGTCGTAACGGTGACCTTTATTACAACTACAACCACTACCGTGCTCACGATACCCCCTGTCACTATCGGAGGACTGCCCTACTCCAACTACAATATAACATCGGGCCAGTCCACTATTAACATATCACCCAGTGTCAATATCTCACCTATCACGATCGGGCTACCCGACGGTAGTGGTGGTACCACATCACGTGTCATCCCCCTTCCGCCTTGGCCGCAGATTGACGGAGGACCTGAGGGAACCTTTACCACTCCCGAGCCCACTGGTGGTGCTACCAGCACCTACTATACGGGCATCACATCCACCGTGACTGTGACAGGCTCGACTGTCACCACCATCAGCTTCCCAGCCGCCATACCACCTACGACGGTAACGTGCCCGCCCGACAGCTCGATTGTTTTTGCCACACCTGCCGTTACAATCTTGACCGACTGCTCAACGCCAACAACGTGGGCTATAGGCTTTAATTGTCCGACTACCAGAGTCGTAACCTTCTTAGCCCCGACGACAGGTCTTGTGTCAGTTGATTGCAGTCTCGTTACGCTCTGGACAGGCGCCCCTACCACGACACCACCGACAACAATATCAAGTACGACAACTCCGCTGCCAGTCTGGGCCACCTGGCCACCTGGTGTTATTTATCCCATCACTACGACCGTCTCGGAGCCGGAACCTACTGGCGGTGGCTCGAAGCAGCCCTGCACACTCTGGTTCTTTTTCATCTGTATTTCGCACGATGATATTCATGTAGGCGGTTGGTTCTGGACCTTCCCACCGGGTATATATCCTCCCGGGCCGCCACCGTCAATCGATTGGCCCTCGGGATTTACGCTGTCGGGTACGCTACCGCCCTGGCCCCCGATTACCATCGGTTCAGACTATCACCTGACCTACTCGTCGGAGCCGACAGAAAGATGCACGACCAAAACGGCATCTATATGCTCCACTACCACCATTTATTCTGTCACATCAACCGATACCTTTACATCAACGACAGCCACATCCACGGCCAGTGATTGTGAGCCCGTCGTTGGCTGCGACGCAAGCTATTCGAATACTGCGACAGTTAGCACTACGGTTGAGACCTGCACCGTATCCCCAACAGGTGCTGCTAGAGCCCGCTCGGTTGACCCTAGCCCAACTGATACCGTCAATGACGATTTCCCCGTAATAAAGCACCGCGCTGATTGTGTCGAAGTCGGTGTCGTGATTTATCCCAAAGATCCGATGAATGTGAGAAGTATCGCAGAGAATCTCCAGAATGACCTCCACGACCAGATCTGGTCCAGTAGGCTTGGGTACACGGCATATTTCTGGGTGCAAAGCCTTCCTGCCAGCACGAAAGAATTGATTGATAACAATCCAGATGTTCTCAGCTTGTACAATTACTACGACTGGAATTTGAATAACCCGGCCCCTGGCCTCCCCATCTTCGGTCTAGGCTCAGGAGACGTCATGTCGCCTGCGATTCTTGGCCGCGAATATGTGGACAATGAGTACCCATCTCCGTCCCACGATCTGTCGCATAACGAAACTCGCGTAGACGCTCCCGAGGCAGACAAAACCCAGCCCTGGAAACGGGCAGCTACGTCGGCTATAGCTGGTGAATTTTGGAACGACGCTTTGATTTCAGTACCCCCAGGCCAGCGATGGAAGTTGGGGTTAAGAGGTGGAGTTAATCCTGACCGCGATTTCGTATACTTCTACGATGATTCGGCCGGATCGGGCATCACCGTTTACGCCATAGGTGAGGTGGACGTATGGACTAGCCACCCAGAGTTCGCCGGCCGGACAGCGCCTCGTGCGATGTCGCCGCAGAGCCGCTACGGCACACTCGCTGTGTAAGTATAGCGCACCTACCCACTAAGTCCACTGTACTTACAGGGCACTCGGGAGAACCTACCCTGTAAAAGATATTCACTATTATTACAGAGAATCTTACCCCCTGATCCCACTATAACTCTAGTGCACTCCACCCACTAACTCTACTACAATTATAGTACAAACGACATAGCAGCGCATCACGGCACCACCGTGTCTGCGGCCATAAGTGGTGGCAGGTTGGGAGTCTGTAAGGGGTGCAGCGTGGTGTTCTCCGGCCATGGCTTGCCACAAGACGACAATTACAACGTTCGCGATTGGTATCTGGAAGATCTCCTGAGCGCCTGGGACGACATGAACACGCCCCCGAGGACACCCGCAAGCTCAGTCATAAACATCTCGTGGGGCGGGAAGTACAATTACTGGACTCCGATATTTATTCGCACCTTATATGACATTCTGAAGAGGATGGACAGAGCGGGTGTTACAATTGTCGTGTCGGCAGGAAACTGGGGCATGACTCCAGATTCTTCGGGCTCACTCCGTACCGCCATCGACACCTATCCACAACTGTTCGCGGACCCCAATAACCCACAACGCAACCTATGGAGGAATGCACAGGACTCGAGGGACCTCGGATACCTCCCGAACATGATCATCGTAGGCGCCACTGACCAGTTCGGCAAGCGGGCCGGGTTCTCGCAGACGGCTTCGTTCCTGACTACATACGCGGCAGGCAAGAGTCTTTGGGCAACTTCGCAAGCGAACTACGAAGTCGACTCGGGTACTTCTTTCGCAGCTCCCGAGGTTGCGGCACTCGCTGCATATTTCAAGCAACTCCCGTCAAGTTGGCAGGATCAGCGTAAGTTCAAGTCCCCACCACCCTTTTTTCTTCTTCCTTTGAACCCTCCTGCTCTGTATCATGAACGTTGACTCGCTTTCCCTATCCTATGATACTCTATGTTCTCTTTGTGTTACGTCTTGTTCTCGTTGCTGTTGAGGCCTGGTTTCAGTATGGGCTGTAGAGTAGCTGCTAATGTGTGTCTATTTACTCCTCTTAGTCAATCAACCAAACTCGGACGGCCCCAAGGCAGTCAAGGCCATGATTGTTGCATTGCAACGCAACATCAACCCGAACCCGATCGTCAACAGCCCTGGTACTCCGGTTCCCATTATCTGGAATGGCATGGACCAGGGCGTAGATTGCCTTTTGGATTTCCCTAATGGCGGCGACCCAAACAATGTGTGCTCGGACCTGCCCCCCGATATTACAGACTACGAGCCGCCGTCCACCTGCGTCAGCGTCGATATAGCCGGGGGTCCGGCCATAATGGCAAGCAGCAACAACACTTTCCTCTTCGAGCGCCAGTCCGGGGGCTCCTGCCCCCTTCCTCCGATCGATGGTGGCGGCACCACAATCAGTTTTACTACAGGTCCGGCAGTGGGCCCGACATGTGTGAACCCGACCGCGTGCGGCGGTGTTGTGTGCTCGGGCTACTGGTGCGGTCCCACGCCAACCGGCTACCCTCCAGGGTACCAAGACCCCAAGGACCCGAACTCGGCCGGCGCAACCCCATCGAGCACGACAATCTCGTCAGGCTTTCCCCCCGGTGGTGGTGGTAGCATTACTAGTTCCAGCTCCCTCAGTCTGCCCACCCTCAGCTCGACCTCATGTCCGCGCCCCTGGTCCACCACCACCGTCTGTAACGGGTCCGGCGGGAATACCGCATGCGTTCCTTCATCCGTCTGCCCTCCTCCCTCCCCCATCCCCACTGCCACCGGCAATCCGCTCTGCCCCTCGCCCGGTGAGGTCTGCCTGGGGACCACGACCTTTGCCTTGTGCCAGCGGCCTTCTCTTCCCCCACGATACGTGGCCGACACACCTGCCGAGCAGACCCACGCTCCCCAGCTCGTCCACGCGCCGCGCTCGATAGTGGGTCCAGACCTGAGCATGGTGACGGCGGCACCGGAGCCGCCGGCGGGAGTAGACAAGACGAAGCGCAGCTACGAGCTGCAGGTCAACCCGCGGCAAGACGACGGCTGCCCGGCCGGCTGCGAGTGCTTCACGGCGTGCGCCCTATGCGCAACACCGGAGAGGTACCCGTGCCTGGATCTGTCCATCACCGGGACGGGCGACTTCTTCTACAACATCTGGGAGGCGCACGTGATCGAGGACGGCACGACGGTGTGCGCGGCGGACTTCACGTGCGACGACTGCCAGGGGCTGGACGACTGGACGGACTGCGGCGGCGGCAACAGCTGGAAGTTCACGGACAACGAGATCTGGTACCGCAGCGGCAAGTACGACGCCATGTACAACTACATCCTGGACTCGGCCGGCACGGAGACGTACGGCTGCGGCATCGTGGTGCCGGTCTTCGACTGCACGCGCTACTACTACTCGGACAGGGAGGGGCCTTGCCAGACGGCGAAGCGGAGGGATGCTTTCGCTTTGCCTTCGGCCGTTGCATAGATTTTTTACCTTTTGCTAGAAGTTAACTTACTTACCTCCTTAGATATCTTCTCATAGAGGTCGATAGACTTGTTACTTTATGTCGTAGCTATGAATTATATCGCGGCCTCAGTCTGCCAGTGATGTTTTGGTGTACTTGGTGGCATCAAATCCGCCCTTTCCAACCCCTGCTCTAACAGCTTGCCCAATCGGCTCTTGGACTCCAGGCACACGTGCTGCCATCGGTACATATGAATGCTGTCGTTGCCCGTCCCGACAAGATCTGCTTCAGCTCGGCTAGCTTTCCAATACTCAGATAGACGATGATTCTGATAACTGTCTCTTGCCGGCCATTTATCCATTTGTTCCTCCACGAAATGTACTGGTTCTCTTCCCGAAGTAAGCTCAAAAGCGTACGGTGGATGGATCGCGAAAAGTGCCAGCGCGATTCGGTCGTGATCTGCCTATTGGAAGGCTTCCAAATGAGCATGCTGATCTGCATAAGGCCCTGAATGGGGAAGCGATTCTGGCTGGCGACTTTCTGGACTCGTGTGGGATGCCTCGACCACCTCTGTGTACCACCGATAGGTCCCATTACAGCTGTCCCCAATCACTACCATATGCGGATCAGTGGAACTACGGTCAGCAATCAGTTCCTCGATTGAAATCTGGGTTAGCTTCCAGTCGAGCGCTAAACCGAGCGGTTTCTGGTGAGGCCTTGGAATTCTACCATTTTCATCAAGTATGGACGGCGCCT
This sequence comes from Hypoxylon rubiginosum, assembly GCA_902806565.1. Taxonomy (NCBI): domain Eukaryota; kingdom Fungi; phylum Ascomycota; class Sordariomycetes; order Xylariales; family Hypoxylaceae; genus Hypoxylon; species Hypoxylon rubiginosum. The sequence goes on along the minus strand of CADCXA010000031.1, from coordinate 1,723,490 downwards.
TTGAAGGAACTATGGAAGTATTGCCACTCGGATACGAAGAGGCGGTGATACTGGCTTCGAAGACGCTGATGTGATAACCTTCTCGTCATTAGCCACTTGGAGAGTTTCTCTATAGCGTTTGTTCTAATAAGGTTGTTCATACCATGTAGACAGAAATGCCTATCAACCAGGATCAACGGACGATCGACCTGAGCGAGAAATTCACGCTGTAAGAGGTACCCGGGATAGCATGCGACTGCATTGCGACCAAGACGTGAGGTCCGAGTGGTGGCTTGAATTAATCTAACGACAGGCCTTAGCGTTCGGTCAAATTATGCCATCTTATTAGAGAATGCACTTACGTCGACATGCTTGGTTCTAGTTTGGATCGTAGAGCCAATGCTTGCAACCAAGCTGAGCTGAGAGCAGCGATCCAGTTCTGCATTTCACGAAACTCGGTCTGGAGCCGTTTGCAGCTAGGCCTCTTCATATTTCCAGGTGCAAAGGAGCTCTCCATTAACTTTGCAGTATAATCGTTAACTGCGTTGAGATCCAGGCAAGTACTTGGTGTACCGTGGTAGCACGAGAACGTTTTGTATTTGGATAGGGTATACGAGTAGTTAACCAGCCTCAACGGCTGAGGCATATGCGAGATGTTCCAGTTGTCCTCAAGAACGCGATGTTGACAACCTTGAGTGCTTCGTCGGGGTCGAGACACCACTTGAGAAGTCCTACAGTCCCGACTAAGACCATCTGGAACAGGTTGCGAGAGAAGCATATGTCGATCATCAGTCCAGCCGAATTGCCGAAGGATGTTGCTAGGCTTCCCTTTGTAGAACCGAGTCCGAGATCCTTTGGTACCGTCTTCATAGTAAGCTCGAAGTATGTTTTCCTGGCCTTCCCAACGAGTGCTTCGAGCCTTAGGATTGTGGTGTTGAGGCTAGTCACAACCTTTTCCCAATTTTCAGGTGAGTTTCTTTGCATAAGTTTGAATTTATCGAAACCTTCTAGAAACATTCTAACTCGGAGTTGGCAACCGGTGTCGCCTACATGAGGGTCAAATGCTAGGAATCCAGCACTATCGGGACTATTGTGCTGTTCGGTAACAAGATCATGGAATAGGTTCAAAGCATTAATCGAGTCTATGGAACCCCGGACAAAGTCTTCCAAAAGGAGAAGATAGTCCGTCTTCCGTCGCGGCTGATCAACTGAATCGCTCACCGGGAAAAGAAAATGAGCCATGTTACCAAGTATAAGTAGGAAGCCTTAGTTCGTACGAGCCCATTAATGTTGGATTCACGTTTGCTCTAAACTGCCTTTTGGACGTCGAGCTACGTTGATATTTTATAGAATTTCCCTAACATCTCGTCATAGCCTGAAATAGAACATGATATCGTAAAATAAATCCTCGTGTAGCATCGGGTTATTTGACGACGCTAGAGCCGATGCTACATCGAAGCTTTGAGGCTGCTTAGGGGTAGATACCTATCTAGGCGTTTTGTGTAACCCGATCACGGCCTGCCTACCAGCAAGACCCCTATCTCAGGTAGGGTATATAAGCACTAACGTTGCCATGCAGCCAGCTGCATGACAAATCAGCTCTCTTTTATCAGGCAGACTGTCACTCAAACATCCTTAATGGTAGCAAGGCAAGCGAGACAAAACATTCGGTGAACAATAGAGGAGTCCTACTGGCTAACTATTTTTGTGAATCCATTCGCATCATACACATGGCAACACACCAAACCAAGGTTACATGATATGATTTACTCCCAAAATACCTCATATTTGTCGGCCTAGGCCATCGCTTTATGTCCCGTATACCTAAGTAGTTTAGGTAAGCATTGAAGGACGGTATTATTCCCGGGCCCGAAAAGTGCCCTTTCCCCCAGATAGAGGTGATGACAGATACCTGCCTAAGTACTTTTCTAAACCAACTAGATGTCTTATTTTCCGATGGAGGGAGGGTCTTGGGTCAAATCCTAGAATTGTTTCCAATTTTATAGTCGGAGCTGCAACATAGGTCAAGAAAACAGGCACCCCCCTTGAGTACCTAGGTACACTTGCATGGAGGCTCTATCCTGCAACTTAGTTTACTCTTCCGGAAAGCATTAGCACTAATATCGACATTTGCGGCTACTGGGTCGAGGCAGATACATCGTGGATACATCGTATATAATTGATTGGGTCCGCGTTAACATGGAGGATGATATCTTGGTGTATAAGGGGCTGGGGAACCAACATTGCTTGGACAAGGATTTTCAAAAGGCTTATTATGAAGCAGTTCGTAGTTGAAGTTTTGACGCACTACAGGTTAGAACTTACCGGCGCTAGAATTATTAAGACTCTAGGCACGATCGATGTGAAACAAGGGAAGATAGATTCACTGTGAAGCCAAGGCAATATGTGAAATTTATACCTCTGTGTAATGATAATGGAGCATTGGCGGAAATTTAACAGCACATTTATGGATTTATAATCTTTTATATTTTCACCATGATATCCATTGTCAACTCCCGCCACACGACCCAAGTCTTCTTATATTAAACTCCAAGCAGCGCAAAAAAACCGACACCCGGTGAGCCAGCTCTCTCCACTCTAGCGGAGTTTACAATTTCGCTGTTGATCTCTCACTTAATATAAATAAAATATTCCTTAAGCTAAGGCTCCTGTCCCCTTTGTGGGCTAATCGACGGCTGGCCATATCACCCAAAACCGCCAAACCGGTCATAACTCTGAAAATTGATGACATAATCTTAAGTTATAGGGCATATAGAATATTATGTCATCAATCTTTAACCTCAAAGTGGCTGTCACTGTTTACGTAATATACATTACGTAAGCGGACCGCATCAAAACGCTCAGGGGCATGTTTTCTTCCTTCTTGTTTTCTTCCTTCTTATTTACTTCGTGAAACAATAGTTCCTAGACCTTGACACTGGCCCTGAGGCGCTCGAGACTGCCAATGGACCATCTCTTCTCCAGCTGACTATTTAGCGTACTGACTTACTCGTCCAGGATAGCAAAGGTACCTTTCGCGACTGCAATGGCAAAGACAGCTTACACGCTAGATGTAAACGATTCATTTAGCGCAGCCACAGAGTAAACCCTAAGCGAGTTTTAGCGATATCAAGATTGCGAAATTCCAACGCGTCGGAGGATAGTAGCCACTCATTAATTGTTGCGCAGCACGACACCGAATCGATGAAATTTTCTAACGGGCATCATGATATATATGGCTTAGCCACATCACAGGCACCTTTCTAGCACTGCATCTCGTTATATGGAACTAGTGATATTTAGGGGTATGACCTCCAGCTTTTCTAGAGCTCCAAGGCCCAGGCTCGTGTTAGCGCCATCACGTCTCCGGATCTAAAAGACGCCAAATCTACTAGCTTATCTTGATTCAACGACGCTATTCGTGATGATTAGTCCTTTTTGGACGAAGATGATCAGCTCCGTCTCAGCTGAAGCTAAATCTAAGACCTTTTTGGTAAGCATGTTGGCGGCCAGGACACATTCCAGCCTCAGTCGAACCGTTCCTTGGTCTCGATCGCCTCCATTCCCTAAACTATTTATCATGACTCGATGCGCGTCACCGCACCCACCCGGGGTTTTTATAGCGTCAATGCGGCACTAGATAGCCAAGTACTAATATACTAATACTAATGGCACCCGACGATATGTCAGCCCATCTGCTTCTGTTTGACGATGTGTCGTGCCTACGTACGTCCTACGTCCCTTGACCTTCAGCATCTAGCAGCATCGTCAAATTTAAGATGCGCAGTTTCGTAGCGGCCGCTCTTTTCCTCCCAGCCATACTGGGGGAAAGACTCGTAATCCCAGAGGTACGAAATGCCGTAAGCTCTCAGCTTGCAGAGTTCAGTGGTTATACTGGCGACTATGCCTCAACCGCAGCAGATGATGCTCTTCCAGTAATCCCAGACTCGGCGCATGAGTCGCGATCAGCTCAGGCGAAGGTCGAGGAACGAGCAACGACCACATACTGGTATGAGACCATCACTCATCAAGGCATATCAGCCTTCAACACCAATAAGGCGACTTATAAGGTCTATCGCAATGTTAAGGATTATGGCGCCAAAGGGTACGAGTATCTTCCTAGGTAGTAAATGCGCCTCTATTGGAGATGAACTAACGATTAGTATAGAGATGGGAAAACGGACGACACCGCGGCCATCAATAAGGCAATAAGCGACGGAAGCCGATGCGCCCCAGGTTCTTGCACGTCGTCAAGCACCACCAATGCTGTTGTTTACTTTCCTGCCGGTACCTATATGGTCTCTTCATCGATTGTGGACTACTATGCGACCAACCTCATTGGCAACCCAAACAATATGCCGATCCTAAAAGCTACTGCTGGGTTTTCCGGGTTCGGCGTCATCGATGGCGCCCAATATCAAGCCGGAGGCGTTCTTCCTTACGGCGCGACGAATATCTTCTGGCGTCAAGTGAAAAACTTCGTTATTGACCTCACGTCTATTCCAGCGACCACCGAGGCGACAGGGATTCACTGGCCCACCGCCCAAGCGACGAGCCTACAGAATATCGTATTCAAGATGTCTACTAACTCCGGTACCAAGCATCAGGGTGTATTCATCGAAGAAGGCTCTGGCGGCATCCTGAACGACCTTGTCTTCTATGGTGGTTTATACGGAGCTGTGTTCGGGAACCAGCAGTTTACGGTGCGCAACCTGACTTTCAACAACGCCGTCACGGCAATCTATCAGCTATGGGATTGGGGCTGGACCTACAAGAGCATCTCAGTCAGGTATGTGTACGCTTTCCCATCCCAGGAAGATGGGTCTTCCTTCCCAAGGTCGACCTTGTCCCTTCGTCCTCCTTACCCCCTATCTCTACATGTGCTAACTAAGCAACAGTAAGTGAATATTTAAAATCCCTTCCTAAGCAGCGCAATTGAAAGAGGCTTGGAAGTGCCTCCCGAATCAACAACCCGATTTGCCGTCAAATTACAGGGTACTAACATTTAGCAGACAACTGCACCGTCGGACTTGACATGGCTACTCGCGATTCCAGTGCCGAAACCGTCGGATCGGTGACGTTCTTCGACAGCTCGTTCACGAACACGAAGATCGCGTTCAACATCTCGCGAAGCGCAAAGTCTACGCCGACGACCGGGGGCAGCCTGGCGATCGAAAACGTCTCCCTGAAGAACGTGCCGACCGCGATTCAATACGGGCCAACCAAGAGCGCCTTGCTTGCCGGGACTACGGGATCAACGACCATCGCCAGCTGGGTGAGCGGCAACGTATATAATCCAACGGGCCCTAAGACCACCGCTGGTGCGATTACTCCACCTACCCGGCCGTCTGTTCTCGTGAGCGGCGGCAAGTACTATGAGCGGTCGAAACCGTCTTATGCTGACCTAGCTTCGACATCTTTTTCGTCTGTCCGAACTGGTGGCGCGAAAGGAGACGGCACGACCGATGACACTTCAGCTCTACAGAAGGTACCTAGCACGCCCACAGCCCACCACCCAGGTCTCCTGCAACTTACCCGCTAACTCCCTATAGGTCATAACGGCAGCAGCCAGTGCCGGTAAGGTAGTTTACTTCGACGCCGGAACATACAAGGTGACGAAGACCTTGCTTATCCCCGCGGGAAGCAAGATTGTGGGCGAGGGGTATCCCGTGATCATGTCTAGCGGTTCCTACTTCAGCAACATCAACGTGCCTCAGGTGGTAGTGCAGATCGGCAACGCTGGTGACTCAGGGACGGTCGAGTGGAGTGACATGATTGTATCGACACAAGGTGCCCAAGCCGGTGCTATCCTTATCAGATGGAATCTTAACTCGCCGGTGGGCTCGCCGAGCGGGATGTGGGATGTGCACACTCGTATCGGAGGAACTACTGGCTCCAATCTCTCGCTTGCCAACTGCCCGTCTACCCCGTCGTCCACGGCCGTAAACAGCAACTGCATCGCCGGGTACATATCCGTGCACGTTTCCAAGACGGCAGCTCGCCTGTACATGGAGAACGTGTGGCTGTGGGCCGCCGACCACGACGTGGACGACAAGTCGCTCACGCAGATCAAGGTTTTCGCCGGCCGGGGTCTGCTGGTGGAGTCGACAGTCGGAACCCTCTGGCTCGTGGGCACGAGCATAGAGCACCACGTCCGCTATCAGTACGAGTTCAGCAACACGCAGAACATCTTTGCGGGCCAGATCCAGACGGAAACGCCGTACCACCAGCCGAACCCAGGCGCGAGGCAGCCGTTCCCCCTGAACACAACTATCGACGACCCCAACTTTGATATCTTGTGTCCGCAGGGCTCATCCGCAGCTACATGCTCCGAGGCGTGGGGGCTTCGAGTAAGCGCGAGTAAGAATGTGCTTATTTACGGCGCTGGGTAAGTCATTCCCCCCTATTTCTGCTGTGCTTGTCTCGTCAGCTAATGAATTCCAGATTGTATTCCTTCTTCAACAATTTTAGCACGGCCTGCTCCGCCAAAGGCGCCAGTTCCTTATGCCAGACTGGCCTAGTGCAGTACGACTCGGCAAGCACCAAGACATTCTGGATATACGGGCTTAACACAGTGGGTGCTTATGGCATGATCTACAGAGACACGACCAAGCTTGCAGATTACTCGGCGAACGTCAATGTCTTCCCCAGTTCTATTATCGCCTTTACTAGTAATAATTGACGACTTATAACGTATATAAGATGTATATAGGATTATTAAAGTACCTATGATAACCAAAGGCCAATTAAAAGAGTGTCTCTCTGAATGAAGTTGTCGTTAAACAGCCCGTTAAAGAGTCTACTATCCTGTACTGAGACGAAACTCCCTAGGTCCAATACAATGTTCAGGTTGGTCATACACTGCTTCAGGGGTGTGATACGACTGATGAAAGAAACAATAATGTTGTTAGTAACAAGACATCAAATCAAGGTCCCGAAGTACGAACGTTGTCATTACTATCGGTTGCTCAAACAATGCATCGATCTAGTAGTTATTACTACTCGTATACTGTACTTGCTTTGTCCTAGACAACCCCCTATTGTTTGCCAACAAAGACGAGAGACGCCAAACCAGGATACAATGTACCTGTACCAGACGTCGTTATTATAATCCCGCGAAGATCTCGCTTGCACTGCTTCTCGGCATCGCCAGGTTTGCATCCAACAACGCATCTACATAATCAAAGATTCCTACACATCTCTTTCGAATTTCGGTTCGCACTCGGTTGGTTTTAGTCAGCTTCTTCGAGTTTCTTACATCCAAGCGGCATACTTCAACAATGGATTCTTTTGATTGGGAGTCACAGATGCCCAACTCGGGCGAGGGACCTTCCAACCCCCTGTCACCGGTAGATGAAAACGTAGCGTGGGCTCCTCCGCAGTATGTCAGTCTATCCGACTTACAGGTAACCCCGAGAGATGAAGGTGCGCCGTGGTCTCCGCCAGTCGGTGAGTTCTTCCAGCGTCGAACGCCTTCCTCTCATGTCGCTAATGCGTCCCAGGGGGGCTCCTCTTCCGCTTCCCTCGCTCCTAATCTCCCCGTAGGGAACGTAGGGAAGAACGGCGAGGTATCAAAGACAGATGCGGCGAGGAAGGGAAAGGGGAAGAATAAGAAAAAGGATGATACGTTTACTCTCGACGAGTTTTGGTACGAGCCGGGTAAGGATTGGGCGAAGCTCGAGCTGTCGGCGGCAGAAAAACGACGTGCTACTGCGAAACCTTGGACCGGACTCGAATGTCATACTTGCGGTGCAAGCCTCAACGTCTCAAATCCACACGACGAAGAGACCATCATCAACGAGGTCATTAAAGGGGGATCCTGTGGGGTATGTGGCTGTTTTAATTGAGCGTGTGCTCATTTCATGCAATCACGACAGCAAAAGTCCTGGTTTCGTTTCAGCTTAAGAGGCTAGGTAGGTAAGAACGTACCTAACGTAGCTAAAAGACGAACTGAGAATATCTAGAATGTGCATTAGTGCTTCTCTTGGTGACCGTTTTGTTTTCCCTAATACGCCCTTCACTTGCCGTTTGACCTAGGCCGAATGTATGATTCCCTCACGCATCCTCTCCTAGCATACCCATCTAGGTACCTTATAGACCAACCGCGTCGCAAACACCGTGTAGGCAGCCCCTCAAAATATCCTTTTCCCTAATGAGTACACGCGTCGATATGATTCCACCACACAGCTGTGCGTGATAGCTTTTATATAACCAAGCAACAATACAAGGACGATGACAGGCTCATCTACCCTCGGTCCAAGCAGCTCTCCTCACTAATCGCCTATTCAAAGCCCATACTCGCGGCAGTTTGCCACTCCAAGTAGACGACATTGATCCACCTTTTCCCGTCGAAGTATACGTTCTTCCAGTCGCCATTCGGCTGCATGAGCAGGATGCCCCCGCGCACCGGACCCCCGAGCTCCCTCGCGAACTCCTCGACCTTGACCAGCAGGTCCTCGGCGGCGTCCGTGGCGCGGTTCCCGTGCTCCGCGACGTACACCGTGCCGGGGTCCGGGTCGTACAGCACGGCCTGGCAGAAGACGAGGGTGCCGCCGGGCCGCTCCGGGTCCGGCGCCGTCACGACCGTAGCCTGGAGGTCGTCGCGGGTCCACCCGGACGCCGGGTCCAGCTCCACGAGCCAGCGGGTGCGGTCCACCTCAGCGGCGTCAGCGGCGCCCGCGTAGCGCGCAAAGAGCTCGAGGCCCGTGACCCAGAAGCGGAGGACCTTGGTCTTCTCGTCCGGCGCGTTCATGACGTGGTAGAAGGTGGCGAAGGCGACCTCCCGCCGCGTCTGGTAGTCCATCGAGTCCGCCGGCACCAGCATCACGATCGACATGAAGATGGTGCCGTAGATGCCGGACGGCGAGGCGCGCAGGACGCGACGATCGTGCCCGGATTGGCGCGTCCGCGGCCCGTGGCGCGGGAATGTGACCTTGTGGGTGAAGAAGGATGATTGGCGGGATTGCCGCGGCGACCAGGTTCCGAAGGGCGACTTGGCTTTGGGGCAGACCTTGGCCGCGGCGCGGGGCCCAGCCCAAAACTGCGACAGTCGTCGGAGCATTAATCAAGGCGGATGAATTGCTTTAGAAGGAAAATGTCGAAGTAGGTCAAGACTCCGCCAAGAGACGAGGCTCTAGATGCGATTAAAAAGGCACATGCCGACCATTTGCTCCGCTAGTTGTAAGAGGGAATGCAGTTGAGATGAGCTTGGAATTGGTGAAAGAACGGAATTGGAAATGAGAACGTCGAGTTTTAGCAATGTAAGTGGTCTGTGCGCCTTCTAGAACGTGCCCCTTTCAGAACTGCTAAGGGATAAACCGGCGAGCTGAAGTCGAGTCATTGTCCAACTATGCATTTTGTATTCCCAAGTATGATAGGAATGAATTATAAAATATTCGATGACGTCAATAACGAAGGAATTGGAGTTGGATTCTTACTCCGAGAAGGTCACACGTCAACATGGTACCTATTTTCACGTGCTGCCAAACCGATGACACCCCCGTGCGCGCCCCGACACTCATGATTATTTGGTGCCATGGACTGTCATATGCCATATACATCCTCAACATAAAATATAATAGATCCAGGAGACCCATGATAAGCCAGTAATAGATGATAATTTAAATAATTTCCACAGGGCCTATTTGACTTATAAGTTCGTCAGTCATCAACTCACCATGCATCGCCCCGTGGAGGTAGGTCTCTCCAATTAATCGATATTGATTGGCGGTGGCTTTGCGTAGAATGAACGGCATCTTTCCGCCTTTAAGCAACCAAATGCTGTCGCCCTCAGCGAGGGAAATCGGACCAAATCCAAGATAGCCGTTAGTCGTCAGATACAAACGCCTGGATAGAGTTGATTCGCAGGGGAGCAGCTCGAATGGATGCTCCTCTATTTTGTCGCGGTCAACATAACCAGAAGTTTTGTGTCTGACCTCTTCCCAGGTTGGTAGAGCCACGGAGAGGTATGGATCATTAGAGATTCGTCGAAGCAAGCCTATCATCGACGATTCGTTCTCGCGATATGACTGTACGTCATGGCCCAGGCCCTTGAACTTTATAGCACACACGATGTGTTCCAGTAACCAAGACCTAAAGAGCACAGGCGGTGGAGAATCCAAGTCGGCGGGTATGCAATCTACCATCAGAGTTCGCCATACCGCTTCGATCCACGTTTGGCATGAACTTGGGTATTCGGTCTCACCTCTGACGCATAGATCCAAGATAAAAGACAAGAAGGGCAAGTTCTCTGAGCCACTGACCACTCGGCGTCGGTCATTACACTTCCCAACCGTTCCGACCTGGGCACCGTACACCGTGAGAACCCCACCGTGGATGATTGGCGGTCGGTATTCCATCGTATCGATCTTCGATGAGTCATAACTCTGTTTTCCGTTACTGACCAGATATACCGTCGTCGACAAGCTCTGGGCAAAGGTATTCTCGTTTGAAAAGTCAGGAACCCAGGATGGCCAAGCAGCCGTTCCGCCCTGGTGGACATTGTCGCTGCTGAGGATCCCATACGAAACTGTTGACAAGAGGTATAGTGAGGGTGTGTTTTTGAAAATATGCGTAGCGACGTCGCTAAAAACGTCCACAGCAGCAGCTTCGTAATCTGGAGTGAACGGGCATTTCATTCCTAGAGGGAGAAACTCTGCCATCATACCAAGTAGGGAGTAGACGTGGTCTCTGGGATCCTTGGTAGACATGAACCGCGTAGTCCTGAGGAAATGAAGGAGGATAGAATACCAGAGCTGGTGTTCGTCTTGGGGACCGATATCCCAGACGAAATTGGCTTTCCAATCCTCAAGTTCCCTTCCTCCGCGAGTCTGTAGGTCGACATAGTGTCGGCACTTTAAAAGGTTCATGAGAGGTACCATGGGCGCCCTGTACTTTTCTCCCCAAGCAAAATACAAGTACGGCAGGGAGTGATGCCACGAACTTCGCTCCACGAATCGGGTGAAAGAGTCGAACACTTCCCAACGGAATTCTTCTTCACCACAGAAGACCCGGACTCGGCTCGGGTCTTGCAACGTAACCTCCTGCAGAATCCAAGCACGGAGGAACCAGCGACGAGTATAAAAGAAGGTACAGAACGTTTGGTGGCTGTTTCGCCACTTCTCGCATACGTCAGCGCCGAGGCCTTTCTGCAATTCAGGGTTGTAGCAGTTCCAGCTATTAGACCCGAGAAATATCCCGCGGTCTCTCAATTCGCAGTCGAGCCGGAGAATGAGAGGGATGAAGGACCTATACACCCAGAGAAACTCTGGCGACGGGTTGTTCTTGCCCAGCCATACGTGAACGTTTGCAGCCGCCTTGTAGATGCTGCCCATCATGGTGACTTGGCCAGACCGCTCCGCAAGGTCTACTTGGTTGATGCAGATCTGATCGATCCAGTAGTACACCTCCTCGGCATTTTCGGTTTGGCGGGCGCGCTGCAATAAATCGAATAGGTTCTCGGTCACTGATAGGCGACCTCCATGACATTCCACCTCGAAGTCCGACGTGGGTTCAAAGTGTCCCGTTTTGGGGTCCAACTCTGCTGCGTCCCATGTGTATGACAGCGCAACGTATGGAATCGGATCATCTAGAGAAGTAGTCGATAGTTCAAGCTCGAAGTCGTAGTCGTCGTCGATCCTAGGTAGAATCCGAACCAGCCTTATATCTCGTGCTCGTTGTAAGGGTTCGTGTAAAAACCTCTCAGGTCGCTTACCGGGGGCTGGTGGCATGGCTGTTAATAACTCATGACTCATGGTCACCCCCCTCCACAGTTTTCATAGAAGACAGGCGCTTCTAGATATTAAAATGCTTCATTTTCATTCTTTTAAACTGTGTCTTCCTGTTCATGAATGATGAATGTTAGGCATCTCGCAAAAGGCAGCCTGTTGGAGCTGACACGGCAAGAAGCTAGCGCCGGCCAAGACATATTCAATCGGTCGAGCTGAAATGTCCAAATGTCCATGTCTGTGACGCAAAGAAATTAGCACAATTACTGTACACAGCCCACCAAAAAAATATGATAACAGGCAACAGGCAACAGGCAACAGACCTTGGTAGATTACGCATAATGTGTCAAGGCAGCAAGGATACTTGCATACTTGCATAAAATATGAACATTGATGAATGCATTTATGCTGGAGCAACGTCAGGAGTATGACGTCATAAACGTTTCGCGGATTTATGTTGCCCCTCTGGTGCAATTAAATTAAAACACCTACATTCTAATAGGGCTCACCAAAAAACAGGCGCCTAACACCCATTATATATCCTTGAACCACCTACAACATTTTCATCTAGATCAGTATCCTACAAATACATACACCTGCTCGCCTTCAGATACACTAAAATGGCTGACAATAACACTACCACCACTTCCGGAGAGGAGGCAAAGAAGGCGGATCCAGTGGCCGATACCACCACCGAAGCGCACTCCGGCGACGACAAGAAGACGGAAGATACCCCCGCCGCTTCGGACTCCACATCGCAATCTCAATCGCGGCCAACTAGACACTTACCCACACATTATAAAGGCATGCCGAAACAGTGGGAGAAGAACCGAGGTACAACTCCAGAAGCTAGTGTCGAGCTTCGGCCGCCTAGGGCCTAGGCTTGTTCATCCGCGACTTCAAGTTTCACGACTGACCTGTTTGGTAGTTCCTAAGGATACTTAAATTCTACGGGTTCGCTTTCGTACCGTGAATACTGCAGCAGGCTGCTTGTACCATCATGAGTTTACTTTCCGAGGACTAAGCATGGGTACGGATCAGGGCATTTCTTCAAGGGCTTCTCGTATGCATCGACTTTCTTGGTGGGCAAAGTGGAGAGGTCAAGTCTTACAACATCTCGTCAGAATGTCTTATCAATGAATAACAGGATTATTCAATCAATACGAATGCGCGCGTCTATATTGTGCTCAGTACGCGCCCGGGTGGCTTCTAACTTTAACCAACAGATTAGAAAAGGGGCATTCGCAGGTATACCACGGGGACTCAGCAAGAAGATTCACTCTATCGAAACGTCCAACGAAGTAGACTGTCTAGTTTCTCGATATACCAGTGCCACTTTGAATGGTAAATGGCAACGTCTCATACTCATAAGACCAGAGGCTGGATTACTCGGCGGCGGAAGAGATCAGAATTCATACTTGTAACTGTGGTGGGCTCAAAGGCACTCGAAGGCAAGACCATGTGCTCCGTAGGAGGCTTCGCCATGTCATGAGCGCAACCACGAGAACATCATAACACGCATGAGATATCTCGTGTTAAATCACATTTATTCACAATACGAAGTCTTTTCGTCCTTCAAACCGAATTATTTCCTCAGGCGAAACCCCGCTCATACGTTGCTTCAACTACCGAGATAGTAACGCGATCCACTTACGACATCTAGCCGATAATGGCTTAAATATTCCCCGCATCCTTCGCTACTTCGCCTCCCCTGTCGATATACGATATACATATACATATAGGAGGTATCAATTCTAGGTATATAAAATAGTCGTAGATTGAAGCAGGACTCGACTTGTCTTCCCAAAATAAATCATATTTGTCTAATTCAGTATACTTCCAGTTGAAACACTAGGTACCTTTTACCACGATGAACGGCAACTCAACGCATTCTCCCAGACGCCTAAGCGTCATAGTGACCGGGGGCGCCAGCGGTCTCGGACTGTCTATGACAAAGTACTTCGCGTCTCTGGGATACATCGTCACCATATTCGACGTGAACACCAACGCAGGCCACAAAGTCGCAGCTGAGGTGGCCTCGGAGAACCCGCAGGCCACAGTCGGCTTTAAGCGCACCGACGTTACGTCGTGGACCGACCAAGCCACGGCATTCAGGGAGGTCTATCAACAGCATGGCAGGATCGACGTGGTTATTGCCAACGCCGGCATCTCTGAGCAAGGGGCGAGTAGTCTGGCGTTGGTCGATGAGGAGGAGCCTAGCCAGCCGAGATTGAGGACGCTAGATGTAAATCTCACGGGGACGATATACAGTAAGGTTCTCCTGTCTACGCCGGTTAACTGCCTAGGTATCCATGTTAGGTAAAAAGTTGCCTGCTAACAAGCATGTAACAGCCGTCAAACTTGCAATCCACTACATCAAGAAAAACGAGCCGGACGTTTCTACAGGGTCAAGGGGCTGCGTCATATGTACCTCGTCCAACGCGGGCTTGTACCCGTTCCCAGTGGCACCGATATACGCAGCCTCTAAGTTCGGCGTCATAGGGCTTGTGCGTTCTCTGGCCAAGGTGCTCGAGCGTGTTAAAGTTTCGATTAACGCTCTAGCACCCGCCGTACTCGGTACTTATCCCCTCTTTATCTCGCGATTATGTCGCGCCCGTGGCATCGGAATCATGCTAACAAGCCGTTTAACGCAGAGACTGGAATCGCCCCGTCGAAGGCGTTGTTTCAGGAGATGATCGTAACTCCCCATTCCACTCTCATCAAGGGCGTAGCGCAGCTCGTCGAGAACCCTAAAGTAACGGGAGCTGTTGCCGAGATCCATGGAGATAAAGTTACCATCCGTCCGCCTCACGACTACGTGGACGAGGATACGCAGTCGAATTTGGAGATATTCTGGAAACTTGGAGTTGCTTGAAATGTACATTTTTATTATTTGGGGGTGTGATAGACGGATAGACACTTTTGATAATACATTGAAGTTTTGCAATGTCTTGAAAATTCGAGGAGGGATCGCGGCAACACCGCCATTCGGTACCTACCTCTTAAGGCCTCATGAGCAATAAGGTATTGGCTATACTTGCCCTGTGTATATCTCTTTTCAACCTAATAGACACGTGTACCTACCTACTTACCTAAGTACCGAAGCATGCATAACGAATTCAATATTGAATTACGAGGTTTCACGTATTGTAGTAGCTTGAAAACGCAACACACATATGACTACGTTTAGCCATATAGTTCTATTGACGGTCTAGGCCGACTAATCATTCCAAATTTTGTCAGTTCGATGTTTCATGATATTCTTTCCTAGTTACTTAGCGGCAACGTGCTAGGTGCTTTGCATAAATCATCCGCCCAAGAGGCCACCCCCAAAAGGGAGGCACAATAGTCCAAGTTTTACACGATTCACAATTCGTTTCTTAACCCCTTTGTCTCTGTTTCCTTGAAATCTCACCTTCCTAATCGGGAAGTTGGGTTGATTGGTGGCATAGATGATAATATCCCAAGGTAAACCTTGGGCATACATCGTACTAGGCCGTCTGATTAAGGTATCTTAGCTCTTTATTCGTCGATCGATTTTGAGGCTAAATTAAGGTTGATCGTGCGGCAGCAAGCGATACGGTAACTTTAAAGTGCAACCAATGTCAGTGACCTACACGTGGCTCGATAATGATATTTCAGTGATGAATCCTTATAGGTATTCTTGGGTATAGATATTAGTGAATAGTGAATGGTAATAGGCATGCCGTAGGCTAAATACACGTAGATATTTCCAATTAATCATACGTGAATGGGGGTTGATGTGTGTGTTGAGTGATTGAGACGAAGATCTAAGCCACTTCTTTGATATTTTGGACGCACAGGCACTAATCGTCACTGCCTCTTTCGAAGACTTGTTGCCAAACGTCCTATTAGCCAAAGATTTATCTGAGAGGCGGTGTTTGCATTCAAACTAGTGGGCCCCCTATTGTATGATTAAGAGGGCAATAGCACCCAAAAAGAACTAATATTATGTACCTTAGGTACACAACTTGGGATAACACAGGTGAATACCTGACTTTGGGTTTGCCGCGCATATGACCTAGATTTAGAAATACCAGACTAGTGGATGATATTGACATCTATGAAACCTCCAGTCAACAAACCCGCCATCAGGACTGAGTGGCAAATCATCACTAGAGGTCCCAGTCAGCGACAAACCTTCATTTGACTCTGCGAACAGACTTGGTGATACACTCGAGGCTCTCTAGAAACCTTACTCGGCTCGCCTTCAAAGCATCGTAGGGGCCCTGGGGCTTTTAAAAAGGCAGCCTACCGGTTGCTCTACATTGTGAACTTCCACATTCTCAGTTTCCTTCCTTTCTTTGCTATTGCTCCTGGTTCAATATCTCAGAACAACCTCCCGGAACAACCATGGACACTGACGAAGGAGCTTATTACGAGCCGTTTGCTCCCAGGATGACGACGCCACCTTGGCGGTGGACATCTTCCACCGACAAGAGTCGATGGTCGGAACTTTTCGTGGATTACGCCAACAGACCCGGCCGTCACGCGGAGTCAGACAGCGACCGGGACAACTCACCCATACCTGGCTTTACGAATAACAACATCAACTGCGATGTCACACGCACACGCACACCCACGCCTGGCCCTGCGGATGCCAGCAACACACCGACATCGCCACCGAGCGGCTCTCCGGAGGCTTCTTCGCCAAAGCAGCCAATCCCGGTCATTTGTAACGGCACGAACTGGGGACGCGACAACTTCAAACACACAGCAACCCTTAATGTCATGACTCCGCCCGAGTCCCCCGCTCTCACGACCGAAGAGAAGGAGCCCGAGCCCGTCCTGACATGGGACCCAACGATCTGGGCGCCGCTAGACCCAGATAGCTTTCACCCGCCGGGCATGAAGGGCGTGCGCCAAGTGCGTGAGCACGGCAAGCTCACAGCGATGCCGGCCTCGCGCGGGCAACTGCTCCTGCGGTCCGCGTTCCCGTGGTGGCTGGACTCGTACGTCCGGCGCGACTACAGCGGCGCCGAGTGCGCCCACTGCCAGCGGCAGCTCGACCGCCGGTACACCGTAGCGTGGCGGTCCATGCTCTTCCTCTTCAACGGCTGGCACCCGTCCATCCGGCCCTCGACGCTCTGGTACATCTGGATCTGGGGCCAGCAGGCGGAACCTAACGTCGCCGACGAATTGGTCATCTCGCTGGCTTGATCTGATCGGGCGTGCTAAGCTACTACGGTAACGGCACGGCACTTACACTACTCTGCCATATGACACCACTGCGACTACTGGCTATTGAGTTTCTGGAGGTTACACTAAAGGGAGAAGGAAGGAAGGGGAAAAAGACGAAGCGCGCATGCACAGTTGGTATGATGGGACCGGCAGGTCGATCGTACTTTTGAGCTGGATGGGTTTCTGCTTGGGCGTTTTATATGTTCCCACCGGCGGCGTCATAATCACAGACTGGATCACTCGACGCAAAGGGGTTAATGGTTAATGTTAATGTTATTTCCGCGGATCGCCTTTGCAGTAGGGTACACGAACGAGCTTCCGACATCTTTGTCGACGAGGAGGGCAATTGGCGACTACGGTTTTTCGGACATCTTGCAGGATGGAGGATTGGCTGGATGGTCGACATTTCCTCGACAGTCGCCAATACTGGGTGCTCGTGTACCCGCTGATGAATAAATTTCTTTTCGTCTACATGCCTTGCGATTGTGTTGCTGTATATGTGTCCACCTCGCCGTGTCTTGACATCGTGCCGTACGTGAATGTCTAACCACCTCGCCATCCTCGTAGATATCATGGCTGATTCAAATTGTGTAGCTTAATAACTATGTACGTAGGCAATACGTCCTCGTCATAAAGTACATTGATCGGTGGTTCGATAAACGCCGGAAAGTGAAGAATTGTAGGTTATCGGTCATTGACGTTGACATCGGAACGACGCGTACGACGTAGATTTGTTTTGGTTCTCATGTTAGTCAGCAATGCAGGTTTGCTTTGCACTGCCTCCTTAACCCCCTACCCCGAATTCCATTCTAAGTATGGTCCAAAATATGCCCCAAAACTATTGCTTACGACTCCTTACTCCTCGCTACCCCTAAACGTGTAAAGACCTGCACCTAGCCCCAAAAGTGCAAGGGACGATTAAATGAGGCATAGCTGGCTAGGGCGTGGACGAATAGGAAACGCGGGGAAGGTCAGGATTCCGGGGATTCCGTCCGGGGAAAAGTCTGGGGTAGTATTGGCCCAGATTGAAAAGGAAGGTTGTCATGTGACTTGTGAGGGGAAAGGGCAGGAAAACATGCCACCGAAAAGGGAGGAGTTGTCGGAGTCTTGTCAGGCGCGGTACCCTTTCCCCCTTGCAACTCTTTATTTTGACTTCATTCCAGTCGTCATCTTTGTTTTCTCCTCTTGCTCTCTTCGATATTGCTCCCTCCTCGTTTGGCGTGTGACTGTGCTCCGAAGTTGAGGGGTCCTTATAAGCCAGTCTTCACTCCCTACTACTCACCATAGGCCAACTCAATTGGTCGCTGATTCCTAAGCAATTCCTACTCCCAGAAGCGGATGATGTCGCGCGGTCGGTTTCATCACGCGGTATTTCTTTTCAGGACCAATTTTGAGACTTAGACTTGAGAGACGCGTACTTGGTCCATATAACAAGTATGGCGCCCAGATCTCGGTGGCTTTGGCCGATCTAAGATCAATTGCGTGCTATGAGAGTCTCGAGCACTGCCGAGGGGATCGAGTGATCTTTCCGGCCCTTTACATAATCAATTCCAAAGAGCTGAACGCCGATATGACCATTGTCGTCAAGCCAAGCCAGCACCATTTTGAGAGAACATGATCCGACGGATTGTGGATGTCGTCGTCGCTATGTGTTATTAGAATTCGAGCACCTACTTCGATAATACGTCTGTGGAGGGAACGTTTGAACGGGAACTGGAGTTGCCGTGTCTGTAACACTTGCCCCGGAAGGCTCATACCAACGCGGCCCGACAACGAACATCAAAATCCATCTAGCAGGCTTTTCAGCCGGTTGGTCATACTGGACTCTTTCCACTATGAGGCTTTCATTGACCTCTATGTACATCACGGGTCATTTGATCGCACCTGGAGTGGGGAGAATCCATATAGAGCACAATGCCTGCTCTATACAATTGCCGCTATCGGATGGCGTTCGGATATTCTCCAAGAAACTGGGCACCATTAGGCTTCCGATATCACCGCTTCTACGACGCTTGTCTCGGAAGCTCATGCTTAAACCACACGACAATGGATACTGACCTCGATTTGGCGGTCTTGCCGATTGAACCAGTCGCACTTGGATCTCTGGCATGAGCTTTCATTGACGTTTGGGGTGATTGCAAGCCTGTTGATCGCAACCCGAACAAGAGGTATCCTTCAAGAGCAAGAAGCATGCTCCATGGCGGCTGCCAACCATCGGCGTTCGGACATCATGCTCCATCCAGACCATCGCTAGGCTGCTATCACCACATCGATTCCGGGGAAGAATGGGCAGATGAGCCTGTAGGCTCTAGGACTCCACTAAACCTTGGCTGTCTCTCTCCTCCTTCGGCCAAGAACGAGCCCATATGCTCGCAAGCAACGTCTAGGACTAGTATCCTGTCTGCCATCAACCCACCGTACCCGATCGCAAGGTCTGCATCTCGTCGAGATGCTTTCGAGTGGAGGTTCCGCCGCCGTGCTGTCCTTGACCAACGAAGAGTTCTGCTTTAACGTAGCCAAGCCATGTTTATCGACGAATCGTCTCGAGACTGAGTGAACAGCGCAACAGTCGTTCCTGATCATCGCCAGTACATATCATCGAAAATCGTCGGCGTCGTCGCGAATATTTAAGTGTACGAAGGCAGGGAAACTCGACATCCGACCATCCATGTATCGTCGCTTATCGAATTGTTCCCTCGGAAATCCACCGCTCCCGACTTGACTTCGGATTCCTGGAGTAGGACTTTGCCGCATTCGATGGCGACGGTGGCGGTGATGGCTGGGAGTATGTTGCGTAAGGAGGTCTATGCCACACTCATCGCTCTTTATCCATCTCGGCTCACCCTGATGGTAAGACGGAACGTTGGTAATGGATGTTAGAAGTCTTCAGCCTCGAAATAGAATGCAGTCAGCCATCAACCAGGAACTTGAGGGAGCAAGAGGTATAGTCCAGGACCAGCCGGCATCAAATACTAACAGCCGTCGGAACGTCCCGAGAGCGGACGCAGTCACGAACCCAAACCTTATCCATCCTAGCCGCCCTCGCCGCACCCGATATATCATCGTCAATCTGACCTCATACGAGAGATCCAAGCTACCCGAAGTAGCTAGTGCTCATTCTAGACATTTTATCTCTCCTCAATCCGCTACTCTAGTCTACCCCGAGGCCCCATTCCCCAAGCAGACCGTCTCTCCTTGTCCCCGGCTAAGGAATCCACACGATGCCTGGATATCTCCGTCTGATTGGTGGCTACGGAAGTCGTGGAAATGATATGGAGATGAGTGGGGGGCTTCGTGCGATGTTATCAAGGAAGAGATCAGGAAAGCCAAACGCTCAAGTGGGCCCCAGGTTCATCCGTGTATTGCACCAAGCTAGGTACCTACACAAGTTGTGTAATGCGCAACGCTAGGTGTTAATCATGGACTCAATGGGTAAAGAGTCGGTGGGTTTACTTGCCAAGCTGTGGAAAACAGCGCAAATCACGGGTTGGTCAAGTGACCTAGAGCTCTGTTCCAGCCGTACCCGTGGTTCACGATGTCAAAGTATGTTCAAAACAATTAAAGGTGAGCGGAGTTTTATTTGCTTGTCGTATTCCAGACTTTCATGGGCTGGATTTAGTA
This sequence comes from Hypoxylon rubiginosum, assembly GCA_902806565.1. Classification (NCBI taxonomy): domain Eukaryota; kingdom Fungi; phylum Ascomycota; class Sordariomycetes; order Xylariales; family Hypoxylaceae; genus Hypoxylon; species Hypoxylon rubiginosum. Next base: position 1,702,962 of record CADCXA010000031.1, on the reverse strand, counting down.
CGTGAGAAGAAAAAAGGAAAAACCCTCAGTTTTGGTGAAGATGGTGGTTGTATTTTACAGGTGCCATCCCGAAAGGGATATGTCGGCTCTCTTCCATCTTTATGTCTGAATGCAGTGCAATGCTTCCCCTCCAGAGGTTTCCCATTATCCATGGGTGTCTATTCATCTCTATTACTCTAATGCTGGTTTCCCCTATTGCACACGGTGGAGACAGACACCGACGTGGTGCTGTCATTCGCACCCCAACTTCGCACTTTCACACGTTCCAGACCGTAGTGTGAATCCCAGCCCCCGTATGGAGGGAGGTGAAGGAGCTTAAGTCTAAGTTACGGGTTAGTGTTACCTGTATTTTACGATTGCGGGATTTTCGGACAGCACGTACGAACTTGGCCATGAGGGCAACCATCAAGTCGAAAAGACCGATGGCCTCGACGAAAGCGAAACCGAGAATGGCGTAGGAGAAGAGCTGGCCACGGAGAGCAGGGTTGCGGGCCACACCGTTCAACAGGGCGGCGAAGACGAGACCGATACCGATACCAGCACCAGTCAGACCGATGGCGGCGGAACCCATACCCAAGTTCTTGGATACCTCGACCATGGCCTGTGCGATCTCAGACGAGTAGGCTCGGCGGGGGGTCTGCTGGAAAACCTGGCGGGTGGTGGCGCTCAGGATCTTGGAGGCCTGCTGGCGCTTGAGGGTCTGGAAGGGGGTAGCGCTGCCTGGAGTCGGGACATGTCAGCGGACTTCCGAGAATGCGAAAAAAGTTTTTCAAGTCGTCAATTGAGGTCATTGAAGTATCAATTGATGGCGTTGTGATTCTACGAGACGCCAATTGGATGAGTTGATGACGGTGAGAACATACTGATGGTTCGCTTAGCAGCGACGCTGGTCAACTGAGCTCGCATGGCAGGTCGAGCGACCTTGGTACCCATGGAGGCAGTGATTCGCGAAGCGACGATACGTGCAGAGGCCATTGCGACGGTGTGGTAAGAGTTTTGGTGGAGGGGAGAGGTAGATTGAAAGACGAAAGATAGCTTGAGAAAAAGGACGAGAGAGCTGTTGAGAAGTCGGCGAAGGAAAAAAAAAATCAAGCTTGCTGACTGGTGTGTGTGGGAAAGGGAAGAAAGGAAAGGGAGAGCTTCGGGAAAACTGAGAGTAAAGGTGCTGGCGCTTGTTGCTTGGTTAGCCGAGAGTACCTAGGGTGCACGGTGCAATCAGTCTTTTTGAAGCTGTCGACCAGCTGGGAAACGGAAAAGCACAGAAGCCAGAAGGGACCGGAGCAACCACAGAGGCCACGACTCGACACCTGGGCAAACCCACAAAGATTTGTGGTCGCTTAGTGGACCGCTTGGCCCAGACACGATCAAAGCTTCGTGAGAATTTTTTCCACTACGTAGTGGAGGCTACCCAAACAGGACAAGGCTGACGATAATTCTTGACGGTTTGGTTAAACAGAGTGTGGGCTTCGGGGAATACCGGATCTTCCCATAGCAGCATCCCGGACCTACCTGTGTACTACTAGGTATTTTATTGCATCAAAAAGGAGCTGTGAGGCTTTTTTTTTTAAAAGTCTTGGCGGGATTTCACGATCCATGACCAGGACCTCCCAGTGGAATATGCGATATCACTCCGAAACCAAACAGATTAATCTGGGATCTATCTTCAGAGCTGCTGATGGTTTCTCGACCATCATACTCCTTTACTTTTTTAATTCTTTTACCTAGACTTCTGTTTCTGTTTCTGTTCTCTTATGTTTGTGATACCTAGTATCCTTACACAAGTATTGTCACACAAGCCACGGGAGAAAAAAGCAAGGAAAAGAAAATGAGATGAGAAAAAGGGACCCCCACTACGTATCTAGTGGCCCCCACAGGGCGTCGCCGACGTCAACACTTGAGCGACTCAGTGACACGTGGGTGGAGCATGGTGGGAGTCACAGTAAACAAGGTAGGAGTCGGGAGAGAGAGGATAAAAAGCGCGAAGGTCCCTCGGTCTCCGGAAGGATGGAGAGTTCGTTATGCAGAACAGAATCTTTTCAACTCGAAATTCCCGCAGTGAGCTTCTCAGTATTTGAGGAGGGTAGCTCTGTTGGGCTTTGGGACCTTGAGCTCATCGAATTTTCATTGCTTGAAGCTCACCTAAGCAGAGCTTACCCCTGGTGGCCCCCTTGGCCCTGAAGGTCCTCAGGTCCCAAAGCCCAAAGCTCTCACGCAAACTGCGGCTGCACGAAAGGCAGCTCCCCCTGCCTCTTGTCCGGAATTTGGCTCCCCTGCTTGCAGCTCGGCTTCGATCTAACTCTTATTTTTCGGCCAAGTAACCAATAGGAGGGAAGATCCGTCACACTAGGATCATCCCGACCACCACCAAGAAAAGCTTTTTGGTCACTTATTACCATTCGGTACGTTGCAGCTGTCCAATTTCCGTTGGGAAATCTTCCAGGAGTCCGGGAAATGGGAAATGAGAAAAAATGAGATGTGAGCTTGTGCGGGTCTGACGAATCGAAAACCTTTTTTCGGACCAGTCAAATCCGCAGGATGCAGCAATTACCGGGATTGCTTTTTTAAGCCTCACTGCCTTGGGACGACGTTTCTTATCTATTCAAATCGAAGAGAACAACGAAGGAATACAAATATCACCAAATACCTAGGGTATGGTATATAATATGTGTATGGTAACTTTCACATGAAATTGAATGGAACGAAAAGAGTGAACAATTGCCTTGTTTCGCGATGGATTTCTCGTTCTCAGCGTCAGGATTATGGTGTTGGATAATGTCTCTTGTAGCGAAATAACGCGAAAATCTTTTTTTCGATCCGCCGGTCTTCGGTCTCCTGAATCTTCAGATTTTGCGAAACCTTATCCGACAAATGCTAACCATTGGCTGAATAAGAAATTTTTTACTTGCCACGCAAGCCACATCCATCGAAGCCACCTCTAACCCCTTTTGCTCTTTTGCCCTTCACATTACATATGCAATCAAACGAGACCATCAGTCACGTTACGGATTCAATTAACCACAATACCTGATAGGTTTCCTACCTCTAATGAGTGAACCAAAAACGAAACAGTTTGGCAGCCAATCTGTATTCAAGATTCGAAAATAGTCTGAAACATATTTCATTTTGCTGCACATCATCGTCCGAGCTGCCGAGTTGTATCACATTCAGGCACATGAATCAGTACGTCGACGTAGACATGATGTATTGAGAAGCAGCCCCGTATCTTATCTATCGCACACGTGTACCGGATAGGCGGATAAGCGGGGGCATGAAAAGCTGGGAGGAGCTGGGAGGAGCTTAGACCAACTTCGAATAGGAATAGCCCCGCAGCCCCATAGCTACCTGATCTCCAGCTCGAAACTCTCAGGCTTCAGGCTGAATCTCCTTTTAGCACATCGAAGCCTTCACATGAGCCTTCACATGTCGACCAGACAGCCAGACAGCCAGAGTATACACGTGTACAACCGACACGTGATTCGTCTCCTATCCCATGCCCCTTCGTCGACAGGTCGATAGGTACCTTAGTCTCATGATCTTTAAGCATACAACGAATAACTACGAATATTCGAGGCGAGGCAAACTTGTACTCTCTTTTATGTGATACGAGTTCCACGAAGTCTCACTTATTCCTAGCACAAACAAATCCCACTCTCAATTTGTAGCCTTCCATCCCGTTACCCGTTACTCGTTACTAGGTACAATACAACAGGTATGCAGGTCTTGCCGTTTGTTCAAGTCAGAGACCTCCCCTCGTCAGCTTCCTTTTACTCTGCCATTACCCAACCGCTTAAACTCCGGTACATCTCGGCCAATTCCTCCTCCATAGTCTTCGGTGACACTACCTACTCGGCCTCCCCGGACCCCGTCTTCGAGGTTAGGAAGGCTAGCGCCGCCCATCGGCTAACCCCTTCGCGTCTGGTCCTCTCCGCTCACTCGCCCTCGGTCGTGTCTGCTTTCCGGGCAGCCGCCCTGCGAGCGGACCCCGATGTGATAATCAGCCGCGATGGCGAACACCGAGTAGTCATCTCCGACTTCGACGGGAATAAAATAGAGGTTGCGTGCTCCTCCCGTCCCGGATACCCTACCAGCTACGGGGGATCAACCGCCGTCCCCTCCGACGCTGGCGGCGCGCTAGCCACGCGAGATGCTTACACCTCGATCCGGCGAAGCCACATGACTTCGGCCGTCGAGACTCAGCCGCCGCGCGAGATCCAGAGGGGATTCGGCGGCACCGGTGCCGGCATCGGCGCTGTCCTCAGCGCTGCGGCCGTCGGTGTCGCCGTGGGTGGTGCATTGACCTACACCATGATGAGGAACGACCGCCAGCGAGCCCCGCGCCAGGAGTACGATACACCACGGTCCACATTTTACCGACGCGCGTCGGCGCCAGATCCGCACCCGAACCTGCGGCCGAGGGTCGAGACAATCTACGACACCGACGAGTACGCGACCGTCTCTCCTAGGAAGTACCCGCCGATCAGTTACGGTGGCCGGTATTCTCAGATCGACGGGCCCGACAGGAGTAGAGCCCTGGAGGACATCGACGACCGTGCCAGTCGGCGGTCGGGCCACAGCAGGTCCCGCCGCAGCAGCGACGCCGGCTCGACAACCAGACGTCCGCTCATGATCGCCGACGTGGAGTACAGGAGCAACGCTTCCTCGAAGCACGGCGCCGCGCCGAAACTCCTGCTGGACCACGAGTACCGCAGCCAGGCGGGCTCCAAGTACACCACGACGCCGTCCAGACACGGGACCGAGGATCGTCATCACCACCACCATAGCAGCCACAGCCGCGCGAGCTCAAGAGACCGGACGCCGCGGCCCGTCGAGGAGGCGACATACGTGTCGGCGCGCAGCAAGCGATCCGCCAGCACGGTGCGGCCCGCCGCCCGCGCGCCCGCACCCGAGAAGCACCATCATCACCACGGCCGCAGCCGCGCCAGCAGCTACGCCTCGGCGCGGGACTTCGACGGCAAGAGCCACGACAGCTGGGAGAACTGGGAGAGCGACGACCTGGACAGCCTCGCGCCGAGCGACAGCATCAGCTGCGCGGGCGGCACCCAGCACAGCAGGCGGAGCCGCCAGAACCCGCTGCCCTCCGGGCCCGGGTCGTTCGTCGGCCGGTACCGCAAGGTCGTCAACGAGTTCGACGAGAAGCATAGGCCTTTATATGGCTCTGAGCACTATTAGGAGCTATCAAACGCTTTTCACTACATAAGCATATACACAGGCATAACGGTTACACCGTAGCAAAATCGACAGAACGTTTCCTCCCTATTCGGTTTCACCTGTCGGAAGCCAAGTGGCATTCCGCAGGATAGGTTTGGATAAACAGTACGACGATCACGACATTTAACGGATTACTTGACATACGCCTCACACTGCATTGGGCTGGCAAATTTCTTTTCTTGGATAAGAGCGAATAAGCAAGCGAGCGAGCATTGGAGCTAGGAGGATTTACTTGAATGAATGCATGGATTGGGCCATCTATATATTTTTTTTCTCTGTTTTGGATTTCCTTATTCTTTTTTTGCATCCCTTCCTTTTCTTCCAATTTAAACCAATATCCGTCACGGCCAGCTTACGCTCTACCACATCTCTGCACATATTTTAGTTAAATGTAGCCTGGTCTGACTGAAAATTAGAAACCCTTAATAGAGTGATGGTGGTTTGAGGGTTAGGTCAAGAGACATGAGATGACAATTATTCGTCGCCCATCGTGAAGTTCTAATATACAATAGCTCCTGGTCATTACCACATAGGTCCGTCCATTGGGATATTCAAATATATTAATTGGGTTCAAATACCTTTCTATATAGCTACTAAATCCCAAAGCCTGGAACTCGTCGGCCATTTCTCACCTTGCAAGTGAAATTTCGGACATGTCGCCTCGCCATGGGGCCCGCCCAAGTCGACCACGGTCGAGCGAGGCGGCAGGTCGCCCAAAGCCTAGGCGTCGACGATGGCCGTAAAACGTGGCCTCGCCGTCCATAGGCACGACGTGCACGGGCTTGAACCGCACGACGGTCAGCCGGCTCGAGGGGTCTGGGTGTTCGCACTTGCCCAGCATTAGTGATGATTGTAGCTAACATGTGCAACTCAGTGTGTGGGAGCCTAGGTATATATCTTAGGTACCTACCTGGTACCTATATACTCGTGCCCAAGCAATTAAGCTAGCTACCTACCTAGGTACTAGGCAGGTATGAATATAGATTAAGTTTCTTATTTTAGGTACGTTAGGCATCTAACGATGTATATGAGTCTACCTTTTCGGAATACATTGAGCGGAGACATAAGAAGTTTATAAATTAAAAAAAAAAAATAAAAAAAAAAAAAAAAAAGCTAGATTATATGGCACTTTTACTTATATATATCTACCTAGGTAGATAATGAGATAAGCATAGTGATGGATGCTTTCATTATCCGTACGAGACATACAGGATAGGAGGTAAGTAAAAGGTACCTACTAGAATCCTCTTAAATTACCACACCTTTCCTGACAAGCTACTTAGGTCTTTGGCGTGACTAACTACCTCCTAAGCAGGTGCTTCATTATAAAAGGCATATCTTCCTTATACGTATTTAAATACCCTTCCAACGTATCTAACACATCAACTATCAACGTATTTAGAACAACTTCCAACGTATTTAAATTAGCTTCCAACGTATTTGAATCAACTTCCAACGCATCGAGAACAGCCTCTAACGAAGTCACCTCAGCCCAAATTGCAGCTGTGGTAGCATGTAATGAGGTGTGCTCAACAAGTTGCATGATTGCCGATATCCGGCGCATGGCGAGAATTACGATCCCACGTGCTCCTAACAAAAGTCCGAGAAAGGCGATGTGACGCGCAGAGAGATGCTTGTTAAAGAATTGTACAGTCGAACTTTGAGGTTGCCTTCGAGGGGATGATATACCAACTGAGAGTTGTGGAGATGAGGGTGAAGGTGTCCTTATTATCAACCCAGAAGGAAGCACAGGAGAATGTACTAGTAGCATTAGCCAATCCCCAAGAGGATACGAGTATGCCATACCTTTTTGGTTATTGGGGTTTGCTCTCTCCCTCTTCCTCCTTATTTCAGCAGCGGTCCACTTTCTGGGCCCAAGTTGAAACACGGTATCTTTGGGTTGCCTGTCATCTGCAAGTCGGACCAACTCTGGCGTCCAATGTTGTGGAATATTCTTCATCCATTGCCATTCTTGAAATTTCTGTTTGTACAGATTGGGCCTCGGTGGGGATTAGTCATTGGATCTTCACACATTCATATATAGCAGCCTTACGTGGCACTGAAGGCGTAGTCATCTTCCATGATCTGCCTCGTTTCTTCCAAGGTTTTATCTTGTGCTAGGTAAAGCTCACACATAGAAGTCTTGTGTTTTAACCAATCCGATGGTGGGGGAGCTTTTGACCTCGGCCGTCGGGTGCGTTTTGGTTGCACGTTGAGTGTAGCTCCTTCAGCTCCCCAAACGGCGTTACCATTAGGAGCCGCCGAATCAGGATATACCAATTCCTGGGAGGAGTCGTAGCTATTAAGTATGCTAGGAACCGGCTGTGTTGCTGTCATGCCTGATATGGATGATTCGGCCCCTACTTGCTGGGTGTACAATCTGAATGATTGCGTATCGTTAGGAAGAAGAGCGTTCTGACCCCAAAATCCGTCAAATCCGATGAGGCCTGTCGTGTGGCCTGGAGCAGTGCTGAATGGATGTTGGCTACCATTTGTCTCGACTTCAGTGGCTAGGTTACTACTGCTAAACAATAGTAATTGGTCTGGCTGAGGTGAAGGGAGTAGGTCGAAATTGTTCCAGAGAGGATCGAGATCGAGAGGATTGAGATCATCATATCCATTGTTCGCCATTCTTTCGGGTCTCGTGCGAGAGTACTTGAGCTATAGTCTGAGATTCGTCAATTACCTAGTTTCAAAAGGATGAATATTTGCGGAGGTGTTTTAAATCTGCTGGAAGGCTTGGAGTAGGGGGTCGCGGACAATACAGTGTGCAAACCCAAGCACTGTTGAGATGCCGTGGCTGGATCACGCATCCCCCCTATTGGATGACATCAAAAGTTCTAAAAGACATCAAAAGTTTTACAGATTGCGAAGTAACAGGGAGCTTTTGGAATCCACCAATGGTATGACTTGGCGAAAAGTCTCAGTCGTTTCTTAAAGATTTACGAAGTTTTAAAAAGTCTGAACAAGATTGTGCCCATGACGGAGCAACACAAGGCTCCAAGGTAATAAGTTATAAATATGTTAGAAACGTAGAGCTATTTGATATGAATTCGAGTAGTTGAAGCAAGCAACCGAATATTTTAATACCATTTATCATGATTCTGTTTGCTCTATTAAATTGATAGCTACCTGTGAAGAGCTTTCCAGGAACTGCGTCCTAAACGAGACGGTAAGCCACAATACCATACCTTCCGGGATACATCCATGTCAGGAGGTAAATAGTGATGCACTATCGCTAAGATATTGACAAGGGTATAGCTCTCGCGCAGCCTTACGAGATGTCGACCGTGCCGGTTCCTCGAGAGGACGAGAGCCGGCTGAAACTCGACACTGGTAATTGGGTGCTTGACCGATGGCTCAACGAGTCTAAGAAAGCGCAGCCATTTCACGGCATTGCACAAGTCATTGCCTCGAAGGAGGGCCGGAGCCCCCAAGTGATAGAGCAGCCGAGTCAAGCTGGTCTAACCCCGGGGCTATCTGACAGGTCATATCAAGGGAGCAGAACTCAATGTGGATAATTATGTAGCTTAGCCAAACTACCCACACTGTGTACAAAAGCTCTCATGTTGGCGTTTTAGAGGACGCCCTAGAAACTGAGGATGAGAGACTATGGGGCTTGCCTATATGAAATGAGTTGTTTGGCTATCTTTACCAGCATTGGGACTATTTTAATTAAACTGTATTTAGTCATTATTCATTATGCAAGTGCTGTTAGGATTAGGTTGAATTTCCAGAATTTCTAAGGAAGAATATCACAGCACGCCCATCATCAGCTTAGACGTACCTGTTAGCCCCCAAGGTTAAACAAGCCACCTCAGACATGACCAGTTGGATGTGTCAAGATAACCTATCATACCATGCCAATAACAATCAATCCATGAAGCAAACGCTGCGTACCTATCTCAAGCAAAAAGGCACCTAAAATAAAGGGGTATCATTATCTATCACCATCTCCACTCCCCATCTCCACCCTCATCCACACCCTCCTACGCCTCATCCATCTCCTCCCCCTCGCCCCCCTTAACAGCATACCCCTCCACGAACCCGTCCGGGTCGCACGCCCGCGCGAGGTCGATCCCGTGCGCCTCGACCCAGCGCCTCACGGCCGCCTTGTCGACGCGGACGCGCGGCACCATCCGGACCTCCTCTTTCCTACCGGCCTCGACCTCCGCTGCCGTTACTGCTTCGGGCCCCGCGGCGGCGGCGGCGGCGCCGATGCTGCTCTCTCGCTCGGCCGGGTCGGCGGGGTGGTCCGATGTCTCCGCGGGCCCGAGCCCCGCGTCCTCGACCACGCCTCCCATCTCGCGGAGCACGGCGAGGCAGTCCTCGGGCACGATCCAGGTGGCGCGGGAGCACTGGTCGATGCTGACCAAAGTCTCGCCGCCGTCCTCCGCTTCGGCTTCGGCTTCCAATCCCACCTCGAGCCCCAGCAGCCACCGCGCGATCTCGCCCGCCCAGAAGCGCTTGTACCCCCTGCGGCCCAGCTCCGAGATGGGCTTCTCGGGCCCGCCCAGGATGGCCTCGCGCCGCGAGATCTCGTACGAGACGCCCATGAGCAGGGCGCCGAGGCCCTTGCGCTGCCACGGCGGGAAGACGAGGATGCACGCCAGGTTGTTGTTGTCCCACGACAGCTTCTCCTTGGAGAAGAAGCCTACCACCTGTGGCCTGCTGCTGCTCCGCGCTCCTTCTTCTTCCGGCAGAGATGTCGGTGTCGGTTGGTGATGAGAGGGTTCGGTACTGCTTGTTGGTGCCGGTGGCTGAGGCAGATTACTTGCGAGAGAGGGAGGCGGCTGCGTGTTAGAAGGCCGGGGTGTGTACACAAGGAGGAAGTAGTTGAAACCCGTGACGTCGAAGAAGACAGATTTGTTGTCAAGGAAGAGTTTTGCGAATAGGGAAAGGTTTTGACAAAACAGCTGTAGAATCTGGAGTTAGCATCAAGTCAAGATGTATTAGAAGGGAATAAAGGTTAATTTACCCTATTTTTCTCGCCGTCGACCTCCCAGACGCTCCACTCGCCCTCATCTTTGACTACATCTTCCGCAGCCGGCTGGGCAAGCGCACTCGCGTCACTCTTCTTCCGTCCCCTACCCTTCCCTTTCTCGCCCGTCTCCGCTCCCGCGGCACCAGCCGCCGCCGCCAGCCGTCGCACGGTCCTCTTGCCCTTCGGGTGGGTATACACCTTGCGGCCGGGCATCTCGAAGCGCCGCTCGCAGCACCGCACGTGCTCCCACCACGCGACGAGCTCCTTGCTGTACTTGAAGCAGCAGGGGCACACGTACAGGCGGTCGAGCACGGGCGGCGGGAGCCCGGCCCTCTTGCCGCCTCCGATCCTGCCTGCTCCTCCCGCTAGCTTCCCGCCGCCGTCCTTGTCCTTGGCGCCTTGGTTCCCGGACGCGTCGCCCAGCACCTCCTTTCCGTAGTACGACGGGTACCACGCCCTGAAGCAGATGTTCCCCAACACGACCTTATCGATGTTGCGGTCTGAGCGCGGCGTGCCCGGTGGTATGGGCGGTTTGCTGGGGGACGAGGCGGGGCGCTTGGGTGTCGACGTCTTGTTCGCGGGTGTAGTACGCGCGGGACGGAGCGTCTGCTGTTGTAGCGATGGTTTGTGGCTAGGCGGCATAAGTCGTGTCTGAGGAGGCGGCGAACTTGCAGCTGGTCGCCTAGTAGTAGTCGTCGCTGTCGCTGTCGCCGACGAGATTTTGTTCGCTCTTAGCGACGAGGCCGACGTGCTTTTTTGCTCCTTCTTTCCATTGTCCTGCGGCTGTACATTCTCCTTCAAGGTTTTACTCGAGGCAGTGGTATTTGTATCTGTCGCGGTATTCCTTGTAGTCTTAATCTTGGACGCGTCGCCTCTTCTGCCTCGTTTTTCGATACTCTCTATATGTGCGATAGTCGGTTTCTCGATCGTATGAGCGCGTATACGGCCACTCCTGAGCTGGTGTTCCTCTGGAGCGGTGGGATGCTGCCTTGTCGCGCGGCGTGGCTGTGGCGCAGGCTCGTGGTCGGTGTGCCTCTTACGCTTCAAAGTCGCCATTATTGGATCGGGGGGATTCGAATTGTTAGAGTCCAATTCATTGTATCAATTGGAGAACCAGGCCAAGTCAAGTTGAATAGAACTTTTCAAAGGAGAATCAGTTTGTTGAGAATAGCAAAGGTTCGTGTCAAGTTCAACTACGATTACGTAATAGTTTGATAAAATGAAGCTTGAGATAGTTTATGTACAAACACACTTCACACGTGATTCCCTTAATAACCCAAGCTTCACTTTTTACCTTACGTAAGGGGTTAATTCAGTCAACTCTTTCTTACCTTACCTAAGTGGCTATTCAAGTTAACCAGTATGTTACCATAACACTAGAAATAGCGAAGCCAAGAGTTGGTATTAGTTTGTAGCAGAATCCTTAATTACGCCATGAAAGAAGGCCGGTCTGTCTATGCTAGCGACTAAGCCATGCTGTTTAACTACCTTATAGTGTCTACTATCGGGTCAAACCACATTCCCGTAGACCCTCTAAGTCAAGGTAAAAACTGAAAAGAGTCTCTTCTTCTCCTCTCTGCTGCCGTATCTATTACAATGGGCTATCCGAATGACGTTTATAAGTCGAAGCTGCATGCCGTAATGCAACCTTTCCATGAAACTTACCCCGTCGCAGACTACAAGCTTCACCGATGTAATCCCTTCCTATCGTCTTAATCGCCTTAAGAGATAGGTATAGACCGGCAGGGTAGGAAAAAAACACATCGACGAAACCTCCCATTTGAGAATACACTGGTTCCATTATGTTACATGCCCTCGAAGTCCCCACCAAGGTCGTCTTCGTCTAAGTCTCCATCTTGTATCTCCTTCGCCATCTCGCGCTCTCGCTCGCGTGCTTCTTGAGCATTCTTCAGCTCGAGCCGGTGCTGGTTCATCGGGAAGCGCATGGCCTGTTAAATGTGGTGTTAGCTCTATATGATCACGAACCGAGGGGGATAAAGAACACAAACCTTCACACTCTCGTCATGTAGCGCTAGGCATGCTCTGATGCGGTCGTGGAACGCCTCTCCGGGTTCCCGGGTGGCGTACACGTCGCCTACTTCCTTGCTCTTCATGAAACCTCGTTCTCGGTCTAGCGTCGCCTCAATGACTCCGTCACGGATCGCCTTGGCTACGATGTACTCTGCGCTCTCTTCACTGCCTAGGTGCAGGCGGATACAAATATCACGGAGCGAGATGCGGCTGTAGCTCAAGCTCATCATGCGGATACCCGTCTTGATGACGTTCTGGCGTAGACGCAGGATGAGCGAGTATGTGCCGTCGCGGCGGAAGGTGTCGGCGTGGTCAGCGATCGTCACCTCGAAATCCTCTAGGTTGCCTACTCGTACGGCCTGGACGAGCAGGAAGTACGGGTGGAGAGCTTGTTCCATGTTGGGTACGCGGAAAGTAGCACGCTCGGGAATATCGCCCATGAGCAGTTCTACGACGAGCAAGAGCTTCGTCGCCGTCTGCGCAAAGCCGAGAGCGCAAGAGCTCGCCGGGGCTTTACGCGTAGCCGCCGTCAAATGCTCATGTGCCTCCGTGTACCGCAGCTGAATTGCTCGAATTCGACCTAGGTAATAAAGGAAACGCGCTACCTGATTATTGGCGGCATTCTCGGGGAACTGAGTGTGAGATACGAGGAGATCGGCTTGAGAAATGTGGGACGTCAAGAGATAGTTTCGGAGGAGTAGCACGATGACCGATGCCTGGATGTCGACATCCTTTCGCAGGACGGCCGTCCGGAGAGCCGCCAACAGAGTAGGGCGGATCGCGACAAGAGGCGACTGGGAAGACGGGGGCAACGGAGCAAGCTCCTCGCAGAACAAAGAATAGTAAAAATAGACCTTTGCAGATAGCGAATCGAGAGTCCGGCGGTTTAGGGAGTGAATGCGCTCTGATAGGTACTTGGAGAACTCGGCGCCACGTTGGAACTGCTTCGAATCAAACAGGTACACCTGGGCTAGGATGCACAGGAAGATATCGACCTCGGGGATAGCCTCCTTGATCTCCTTCTTGATACCGTTCTTAGCCGGCGCCTTCGGCTCGCTGTCGATTTCCATCTCGGTAGCGGGTTGGCGACCTAGAGGCACACTTTCCTTTCCGATAACAGCCAGGATCTGCTTTGCAACGTTGGCGGATGGACTCGTGGGAGCAAATGTCTCGGCAACGACCTGGGCGAGGATGTCTGGAGTGAGACGTTTCCGGAGAGAAGAGATGGATCTTAGGGCCCTTAACGTGAATCTGGCATCGAATAGGGTTACTGCGCGATCGAGGAGAGCAAAATTACTCTTAATATCTAAAAGACAGCAATATTGTTAGATCATGAAATGCACGAGTAGACTCTGATGATGCTATTTGACATACCTGCGACGGCTTGGGTGACGGGATCGACCTTGACCTCCAGGTCCTCGGGCTTATCGAGGTCCATGGCAATGTCTCCGTCAGCATCGGGTGGCGGCGGTTGAGATGACTGTCTTGTGGTCTTGGAAACTGGAACGACGACGGTCATATCTTCACCCTCCTTGACGCCCTTCTTTCCCTTGCCCTTCAGCGAAGACTTCTCATCGGTCATGTCGACGTCCTGGTTGTTCCTAACACCATTTTCGACAGGCTCCTTCCCGTTTGAATGAGGCGTTTTCCCGGGCATATCGGCAGAGGAAGAAAAAAATGGAGATGGAGATAAAGGTGTTGATTTAATGATGGAGGATGGTTGGCTAACTCGACGACTAGTTGATGTTGACGACTTTGGGCCGGGTGGACGGAGCTGGAGTTGGATGATGACGATGCTACTAAATCGACGGGTGATTTCGCGAAGAGCGCGCTCTCACGTTCGGACCCTGCAGAAGCTGGAGTGCGGTTTGGCAGAGCCGGGAAAAACACAAGCCGGGTGTCTAAATAAAACAAAGGAGAAAAAGTGAATGCGTGTAATATCAGTACACACGTAATGTGGAAAAGAGGGATCGCTTGGATTGAAGAGTGGAATTGCTTATGGGAGACGGAGACGGAGAGAGTAAGAAGATATGGAAAATGGAAAAGGTTTGAAGTCGTTTGGTTGTTCAGGTGCAATGTGCAAGGTGCAAGGTGTTGTTGCAGTCACAAGTCAAGTTCAAAGCAAAGCAAGAAGCAAGAAGCAAGCTGACAAGGCAGCCAAGGCAAGTGAGCGACGGATCAGAGTGATGCAAGCGAGGGATTCCTCTCTACTCTGTCGCCTGAAGTGCCCTAACGAACTGGTAAACAGCCCGCTAAAGCACCTGTAATGGTAACTGTAATTTTGGTCGCATAGCACCTGGGCCGCTATTTAGGTCTCTACATATTTAGGTCTCTAACGTAGTGGGTCCAACGCCTAGCTGGAAGCTCGAAGATGTGCTCCGAAAGAAGCCATAGCGCCAAGAGACGGTACGAAGCTTGGACCCGCGAGTACATGTGCTTTAGCGTATCCGCTCCACCACCCGTCAAGTACCTTCGATACAGGCTAATGCCGGCATCCACTTTGGACTTAGGGCCCTTTTATTGAAAGGACCCATAAGTGACGTTGGCGAATTGGTTGCCTGTCGCCTGTCTGCTGTCTGCCTGTCCCTGTCCAGACCCCAGAGCTTCCACCGAATTGCACCTCGAAAAAATACCACACGACCATTTCTTCGCCGCATTCCTCGACGTGCGACGTCCGCACGATATCACGATAACTAGACCGAACAGCACAAATTAAATATCGAAACTCTACCAAAATCAACACCCAACACTCGACATTTATATACCTACATACCTAAGGTATGTAGATTGAGAGGCATTAAAAATGCAAGTTTCTATGGCTCTACTTCAACTCCTGCATGGTCGTATCAGTCATCGCCAAATCCCATCGCATCGACGATACAACTAAAAATTCATATACATACCTACCTAACGCTTCAATATGCTCGACCACGTCTCGAAGTCCCATTGCTTTATGCGGCCGTCCAACCATTGGCCCGGTGTGCCACTTGGCCATGCTTGACAGGCGGTTGGTGTCCACCTCCGATTCTTTCAGCCATCAAAAGAGATGTCGAATAAAAGAAGAGGAAACTACCTCTTTTTACCTGCAAGCCCGTAAGCGGACCAAGTACATCATCGGCGCGAGATGGCAGGTAATTTGCTTTGCGCCGATGGACTGTCCGATTATTCTGCAATACGGTAAGTAAGAACGGACATGTCGTGCATAGGTGGTGCCGTGCGTCCTGTCCACTTGTAACCCTCCTATTACTCATTCTTCAGAAGCGTTCCCTTCCGCGTTACATAAGGTATGTCTAGGTACAAAGGCAAGCAAGGTTAGGAATATAAGGGTTTACATAAACACGAGCGAAAAAGGTGACGACATCGAAATAGTATACCGATGTCACAAAAGTAATACCCCTTATTCTCATGTCACATACGGTGTAGTGTAGTAAAGCATCACAGCACTGAAATCCTATAGAAATATGATTGATACGAATTCATTCGCTCTATTTAATTGGCGTGCGATCACAATCTCTCCCCTATCTAGAATACCACCTTGTGATTCTCATCTTGGTATCTTTAGGGCCTGTGATATAGCACGAAACTATGAATGCCATCGTAGTCGGAATAAAATAAAATAAAACCATCGCAACGCCAAACTAGAATGACGGATTTCCCTTTCCTTCGTTCCTTAACCATGCCCCTTATATGTAGATCCCTTTCCTCGAAACCTCAGAACGCCGCCGTTGAGAAAGGGAAAATGCACGATTAATCCGCACGTGCTGCTTGCTTATTTTCCGATATCTAGAACGTCTCTCTTGCGCTTCTCGCCGGCAGCCAGGGCTGCGATGTCCTCGGCTGTCACGCTCGCAGCTGCCGCAGCCGCAGCCTCCGGCCTCTTCGAGGCGAGGAAAGCCGCTCGTCCCTTCAGTCTGCTCGGGGCCGACGCGTCCTACTTGTCGTCCTTGCCGGGCATGACCTTGGCCGCTTGCACCGCGTGCACCTTGCTGATCCAGTTGCTGGACGGCTGCACCTTACGTACCGTGCGGAGCTCGTCCGACGTGTACCCGGGTATGCGGATGTTGTACACTCGCTCCAGCACCAGCTGCATGTCACGGATCTCCAGCACCTTGCTGCCCCGTTCCTTAGCCAGGCGGCACGACATGTGCAGGACGTTGTCCACGAAGTTGTCTGCGACGCTGAGGACAGACTTGGGAGGAGCATGTTAGCATCATAGAGTATTTATTAGATATTAGGAAAGAGCGAGGATAAGGAGGATAGGAGGAAGGACAAGCCAAATAAAGCTATGACCTATCGTAAGATTAAACGTACCTCTTCGACATCCGGAGTCAAGTAGTTGCCATCGGCACCAGGCGATCCACCGCCGCAAACCTGGCGCACAAGCTCGTCAAGCTTCTTCTTGGATAGAACATGCTCGCCCTCGGCGTCGAACTGAGGGGGCGGCATCTTGGAGATGACAGGCTGACCCATGACGCCACCACCAGTGCTGGAGCCTCCGCCGTATGAAGGACGGCCGGGAGTCACGCCGCCGCCTGGAGCGACAGCGGTTGGGGTCTCGGTCGACTTCGTGGGGAGAGTCTTGTTGATCGGCATCTTGGAATTCAGAGCCGGCGTGTTCGGCTGCGGATGCGCGTGCGAATGGGCAGCGTGGGGGGCGTTGCTGAGTAGACCGTTAGAGCCGGGGGTCGCGGTGAGGTTACCAGACGCGCTGTTCGGCTGGGCGGTAATGTTGGTGGAAGAATTCGCACGATTCACAGCGGCTGCGTGGGTGAGCGGGCGAACTTGAGATGTTGGCGCTTGTTGGCCTGCAGATTGCGGCGTCTGAACGCGCGTGGTTTGGGTCGGTGTTCCGGCAGAAGGTAAGTGCATGGACGAAGCGGAAGCGGCGGCGGCAAGAGCAGTGTTGACCGGTGGAGGGTGCGGCATAGTATTGGTAGGTTCGCTCTTTATCTGAGGCTGAGAGACGGGTGTGGGGACAGTCTGTGCCGCCTGAGCTTGTGTTTGCTGCGGTTGTTGATGCTGCTGCTGTTGCTGTGGTTGATGGTGTTGCTGCTGTATATTTGCCGCAGGCGTTACCGGAGTAGCAGGAGTCCCAGGATGTTGCGATTGTGGTTGCTGTTGCGGTTGCGTTTGCAACTGCGGTTGCCCAGCAGGCGTTGGCCGGGCTCCCAGTTGCTGATTTTTAGCCGCATCCATCGCAGCGTTCACCGACGCAGTAGCAGCCTGCATGGGGTGACTGGATGCCGCAGAGGTGGCATTCTGGGGTTGCATGGGTTGTGGTCGCCCCTGTTGCACATTCTGACCTGCGCCGCTACTCTGGGTGGTCTTCATCTGATTCCGAACACCGTCTACGAACTTCTGGGCGTCCGTGTACAGCTTGGTGTCTGCTGCTCGTTGCGTCTGGAACCTCTTAAGGTCGTCCTGAGACAGCGGCTGTCCATTCGCGCTCCGTTCCTTGAGAGCGGCTTCCATCTTCGCAATGCGAGACTTGACGGTTTCCATTTGCATGAGGTACCGCGCGTACCGTGTTTTCATGTCCGACATCCACTTGGCCCCCTGCTCCGGCGAAAAATGAGCCGGCGCTCGGAGCAATGACCACGGTAGTTTGTCCATGTGGTCCTGTATGACTTTGGGTACTTGTTGAGATGCTTGGGGATTGGGGGGAGCAGCACCAGCTGTCGAGGCGCCGGTATTTATGGCATTGCTGCTAGTGCCCGGTCCTCCTTGCGATCGAACGGGCGGCGCTATGGCCTTCTGGGCCGCTGCTAAGGCATTTTGCGACTGATCGCCCTGGGCTCCCGGCTGCTGCTGTTGCTGCTGTTGCTGCTGTTGCTGCTGTTGCTGCTGCTGCTGCTGGTTCGCTTGAGCTGATTGACCTGGCTGGCCCAGTTGGACTTGAGCTCCGGCTTGGTTCCTAGCCTGAGAAGCTTGAACAGATCGAACCTTATTCATAACCATCCGTGTGAACTCCATTACCTTCCCCTTAGCTTGTATGTGTTCGGCGGTCTCCGGTCCATTCTGGTCAATCTTAAGCCATAGTTGACGAAGACCTTCCTCATATCTTGCTTTCTCGTCCTGGCTAAGGTAGTTGATGTTGCGCATCATCTCCGGTCGGAGGAGCCGTATCTGCGGGCCTTGGGAGGCCTGGCCCTGGGGAGGCTGATTCATCGTGACGTTGTGAACGGTTCGTTTTTTTCTTCGGGCAGTTTGCGAGTGCTAAAGAGGTGGTGACGGGTTGAAGGAAGAGTTGGCTCGTCCGTCAGAAGGGTGGCAGATTTTAAATACCTAAAAACGGTCGGGGCCACAGCATTTAATCATGCCTAAATGACAAGGTTTCGATAAAATCCTACGGATCAAATAGAAATTGGCGGTCCACGACCAAAAGCTTGTCGAGCAAGTGTCAAAGTGTGTGGTAAGTAGCGTGAGCTGTAGATGCTTTATCTGACGACGCGGACCCCATTTGATGTATTAGATAAGCATTTGAAGGTTTGCCTTATGTTGGATTTCCTGTGGCTTGTGGATTGTGGCTTGTGGCTGTGGTTATTGCTATAGTGGCTTGTGTGGATCCCTGTGTGAATTTGATGATGATACTTTCCTGACTACGAAAACGTCAAATCCGCCGCGACAATGACTACTTTCCATCATTAAGTAATTTAACACTGATATCATCTAGTAACCACTCTATTGCCTTTTTAACATCAAACTATAGTTAGAGAATTAAACATGTATAAGATGCATTACTACAAGATGTTCAAGAAATTGCGACTTGCATATGGTATTTGAATATAATGGGTTCAATCATAGGAAATTTTCATTCCTTCTTCATTCCGGGAACCTACATATCTTAAGTTGAATATCATGTTGACAGTGGGATGAGACTAGATGTAAAGGTAACTCAGTCTGTTCAAGATATCTTGGCCTTGGTAAGACATTTGGAACTAGTTAATAACTACAGCCAAGACCAAGAACAACCATAAGTCAAAGCTGAAACTCAACACATCTATTCAAGCCACCGATGATTGATCTGCATGCCCTTAAGTCTATATGTCATAAATGAGAAAACTCCAACGTCGTACTCATCATGAGTGGCCGCTCCTATGCAAGTATCATCAACAGTCATTATCATATCGTCCACATAATCGCCGCCATCATCGCTCTGCCAGCGTGCCAAACGTGCCTATTCCAAGCCGCTGAGCCCAAGAGTCTAAGAGGTATCTAAAAAGCGAGATGAGAAGAACGAACACCGCGAAAATAAAAAAATCTCGTCCGGCGTGGTATAAGACAAATTCGAGCCCCCTCCAATAGTGCTGTCTCCCAGGCCATGTAGCCAATGTTTCTATGCAAGTAATTTCGATCCCGAACTACTACGGCGATATACCGCCCTGTTCACCGTATTCTCCCCTTCGTCGTCGTCGTGCAATGATTCGATTAGATCTGAATTCCGATCCCGATATACCCATCGCGGTGCCTGGTTCCCAAAATGACCCGCGGGAAATGCTAAATATTGAACGTGGCTGTATTCGTAAGGTTTCGTACAATCGTAAGTTGCGTGCCATGCCTGAGTTGGTACCCTTTTAGTTTTGCAAAGCAATTGCCTCGATTTTCCTTCCCAATTTTTTATAAAACGTATTGTTGCCGACCTTATTCGGAGTCGACGTCCATCAAGGTCCAGTATGGGAGCTCCCTTGCGAAGATCTCCGCATCGTCCAAAATAATCTCATCGTCACTGTTTGGCTCCTTGAGCTCTTCGATCCGCTCGGGCAGCGCGCCCGTGAACTGGATGCTAATGCGATCGCCAACTTTCCGTCGCATTCGACGAGTAGGGCCCGTCTCGTTCCCCTCATAATAAGGCAGCACATCCTCTCTATCGGAGTCGCTGCCTCGCTCGCTGACTGTTCGCTTGCTGAGGCTGCCCGACTTCATCCTCCTGAGACGTCGTGCCTCGCGCCGCTTCTGTAGCTGCCGGGTAAATTCGTCGTCCCGGTCGATGTCGCCATCCGAGTCTTCGAAAGTATTCAAATTCTCGATGCCCGTCATGACGGCGGGGTCCATGTCCGGAGGCCGAGATCTCGACCGACTTCGGTCCGAAATGGGATACTCCACGGCGTACGGTCGAAGAACATCCAAGTGACCATCGTCGCTATTTAGCGAGCAATCGTCGGTCAGCTCCTCGATATAAAAGTCAGCCTGCTCGATCCGAATCGTAGCTGTAGCGATCTGCTCGATATGTTGGTGATGGTGGCGCAGCTTTGGTATTTCCGAGAGTGGCGACTGCGGGGGACTCGCAGATAAATCGGAGTCCTCGTCAGAGGAGTGAGAAGAACGAGGCGATATTTCCTCTGGTCGTTGCCCACGAGTATAACTGAATTTAGTCCCACCCAGCGGCCGGATTTCAGATGGGTGGTTTTGGTGGCCGTAGGCTTGGGGATACCGCGGTATACGGCCGTTAAGCGCAGCTTTGCGATTAATCTTGGGAGATCCTGTAGTAGGGGTCTCTGGTGGTGATGTAGGCCCCGCCGTTGCTGTTGCTGTTGCTGTTGCTGTTGCTGCTACGTGAGCGGTGTCCAGAGAGGGGGTATGTGGCCGCATTGTGACGGGGTGCGTGGGAATGCTCCCTCCCGAGAATTGCGTCTTCCTTGTTGCGTGATCTTATCGATTCAACCGACTTAATCTGACAGTGTGGGGTAGAATACGCGGGGCAGATAAAAGACGAACGAGGGCTTTTAAGGCGTAAGCACCCAGAGCAGAAACCTCCAACGCGGAGAAGTTATAGGACTCCGGTAACTGGTCATGTTAATCTCTGGGGGGTCTTGGTAGTTCGTGGGCGGACACCGCTACAATTCCTCCACAAAGGCGATAGGAATGGAACCGTCTCGCGGAGGGTAAAAAAATGCAACTCTACGCTGCAACTAAGGGGTCAAGACGTGTCGAGACTTGTCAAGACTTTTTCGGTGTTGAGTCCTAGTTCCCGCGGGGTCCCTTGTCGGTGAGTAAAAGGACGGATCTGGCCAATGCGAATGATTGCACTACCGAGGGAGAGAGATAGAGGGAGAGATTTTGCTATCTCTCAATAAAATTGCTGGAAAATATCCTGTGTACCGCAGGAAATAAAAAAAGCCCTCTGGACTTGTGGATCTCCAAGAACCGCCTGGGTCGGAGGGTTGAGGAGCCCAGGGAGAAAGAAGCTGCAGGATTCTTTTTACAACTTGGGAATTGTATTCCAGATAAGGAGAAAAGGTAATAAAGGCAATAGGCTTGCTTTGGTATTCCTGCTGTCCGAGCTTACTGCGTATGAGAATAAATCTCATGTGTAGAAACCAAGAAGGGGGGAAATGTATTTTGGGGGCGGGACTAGGAACGGTCTTATAGCGACTGGCAAATATAGAAATGCAGTCTATTACCCATGTAAATAATAAGGTTGTAAGGTTGTGAAGCGTAAGGGTATAAGGGTATACCTGAGCTGGCTAAGATTGCGGACTCCCGGGCACACAGGCAGAGCAGAGAAAACGGGTCTAGTTTCTTGCTGGCAGCCTATGGCGGAGGATCTCGCAGCGACTGCGGCTTGGGCACCAATGCTCCCAGGACTCCCTGGCTACTTTTTCGCGGGAGGCATAGCATGTCCAGAGAGAATGCGACATGTAGTCGGTGGGCGGCATGAGGCATATATATCATATATTGTATATATTGTATATATTGTGAACTAGTGTGAAAAAGCGATGAGTCTGGGAGAGGAGGGCAAACTGAACGTTGTGACAGGACGCTCAGAAATTGGCGGGAATGAGTTGTTCAGAAAGAAGCGGTCCTCTTAGACCCTTGACGTTGACCGAAAATAGCATTCTTTCACAAGATAATTAACACTGGGTAATCAGTGTAGTTTGAATTTAATAGGCCATGTGCCCTTCTCACGCCTAAGGCGTATCAGGGTATTTGGGGTATCAGGGCATTATGGCATCAGGGCATCAGGGCATCAGGGCATCAGGGCGTCAGGGCGTCAGGGCCCTTAGATAGCGTAAAGTGCGTGTAAGGTGCATGTAAGATGCGTAATGTGTGGTCGTACACGAGGAAAAAAAAAAGAATCAAAAATAGACAAGGGGTCAGGTAGCAGTACTCATGCCACTCGTGCCCAATGATTTGATAGACGTCTCCTGCGGGTAGGAAAGAAACAGAAGAGACGCAGGCGTAGTGGAGATGGGAAAAATTCACTGCTTGGCTAGAGATGAAGATTTCAGGGATACCCCGAGTCGGCAGGACTGCAAGTAATATAATGCCACTGTGTATGTGTCGTAACTCTCTGGTACTTTCTGCTCTACAATGCGTGATGCTGCTCTGCTGTCATATGTGGCGATCCACCGCAGCGGTGAGTAGAGGTGAGAATGAAGAAACCAAGACTTCCTACATAGTCTCTCGTATCTCGTTCCATCAGGGACTATCCTCTCTGGCTAAAGAACGTGGAATAGTCGTCGTTGTAGTTCATGCAGCTCCTGGACCTGCCTACCTAGGTACTTGAGACAAAATAGGGAAGAGGCCCGGCGGGATAGGGAAAGCCTTTGACGGATTTGATTTTGGAGGATCTGCAAGTGGTAGTAGATATAAGGCTAATTCATCCGAAATTCTAAGCCGTCCTGGCTGCCTGGCCGCCTGGCTGCCTGGCCGTCCAAGTAAACTCGAGGCTAGGTGATGTCGTAATTCAAGGGTCCTATTTAGTCTAGAGTTCCCGAGACGCTGACGTGCAGCAGAGGCAAGAGGCGTCTAGCCTGTCTCATCGGCTGCATCGAATTGGATCTTGAAGTTCGATCTTCATGAGAAAGCAAAAATTGATATCACTTTTGCACACTCTGTCTGTCTGTTCGCTGCATTCTGCACTGATAAGACAACTAAGCCACATGTACGTGGGGGAGGGGAACGTGTGGCTTGATGTCTACTAAGTACCTCCTAATGTCTTAATGTGCAGCACGAAGAGGGGCTAAATTCAGTTGCCGGTCAACTGTAAACAGCGTCATCCTTGCGAATAAATCTATATCGCGTTCCAAGGTTCTTTTAGCCATCCTGAATTGTGAGACATTCAAATGACCTATGATGGTCATACGGCTTATTGGCAGATCTCGCTCTATTCACTACCTTGAAATTTGTCTCTCTCTATCCAAAAATCGTTTACGAGCTGTACAACAGTGGCCTTTGTTGCTAGTAAACACGATCCATCATGTCCCTCCTATCTGCACATTTCGAGCAGATCGCGATATCCTGTCAAGGCATTGACAGTCTGCCGTATGTGCTTAGGTATTTTCATGTCGTTATTCCCGTACTACTGCTAATTGGAAACAATACAGCTTTCCGCCGCCAAAGATATTCACCAATGCCCTCTTAGCGAACGAAGATATCACATCCCTAATCCGCGACACAGAAGCGCACGAGAGAGCACTATTCTCCGTCCCACCGCCGCCTCCGCCTTCGTCTCTAGTCCAAGACCCGCCGAAATCGTCCGGGCGTCGGCAGACCGTGTTCAACGTCGCCTCTGGCGAAGTCACCACATCCGGCGGCGACGCTAGACGAAATACAGGCGCGCCGCGACGGCACACGGCGGTAGCGGCTGTGTTAGGCGGCGACTTACATGATCAAATTCGCCGAAGTGAAAGACGAGGCGGCAAGGATGACGTCGACGTGGAATTACTTCTGAAGGGCGCCGAGAAGCTCTGTGGTGTGTATCCCTTACCGGGCGCATTAGAGCGGATAGCTGCACAACGATCAAAGTACGCACACAGTCGAAGCACCTTAGCATATTACGAAGCAAAGGTAGCGGAACAGGCCGAGGCTCTGGGAAGGATGAACAAGGACCACTGGATGGACGAGGAAGAGGAAGATGATGCAGATGATGGTGCGCAGGAAGATATCCTGACTGAGGAAGACCTAAGAAGAGAGGAAGAGGAAGTTCGAGAGCTCGACAAGAAGAAGAAAGAGTTGCAAGAACGGCTGAAGGCGATGGAGAAAGACCTCGGCGGTCTTTTGAACATGTAATTGACGATGACGATGTCCTTGATTCTATGATACCCCCCCTTTACTTAACACCGACAACTAACCAAAATTCTTCGTGAGCCGGATGATAACTTGCACCACTATAACAAAGCAAGCACAAGCAAGCTCAAGCAAGCCCACTCATTTTCCTTCCTTGACATTCGCGAAGGCTTCCAAGAAAGCCTGGGTGTCCTGCGCGCCGTCGACTTCATATTTACCTTGTATCGTAAAGTGTGGAACGCCGTGGATATCCTTCGCATATGCCTCTTGGACCTCCTTATCAACTTCGTTGCCGCCCTTGTCCGTGTCGAGCCAATCTTTGACTTCGGCCTTATCCAGACCGGCCTTCACAGCAGCCTCGATCAGCGTATCGTGAGAGGTGATATCACCATCGCCTTCGAAGTAGGACTTGAAGAGCTCAAGAACGACACGGTTCTCTACCTCTTCACCTTTCGTCTTGCCAAACTGGATCAAACGATGGGAGTCCCGCGTGTTGCCGACTTTGCCGCTGAACCCGAAGTTGATGCCCTCCTCGCGGCCCATGGACTTGAGTCGCTGTTGCAGGGCGGCCAAGCGCTGCGGGCCGAAGCGTTGCACCATGCGTTCATTTATAGGGATGCCAACTTTAGGCGACGTTGGATCTAGATAGAAAGGTGCCCAGTTGATGGTGAAGGTGTCATCTTTCCCGCCTGGGTATACCTTGCGATAGAGATCAATGGCTTTGTCTAGCCGCTTCTTGCCTATGTAGCACTACATAGCGAATTGAATTAGTCGTTAGCTGAATATGTACCTAGGTAAGTATGACGGAGTGAACGCACCCATGGGCAGACGGTGTCTGATACGATCTTAATATTGATATTAGTCATCGTGTAACTTTTATACCGAGATCAAAACGTATAAACTAAATGAACCGGAACTTCTAGCTTGATGGACCAACTCTCAAGAGACTTGTGAAAGAGACTCATCCGTATTTATCTCGCTCCATTTCGGACTACCGAACGGGCTAAGGCGGGGGAGAGACACTTGCCGGATTGTTGTAGCTGTTGTCGCAAATGGCTGACAAATTCACCACCAAGTCCAATCCGGCATCGTCTTTGCTCCGCGTGCCGTGAGGCGCCAGCTAAAGCATGTCGTCATCCCCGATTCCCCAAATTAGGACTAAGGCAATTGGTCCAACGACTCGTCGATAGGCAGCATCTTCCAAGGGGGCTTCAAGGTGCATTTTGTCAAAATGAAAATCGAAATACGTGACGATACCGAGTTGCCGATAAAGGACGAATAGAATCTTACAAGGAACAGAACCCGACTTCGGGTAAGACTTCGTCGGTCCTCGGTGTCTCAGTATCTCCGGGACTACCATTTTGAATACGCGCAGCTTGTACTGAATCCTATACCTCGAAAGATTTCTTATGAATATTTCACAAGAGGTCTGGCCTATTTGATAGTATAAGGCAATAAGGACGAGAGCTTCAGGATGATAGAGAATAAATATTCCCTTCATCCAAAGAGAAATCACATTGTGTAGCGCGTTAAGCCTCAGATGAATTCTAGTTGCCAAGACTAGAAAAATCTCGTGTTACACATCAGGGGTCAGCATACTAACCCACGTTGAGATCTTGTCTCTGAATAGGGGCTGCAAGGGAGATAAATACTACTCCGTACAACTTCCAGAAATTTTCACTAGCAGCCGAGGCTAAGAAAGAAGAAAAGTTTCTCAATTCATTATCACGAATAATACAAGTTTTTCAATAGACACACCAATTTTCCTATCTATAGCAAAGGTGATAGTATTTCGAAAAGCCAAAAGAGACGATCGAGGGAAACCAATTCCAAATCCGCCAATAACCACCCGGAAAAGAATGGACTTCTGGCCATACCGCATATCTATATTCGGGATGTTTATCCATACCATCAGCAAATGGAATTGCCCCTGAATCTATCTTGCGGTTGAGCTGGGCGAAGTATCGCCTCAGGGCAAGACACGCAACGATGAAAACACTTTGACATAGGACATCTTCGTTGCAGAAGACCAGGGAGCTGATTACTCCTCCTAGATTATGTGCCATGTAACTTAGTCCTAGCGCCACGGCTTGTCCAGTAATGGTGGAAACGTTCGATGTGAGCCAAACAGGCACCAAGAGGCCAGGGCTGAAGGTGCTGAAGGTAATCATAAATATGAGAAAATAGCCAATCTTCACGCTGTAGACAAGGTCAGGGCAACCTAGGAGAACCCATGCAATCGGAGAGACGAACAGAGCGTCACATGCAGCATAGGCACGCCATTGGAATGGTGAGTAAGACCACGAACGCAGTCAAGTTTGGCCCAATCGCATAGAGGTTCGCCGTAGTGGAGTCAATCGTAAGTCGTTTGATGAGTGTCTGTTATAGAGAGTTTAGTAATGATATATATGAGATAGACTGAATAGATTGTCATTTACGCGTAGGAAGTTTGAGCTACTCGCAGAAAAGCGAAAGCCTATTACATCGGATCAGCGGAATGCTTTATCACCATCCTGAGAGTCCTCTCTCTACAAGTCTTGCGGTTGCAATTCTCTTCTCTTCTTCCGAGAACCAGTGGCTCTTTTACACGTTCCTCGGTAGAGCAAAAAAATAGGAGGACCGAGATCCCGATTGTCAGTTCACCCTCAATGATAAAGAGGTATTGCCGCCCCTATTTGCATTTGAGTTAGCTTATTACCATCAGGTTTGGAAATAATGCCGATTTTACGCACCTTCAACTTGCCGTGCCGGGCATTACGATAAGATCAGTCTTTCGGACTAGCCGCCTTGCTACGGTCGCGAGTGTCGGAATATCAGCATTTTCTGACGAGACACTTTCAGTATTAGCTTAGTGTACGCTCTTCTCGACCTCGGCCATGACGCAGCAAGGGGTCGACAATCTTGGAAATTCAGAGATGGGTGTCTGGGGCGTAACTAGGACCTTATTTTAAGTCAAGTCCCAGTGTCGTATATGGGTAGGTAGCGAAAGGCGTAGGTATTGTTAATTACCGGTAGGTAGGTACCGTCTATAAGGGTTACCTTATATCAAGCACGTCGGCGGCTCCTCTAGGCTCAAAGATACCGGATCACATCATCCACAAGACAATTCCATAAGTTACTAGCGGCTAATAGCTGATCAGTCGACAACTAAGATTCAAGGAACCGTCTACGTCCGCTTATCGGAGGAACGATGGCAAGTCTATTTGGTCGGTGGTCAGAAGCCATTTCATATGCGCGGCAAGCGTATTACGATATACCAACTGAAGCGGATCTGTGCCAACTGATAAGGGTATCCTCATACACGTAGTTAAGCGTCAGAAGGTCTCTGCCGGGAGTGCCTAATCGGGACCCGATTGTTAGCAACGGGCGACGTTAGCAAATATCAATGAATCTAGACGGCGGCAGGGCTTGGAAGCGCGCATCCTAGATTCTCGCTCTTTGGAATCAATATCCCCCTTTTCTGGTAGGAGTCCGTCGTTGGTCGCTGACTAAATTTGAGAGGAGTGGAGCAAACCCGGTGACGGGGAGTCAGGGGTAGAATGATGCCATCGTGAACCCCTCTCTCCCGGGGCTTTGGTACCGAGTCTGGCAATGCAGTCTGAGCCTCACGTTATTTCAAAACACTAATGTTTACTATAGAAGGGCCGAGCACTCATATAATCTCTCTTTGGAGGTGTACTTCATGATGTCTCTCGAACACACGTCTGTACTTTAGCTTACGGCTTAGGACTGGAACAAGGACAACGATTTAAATTCATTCTACACCTAGGGATACTTGATCCGCGGCAACGTAAGTCGCATCTCTGACCTAGACGCGATCTAGCCTGGGTCGCATTTCTTGAACTTTGTGGTATGACTGGCAGGTATAGTATGGCCCCACTACGACGAGTAGGTACAACCGTAGGGTAGCAGTATTTGATCGGCCTTTGACCTTGATCACGTATCAAGTCTTCCCTCAGGCTCTGTTACCGTTTGGAAACTTGAACTTACGCATAGTAAAATGGCTTCTTCTACTGAGCTGAATATCCATCTCTACCCCCTAATTCATATATCCCGTGCTTTTCTATATTCTATCCTCGCGCCTCCCCTTATTTTACTTCTATATGTTGTTGGCAGCGAAGTCGGTAGGTGGCTGGCTAGAGTATTCGACCTTTTAAGACATTCCACGCTAGATTTATGAAGTCAGGACAATACTAGTAAAATAATTCCACATTGCTTAGCACCATCGTGCCATCGTCCCACCCTGCTATGGACGTATCGATATATCGCGTTTTAAGCTTGATCTATACTATCTACTCGGAGTGGAGTGATATCTTCCACTATCTCCGCAGCCGTCAAGAATCGCTATCAGACCTCGAGTCGCAAAAATATCGGCACGTAAAGAGCATTCGTACCTGAGATATAACATACCTAAGCAATTGAGCCAGTACCGGGCTCGCGGGAGAGCTCCATCCTCGTTGAATCCCGGGTTCCAAACGCAAATGTCATCTTCGGTCGTCCTGAAGTTTATTATAATGAGATATTTCAACTTTAGAGAACATAACGGCTGTGGAAGAGTTAGCAGGAATGAACTGAGCTGAAAAGAGAGGGAAAGAAAAAAACTTACAAAGCAAGATTTTCCCGATCTGTCAAATCCAATTGTCTCGCATCGACTACCTCTTCTCGTCGCTCGCCACTCTCGTCTATATGCTCGATAACTCCAATCTCCCTGATCTCCCCACGCTTGGCCAACTCGTCTCGCCTCTTGTTTTCTTTAACCAAGTAATACCGCAGGAACAGCACGATAAATGTCGGAAGCACACAAGCAACCCACAGGATGACCCACCAAGTCACGATGTACCGCGGCTTATATTGTTCTTGGAACAGTTGCGGCGACAGGATATTACCTAAGCCGTACCCAACGTGATAGAGAGCGATGACAGCAGTCTTCTTCGTGTGTCCCGCTGAGCAATTCGCTGCCCAGATCATAACTACACTGTAAGGGATTCCACCTGTAGATCGGATCCAGATGGCAGCGAGGAGACCCCAGCGATTGCTCCAGGGAAGAGTTATGAGTAGGATGCTAGAGATCATAGGTGGTATGTATGCAGCGGCCGAAATCCATGCTCGGCTGTTGCGCGTCTTACTCAGTATTATGGCCGCAGCGCCAAGAGAAACCAAGGACGTGAGACCAGTGATGCAGCCGAGGAGAGTGGTCTGTAGAGTAGTGAATCCGAATGACTTAATAATGAGCGAGTATTGATTGGTCAAGCCGTTTGCCATTTCTTGTGACCATGAATGAAAAAAGAAGAGCCAGGTCTTGGGATCCTTGAGTGCTTCAACCAGTTGGTATCGTTTGAAGTGCTTCTGTTCAATTCCCGAATGATTCGAAGCGATACGGAGAATGGCCTGTCCCCGCTCCTCTAAGGTCAAGAAATGTGCGGACATCGGGTTGTCGGGAAAGAAAAACCACACCAAGATACCATAGATGACCGTCAAGATCCCAGAGATAACTAAGGCCAGTGTTAGATATTAAAATAGGGGCCGAGCGTAGGAGGCTCACCCATGAACCATTTCCAAGAAGAGAAGCTCCCCGTGTCAATCCATAACACTCCATATGATAGTAGGCCAGATGTTATAGGACTGGAATTACCCGAAGCCCACATTATAGGCATCAAAACCGATTGTTCATCGTATGTGAAGAACATGGAGAGTATCAGCAAGAATGCAGGCACGATGCATGCTTCTGCCAGGCCAAGGAAAAAGCGAACGACGAAAAAGGTTGCGAAGCTATTGCAAGGGATATGTAATAATAGAATGCAACCCCTATTCAGATTAGCTACCTAGTTGAATAGAGCAACTTGAAGGCCAACTCACCAGACAATGAGATTACCAGCCAGCCACTTCGCAACTGGAAACCGCTGCAGTGCCCAGTTCTGAGGCCATTCCGCAAGCAGATAGCCGAGGTAAAAGATCGATGACAGCCAATTATACTGGTTCGAATTCAGGTGTCCATCTTGGAGAAGGCCTAGAATAGAGGAGCTTCCAAGCTAAGATTGGACATGATTAGGCTCACATTGAATTCACTCGGGTATTGATAAAAGAAAAGGGGCTTCTTACTGTTTGCTTATCCAGGTACATCAGGTGATACCCTATACAGAGGAATGGCAATATCCATCGTATGTTCTTCTTGCGGATTCGATTTGCTTCTTCAACTGTAGGAGGCTCGACTTTGATCTGCGAAAAGAGTTTGTAACTCGCGTCAGCGAGCCTGTCCGGCAACTTAGGAGCCTCGACGGGAATCTCGATCGAGGTCTGTTCAACGGTTTTTGACGACATAATACAATCTTCGAAGAAACCGACAGATCCTATTCGGTACGATAGGTTCAATCCAACCGCATGAGCAATGGAAGCTCAATTATAAGGCGAACCGGCCCACGTAAATATGATCGTAACAAGGTAGCATTCGTCAAATCCCACTATAATGGCGAACACCCCTTGCTAACCCTTCGGTGCTGGGATTACGTCTCCTTTTAGTCAAGGTATTTCTGATATTTACATTCTGGAAACGCTAGAGGGCGGTCGCGGTCCGATTCTAGTAGTTATATTCCTGAATCTACCCATAATACCGGAATTCAGCGACAGGGGATCGGATTGCCGAATGATAAGACCTTGTTTCGCAATATATGTCACGTCTTGCGCCATATCGGGTCCGTCCGATCAATCACGCGGGGCACCCGGCTCCGGAATGTATATGTATAATCTTGGCCCAGACATCTTATATCAGGAAGAAAAGAACCATAATTTCCTGCATTATCTCTGCTAATAGTTGGACATATAAATTCACATCCTATAATCTACTTATATCGGTTCCTAGGAAATAATATCTCTTATTCTTAGTAGATTCGATCGATTTGAATCATGACAGACACCTCTAAGCTCCGAATTGCTATCGTTGGCGCCGGTATCGCGGGCCTCGGCGCAGCTATTGCGCTGAAGAACCATCCCGCCATTGATGTGCAAATATACGAAAAAGCAGCAGAGCTTAAAGAAATAGGTGCCTCCATTGCCCTTGGACCTAATGGGATGAGAACTTTGGAAAGACTGGGTGTATATAATGCGTTGGATGATGAAATCGCCTTTCGCAACAAATCGAAATACCCTATGATCTACCGGTAAGTGAGCTTACCACCAACTGCGAGAATCTCGGACACTGACCAGAATATAGTCATTGGCAAACTAATGAGATAATATCAACCGATTCTCACGCTGGTGAAGTTGAGTACCGACACTTGACGTCTCGCTTTTACAGGGCGCATCTTCATGAGGCACTTGCTCAACACGTTGATTCTTCCCGGATTCACCTGACCAAGTCCTTCGAATCTGTCACTCATGACGCGGCTACCCAAAGCCTTCTGATTACGTTTACGGATAAAACCACCGCTACAGCGGATATCATCCTTGGCGCAGACGGAATCCACTCACCTGTAAGGACATTCTTCGTGCCCACCTCGAGCACGGGATGGACTGGATGGGTCGCTTTCCGTTCCGTCTTCCCCTATTCCCACGTCGCCCACATCAAAGACCTACCTGACGAGGCAAACCACTTCTGGGGATCGGGCAGGACAATCTTCGTATCGAAACTTGGAAAGGACCTTTTTACTGTCGTAGGATCTTACCAAGCTGATCCCAATGCGCCAGATGCCCCCTATAAGGACGCGACGTGGAATTCGGATGGCGACGTCAGAGTTCTTAAAGAGTTCTACAAGGATTGGTCGCCTTTGATACGCCAGATCGTGGATGCGATACCCTATACTAGGATTTATCCAAATGCGGCCGCGCAGACGTTGGACACTTGGGTTCTAGACGGGGGAAGGGTGACTCTTGCGGGCGACGCCGCCCATGCCCACGGGGGTGCGTTTGCAGCCGGAGGCAGTCTCGCACTCGATGATGCATGGGCGTTTACCGCATCTATCTTGCACGTGTTCCCCAAGAACGCGACCAGAAAGCCTACCGACGCGGAGCTTTTAAAGGCCTTGCGCATCTACGAGAAGACTCGAAAGCCGCATACCGACAAGGTGATGAGCGTCGTCCACGATATCAATGCGAAGAAGGTGGCGCGAGCCTCGCAGGCTAGTGAGCCAGAGACGGATGCGCAATTGAGAGCCAGGATAAATAATCGCGTGGACCCAAGTTGGATTCATGAACATGATGTCCAGGCCGCATTCGCGCAAGCCGTCGCTTGGGAAGAGGTAAACTCTCAGGCAGGTAACCTCGAAAAAATCTAATACTGAGTTCTAATACTGAGTCTTCTACGCAATGTTTACATCATCTTGTTCCAAGAGGGACATTAACTTAGGTACCTAGGTACTTGGCTGAAGGCCCAAATAGATGTGGATTTCCTATGTGGTCCTCGTGGACGCTCAAGAGCATGATCACGTATTTCCCAGCAGCTTACATGGTGGTTACGGGGATATTGTAATAGGTATTCCTACTGCGGACCTTGAACTAAGAAAAGGCAGTTGGAAGCAAACGTTAAAAGTTAGGTAGTAGTGCCATGGAATAACTGGTCATCTCGAAATCCTTGCAAATTGTTCGAAACATTGACGACTTGACGTGTCGCGGGCGTTAAAGCGAAGACATCTCGTACAGCTGGTACCGACTGGCCGTACATTTAGGGGAATGTGTTGAAAGATCCCGAGAGTAAAGGGCTGACGGACAACGAGATACTTAGCGTATGATGACAGGAGCTGATACTAGCTAGCCCACCTGTAAGTTATTCCCGATTATCTGCTTGCCTATCTTCTCTCTAAGCTGGGGCTACCTCGAGCGATACACAACGAAGTACACTGGCGAGATGCTACCATTCAGCCTAAGACAATGATGTTTGTCAATTCCTGGGTTTGTTCGCGAGGTAAGGATATCGCTCTAAGTTTTATCATTTGCTTCTGGGAAACTATGAGCACTGATTAAGTGGTATGGACGAAGAGTTATTCGAGGACTCGAACATCTTTGCCCCTAAGCGGTGGCTTGGACCCACCTCCACCAATTTGCATTTGAAATAGGGGGCCGCATGTGTTACACACCACTTGCTACTTAAAGTACTTTATGCCGTGTTCCTCTATCTAATTGCTCACTTTGTATATCTTTCACTCGTTTCCTAGCGATAGGACTCTCGCTCCATTAAGTTTAAGGGTAACGGTTAACTGTTAGATGAGGGAAATGCGAAAGAAAGCTGACAAAGTGAAGCCAGAGATGTGAAAAGACAAAGCTATAATTCAATAAAAGGCAAGGAAGTTAATGCCAACCAAAGAAATAGACTTGAATACCCAGGTACCTCGGTTAATATCAGTGAATCTATAAAATGGCAAAAATGATACGCGCCAACGACACAGGCGCAACTATAACAACAATATGATCGAACCCAGGCTCGAACTGGGGACCTTCAGTGTGTTAGACTGACGTGATAACCAACTACACCATCCGACCGATGTGATTTGTGACAATAGCTTTTTAAATGTGCGATATATTACAAGATCCATCAACTGTGGGGCGCCTAGCCTCTAAGCGAACCAGTTACACTGCCCGGATTTGCGCTATTGCGCTAACTGTTAGCGAATGGCCGGCCTGTAAGTCCCCGCGATCAAAATGGCAGATTAGATATATGAAGAGGGAGACTTTAACAGATGTCTCAGACGTAAGACAGCAGCGCGAGAACCTCAAGCCGCAGAAGAGCTTCTGGCGCAGGGGCATCCAGGGTGGGTCGCGGGGCTACTACGTCGGCGTGCTGCCGGATGGCACGCGGCCGTGGTGGGGCCCCGCGGGGCCCAGGGAGGACGCGGACGTCGCGAGGAAGAAGGCCGAAACGCGCGCCGAGAGGATGCAGCCCAAGCTGCGGTGCGTGCGGGTCGACGAGCGCGGGGGCGAGCGTGGAGGTGCTGGGCGAGATCGCGAGAAGAGCAACGACGTGGCGAGGATGAGGAACGAGCTTCAAGGGCAAGGGGGGGCTAGAAATAGAAGAAAGGCGGAACTTGAATTTGAAGTGAGAAACCTCATTTCCTTGTTGCCGAAACAAAACGTCTTTTGTTCGTCCCCGAGCTTGCTCTAGAGACCTTGAGAAAATGACACAATTATATTGACCTTAATAACTTTCCAAGGTCGACTTTGTTTTTGGTGGTGATGGAGGAAGTGGCGGCGATGGTGGAAGTGGCGGCGATGGTGGCGGCGACGGGGGAGGGGGAGAGGGAGATTGATAAAAAAGGTACAGCTGATGTTATTACATTATATAGAGTATGGGTATCAATAGGTAGTAAGTACAATTAGATATCAGACATTAGTAGACCAACTTCATAACGATATCTCCACGCCAGATTTCCAAGTCTCAAGTATCCTTTCTGCACCTTTCTCGGCCGCAATCATCACTCCAAATTGCGGGTTTACAGTCAAGGGTGAAACGATAGAAGCGTCAACGACATGAATGTTCTCAGTTCCGATCACCTTTGTATCAGCGTCTACGCACTTCCCTATCCTGCAAGAGCTTGACCAGTGCTGAACGGCACCGACAGCGTATTCGGAGGGAGTGGTGATATAAGTGCGGATCTCTTCCACAGTGGAGTTCTGGGGGATGTTGAGCGGAGTTAGGCCATCCGTTGCTAGCGATTCAGGGGTAGATGGCGGTAGAGCTTGGAAGATAGAGTAGATGAATGCCGCGATATTCTCGGCATCGCGGGGATCGGTGTAGTAGACATCGGAGCTAGGGCCCGGTATGAAGCTTCCATCCTGTGATAAAACGACACGTCCAGCTGATCCCAGGCCTGATGTGCCATAGACATTAAGAGTAACGCTGTGATTGTTTCCATATTCGCCGTGCCCGGATGAGTCGATGGTGCCTTGAACTCCCGTCTTAGTACCGTCAGGGTTGGGCATGTACGCCCAGAATGCAGAGGTCTGAGAAGCAAAGGCGTAGGGGCCGCTCCGGGTCGAAAGGTAAAGATCTCTATCGGCGGGGATAGGATTGTTGTAGTCTTGAACGTACGACTCAATAGTTGGGGCAGATAGTTCGATGAAGGTATTGGGGTTGTCGAAGAGGCCTTCACCGACCAATGAGTTGACGACCCAGCTGGAGGAGTTGTTAGGAATAAGTCCAGCCTTGGACAAGTCGGTAAGAGTCTCAAGCGGACCAATGCCAGAATGCATTAGTAAACCTGGCGAGGCGATGGCACCGGCACTTAGAACGATTCGACCATTGGGAGAAAGGGCAATCTCGACCGTTGAGCCTTCAATCTCCACAGTTATACTGGACGCCGCTCCGCGAACATGGTTGATGTGTCTAACACGGGCGCCTGTCTGGAGACGGAAATTACTCCTTGCTAGAGCATTTTGCAGGTACGTCCTCGTTGGGCCGCCTCGCTGACCATTAATGTAATTGTAAACAGGCCGTCCGAACACCTTGTCTTTGTTGTCCGGTTCCTCATTAAACGACACATCGGAAAACCCGGCCGCATCGACGAGCCATTTCTTCGCTTCCTCGTATCCGGTCTGCATATAGTACTTGCCATCAAGCGAGTAGGTTGTCACCGAAGGTTGCGTGTCCAGAAGTCGCTGCGTGGCGTCCTTAACATCAGCACTCTTCCATCCTTCCGGATGGTAGTTGTCCCAATCGGAGGCTGGTGGCTGAAAGTACAAGCCAGCATTGATTGCGCTGTTCCCGCCAATAGTACACGCCTGGAAAGCATTTACGACGTCGGAAGGGCACAATAAATCTGTGCCTCCATTGAAAATGCTCTTATCTACCGAGTTCATTAGCGTGGTAATCGAACATACCAGGTAGACACTTATCATATACTCACATAATCCAGGAACATCAACGCGGCTCAGGCTCGTTCCATTAAGCCAAGCTGGCTTCTCTGTGCCTCCCGTGATTCCGTAGGATAGACCGCCAAGCTCTAGAAGGAGAGTCTTCTTTCCAGCCTCACTCAACCTATCCGCCACGATGATTCCAGCTGTTCCGGCGCCGACAACAATTGCGTCCCATTCTTGAGCTGTCCAGGCGGTCGAGTTCTGTCGCTTTACACACAGAGGGGCGCCGTATGCGACTTGACTGAGGAGCCCAGCGATTGCTGCTGATGTCGAAAGCCACTTCATCTTAGCGCACCCTAGCTTAGAACACAGAATGAGACGAAAGGAAAAGGAAATCCAAGAAACAATGCCATGATATATGAATAGAAAATTGACCGAACAAAGGAATCCGGCACTTCATAGATGATAGCCTATTTATCTCCCGTGTAAATAAAGAACCCACCACGGTGGACGAAAATTACCATGGGCTTAGCGATATACCCCTGCTTTTCACGAACATCATTTAACGTGGAACTAAGGCATGAAGCGGTCGCCGCAGCAGGGGCGCTAATAAAAGCCCTGCTCGTGTTGCGGGCTACATCGTATTCAGCTTGTGGGCTCTATCAGCACTAGGCATGTACATATGAATTCTCGAGCCGCCTCTCCCATCTTGAATGAGATCGGATCAGCGGACAGCGAGGAAAGCAGGACATAATCAAGAACCAGAGTTGCACAAGTTGTGTTGGCACGAATCGGAGACACAAGAAACCTATTCATTGTTTTCGTGGGCTGGGTTAGCGCATATGCATTAGGAATTGGGCGAGCTTCCCTTTTCTCAGAAGGCTCTCTCGCAAGCATTAGGGCGCAGAGTGGTAGAGGTTAGAGGTCAGCTCAGCACTGTTTGCCAGTGTTTGGATAAAATTAGCAGAAGATCTTGGCCGAATAGGGCTGCATGGGCTAGGACGCGATAGTGGACCCGAATTACCCTGGAGCACTCAGGGGTCTAACGACCCTCGTTCCGAACAACCTCAAAATAAGTATATCCGTCTAGGCAGGTTGGCAGGGAAGAGAGAAATAGATCCATGGAAGTATATAGCAAGTGCGTGCCCGTCCGAATTTTTCTTCCCATTCCATCTAGCTCAGCCCAGGATCCAACCTCTAGCTCTGTCTCGCACCCACTAATTCATCACAGCCCCCAACGGCGCCTCAGCTGAAAAGGTCCATGTCATTTCAATGCAATCACTTCCACCACGAGAGCTGACCATTACTTAAAAGACTATTCAAGAAGCGTTAGGTAATTAAGCTGTATGGATAACATATATTGAACTTAGCTGTCAGACACTTAAGTACGAGCTTGCTAAACCTTGTGTGAAGGATTGGCCATGGCCATCCTCATCGCCTTATTTGAGTGATAAGCCTAGCTCATTTGCAATGATATCAGCAGCCTTCTCCCCGATCGCCATCGCAGTATTATTAGTGTTCGCAGCCACGTTCTCCGGCGCGATACTTATATCCGCGACTTTCAGCCCTTGGACCCCGTACACGTTAAGGTCCTTGTCTACGACGCCCATCTCCTCGCGAGGCGCCATCTTGGCCGTGCCCAGGGAGTGCCACGTAGTCTGGATGTTTTCGCGGAGATGCTGCTCGATCGCTCTGTCATCCTCCGGCGAGTATTCGGGCCTGTACATCTCACTGCTCGCGTCCATCGTCTCGTCCCATTCCTCGATGCACGCTGCTCTAGAGCCCTCAGGGAATCGGGGGTGGTTGGCCGCCAGCTCCCCCCTGTACATCTTCGTCCGGCGCATGATCTCGCGACCCTTCTTATACGCCCAGACCTGCTTCTTCAGGTCAATGTCGTTCTCGTCGGTGAAGAAGCCCATGTTGAAGTCAAGCGGGTCACTGATTTCCGGGCCCGTGATGTGCAGATGACCGCGTGAATACGGATATGCTGTGTACGGCGCAATAGTAACGTACTGGCCTGGGGGCATACCCGTAGGGTCACCAAGAGTCCTATTAATTGATTAGCCCTTGTCCAGTCATGTTGTAGCCTTCGGCTTTGCTTGAGGAGAGTTGACATACCCGGCGCTTACAGCCATCAGCATGAGTGGCCGGTTAGGTTGATCCTCAAAATCCTTGTTCCATGCTGTCTGGAACTCGGGCCCCAACGCCGCAATCTCAGCCTTGGTCGGTCTAAGCTTGGCGGAGATATCTATGAAGTTCCATCCGAGATGCGGATGTTTTTGGGCTATTGCGTCTTCGACGAGTAGTCGTCCAGAGGCCAGCGCATCTCCTGTCTCCTCTGGCTTCAGAGAAGTCTTGTACATATATCCTAGCATGTTGTGGTCCTGGTAGTTTTGTCCGACCCCAGGGAGCTCTTGGACGACCGGCACAGCAGCTCGTTCTAGGACATCCCTAGCACCGATTCCAGAGCGCTCTAAGACAGACGGCGTGCCGCAAGCGCCGCAGGACACGACGACGAGCTTTCGGGCTCTAACCGTCTGCTTCGGATGGGGTGTCGAGTACATTGCTTGCATTTGGAACTGCGGGTTGGGCGTGAACTCCACGCCGCAGGCTCGCTTGTCCTCGTCGAACAATACACGGACTACCTTGGACTGAACCAAAACATGCAGATTCGGATGCTTGCCGTCGCGCAGTCGAGGGTGTAGGTAACCATGAGCCGTATCCGAACGCTTGCCATCAGGCGACATGTACCGGAGCCAGCGTTGGAAGCCATTATTCGTATCTAAAGTCTGTAGGTCGATTATTTCCGGATATCCAACTTGTTTTGCGGCGGCGAGCCAGTCGTCCTCAAAGCGCTTGCTACGAAACTGGCCATCAGATACATGAATCGGACCATCGAATCCGTGGTGCTTTGGGTCACCAGGTCCGTGATAGGTCTCAAGCTTAAGTAATAATGGTATCAATCATAGTCTCTTGAATCTTAGGTACGTAGAAGTGCAACTGTTCACCTACTTTATTAATGTATGGCCACAAGTCGTCTGCTGTCCAGCCCGGGGTCTTCCACGAGTCGTAGTCTTCACGCTGGCCACGTGTGTACCTAGTTTAGAGGGATTAATATTCATTCCTCTATCTAATCATTCATTGCCGTACGCCCAAATTTCAATCTTACATCATGTAATTGATGGACGAACCACCACCGAGTACGCCCCCTGAAGGGACAATGTGTTCTTTGTCAGCGAGGTACTTCGACTTAGCCGACTTGTAGAAAATTGTTGTCTCGGACTCGGGTTGAACGTTTGCCTGATAGAGTCCTGGTATTATGACCTTTGGATTATCATAATTGTCGGGCCCGCCCTCGACTACTAATATCGAGAGTCCCGGGTCGGCCTCTGCAAGTCGACCGGCCACTATACACCCCGCAG
This sequence comes from Hypoxylon rubiginosum, assembly GCA_902806565.1. Lineage (NCBI taxonomy): Eukaryota > Fungi > Ascomycota > Sordariomycetes > Xylariales > Hypoxylaceae > Hypoxylon > Hypoxylon rubiginosum. Next base: position 1,663,509 of record CADCXA010000031.1, on the reverse strand, counting down.
TTCCGCCTTTGATGGTGGTCGGTTAGTGTGAATGATCGTGCTACATGGAGGAGTACTCACCGCCAGCGATGATGACATCTACTTCCTCGAGGCCTGCGGCAAGTTTCTCGTAGAGACCCATCTTGACTCCTAAAGCAGTTTCGTCGTCTTAAGCTACGATAGAGTGCAATATCAAAATGTAATATCGAGGTGGTAATAAACCTAGACGGGTTCACTCTCGAAGACGATAAGTCGATTAGAGTCTGTGAGGAGGCGCCATGTAATGTTACAGTTGCAAGGATCTCGCCCGATCTATTGGATGCAGTGAAGAAAAAGCACGAGATGCCCATCCTTGAGGTACACATACTGTAATTGGCTCGTCAGATGTCGCATCCCCCCGCAATGCGACTATTCGCTTGTTATAGCCGGCATCGTACGCCCAGAACCTTGTCCTGAGAGGCGATATAGATAACCATTTGCTATGTGGCGTAGTTGGAGTATGCATGTGTCAAAATGTTCGACGATTGAGTCCCAATCGGTAGCTCAGATTGGTTGTGGCGGTGGTAACATCCGAAGTTGAGAAAGCATTTCAGCTGCTACAAACGCGACCACGTCAGCATTTAGATCTCTGCCGTTTACCGCTAGATAAAGGACCGAGAAATTCCAGCTTCATGTCGGATATCATACGATAGATAAGCCAACCACCAGAGAAGAATAAATGATAATGTAATAATCGATACTATATGATACTTGGTATATGTATTAGCGTATGTATTGGCTAGGAGAACCCCGAAAAGGGGCGGACGGAAGGGTGAGCGCACTTATGCGTAGAACTTAGTAATAAACCAAAGCACACAGTGCGACATAATATCTTTCATAGTACGTGATTGATCAATGTATGTAAGGAAAATCATTTTATTATAGCGCTGGTAATATGTTCGTCAATCCAATGCAGGACTCGATAAAGTTGTGTTATACAATTGCCGTTGATGATTTACCCAAGGTTGGGCGAATTAGTAAGAGCTTTAAGGCATCACGCATGTGTTGACGTCGTCCTAATCACTAAGACTGACGAACCTTGTATAAGGGGTTTCCTTGGTTTCCTTGGTTTCGATACTAGATACGACAATGAGTGCAACTATGAAGATCATAGGGAGTATAGTATAGGTCCTGGAACATGCCGAAGAGATAGAAGGGGGTAATGGTTGAGCTCGTTTCGCAGAGCAAGTAATGTCCCCGGACAAGATGATACTTACCTCCTAGGTACATAGGTAAGAGGTAGGTAGATATTGAGAGAAAACGCTATGTTCAGCAACACCACGAGGAGGAATGTCGTCGTGTACTTGGTATTTCTTGACCACGGTACGAGGAACACAGCACATAAGACAGCGAGCGAAGGAAAAGTCAGAAAGCAGACTGTGCGAGGCCCGTAACTCAATGTCATCTTGAGTGAATCTGCTATGTATCAGACCGAATCTCCTACTGAAGATTCGCCTCGGCAGAGATCATATGAACTTTCATTAGTCCCATTGATCTACTCTAGCTTGAATAACATGTTATGTATACAAAATCGTCGGTAAGCCAGAGCGGAGCGTGTAGCCGAAGCAGCCCAAAGCCAAAGAGCACGAGGGACGGGAAAATGTCATCCATCGCCGTGTTGGATTTATGATCACGCTGGCAGTCAAGATGTTGATTAGATAGTAGAGGGGTTATGCTCCTTGCAAGGTGAGGATAAAGGTCTTGCCCATCTTTCATGGCAATTCCATCCTAGAGTTTTCGGGCAAGTCGGTGCTGCAACGCAACCTTCGTCTTAATGTAGCAGTGAAGTCGTGATAGAATTTCTAGATGAGCCTCATAGAGGCAATAAATATGCAATTCTAGTCTCTCTGAGGCCTGAGGCCTGCAAACGGTCAAATCACTACTCTCTTGCACCAATCCAGATCAATTTGATTCTTAAGAATTATACATTAGCCCAAAAGATACCCCCGTTGCCATCAATCTTTTCCACCCCCCTTTCCTTTCTACGCCTCTTTCATGCTTGTCTTAGCAACGAACCATAATTTTCCAACCGACCAGATCCACCCTCGCAGCAATGAAACATATCAGACCAATTGTCGTCATAACCGCTGCCCACGCCTGTGCGCCGGTGAATTTCCCTCCGTTGGCAGCCTGAATTGCTCCACCGATGGGTGGTCCAGTCAGGGCGGCAAATGAGGTGATGCTGAAAACCATCCCAATCCGCGTCCCGATCATATCGAGCCGCTTAGTGATGCTGGCAATGGTCGTCGCTGTAAGACACTGAAAGCTACCTGCAAATATGCCGTAAAAGCATGTGAAGACATACGCGCCAGGAACGTCGTCTACGGCGAGCCAGCAGAACGCCACAATCGCCCACGCAAGGGCCACGGGGGTGATGACATTAATTGGTCCAATCCGGTCTGCAATTATGGGTGGTATGACTCGAAAGATGATTCCGGCCCCGTTGATAAGGATAACCATGATTGAAGCAGATGAGTATGGGAGACCCAATGCTTCCCTGCCAAACGATGCGATCTACCATGATGCTTTAGTAACTCTTCATGCAATACTAGTGTTTCTTTGGTTATAATATCATAGGGAAACTTACGTAGTAGAATGTAAAGTAGTTTGCCATCGATGTGGTGAAAATCCCTGCTGTTACGCCGTCGTAAACCAGATCGCGAAAGGCAGCGAAATCGATGATGGGACCGGATTTCCTAGGAGGTAACCGTGGACGCATGAACGCGAACACGACAGAAAGACAAGCAAGATTTATGAAAGCTAGTACTCTAGCAGTCCATGCAAATCCAAGTGTCGGAAGCAGCTGTCTAACGACTACCGGATAGATCATGCCACCAGCGGAATTCCCCGTGGTCGTGAGCCCGACCGCGAGGCCACGCCTCTTACTGAAATAAGTCGCCACGAGCGCAAGGGACGGGGTGAAGAAGATGCCGCTTCCAATTCCCGTGAGGACGCCTTGGGTCAACATCAGAGACCAGTACTGAGTTGAGATGCTCATCAGGAACATGCCAAGCACCTGAATAACCGCGCCAACAAGAAAGGTTGGTAGGAATAGGCCGGCGTCTAGTAGGCGACCAACGAAGACACTGATGATCAAACAGAACCATATCTGTACGGAACCTATCCACGATATTGTGGATGGAGACTGCGGCAGAACTGATGTGTAGTAGGTCTGAAAGCTACCAAATGAGTTAACCCATCCCCAAGTAGTGAAAATGACCAGCCAGCCCACTATGTCAAAGCAATTAGCAAAACCGCTGATCAAATAGCAACTCTGATTCTAAGTTACAAGATTTATATAACAAACAACTGTAAGATCTGCGTACTTGCGACTTGTGTCCAGGCTTTCATGCCTCCGTCAGGGGGAGGCGGCGGCTCTTGCCACGTTCTCGTTGTTATGCGCGAGGCGACCTGCGCGAGTACATTGCTCGTAGTTCTCCTTATATCCTCTGAGACCTTCGCACATTTCTCTCTGGTTTCAGTCCTTTGTATGGGCTGGGGCTCTTCTTGAGTTCTATGATGTTGGATCGCGTCGATGTCACCATAAGACGAAGAATTTGATCCACTCTCGTGGGTCTCATTCAACACCGAGCGACGCTTTTCTTCGACTAAGTCCTGCTCTTGGTTCGCCATCATTGAAACGTATTATGACCGAATTTGAAGAGAACAACTCTAAAATCCCGAGCACAATAGCCATTTTAATACGAAATATAGCAGGATTCAGGACCGGACAGTCGAAGAAATGAATGATACGAGGCACATGTCAAAGCAACATTAATCTACGCCGCTCCGTCTTCGGCCCTGATTGGCACGTTATTAGCAACACAGCTTAGCAATATAGCCTATTGGGGCACCATCGGCTCGACCCTAATCCACCAGGACGTCCCGAGTACGGCTCCGAATGCCTCGAATGTGGAGCCGACGTGCAGGAATCCGGGGCGACGATGCCGACCGGATCGGCTTAGAGCGATCGTCTCAGGGGTGTCCACTGGACCGTCGGTTCCTATTGGACCGAGGTCATCAATCGGGTCGTTTCCATCTCGATTACCAAAATCCTAAAAGGTATGGGTTACCCCGTACAATATACCCCTGACGTCTCTTCCTTGCAACACTGAGGTACACTGAGGTTGGATACCGTCATTCTTAATTAGCACCCTCTTTCTGTTATCAATGCATTCTGCCAAACGAACTTACCCACCTTCCATTCTGTTTGCTATATTCCGGCATCGCTGTAGATAGCGGTCACGGAGGATTTATGAGCTCGTGCACGCCGAGTGCCCTGCTAGCTACCTAAGTACGATTACTTACACTGACAGGAAAATAAAGCACCTAGGTATACAGAGTTGATCACATCTATCAAATGCAAAGCAAAGAAATAGAGTAGGTTGCCGTTTACATCAGTCGGTATGTTATCTACAAAGTCTACTAGAGCGCCGATCGCGTTCTACATGGCCTCTTTTGGGTGTCCTGTCATGTCGGCCTAGGTAGGGCGCGCCAGCATTGTGCGCGCCCTAAAGTTGGTAACGATGCTTAAATTTCTGCCGCCGACTTTTAGCGCGCAGAACAGGTCCCCATGGTCGCCCTCCTGGTGTGTACAATACTCCGATTACCCAGCATCGCCTCGAATTCGATAATGTCATCGCATGCCAGCCCGTGCCGTCCCGTGAAGAATGCCTAGCCCTACAATACCCACGTTACCTTCCCGGCCATCGGCAACCTGTAAGCCCCTATACCTCCAGCTCCACATATACCCCCCCCCCCCCCCCCCCCCCCCCCACCGGATACCTGGCCCGGGGCCGACTATCTTCTCCATGCCCGCTCTGTTAGTAACGACCCGTGCCTAGTCTATGCGGCCTAAGTCAATAGTCGCTAAAGCATATAACACAACATAAAATAGAGGGCCTTAATAGGAATAATTACATGTTCCTATAGAATGAGTTAGGACTAGCAATCTATACTTTCATTTGTATTGGTGGCATGTACTTTCAAGGCGATCGTAAGGTAAGGTAGGATCAGGATGTAATGTTGGTATCGTAGAAGCTACCTTGGTAGGTAACCCCTAAATAGCTAAGACAGCTTTAAATTAAAGCTGACATTAGTTTCAGCATCCGAACAAATAATTCTGCTTTATACATCGGAATAATCCCAATGGGATGTGTTTTGTTCCGGCAGCCGCCGGGCAAGGGATATCATGTAACCAAGCAGACGATGCCCAGGCAAAACGGCTTTAATATTCGTAATGCGTAATCGTAGCAGTACGAAAGGTGTATTCGTCAATGGTTGTGTTTACAATTACACGCTGTCGTATATCAGCCACGAGCGTGTCATTGGAGAGAAGTAGGAATATTTAGCTGCATACCTTAAAATCAACCTTCTATGAAACCTAGGTACCTACCTAGGTACCTACTACGTCCCAGCGAATAATATTTCTCACTGTCACTACGAAGAACTTGGGCCCAAGGGGCCCTTTACGCAACCTCATTATTGTTACCCGCATGTTGAACTAGGTAGGTGTGTATAAACGATACCTACGTAGTATGGAAGCATTTAGGACTAGAAGTTCGTCCCAAATTCCCGGGCACAAACATTGGGCTCACCTAGAGAGCTAATCAAAAGTGTAACTCCCTTGATGTGTGAGGAATGCCCCTGACGAATCTAGTAGCATTGTCTACTAGAATTATTGTCACGGCTCACACTAAGACGTGTAGAATCGCAACTTTTGGTGTGTTAAGAGTAATATTCGTTACTACTACTCAGACATACCTACCTGCCACTTGGAGATGAAAATACCTATCTCCCCTGACATACATATATTTATCCCGACTAATAGGCTATAGAGACAAAGGACAGATGCTTTCAAGTGAACACAAAATACAAATAATCTCTGACTATGATGCCTGACGTGCCTATAATGTTAATAAAATATCTAAGTACCTCCTAAGTAACACACACCGAGTCGCCATCGTCGTCGAGTCTATGTACCTATATTGCTTGCCACTTATGTTTCTGTATCCGATGTCACATTCTTCACGTACGTAAAGTCATCTGCCCCCCGGGAGGGGGAGGAGCGAGGAGGTTTCGTTCTTCATCACCATCGACATCCCCAAGCAGAAAACAACAAAAAAAAAGCATCATAATTCAAATCCACCCAATAAGAATCCCTATCTAGCAACAACCGCATTCTAAGCAGCCGACTACCGTCACAAGAAACGATCTTTTTTTGAAAACACTCCGCCAGACAAAAAACATACATCACGTCGACACATTAGCAACAATGTGTACACTGCACAGGGACGTGCATCATTGCAAGAATTGGTGGTGCAGAAAGGAAATGTCGGCTACGGTAACAAGCATCACCAAATGCGATACGGAGGGTTGCACCGACATAAGCTACAGGGATAAAATAACCTACCCGCACTCTTGTGGTGTAGCATGCGATGAGGAGAGGCCCAAGGATGATAGGGAGTATACGTGGGATGGGGATGATAAGGACTATTCGTGGTGATGGAGGGCCTCCGTGTATCGGTTTTTTTTCTCGACTTAAGGTCAATGAGCCGAGGTGTACGATGAGTTGTGGGCGAGGGCTGGCTTTCCTACTGTGCTTGTTCTAGAAGGATATTCCCTTGAGGGCAGAATTGGTAACTGATAATAAGCCAAACGAATAAAACAGTGCAGGTGGAAATGGTCTTTCGGAGAAGAGATGAATGGATAAATGAGATCTAGATGCTACTTTACGCCCGTGGACTGGATCACTTAATAGAAGACCGAGATGCCTATGATTTATTGGAAACATTATTCGCACTTAGGCAGGCCTAGTTAATATTACCCCCTTTTATTCCGTCGTTGGGCTCATTAGATGGTCTTCATGGTCTCAAGGTCCGCTCCGGATTAGTTGCAGTTATAACTACTATCCCTCTTGTTCTCAGTCTTCTCACCGTATTTGGAAACCCTGCTTGAATGGGATGTGAATCACAAATTGATTCATTTTCTCCACCGAGAAGATTTAACAATATTCGCAGGATGTTCCATTGGAAATTGATAAATATAAAGCAATATGGAATATTCAAGAACACCGAGTTGCTTTCATGATTTGTCATTGATATTATGCTGCACCGGCACAGACCGAGCTCTCATGTCGGGTTCAATTAAGAATCCGTAATGCAACTGTTTCTGTTCGAACGTTTCCATGTTTAATCCTTGACTTGACGCCTCCACAACGTCAAACTGATACAATACCTTGGATATAAACAGTTTTACTTGAGACCAGGCAAGCTCTCTTCCGGAACAAGCGCGCGTAGCATGACTAAATGCTGGAAGAGCAACGTTGGTAAACAAGGCGTCATATAGTGGATGCGGCGGCAGTAATCACCGCTGCAGCCGGAGGCGCCGCGCGCCGTGAAAGAAGGGATTACTCCTACCGAGAGGGAATATACTGCTCTGGACAGTTACCTGAGAGCCGAGGAGCTTTTTTCAACCGCAAAGAGGTAACGCCCCAAGAGCCTAGCACAGTGGTTTAATATTGCCAGCTTTGAGCTCGCGATTGATGATATACCAGTAATAAGGATACCAGATGTTGGAGACAGAAGCAAACCGTGAATCAGGGAACTTGGCAAGAGGGTAGAAGTATAGAAATCTATGGACAAGTTAGTCTCCGGTCGAGATCTTTAAAGGGGGTGAAAGCACCCACCAGCAAGATGGTTATCAAAACATGTGTCTGCCAGGGTCTAGGAACTGTTGTTTCGCGAAGGGAAGGAAATAAGGAAAAGGAGCGTTGACAGCGCTCAAATGTTGTTAAGAAGACTACTTACGTAATACAGAACATTATGTAATTCATATTGTTACGTAATACAGTTCATTACATAAGGATGTCGTTATCGGCGCAGGTAAGAGAAGTGGAAAGAAAGTCCTGTTCCAGATTGACATACCTTAGGTACCTAACCTACCTAAGGTAGTTAGAGTAGAAGATTGTCGAGTAGGGCAGTTTTCGACTCTCAATGTGAAGATGACTTTGAAACCTTCGCCGGAGGGGAGGCAGGGGGTTAAATTCCCTAATGCGTTTGTTGGTAAGACGGAACTCCTAGGTGCCAACCAGCAATGCGTGTTGGGGGCAACGTCTATTTTGCAACTAAGACGAAGACAGCAAGGGTTACGCTCCTGTCAGCTAGGGACTATATATACCACAATGCTTACCTACCAGGTAGGTAATTATTTACAATTAGAAGAGTTGGATAAAACACAAAAGCATAATGTCTACGATAATTCTCATCACAGGGGCTACCGGCCTCATCGGCTTTCGCATTCTCCTCGCAGCTCTCGCCGCCGGCCACGAGGTCCGCTACACGGCCCGGTCGGAGGACAAGGCCCGTATAGTCTCGTCGAACCCCGCAGTCCGGAAACTCGCACCCGGAGACCGCCTGTCGTCGGTCGTGATCCCCGATTTCGCCGCCGATGGCGCTTTCGACTCCGCCCTGAAGGGCGTCACCCACGTCATTCATGCCGGCGCTCCCGTACCTATGCCCACTTTCGACCCAGTAACGCAGGTCTTCCAGCCCACGGTGAAGATCTCGTCGGGTATACTCTCTTCCGCACTTAAGACGTCCAGTGTGCAGCGTGTGGTTATCACCTCGTCAATCGTAGCCAACCTGGGTCCCACCCCACCCCCCACCGCGGTCTTCGCTGGCACGCGCGTCCCCCTGCCCAGCCCCGTTCCCTCCACTTTTAGTAATGTCTTCGAGGCGTACGTGATGGGGAAGATGGTCGAGATGCACAACTCGGACGAGTTCGTCAAGACGCGGAACCCTTCCTTCACCGTCTCCCACGTGGTGCCCGGCTACGTGTTCGGCCGCAACGAGCTAGCGCTCGACACCGCCATGATGCAGACGCAGAACAGCTCCAATAACTTCCTCGTGGTGGGTATGCTAGGCGGTGAGCTGCCGATGCCCATCCACGGCAGCTTCGCGCACATCGACGACGTGGCAGATGCGCATCTGCGCATGGCGCTTCTCAACCCCGAGACGGAGGGCCCCACCGACTTCGGCATTGCGACCGAAGTGGATTACGCCACCATCTTCGACCACGTCAAGGAGGCATTCCCCAAGGCGGTCGTGGCCGGCGTGTTTAAGAAGGGCAAGGTACCCACACTTCCCATGAAATATGACTCGAGCGACGCGGAGAGGCTGCTAGGCGGGAAGTTGAAAAGCTTTAAGAGCGCGGTGGTGGACGTCGCGGGACAATATCTGGAACAGCTTGGGATGGAAAAGGCGTGAGACGAAAGGACGACATAGCAAGGCGGATTTCATACATGAATAACCCAGTCAGTGGAAATGAATGAAGTTCATAAGGGGTAGCGAGCCAGAAAGTGATGTATTACTAAGCGGGGTAACCCTTGATTTAAATCGAAGGGTGTAGCGATGCACACAGCCTGAGGCTCGCAAGAGGCTATAGATGAATGCTAGAGAGATCTTGTGATTAGGATCTTGCGGATAACCAGAAACTGGCGAGAGTTAAACCGAATGGATGTGCCGATATACTCCGGCTGTAAGAATCGACAAGTACAACTGGCCTCTTTTCTGTTCTTCGTCCTTTTCATCCTTCTCATCCTTCTTGTTTTCGTCCTTCCCGTCTTCGTCCTTCTCGTCTCCGTCTTTCTCGTCTTCGTTTTTCTCGTCTTCGTCCTTCTCGTCCTCATTCTTCATGATGTGAATAGCTCCTGTGACGATCCCAGTTGCTGCACCCGCAGCTGAGACGATTCCGTTGACAACAGCAGCGCCGGGCCCAGCCATGCCGGCGCTTTGCAGCGTCGCAAACACGCTGCCTGCTGCCACATTTCCGATTCCGGCTTGAATCCCCGACGCGATTGAAGCTGCAGGAAACAGAGATTTAGGTTAGCAGTCTTCCATAAGTCTAGTCCCTAAAATAGGATATGATATTCAGTAGGTTAAAAACGTACCACCTACGATTCCGTTCGCGCCGAAGCCAGCTGCGACTAAAGCTGGTCCAGAAATGACTGCTGGCACTGCGAAAGCTACGCCCGCAACGCCGTACGTTGCTGCGGTCTTTGGGTTCTCAACAGCCCAAATGAGAGTCGCATTCGCAAGTTGGGTGAAGTTGGAAAACTTCATCTTGACGTTGTTTCTCGTACGTGTAGTTTAGTTATCGATTGATCGCGCGAAATATGAGGACCGATCCGCGATACGAGGGATGTTGCAGTTTTAGGTATTATGGCCAGCCGTCGATGTGTTGGCAAATAGGAAATTACAACCTGGCAACAATGGAATAATCTGGCAACAATGAAATAACCTAGCAACAATGGAATAACCTAGCAATGGAATAATCGCTGGATTCTTCTAGGTACACAGTAACAACATGTCTGACCGTAAGACAAAGGCCCAGGTTTTATACATCTGCTATAGCCTATACTAGAAGTCTACCAACGCCGAGAAACTTCCTAGCCATTCCAATTCTAGATTGGGCCACAGCTAGAAGTTACTCTTCCAAGTGTAGTTTAAACACCTATTTGCTAGCCAAGGAAACCTTTTTATGCCTTCTGGATATTGACTTGCTACGTTCCGAGCCAAGCCCTCCATTAGCTTGTCCAAGTCCTTTGTACTCGGAATCTCCTGGAATGATTCCCCAGTTGCGACAGTATGCTCATCTCTAAAGCCCAATGTTTAGAAACTGAGACATTATCTTCCCATCTACCTTTTTTTAGAGTGGTTTCTACATATGAATTGAACGTCGGAGGTGTCGTCTCTTGGATGGGGCATAGCCAGAGCAGCCAAATATCGAAGCTTTGGTGGTGAAGTCAATGAAGGCCTCGGCAGTCGAGTACGCTAACACAAGGTCCTGAATTACGTATCGAATCGATTACTTGCTTGCATGCAGAGCGTCGTAGAGCATTCTAGTATGTAAGAAGTCGTCCAAAAAGCGTCTAGTCAATTTGTCGAAGGGGAAGTTGAAGTAATCAAACGCTAAACGGCCGACCCAAAAGCCTCCCCTATCCTAATAGAATAGGTACTCGGGGAGAGAGATGTACTCTGTGACACGACCATGTGAAAAAAATGTCTTGTCTTGTACGTGGAGATAGAACTACGGGTCTGTCGAGTGACTGAAAGTCTGAGCTCTCCCCGGGTTCTCGTCTGTCATCTCCCCAGTAACTACAACGCCATGGTCCTTTGAGAACACTATGCCATCAACATAGTCATGGGATTGATTGGTGTCCTTGACGCTTGGTAGAGGGTGGTATGTCGTTCTGACGAATTCCTTTGTCAGGGTACGGAGTGATAACCGGTCATATTTAGATATAATCTGGACTGTGACCTTGCAGTTACCCTATATGTTTTACATATACCTTTGGAAGACGCCACGGTGCGGAGATCCGGCTAGGTTTTGGATGTTTAAGTTGATACTGGATATCCGAATAAACCCTTGGATATCCAGAGGGGATATGTTGGATGGCTGTGGGGCCCCAGCGATGTCCATGCGAGGGAAGAGAAGGGTTAAATTGATATATAAGGAAGAGTCTTGAAGATATGTAGTTTAAAGGGTCAAGCATTATCAAAGTCTTCTACTATATATTATACCAGCCTTCTTATTGCGATGTGACTATCATCTTCTATTATTCACCCTTTTCTTGGGATATACCCATTACTCACGCCTCAGGCCACTGACACCTTAGCTTCTATCGAGTCTAGTTCTACCAGTTACAAAGCCCAATGTGCCGAGTGTTCTAGCGGCACCGTAGAAGAGATCCGCATTATTGTCCTTCGATGCCTGGATTACATCGCCGTCGCCAAGTACCATCTCCACAGATCTGACGCTCCTGTCGAATAAGCCAATTTTGAAAGAGCTGCTCTCTCCCGCAGTGCCCGCGTACGCACCACCGACCGTGACTCCGGGGAATTCCATGACAACTGGAGAAACAAGGCCATACTTCAAAGTTGACGCAACTAGCTGATCCATAAAAACATTAGATTATATAAGGGCTTTTCGCGATACCTATCGCGTTCACCTTCAGAACATTCGACAATGAGCTAATGCCAATAGAGTTTGCTCGATTGGTTAGACGAGGTCAGGTGTTATTGGTTGATCCATGGAATACGCGGTATGGCTCTCCTCGACTGAAAAACTGCTTCACAGACGGAGCTATTTTGGACACAGCCTGTCTGTGGGCCTCCAACTTGGCGTCAGGTTCGAGTCTGATAATAAGCTAGATACTTAAGGAGTTCTTCAATGACGATAATAGTGGAGGGGCCGAGGATACTGATATTTAGAAAAATAAAGGTAGATTCATGCGGCCCGTCTAAGAACTAGAACTCCAGAAGTTCAGCTAGTGCTAACAGTAGTGTCTGCATTATCAATTTCAACTAAGTCTTCAAACACTTTGCTAAATATGATCATTGCTACAAAATAACAAGGTCTATACCATTGCGCGGACATACATTTTGGTAGATGGCTTTGTGGCGTTATCAGCAATGCTGTATACCTGTGACCATATCTACCTACCTAGGAGCTACCTACCTAGTAGTCTGCTCTGATGACCATCGTTCTCATTGTCCCCGGAATACGTCAGCGTATATCCGGATTTAATCTGGCTGCAGGTGCTTAAGAACATGGCAATGTCTTAGACTCGTTATTTCGAAGTTTCACCACCAAGCCAAAGGTATCCTCCCGTCAGAACTGTACCTGTTGATGGCCGAAGTTCTGTAGCAGCACGTGATTATCGGCGCAGCAGGAAAAGCAAAACATAAGAGGGATGTACCTGCGATTTGGCTTCAGAGAACATGCTTATAAATGACTATACCATACTAAGGTAGGTTAATATGCTGATTAAGGATATATATTTGAGGCTACAATTAATAATCCCCTTATGTCAGCTGCGGAACTGATCTGAATGCGCTCTTTCTGTTCTTTTTATAGTCTGCGGCTGAATCAGTGTCTTATTGCGGAACCCTCCGCGGGATAATAGATGCCAAAGGATTGTCAGGTCCTTGCACACTCACACCTCTTCTAACCAGGAGGCTCTAAATTATTGCGTACCTCCTACGTACGAGATAAGATATGTCAGGCAGCATATATTCCCTGACAACATATCTTTAGGTAGAACGCTACAACATCAACGTTCGTTTGTTCATGTTGCATCATGTCGGCGCTGGTCGAGGCCTGCTTCAGAAACAAATGTTGGTAGGAAGAGCCCCTGGCGAACGGTTTCGTAGGGTTTCACCCAGCTAATTTCGGCAGCCCACGTGCATCCATCGCGAGGCTGGCGGAATGGCTTCCTTGCACCGGCCCCCAAATATGCACGAATCCTCTATCTGTGACACAAATCCGGACTCCGCCACGCCTCCCCATATGCACGGAGCCTCACAACTGACACGGGCTTGCTTCCCCTTTCGGGTCGTTCAACGCCGCTCACACAAATTGGCTTGATGGGGGCGGGGAAGAATCAGAGTAGAGATGAAGAGAACGACCTGCGGCAAAGCGTATATATCGACGTTCACTTCTGTTCAAGCATGCGGCGTGTTGTTCAGTGGTATACTCAGAGCGGTTAGGAATTCAATACCACAAAATGTTCTTGGTGAAGCCGACTCTAGCCCTCAGCTGGGCGGCCGCTCTCAGCACCGCTACGGCAGCCATCTCATCGCCAGACATGACAGTCAACGTGCGAGATATTCCGGGTGCATCATCCGCAGACACTCTTCATGCCCTACGCCTATCCCTCGTGGAAATCGGATCTCAAAGGAGAGATACAGTGCTGAAGAATATTACGGCTTTGGATAAAAACTGGGATGGTGCAACACTCCTCAGCATGTAAGGAAATACTCGGGCTGCTTAGCCAAGTGACTTCCCCAGTCGTTGTCTAATCCAACACCAATTAGTAAAGAACAGACCGACACGAAAAATAACGTGTCGTTGAACGTCGGTGTCGATATCACCTGTACAACTTGCTACATTACAGGTGTAGCGACAGCGCAGTTCTCAGTCGACGGCGATTTTAATGCCACGCAGGCAATACAGAATTTCACCGGCGAAGTTCACGACGAGATAGTGAACATTACCGACACAGCCATTAATGGCATTGAAGACTACTTCTCTGGAGTGTACCATAACCTCGAGGACGGTGTAGATCTCGACGACTTCGATTTCCCTCCGGTCAACTTCACTTTTAATGTTGACATCCCAGACATACCCGAATGCCATCTACAATTTCAATTCGATGATCTAGAGCTGTATATGCTGGTCGATACTGTATTGTCAGGTGGAGCGACTTACAATTTGAACCTCTACTCGTCTGAAACGCCCATCGGAATATCTGCAAGCGACGACTTGTTCATAGGCGTTGTCTTCTCCGTCGACTTGGTCCTGAGCGTGGATGCAGAAATCGACATCAGCAGTGGAATCCACATCAAGCTTGAAGATGGTGTAGGCCTTGATATGACCCTGTTCGGGCAGAATGTCTCGAGTATTACATTGTAAGTACAGCCTCCTTTGAGTCCTTTCACCTCCACTCTTGCAGACACTCGGGGTACTAAAACGATTGGAACCTTAAGCAACGGGGCTAGCTTCGAGTTCCTCCCAGTGACAGTTGAGAGCGCAGGAGGTATCCTCAAAGCGGTACTCCGTGTTGGAGTAAAAGCAGGCTTCGAGCTAGAGACTCCTACTGTCATCGTTCCAAGCCTCAGTCTCTCGACAGGCGCTAGCGCTGGTGTGGGCGTAAGTGTCTGGGCAGATGTTGCCGAGTTCGTCACGAATATTACCGCGGTCCCTGAAGGCGACGACGAGGACTGCTCCCTACGGGTCGAACAGACATACCAATTCGGACTTGGCGCCGCCGCCGGGGCGACACTTGCGATTGGGCCTGAGACCTGGGGGCCTTCTCCTAATGTGAGTCTTGAGCTCTTACACGCGCGTCCATTTCGAATATAGATGCCCGAGAATAACCCTAACTGCATCCCCTGCCCACACGTCAACCCAATGTTACATGCCTTTTAATGTTACTCAAGCCGCTGGCGGTTTTCTGAATGCCAATAACGCATTAAATCTGGATGCTAACTCGATATTGTGATAGACGAACATCCCTATTTTCTACACAACCATCGCCGACATCTGCGCGATTCAAGGTCGCACGACAACCACAACAGCATCCACGGCAGCTATCACAGCCAGAGCCGACGAGGACCTTGAAACTACTACGCTTACCAAGGTAGTCACCTTCACGGGCACAGGCTGCGAGACTACGGGCTTGGTCAACTGTCCGGGATCCATGCAAACTACAACCAAAGTCAAAAGCACATTGACGCATGTCACTGTCATCCCCTCAGGCTCCGAGGCTACCTTTCCCGAGACGACCGGGACTGGAATTGCTACTCCCGTCCCATTCGGCACGAATATGAAATCCATCGACGCCACAACGGGATCTCCTACGTCATATATACCACCGCCGCCTACGTCATCCACAACAGCCACGGCAGGAGACGGCGGCGTTTCTATTGAGCACCCGCTCGGTGAAGTCCACGGCGTTGACACGAGGGTCATCATTGGTGTAAGTGTGGGTATTGGAGTTCCCGTTCTTGCGGCAATCATTCTCGCCATATTGTAAGTTCTCCCCCTTTACATCGTTCACTTGGTTCTGTCTACTTCTGCTCTACACATGACTACCTCTTAAGATTGATAATGTCGCATTATTCACTAACAAGCACCCATAGCTGCTGCCAGAAGCGCAAGAAGTATGCACCAGTGTCCAGGAACGACCCGGTCTACCTTGGTGCTCCTCAACCATATGAAGGAGCTCAACCAAGTCAGGAGGCGAAGACTAACATGACCACATCAATAAGCGGTCACCATTGATCGCGGTTTTCAGTCTTTGATTTAGTTATTTTATTTCCCTTGGAGTTTAGGTTATACCACTTTTGCTACGAAGCATGACACCATCAATCAATCATTTAGGGACCTGTAGACCTTGTTACTATATTCTCATATATCTGATAAGTGCTAAGCTATGCTGTATTCTAAACGCTGCCAGTCTGCCAAACCCTTTAAAATTCATTTCCTCATTGACCGTCTAGGTCGTTATATCCGTCTTGCATCTACTATATGCCCATACCATGGCACTTTAGAACGTGATAGCTTCGGTGTACTTGGCCAACAGGGGGTCCGCCAACAGCCTGGGAAGACACTTAGACTCGACACCGATGAGCATCTCAATACCGCCATCCGGCAGGACAGGCAGCACGGCCGAGCCGCCGTTGATGATGCCGATGTCGGGGCTGCGAACCGCGAGGATGTTGCCGCCCACCTTCTTGCCCCAGTTGAGGCCGTAGAGCTCGAGGTTGATCCAGGACGTCTGGACGCAGTTGAAGCCGGGGACGTCCAGGAAGGCGGTCGCGACGACGCGGTTGACGTCGACGACGCCCTCGAACAGGGTGCTGACGTCGTCGACGTACTGGCTGTTGAGGCCCAGCATGGCCTTGCGGATGACGGCCGCGACGTCGGCCAGGTTGGCCGTCGTCAGCATCTTGCGGATCGACATCTGCTGCACGACCCAGCCGAGCCAGTTGCCGAGCACGCGCGGGTGCACGGGCGGGTCGGTGCGCTGCCGCCCGTCGATGGCGATGTTGAAGATGGACGTCGGGTCGTCCTGGAGGTCCTCGACGGGGAACTGGGCGGCCATGACGGAGCGCCACATGAGCGCCGAGATGGCGTCGTTGGTGGATATGTAGGCCACGTCTGTGGGCTCGGCGGCGTTGGCCGGCGACGCGTCGACCTTGAGCTTCTTGAGGTTCTCGGGCGAGAAGTAGAAGATCTGGCCGACGTGCTCCTTGGAGACCATCTTGGGCGGCGCGCCTTCTGGGGTAAAAGGCAGGACCACGATCTCGGGGTGGTCCTCGACCTTGCCGGGGTTCTTGCCCTGAGGCTTCATGTGCTTTTCTCTGTCGGTGAACATGACGTCGGGCAGCTCACTACGCTCCTTGCCCTCCAGACCCTGGATGCGGCGGCATTCCTCAGCCCAGGTCTCCAGCCAGGTGAAGTAGCTGTTGGCATCACCGAAGACGTGGAAGAAGCAGCAGCTTAGAAGCAGGCCGCCGGGGATGAAGTTGGCCTGGATGTCGGCCACGGGCAGCCGCTCGCCGGGGGAGGGCCAGGTGAATCTGCGGCATAGGAGATCGCCCGGGAAGGCTGACACCGGAAACTTCTTAGCTTTGATCTCCTGGAAGGTGTGGGGGAACGTTTCCCGAAGGTCCTTGGACTTGATGGACTCGTAGTCATTGAACTTCTGCAGCTTCAGAACGCCGGCCTGTTTGGCATCGGGGTCGGGCACGCCCTCACACGCGAGAGTGGGTATCCGCTCTTTCGCGGCTTCGAGACCGGCCCGAAGAATCTGGAAGACTTCATCCAAGTTGTAGTCGTTGGACAGCTCAAGGGGGAAGACTTGACGAATGTAGCCCTTGGGTCCGGCCTTTTCCAAGGGGATGGCGGCAGGGATTTTGCTTGCGTATTCCGAAGGCATGGTTGCTGGGTATGTAGAGGCAAAGGAAAAATTTTCTGTCTATCACTTGTTCGAGAATGATAAGCTAGTTAAAGACGTCAACTTAAGAGAACTGAAGCGAAAGTTTTCAGAGTAGAGCTTCATCGTCTTATTATGAGCTTCCTAAACGGACTGGCGCCAAGTATGTAGCCAAACAATATCGTACCCTTGCCCTCGTTTCAGAGTGTTCTGGGTATGAAGTATGGGACCGCAGAGACACGCGGCTGGGTCCAGTCATGCACAATAAGTTGGGTTGCGAGGTTTGGTCGGTCTGCTGGAGATGTTGGCTGAGGTGATCTATAGCAACCTGCCATCGAGAGTGGGGCTATGCTAATGTGCGGCACGAACTAGACAAGCTGGACCAGCATCTTCACGGGATAAGATTTCTAGAAGCTCCAGCATGCCTGCTCACTTACATAAATCCAAGCATGAGTCAGGGGCTGAGGGGGGGGATCCTGCAACCGACAACTACGGGGAATTGCATTGTTCATTTTTCACTACTTGCAGCTGCATGTGGTTATAGAAGCGAAGGGATCCGAAAGACGCCCCTTTAATTCATGCCGACGACGTGGCTGTATTTTAAGCCATATTTTTCGATATTTGTTCGGTTGAATAGTAACTCCGTTGTGGCGCGAGGGTGTCACTGCCAGCACTTGAATAACGATATTCGCAACTTTCCCCGCTGTCATACGAAGAATACAGCAGAACGCTAGTCGCTACCTGCCTGGCAGTCAACTAGTTTAGCTCATCCAACCCAGTTGGGAATCATAACACGATGCCGAGGATCTATTAAGAACAATCCTAGGATATCCAAGTCCATGGCAACTAAATCGTTTATGGGGCTTGTCTAGACTGACCGCGATCATCGGATGAATCCGAGGACTCAAGGCCAAGCCACGAAAGCGATGATCACGTACCAGTTCACTTGTCATCTCCAATTTACTGCAGCTAGGTATCGGATTTATCATATCATTGAACCTAGGTACCGAACCATAGATCTTCTTTTTCTTACCGCCATTCTGGTTGAGGGTAACGGGAGCGCGGGCCATTGGTTCTTCCATACTACGATAGAACCATTAACATATGGAAATTAATGATTGGTGTACCATGGATGATGACAGACCTGGGGGGGCCATCCGCAACAGCTAATTTCTGACAGGAATGGGTGTGACATGGAACTCATGTCGATGGAGTGCAAGGGTGAATAAAACTCGAGGAACCGGGAGATAAAGGAGACATAATGTCGGCAGTGAATTATGCTGGGCCGTGCACACGCGAGAAGAGAGCCGCGTCGCGTGGGTGGTATTGTCAAAATTAGAATAATTTGCCCAGGCGCTGGAGTTAGTGCGCTCCGCTGCTCTATTGTTTTAGTTTATAGGGGCAGGAGAGGGTATGGGGAATATGGAGATACGAAGACATGAAGATATGGGGGAATAGGGGTAAATTTGCGGCCGAGCCGAGATGGGTACTACTATTTCAGTAGTATGTTAAAATAAACCAGTTTAGTCCCCGTTTTATTAAGGTTGAGGGATCGCCCGCGCACTAAAATTCATATTTAATCTAGGAGGTAAGTAATACTGATACCTACTCCATGCCTTTAATCCTCTGATATTATATAGGTAGAACAGAGGGATATAAATCCTATTGTCCATTTGCATAATTATTGCTAGGTAACTAGAACGCATTGTACGGCGATAGAAATGCCAATTTAGGGAAATTATGAAAACTAATATGCTGGGCAGACTGGGCAAACTGAAGACCCCCTGAGGGTATACGCACTGCCAGACTGCGTTGTACTACCCCCCCCCCCCCCATTCTACCCACTGCGGGAATGATCCACAACTCCAGCACTCGTTCCAAGTTCCCAGGGGAAAATCAGATTGCAGCGTAGCATCCACCCAGGAGACATAGAGGACCACGAACTCCTTCTGAATACATTATTCGGTGTTATCGGTACGTTTCTTTTCTGACCGCTCCAGCTTCCCGCTGAATTTTTTTAACCTCTCCCAAGGCATTGGAATAATTAGAGCACGACGCATGTAATTCCCAGCTCAATGGAAAGCTCCGTAGCGGCCCTTCGCTAGTATTGTGACGTTGTGCCTAAACCGTCATTCGTAAGCCTATGGTAGAAGGTTGGTCTGTATCTACGAGATATCGCCGGGGTTTTTACAAAATATTTACTAAGAGCCGGGGTCGCTGGGCTAGCTTACATGGTAAGGGGTTTCTTTCCCACTCGGGCTTCCTTGCATACTATGCAGACCGTAGATGTGCGGCGAGCATGGTATCACGTCTGGAAGCGGACATGGGACGTGTGAAATGCCCACGCAGCAGGCCTCTGATCAGGGGGGATGAGGTGGGACATCTTCTCGCACCCATGCCCGGTCCGGAGCGCCGGGTGTCCAGATATGGTAAAAGAACATTCTTCTTGACCTGGGTCGGGAGAGAAACCCCCTAAAAAATATTCGCGATCCTAATCCCTCAGGAACGTAATTCTGCAGGCGATTCTTGCATTAAAAAGAATCGTGGTGGAACAATCTGACCTCTCGGCGATCTCACCTAAGATCCCATGTCGGCCGTTGTTTTTATTTTCTTTGATATTTCTCCTTCATGTCCCTCGTTTTCTTAACCATTTGTTCACCTTTCTTCGCCGAGATCCACGATGGAGCCCGATCCTACTACTGTGGCCGCCTTTGGCCCCCCTCCGGAGGGGTTGGACTTGACGGAAAATCAACAGACTGCAGACAATGTAGCCGCCATTCTATGCGCCGCCATCGCTACCATTGCCTTGGCTCTCCGGTTATACTCTAGGACATTCCAAAGGTTCGATATGCTGGCCGATGATTGGCTTATGGTTATCGCGTTGGTGCGTTGTTACTAGAAAATGGTGTGCGTGCTTTTATAAAGTGCTGACCGGAGTGGTAGATATTCGTCTACGGTACTGCTGCGATCACAATACTCGGAGGCGCGCATGGCGCCGGCAAGCACATTTGGGCCGTACCGTTAACCGATGTCTCTATGATCTTCAAAGTAAGGGAATTTCGAGCAATTGGGTTCGGCTTGTCTCTAACGTCCGGCCTAGTTATTATATTCCTACACGTATGTCTATGCGGGTAGCGTTTCGTTTACGAAGTTGTCCATCCTGCTATTCTATCGCCGAATATTCCAAAGGGGCACGAAATGGTTCCATATCCGACTCGGCATCGCGTTTTTCCTATGCGTCAGCTACCCGCTATCGATTTGGCTCGTCATGGCCTTCGTCTGCAAGCCTGTATCTCAGTTTTGGACTCAATTCCTGGGTACCGAAGGACAATGCGTCGATATCAATACCGCCTTCATGGTCCTAACAGTCGTCAACATGGTTAATGACATCGTCGTGTTAATGGTCCCGATTCCCGAAATCCTACAGCTTCAGATGTCGTCTCAAAAGAAGCTCGCCGTATGCGGTGTCATGTTACTGGGAGGCTTGTACGTGTTACCAACCCGGGCAATGGCTGTTACGAGTGCTAATGTTTCCACAGTGTTTGCGTTGCTAGTATTGTGCGTATCTGGGCCTTCGCCGAGTTTATCAAGGCCGTCGACTTAACCTGGTCCCTGGCCCACGTCTTCCTCTGGTCTTCCATCGAGCCGGCAGTTGGCATTGTCTCGGCATGCCTACCAAGCTTACGCCCCCTATACCGCCGCGCGAAAGGTAAATTGACATCCAGCGGTAATACAGCAAACGCTGGATCGAATGTTACCTGGGGGAATACTAAGGGGAGCAGAGGTCCAAACAGCTATGTTAGGTTTGGAGGAGACAACGAATCCAGATCGGCGGGTGACGATGAGGTTGCCCTGACAAGCATCACTAGGGGACCGGGGGGTTCAGACGAAACAATACCGAAACACGGCATTATGGTACGGTCCGAAATTGTACATCAGTACGATCATGCTAGGTGATTGGCGGTATGGTGTCGTGCTCCAACACGTACCCAGCTCCTTTTAACCGCGCCTACACTTGTAGACTGGCATTTCGAATCCAACTTCTTACCCATCCAATCGAGGATAAGGGGCAGTGGTCCATCACGGCTATTCCAAGTAGTCAGGGGTAACGATTAGAGCCACATCGGCCTACATCTAGGCCAATAGCTACTTTTGAACGATCTAGCGGGCAAAGTATCGACACGCAATGGCGTTGGACTATTGCTCCCTTAGGTCTTGGAACTTCGAGCTCAAGCACGTATATAAATTTACCGGGTCGCCCCGAGGTTATGTTGAAGGCTGTACCGTTGTCTAGTTATTATCTATCACCTAATCAATTTACTGTCATTCCCGTGCGAGAGATACCCCTATATGTATTACGTTAGATTCTATAGTTTAGACCGTGTCGGTTATGTTTGTTAGATTGAATTTTATCGCAACAACGGGGAGACGTTATGTATCAGTCCTTGTCAGCGCACGGCCAATCTTCAAAGGCCGTGCCATGCATCTCAATCGCCGGGAGGACCCACGGCTACGATTATCGCTTACATATTGATGATGCGTACCTAGTCTGACGTGATGATAGGAACTTCAGTCATACGTAGGAACCTACTTACATGTGGCAGTATGTTCCCGTTCCCCTTAGAAGTATATAACTCGATTCAAGCAGTATCTATTTAACCACTATCAGCCACTATGACTTATAAAACTAATACGGTAGCTATATTCTTGATCGTGTCTATTCGTGGACAGAGCATCAACTTCGTTTCTGATCCAGGAGTCAGTCCAGGTCCTTGCCCTGAAATCATCTTGAAATAGTGCGCTAATGTGTCAGGTATATGGCCCAACTCTGGAGACTGCTCACGCTTACTACGGGCAATGGCCAACTGGTAAGCGTCAGGATGAGAAATAGCGCAAGGCGCATAGGTTCACCTTATAATAGGAATCGCCGTCTCGAGCACGGGGCGAATGTTCTCCAATTATCCTGGCGGTTCGTTCTACACGATGTAGGGATACCAGAAATCTCCTAACAAGCCAATGCTGCTAGGGCTCGATCCTGCAAATACTTACAATGGTTCGAACAATGTGTACACTGTGGGGGAGCTTTCCTCGCTTACCAGTGAAACTGCTTACCCGAGCGTGGAGATGAATCATCCACCAGGGGGTGCCATTAACTACAGCACAACGCCGCCAAGTAATAAATGCATCCGTCATATCTTAAAAGAGATGACACTGACACACAATAGGCGCCGTAAACTACCAGAACTACTTGATCGGTGTTCAATCGGTTGTAATTGACCCACTGGACCGACTGTGGATACTCGATACCGGTCGCGTCTTAACTCAAGACGGCGTGCTCGTACCCGCAACCTACGGAGGCCCGAAGCTCGTCGGAATCAACCTGACAACCAATTCTATCTTCAAAACCATCGTCTTCCCCCCAAACGTAGCGTATGAAGATAGCTATCTAAACGATGTACGCTTCAACCTCCGCTCTACCCTATCTGATTCGACAGGTGGGGGTATCGCATATATCACGGATAGCAGCGCTTCCGGACACAACGCGCTCATCATCGTGGACCTTGGTTCCGGCGAGAGCTGGAGACATCTTGGACTGACTAAAGCTGTCCGGGGTGAATCACAGTTTTTGCCTTTCATCTGGGGTCAACCCGCCTACTATACTGAAGCTGGCATGCCATACACCAGCTTTCCCATCGGATCCGACGGGATCGCGTTGTCTGCAGACGGTGAGACGTTGTACTGGTGCCCTCTGGCGTCACGGTATATGTACAGCGCCCCTACTGCGAAGCTCCGCGCCCAAGGACCAGCTAGCGAGCTGTTAGCCCAGCAGTCAGTCGTGAATCACGGGCAGAAGGGGGTAAGCGACGGTCTCGAAACGGACAGCAATGGCATGATCTACGTAGGCAACAACGAGGGTAATGCTATCAACGTGTTTAACCCGTCTAACGGCACTACACTGACATTTGTGCGAGACCCAAGGATCAATTGGGTAGATACAAGTACGTATCAGACCCGACATTCTTCTTCGTTCGGGGATGATTCCCCTGCCGGTACTTATAAATGCTAACGGGGTGAGCAGTGTCTGTTGCGAGGGATGGATACTTGTACTTCACAGTCAACCAACTCAACTTCGCGCCGGCCACCTACCCGGGTACCGATAGGAGAGTAAGGCCTTTCGCACTATTCAGGGTGAAGCTTCCTAATGGGGGTTCTAAAGCGTGCTGAGAATCCCTTCCATCACAATTGACTCCCGAAGCGATATCACATCATGTACCTAGGAAGTGCTAATATTAGTCGCAATCGTATAATAGATGCTGCCGTGTAACCCTATGCGAAATTGAAAATTCTGCACAAATTGTGTACGACCCGAAAACCCTCTCGCTACACGGTACATCGTTATACGTACCCTTATTCGCAAGTCATATTCTGCAGGTAATCAGAGATCTTTTCCATTATTGGTGTGTGATCCGCGTTCCTGCGATATACGAACCAGGCACGGTCAGCTCGCGGTAAACGATATCTCAACTTCCATGTCGATGCACACTGCGACGTGTAAGAAAATATAAGAACCATGCATACGTATTCCCATGATATCTGACTTGTAGCTGCGAACTCGCCGCATCTGGCAAAGAGCGCGTTGTGTAACCAGTCATGTACCCTTGGTTTGAAACGTGGTTGGCCGTTTTACCATGCGAATACAGACTTCGTTCGTTTAAGCGTGCCGAGGGTCCAAAGTCATCTAGCACGTGTAGTCCTGACTCCTCGTGGGGTGCGCATCCAACAATAGCTGCTTTTGGCTCATCCTTCGAGAATTAGTGATGATCCTAAAGCCGTAATCAGTGTCAATCAGGAACCCTATAATCCTTGTTAGTAGTTCCTTGTCTTATCATATTCTGTTATAATATTCTGTAAACTCCTATCTTGGTTACAGCCGGTTTCAAGATCCTTAAGGTGCTTATGTGCCAGAGATATAGCTGGACGAGCTGACAGGTGAGGCTAAAGTTGACGACTTAGCTATCATCTTGCATTACGCAATGTTATCCAGTGACACCCTATTTAATTAGGTGCTACCAGAAACCTACCAACCAAGAAGTAGCTCAATATGTTGACATTCTTCAATTCAACGCCAAACAGCTGACAAGAATTTTTTTCAGGCTGCTGTTTCGTTTGCTGTGGTGACTAGCAGAAATTTGTAGGTAAAAGAAGAGGAATAAGAAGAAGAAGAAGAAGAAGAAGAAAGGCAACTGGTTAGAGCAGATTAGAAAAAGAAACAAAAGGAAGAAGCCGAAGCGGTTGTCCCATTATCAGCCACTATTTAGACGGTTGCTATGCTATTTTCACAGAGCAAATCGAGTGGAAATGGATGTTATTTGGAAAGATTCGTGCCTTAGGTAATCTTACCCAAAATCTTGGATTCATTTGTCAAGCCTCAGGTTCAAGCCACCTGGTTCGTCCCATGTGGCTGACTTTGCAGATGCCCATGTGAACCCTGACTCGGTAGTGGCAGGTGCGCACCAAGGTCGCCGAGACAACTCCAATGACCCGCAGTTTTTTTTAACCGGAGGGCGCCATATCTTGACCGATACTTCTATCTTCTCTAATGTCTTCACTAGCAACAGACGATAATCAAACATCGTTCGATGACTGATGACTGTCGTTGCTGCTAGGTAGTGGTAGTGCTAGTCAAGCTTGGTCTTTTTACTTTATTCGTTTAATCGTAATTCAACAATTTCGAGTATCGCTCGTAACTTGACAGAATCCAATACACCCCTGGACCCCTCCACCATCACCGCCTCTTATCAACACAGAGCAAATCCGAGCTCTACCTGACTTTTCGACCTACCAACCACCATGTCAGGAACCATGAGAGGCACGCCTAGTCGAGGGCAGAGTCGTGGGTCTAATCCAAACCCATTTGGACCTGGCAGCCCTGCAAATTCCAATATCCCCAGACCAGTCCTAGAGACTCACAGCCACTCCCACCAACCTGCCCCGAGCGATGCTGCGTCTGGTATCAGCGCAAGCAGACAGAAGCAGACCAAGCGAGATGAGGTAGATACAATTTCAGTTCTCTATAGCTATACTATGGGTGCTGATTATGGGTTCTAGGCCATCAGGCGAAAGCTGGAGAGCGATCTCTCCAAGAAGAAGCATCTTCCAAGCCGGGCACGTCATTCGCGCAAAGCCCCTCCTGGCACCGTCCTTGCCCTTAAGCCGAGCCCCGCCCTCCAGATTAAGCCCTCGACCACCGTTGCCGAAGCTGCTCAGTTAATGGCCGCCAAGAGAGAGGACTGTGTGTTAGTCACGGACGACGATGACCGAATTGCCGGTATCTTTACAGCCAAGGATCTGGCATTCCGAGTCGTCGGCGCCGGCCAGAAAGCTACTAATGTCACCATTGCCGATATTATGACCAAGAATCCGCTCTGTGCCCGCACCGATACCAGCGCCACTGAGGCTCTAGACCTCATGGTACGCAAGGGTTTCAGGCATCTGCCTGTCATGGACGAGAATCAGGATATATCGGGTATTCTTGACATTACGAAATGCTTTTACGATGCCATGGAGAAGCTGGAGCGCGCCTATGCATCTTCGACAAAGCTCTATGCCGCTTTGGAAGGTGTGCAGTCGGAGCTAGGGGCAAGCCAGCCCCAGCAGATCATCCAATACGTCGAGGCCCTCCGGTCCAAGATGTCCGGCCCGACTCTGGAGAGCGTGCTTACCGGCATGGCCCCTACGACTGTCAGTGTCAGGACTACGGTAAAGGAGGCCGCGGCACTGATGAAGGAGAACCACACCACCGCCGTGTTAGTTCAAGACCAAGGTCAGATTACGGGTATCTTCACGAGCAAGGATGTCGTCCTGCGAGTTATCGCTCCGGGTTTGGACCCCGGCACCTGCAGTGTCGTCCGTGTCATGACGCCCCATCCCGACTTTGCCCCGATGGACATGAGCATCCAGGCCGCTCTCCGAAAGATGCATGGTTAGTTATTTACACCCAACAAAACATCGCCGCGGGTCAGGGACATTTTTGAGCTAACATGCCATACAGATGGCCATTACCTGAACCTTCCGGTTATGAATGATCAGGGCGAGATTGTTGGCATGGTTGATGTACTCAAGCTGACTTATGCGACACTTGAGCAGATCAATACCATGTCGACTGGAGGTGACAGCGAGGGCCCGGCTTGGAACAAATTCTGGCTCTCCCTCGATAACGAGACGGAGTCTATGGTCTCTGGCGATGGCAGCCACCACCATGGTACTATGGCGTCGCGATCTCTTATATCGCCTGATGCTGCGCGTGAGCGCATTAACGACTCGGTCGCACCTGGAGACAGCGCTTCGCATGTAGGCTTCGACTCATCGCCAGTGCACTCGACGGTAGCTCAGCAAACCCCGACCGATATGCCGTTCGCATTCAAGTTCAAGGCACCCAGCGGCC
This sequence comes from Hypoxylon rubiginosum, assembly GCA_902806565.1. Lineage (NCBI taxonomy): Eukaryota > Fungi > Ascomycota > Sordariomycetes > Xylariales > Hypoxylaceae > Hypoxylon > Hypoxylon rubiginosum. The sequence continues at coordinate 1,636,543 of CADCXA010000031.1, read as the reverse complement.
GTGTGCACCGCTTGCAGGTAGTTGCGAGCGAGGGGATTGAGCAATTTGTTGCCAGTGTAACGGCCAAACTCGGTAGCGAAGTGGAGGCCATAGGCGGCGCACCAGCTGTGGAAGACGGCAAGCTGAGTCCGGGCGGTTTTGCGATGAGCTATCTGGACGACGAGGGTGACACGGTGAGCATCACGACCGACCAGGACCTGCTTGAGGCAATCCTACTGGCGCGACACAGCCATCGCGAGAAGGTGGATCTGTTTGTACATGATCCAGAGAAGCCGCCGGTCACAGTTATAGCTCCTCAGCCTGATCCGGCGGCTACGCCAGCGGCCAGCTCGGCTCCTTCCGAGGTGCGTCGCAGACGGGTCGCGCTCGACTCGGAAGACGAAGATAGCGAGGAGGATGACGATTTCCAGACGGTTAGGCATCGTAAGAAGAGCCATCAGTTCGCTGAGGCGGAGCAGGTCATCGCCGGCGTGCCAAACGAATTGTTACTGCCTGGCGCTATCGTCACTTTAGCGGTAGTCATCATAGGCGTTTTCACGATCTCGAGGGCGACAAGCCGGTAAAGCGTCTTTAACTATCAACACGGTTTGAGATATAGATCTAGTATTCTTTAGTGGTCGAGGTGGATTGTCGATGCATTGCTATTGGAGTTCTTGCGAATACACCGAGTCGTTGGCCCACGGAATATTCGAGACAAGAGACGGATGTAGATACTTCTGAGTCCTTACGATGAATAGACTAATGCAATTCAATATACCGCATATTGTGATTCTCTAAGAAAAGTCCCTTGTGTGCCTTTGTAATGTTTTGATCGTATACATTCCAAGCTAAACCCCCTTTTTTAAGTCTTAGGTAAGGTACATAGGTACATAGGTACATATAGCCCTTATCTTATCAATAGCAGAGCTCACGTCGGTATCGGCAATACGCTTTTCCCGATAAGTCCCCTATCACCTTCAAGCTTGCAGTTGCATCAGTTCAATTGGAAAAAAGTCGCGAGAGACTTCTCCGTCAGACTACACGAGAGGGCCATATTCATAGCCATGATAATAAGAGATATTGGTGTTCGCCAAGGCAAGCCAGCCTTAAAATCAATATTTCAATTGTCTCAGCTAATCGTCATATTCTAGCCCGTAAGGCATTGGCGGCACCGCTTCGCCAGGCCTATCTTCGTGCTCTCACCACGCAGCCAACGCCAACAGGCGTATCCGACCTCACGGAACCAACGTTACAGTCCCCCAATGCCAAACCGCAACCTCCCTCCATCTTCACCACCAATGCCCGAACCCCCGTCCGCCGGAAGAAGCCCGTTGCCCCCGACACCACCGTCGTGGACTACCAGATGGCCCAGGAGCTGAAGCGCAAGATCAGCAGGGTCGGCACCACGGTAGAAAAGACGTATAGGCCGGCAGACGTCTTCCTGAACCCGCCGGGGCCGAAGGACGTCACGCTCGAGCTCCTCATGGCGAGCCAGGCCCACATGGGCCACCACGCGTCGCTCTGGAACCCGGCCAACGCCCGGTACATCTACGGCATCCGCCAGGGCATCCACATCATCTCGCTCGAGGAGACGGCCGCGCACCTGCGGCGGGCCGCGCGCGTGGTCGAGGAGGTGGCGTACCGCGGGGGCCTGATCCTGTTCGTGGGCACGCGGCCCGGGCAGACGCAGATCGTGACGCAGGCGGCGCGGCTCGCGCGCGCCTGCCACCTCTTCACCAAGTGGACCCCGGGCTCCATCACCAACAGCGAGGTCATCCTCGCCGGCATGCCCATGCAGATGCTCGACGAGCACGACGAGCCCGTCCAGGGCTTCGACCGCCACCTGAACGACCGCCGGCCCCTCGTCCCCGACCTCGTCGTCTGCCTCAACCCCATGGAGAACTTCGTCATGCTGCACGAGTGCTCCCTCGTCAACGTGCCGACCATCGGCGTCATCGACACCAACGCCGAGCCCACCTGGGTTACGTACGCTATTCCGGCGAACGACGACAGGTAATATGGACCTCCATTCTCATCCCTCCCACCCCTATTATTCATATCTACCCTCTCTGGCATCACGTCAACTAACCATCCCAACAGTCTACGATGCCTGGCCGTCATCGGCAGCGTCCTCGGTAGGGCTGGCGAGGCGGGCCACGAGCGCCGCATCGACCACGCCAAGAAGGGCATCGTGGAGTGGACTACGCCTCTCGACGTGGCCCACTTCATGGCCTCCGAGCGCGCAAACCGCGAGCAGGCCTCCGAGATCCCTCCGGAAGAGAGAACCTTCCGAACCGTCGACGGGTGATACTGGATCGAGGTCGGACTTGGACCTGGACCTAGACTAAGCCTGCGTACCTAGCACATATATGAGGGAAACTCGTTGAGATACAAGGCTTAATGTATATTGATGTGTTTAAAATACATTTGTGAAAGAACAGCTGAAGGCCATTTCATCTGTGGATCTCGTGAAGTTAATCCTCTACGTGCTGTTGTATTAGGTTTCTAGTCTCTTCCTTAGAAACGCGGTGGTTCTCTTAGTCTAAGTATGAAGCGCGTCAAGAATATAGTGTTATAACTTAAGACGGGCAGGTAGCGGCATATTTTGACTATCGACTAGTGATTACATTATTTATTGTGGCGGTCGCGGTGCACCCGGAATCTCGTTCCGTGCCTTCTTTCTACTCCTTTTCCCTAGCAGTCCCTAGCAGTCTGAATCGTCACTTGGATTTTGAGATCATCACTTCTGTTCTTACGCTCGGGAAGATATCGAATAGTGGTCTGGGATGATAGCTCTTCCTGACCAAAAAGACGGTGAAAAGTATAGGTTTCATTGTACCGTATTTCCGATACAGGGGACATAGACAGCCAATGGCAACTTGATCCATGCAGGGTAGATGGGTTCTCGTACGCTCTTGCATAGCGAGTCAAGTGTATCATCAACCTCCACGACTCCTATGATAGGCGCTCACTGACGTATTGTTGTCACTTTTTCTTAACCTGCTAAGCCTGAAGTCGTAGGTGGCCCTACCTAGCTAACTCTAGACAGGAACAGCTCAATCATGAAATACAAATGCGTACGTACACAGGCTGGCATATCGTTTGTGAATTATCTTGATATCGACTTAAGATATATGTGACTATGCTTATTGTGGGCTAATCAGGGTTTCCATTAGTCTACCTGCTGCCCTCGGGGTTCGTCCGCGGGCCGAGTCCGAGCCTTATTCTTGTTCCTGCAAGCCGCTCTATTGATTTCAAATACTCTGTTGAATAAGGAGTGGGGTCTGGGCTATGGGTGGTCATAGTGTTGTCCTGGCTGTAGTATAATTCTCAACTCGGACATCAAGTACTAACTATACTAACGGGAACTAATCGTCCATGGTACGCGTGGTCTTAGTGATGAAGTGATCACCATCAGTCTGAGAGGCAGGGGTGGTCGTGGCTAGAATATTCCAGACCTAGATTGGCGAGAGAAAACTGGTATACCAGGCATTCGTTAACCCGCTGTTCGGGCGAGGTTTGCATTATGATATAGATTATCTTCCGAAAGTTAACCCCTATCCACCTACCCCCTCATAACCGACGTATCATTAAGACTTAAATGGGACTGGCTGAAATGGTAACATAGGCTGGGCCAGTTGGAACTGTCCCGTAGACTAATAATCCATGGAATATTTTGCCAACCATGCGTCGTGGTCGTGTCTGTATGGCTTCAAGGCTTAAGTCTCGGCGCTGGTAGGCCCTAGCACGGTTATGATCGGTCGGTTACTGTGGCTCATACTCGTAAGCACTAAAATTGGCACCAGCCATGCATTACTAGTTGCTATGTCGGTACAAAAAGGGAGCTAACTACTAGAAAAAGGCATACAGTACATTCGACTAGCTCCCTTTGAATTAGCCAGGAGAAAAGCGTTGGGAAGGGAAGGTCAGAAACTGACATCCAGGGGTGTCGTGCAAGGCAGGGAAGAAAAGAAAAACACCAAAAAGAAGATATCACGTACAACACCAGGGATTCGCTGGTCGTCACCGACCCAACTACTAATCTGGCGGTATCCAGCTTGTCCAGGGGAGAGCAGACGGGATCCCGAATTCTCTAGATCCTATGGTCGTACGTGATAGCTTAAGCTGTGATTATTGTATATGAATGTTACGTATGTATTGGTGTCAAGAAATCGAGTTTTCAGTACCCCCTTAGACAATATATCAGTTATTGACCGCTTCCTGCGGCTATTGGAGTAGAGAAATGAAGTGTCATGCTGCCGTTTCCTATAGACTGGATGCTTAAGATATCCCGGGAGTAATCGAGGGTGACTTGAAGGGTTCGAGTGGGGGTAGTGTTTGGATGGACTCATTGTAAGTTGGGGTGTCAACAATAAGTAAAAGAAATCGTGCTGTCTTCTGATTTAGCCTATGGCGAGACTTTGACAGAAAGGTCCACTGCAAGATATACTTTGATATTTTGTATGGAAACCAATACTTGTCTACTCGTAAGGCCGGTGTAGCCCAACTTATGTTTCGATTCAACCTAGCGACTTCTCTCTCCGGTGATTCTGTTTATTGGCTAAGCTCGTTACATGGGCTGTAATTTACGTATTCTTTCAAGTCTGAAAGTACAGGGACTCTCGTATGTTGAATGTTCGAAACGCTACTCGTCAGCACTATCCGGGGTTGCTCTGAGAAGTCAATCGGTTCTGTAGGCTAAGACCTGAGACTTCCTTCGCCCGAAGTTGGTATCCAGGCATGTATTCATGCCTTATGCATGAAGCTCATTTGCATTTGGTTAGAGCCCGATGCTTCGGCGTGCCTTGCCGGTTGCCGGAAATATTTAGTTCTTCGACTGCCCGCTACCGCTCTGGGTCTATATACCCTTTTCGTCACATGGAAGTCTGACAGGCTCGAAATAAATTTAGAACTAGGGCGGTGTGACGTTGTGGTGAAAATAGTAGAGTCTAGTAGTACCTAGCAGCTCGATACTTGTAATTTTTATACAACTGTTCTTGAAATTATTTTGCTTAGGCCCCTTAACTGCTCCAAGACACTCTGATGTCATCCAAAAGCTTGGCTCGCTTTTCATTAGAGAGATATGTATAATAGACATGTAAGTTCTCAGTAGAGAGACCCGTAGATGCAGATATCTTGTAAAAAAGTTGACCAAACCCGCTGAGTGGAAACATTGGAACTGAGACTGGGGAATTAATTACCGGCATTGCTGCCGGAAAATAAAAAGGAGTAATGGCATCGATGATCTCCTAGCGTTGTGGGGGGTCAGCTTCAGCTCACGACACGGGCTCATAGTGAGCCATCAGGTCGGAACAGCATTTCAAAATTTCCTTGCATTTATTATTATGCGTATCCAGTCGCTCACATGCCACCAAGTGTCCCGAGCTCCTTCTCTTCCCCCTGTTTTGAGGCTCAGCATTCCCGCAACTTTAACCATCTACTCGGGCAACGAAGCGGTGAACGGTTTCCACCAAGTAAGAATTTGACCCAATCCGTCGGTATGCCATATTCGGTAGCAATGATCAGCGCCTTTCTAACCAAATTCACTACACGTGGCGGCATGGGTGTCTTATTATCGGAATGAACACAAGAGTTTTAGTTTTCAGCTTCTTGCTGGGATTGTAATTGTAGGATCATGAAAGCCGGATAAGAATTACCAAGGTCACAAGAAAGCCTCTCTGACCTCTGTGTTACCTCCAGTTCTTGTCTAGTAACGGACTCTTCATGTGCCCTCGATGATGAGCATGGTGAAAGCGGCCCTGATAAATGGCGCCTGCGATGGCGGTCAGAGGAGCTGCTTTTCCTAGAAACTTTTAGTCAACTACCTACCTAGGTAGGTAGCTTGCCGTATTGCATGACTCCTTAGCCCACCTAGCGCCCTTACGGATGTTGATGCAGCTCTTCTAGGAGATGTGATGCTTTTGCACGAGACCGGTCTCCAGCCGACAGGCCCCTACTAAGATATTTGGTAGAGGAAGTTCGAGCCAATGAGACGGGGTCGCTTAAGCTGGAGGTCGTAACCCTTAGTTCATCTGAGTCTTTTAGACCCCGTCGCTGCTTTGGCCTTTCTCACCGAAAATGTTTATTACGACGTGATGTTTTACCCCATGCTTAGCAGGTAGGTAGCTCAAGTGTTACATGAGTTATGTCGGCAAGTATAGATTTTTAATATCAAGTCGAGATCACTGTTAATTCTGTTACACTATCTGCACGAGTCGGAGCAATCCTAAGCATAAACAAACCAGTTCTTCGACAGCTGGTGTCACAGTCGACGTAATATTGGCGTGCAATGGAACCGTGACGAAAGATGAACGCATTTACTGCAAGTTTAACCTATGCACTTGTAGCGTTTAGACTTGCATTACTTTGATGTAGTGGTACCCAAACTGCCTGCAAAGCGACGTTGAATAACTTGGAGATGAAACAAACACGCATGAATCTGCCCCTATTAGGACCCGGCACGCTCGGAAACATTATATAATGGCAAAGGTGCAAATGTGCAAATGGTACTCTAAGTATCTTCGGACTTGGAGACGTGTTCGACTAGCTACGAAGAATGCTAAGTAACAGCGGTGAAGAACTGATATACATAACCAACCCTACGACGATGCCACTGCAGCAATATCCAGTGATAACGAGCGGGGGTGATTAACCCTATAAATACCTACTTCCTTGATCGGTTTACGATAGCTCGGAATTAAGAATTATCATTTGAGTAGGTACTTGGGACCCGGCACAATGGTTGAGCACTGTTCGACATGATCGCCATCGGAACCGAGGTGTGGGTAGCAGTTCGAGTGGACCAATAATCCGCGGCCTGGGCCTGCTTGGATTACACGTGTCACACTCTACCCAGGGTCTGGATAAAGCTAGTAATAGCTGCATTCAAAATGGCCCTTCATTTGATAGAAACGCATGTATCGTAGCCACGTCCCACCGGATGTATCCGCCCGTGGTATTTTCAGCCATACATAAAAGAGCCAAACGGAAACTCGAGCGGCATGTGGCTGCGGGGATTATCATTCCCTGTCCAGCCATACGATGTCCACGATGTAACCCTGCTGACTGTCCTTCCGATTCTGGTACGGCGTTTGAAAATATCAAAGCTTGACACTGGGGACTTGGGCCACTGCATAGTACGATAGTACGAACTGACGAAACCCGTGGACTCGGTAACGTGGACTAGTCAAAGAGGAGAATTTACCTCCAAGGATCTTTTCCGAAATCTAGGTCGCTACTATGTACTTACTTGATGGGAACCCGCGTCTCGGGCACTACCTCATTTTAGTCTAGCTGACAAATGGTCTTTTGCGAGATGCGCATGTCAAGAGACAGTGAAATGGCCCGGGATTTGCGTTACTTCAGTCTTGATAGACTGCCTAGTCGAGCTAGTCCGCCGTTGCCCGTTTGCTCCTTGCGTGCGAAGTAGTACTAAGTCCCTGCCGCCCTTACAGAGTGGTGAAGGAGGATGAATCCTCCAAGGAAATAGTTTGTGGATCATATGTACATGGTCTGGCTTATGTCGTGATCCCTGACAGCGTTTCCGCGGTGCGTCTTGATTTTCTTTTCATTTTCATCTCTTTTCCTCCGATGCTACTGCCAAGCCTGAGGTCCTGTCAAATATGTTTTGCATTGCTGCAACCCAATGGGAGGCTTCCGACTCTCGCTTCTGAACCACGTAGTCGGGGACGGGTAACCCTGACCTTCCCGCCAGCCAGGTTCAACTCCGGGAGGCTAGTGGGCCTTAAGGCAGATATATGTGTACTGAGCGAAATATTCCTGTTCATATATCTGTTTAGTCTTGGGGATCTCGTCGGAAACTGAGCAGTACTTTGGGATTTTGGACTCGGTCTCTAGCATAGTTCCTCGCAGAAATCATCATGGATTTCAAGATCTGTCTTTGTCTTGCCTCAGTCCAGGCTGTTCTTATATCTACTTTGAGTCCAACCCATAAAATATTCTCGCATTTGGCATCGAATCGCGCTCTCCTATTTCTAGGTCTTGTCGGGATACAATGGGGATTGCTCAAGGTGTATCGTATCTTCGTCTACCCGGCGTTCTTCTCGCCTCTGAGACACATCCCTGGACCCAAGGTACTACGAATGCTCTACTTGAGCCAACAATGGCAACAGCTGATATTCCTCTAGGATAACCATTTCTTCCTCGGTCAACTTGTGCATCTATACCGAGCTTCGACGCCAATTGAGCGTTACATGAACTGGTCGTCAACATGGCCCGACTCACCTTTTATCCGCTACCCTATCCTTGCCAACAAAGAAATACTCCTGATCAACACGGTCGAGGCCCATAAACAAATATTGCAGACCAAGTGTTACGATTTTGTCAAGCCCAAATTCCTCGGGAGGTTACTCGGCGAGATCGTGGGCACGGGTCTCCTATTTGCCGAGGGCCACGAGCATAAGAGACAACGAAAAATGGTTCTGAGTATGGATTGCTTTAGCCTCATCAATCACACAGAATCAATTAGCTAACACGATCTGTCTAGACGTATTTTCTGTCCCTAACATGAAGAAGCTTCTGCCAGTATTCCGAGAGAAAGCCGATGAAATGATTTCATTCATAGAACGGAGGCTGAAGGAGAACCCTACTGGAAACATCGAAGGTTTGAGATTCCAATTCCACCGTACCTGGATAATTCTCGCTAAGTGATCGATCTAAATAGTTCAGTCAATTTACACCAAAGCTACCTTGGATGCTATTGGAGTGGCGGCCCTCGGTATCGAACTCGAAAACCTCAGATCGGAAGAACTGAAGATGGATTTCCTGCAATGTTACTTCCGCATGCTTGCGCAACCGCCTCTGAGCGCGCTCATCAGTTTCATCCACGTCAACATACCGATACGCAAATTCATCCCACTAGAGGCAAACTGGGGTTTCGTACGTGCAAGCGGCGGCGTCCGTAGCATGTTGGACGGCTGCATAGAGGATCGTATTCGGGAGCTTAAGTCGTTAGACCGAGAAAAGGTTGGGGGCACCGTGTCCCGGGACTTGCTTACATACATGATTGAGGAACGAGAAGCACACAACGATGAGTTGACGATTGCGGACATCCGCGGCCATGTAAGTGTCTTGCTATTGAACTACCACCGAAATCATTTCGGGCTAAACTAACTTACTCTCTTAATAGCTGCAAAACTTTCTTTCTGCTGGTAAGTCGTCCTTTCGTAGTAACGACCAGTCTCGGAGCCCCTATAGTTGGGACATGATCTACATAATCGATTCATTGACTTGACCGTGGATCACTAACTACCATCTAGGCCACGAAACAACATCGGGCGCCTTAACGTGGGCTTCCTATGTCTTGGCCACACAGCCAGACATCCAAGAGAAACTGAGAGATGAAGTGGTACAGAGCTTAGGGACGATCGGAGTTCCTAGCTACGCTGATATCGAAAACCTCCACTACATGAAGAACTTCCTAAATGAAGTAGCACGGGTATACAGTCCAGGTAAGCACCAGAACTACCTCAAGTCAGCCGTCAATGTTTCCATCTAACTAACACCCACCGCAGCACCGGCCACGTGGCGAGAGGCGGACAAGGACGTGGTCATCTGCGGGCAGTTCCTGCCCAAGGGCACGCAGCTCGTGCTCAGCCCGCCGGTGACGAACCTGTCGCCGCGGATCTGGGGCGCGGACGCGCTCGAGTTTAAGCCGGAGCGGTGGGACGCGCTGGCGGGCGACGCGGTCACGCCGTACGGCACCGAGACGTTCGGCAACGGGCCGCGCATATGCATCGGCAAGAGCTACTCGCTGCTCGCCTTCAAGGTCATGATGGTCGAGCTGATCCGCCACTTCCGCTTCTCGCGCGGCCCGGAGCTGGAGGCCCTCGGCGACGGCCCGCCGCCCGTCCAGAACCCGGCGGTGACGTGGCGGCCGAGGGGCGGCATGACGGTGCATCTTGAGAGGATCGCGTGGAGCTGATAAGAAAGGGAGGAGGGGGAATGTTGCTGTACACATATACGAGACATGTACATAATGTATTATGACTGGCTAAGGGGCTGGGGTCTGGTACATTACATGGTGTCTAGGGTCTTGGATGTAGTAGGTATATACAGCAAGGCCACCTCAATGGTCAAGCTAACTAGTACGCCGAGTAGTGCGTCCAGTATCAGCTCCTATATCAAAGTACGATCTATTGTTAGGTGCATTGTTGGATGTACTAGCAGGCACTCTCGTGTATACGTATTACTAGGTACCTAGATACTGCATGTAGCAACGTCGGAATCTTTATACTCTATTCGTTCTAGAGAACGGCGTAGTGAGAAATTAAGAGTTGCGATGATGCGTGGAAGTGTTCTCAAAGGAGTAAAAAGCTTATGCAGGAGAAGGATTCGAGAACAAATTGCGGCCGGTACTGGGTAGGATGTTGGCCCCTGATCCGTGCTTCATGACCTATCATGGCCCGCGGAGTTCAAGGCGGTGCTATATGCCGCACGGAAAACATACCTAGGTAGCTTAAACCAAATTTAACCTTAATTTCAGCTCCAGGGTCTCTGTCTCTTGTTGGTCGAGGGTTATTTGGATGGGTATGGCGGCCCGTTGGTGTTGAAGCGGGTAGACGGCAAACGGTAGACGGGATTCAAACGAACGATGCGTACTAACATTGAAGGTACTATGCATGATAAATTCGCTCATGTACCTCTCAATAAGCCTTGTATGTACTCGGATTGTCTGAAGTAACCGTACATCTGGCATACATCGTAGAGCTGCGCAAATAAGCAAAAATGCTAACGGGTGTAACCAAGTCCTGGCATCTGGCATCTTAGGTTATTTGGTTGTCCCGCTTGCTTCTTATGTCCGACGTTACCCGAGGCAATAGGCCGGATCCCGGCTTAAGTAAGCTGCAGAAGACACGTGTTTTAGCCGATACGTCCTGTACGTCTTGTGTCTTATTGCCTGATGCGACCGCCGTTCCAAAATATTCACACCTATGAATTTCCCCTCCCACACACCCGCACAATCCAGCATCGCATACGAACATTTCAGAACTCGTAACCCTCCAACAAGCCAACCCCGGGGGTCACGGACTTTACGTTAGCGACGGTCACACAGCATTGACTGGTCGGTACTTGCCCCTGATTGGATCCCAGCCAATTGTTGGAATAATTTGGTAAGATTGCCATCATACCCTCCTAATCCCACGTATCTTGCGGAAGGAAAACCTAGGTAGATCTGGGTAGATCTAGATATAATAGGACGTCATTTGGGCCATTTAGTAGCATTATATGTGAACAGGAGAAGAAAAACACTTGATCGGAATCCCCTTTTGTTTTATTTTATTCAAGTTTTCATTGTTGATAGATAACATGTCTAGTTTAAACGACCGCGTTTGTAACGCTCGGGGGACAATATGCCGGCAATCATGGATGACCCGTCCAGTCCGACCATCTACCGCGTCTCGGGTCAAGCCCCTTTTCCGGACCCCGGCAGACCGGAGCTCCCACCCAACGTCCTCCCTCGACAGGTCATCTTGCGAGACCGCCAGACAATCGCAACTGTCGTGCCATTTGCTTCTCGCCACCAGGTCCCTGCGTCTCTGCTTGCCTACCTCTCGGACCAGTTCGCAAAGGAAATCGAGGGCGGCGACACCTATCCTATGATAGATCCCATGCCTCTCGAAAAGTTCTCCGCCTACTGGTTCCAGAATTTCGGTGGCATCATGTTACTCGGCCAGATCGAGAGCGCCGCCGAAGTCGTCGAGGACAAGGACTGGTCGAGGGAGTGCCTGGGCAGTTTCTACATCAAGCCCAACTACCCCGGCCGAAGCAGTCACGTCTGCAACGGCGGCTTTCTCGTGACGGATGCCTCGCGTAACCGCGGTGTCGGTAGACTAATGGGCGAATGTTACCTGGACTGGGCGCCAAAGCTCGGCTACACCTACTCGGTTTTCAACCTCGTCTACGAGACCAACGTGGCGTCGTGCAAGATCTGGGACGCGCTCGGCTTCAAGCGCATCGGGCGCGTCAAGGGCTGCGGCAACCTCAAGTCGTACCCGGACCGACTCATTGACGCCATAATCTATGGGCGGGACCTGGGCCCGGCGGGCGGCGAGGCCGGCAGCGGCGAACCCCTTCTCGTGAGTGAAGAGCGTTTCGACAAGATCAAGTTCTACCTCAAGTACGGGCGCTACCCGAATGGATCTGACCGCGCCGAGAAAAGCAGGCTCCGGAGCGCCGCGACGCACTATAAGCTGCTCGACAACGACGTCCTCATGCTCAAGGACAAGGAGGTCATCAGCGACCCCGTCCGCCAGATGGACATCTCGCGCCGCCTCCACGAGGGCGGCGGCCACGCCGGCATCAACAAGACCACAGCTACCATCGCCGAGAAGTACCACTGGAGCCGCATCAAGGAGACGGTCTCGGATGTAATTAGGACGTGTGACCAATGCAAAGAAGCTGGCAAGACGCCATCTGTCCAGAATCTTGTTGTTAGTTCCCGACGCATCAACGTGAACGCCGGTGGCGCAAGTCCCTTGTCGCAAATGTCCCCCATGGCGGCCCCTGGACCCGGAAGTGTCGAAGAGACCGGCAGGGTCCTGGATCTACATACGCCTACGCATAATGACCTGCCACCTCTAGTCGAGTCCACCAACCCGTACGCCCACGCCAGTGACATTTCGTCCTTGCTAAATCCGCCTATGCAGGTGCCGCAAGATCCCGGCTTGCCGTCCCACCATGATCCCATGTTACACAGCCAGCTCCATCACGACTCCGCAGCGACGCTGGCCTCTCTGCACGAAGCCGTGGACATGTACCACCCCATAGACCCTCAGATCATATCCCAGTCCACCCATCATCAACCACAAGCTCACCATCCTCACGCCTTCAGCACCTTCCACCCTAATGACGCCATGCACTCTAGTCCGCACTCCTCCCACACCTCACTACCCGGCCACGAGCCCTATAGCCCGCACGACGCGCACCCCGGCTCCCTTCACACGTCCATCTCATTTCAAGACGAGATGCACCCGCACCATCACCCCGGCGCGACCCATCACGACCCGGACTCGTTCCAGGCGCTACTCCACGGCGCCGTCATCCATCACCACCACCAGCCGCACCACCACCACGTCCACCACGAAGACCCGACCGATCACCAGAACCAGGTCGACCAGGACGCCGTAGACCGCGACCTGGACATGCTGATCAACCACGGCGACGACTCGGAGATGGACATCGACATGATAGTAGGCGGCCACGACCACGACCACGACCACGACCACGACCCTAACGCTAAATCGGACGACGGGAGTGCCATCGAAGGCAGGGCAGCTGACAAGGATGCCACGACCAAGCGTAGCAGTATCTACAATGTCGTCTTCAACGACTGCCACGGACCGTGATGGCGAAGCGAGCGAGTTAGTTTCGTGCTGTGTTTCGGTTTGTATTTATTTTATTTCCATGTAGTAGCTTGCATTATGATACCTTGCGGTTGCGTTACCAATCCGGGACAGGGCGTGGGTTAGGTAGGGTACGGAGTATTCGGGAATAGGCGGGACAGTTCATGATACCAGAAGATTTGCTAGACGTCACGTTCTAGCACGTATTCAATTGATCGGCTTTTTTTTTCATTCTCCTTCATGTCCTCTATATCTTGCATGCCGCCATACCTAAAATCTAGCAAGCCGTGCCTTTTATCTAGGTATCATAAGGTACCACCACCGCCTCCCAACGTGCGCCCCCCTTCTTCATGCAGCCGCGTTTTCCTCGCCATATCCCCCCGTTCACCGTCGTGGCATACCTCTCCCCCGTCCCCTGAGCGCCCTCTGCGCCGCTCCCGGGGGCAGGGCCTGGCCGGGCGCCTGCGGCTGCGCGCTCTCCTCGTTCCGGATGGTCTCGTCGACGCCGAGGATCAGGCAGCTGGCCTCGGTGGCGGCCTGGATGGCGTTGATCTTGACGAGGGAGGGCTCCCAGACGAAGCGCTCCATCATGTCGGCGACGCCCTCGTTCTGGAAGTCGACGCCGGCCCAGACGCGGCCGCGGCGGTGCTCGACGCGCAGCCGGTTCAGGATGTCGGTCGCGTCGAAGCCGGCGTTGTCGCACAGCTGGCGCGGGATCACCTCGAGCGCCTTGGCGAACGACTTGATGACGCCCTGCTGCTTGTGCGAGACGGACGTGTCGGCGAACCGGTGCAGGTACGCCGACACCTCCATCTCGCACGCGCCGCCGCCGCCCACGATCATGTGGTTCTTGATGGCCCGCTTCACGATCATGATGGCGTCGTGCAGCGAGCGCTCCACCTCGGCGATGAACTGCTCGGCGCCGCCGCGCAGCACCAGCGTGCACGTCTTGGCCTCTGGGCAGTCCTCGAAGAAGTTGAAGCGCTCGTTGCCGATCTGGCGCTCGTCGAACGAGCCGCAGGTGCCTAGGTGGTGCGGCTGGATATCGGAACACGTGGATTGTATGGTGGCGCCAGTCGCTTGGACGACTCGCTCCATGTCGTCGGACGCGACACGGCCGGCGCAGAACACGTCGCGGTCGGCGAAGTACTGGGTAGCTAAATCTCCGATGGGGAGCTTGGATAGAACCACCTTCGCACCCGTCTGGTAGACGGCCTCGAGCTTCTTGTAGATGATCTGCCACTCGGCGTCCACGATGGCCTGGTACTCGGAAACCTGCTCGACCCGCACTTCGGCGTTGTCCTTCTCCGCCTTCAGCTCCAGCTCGACGTTCAGGCAAACGATCTTGGGCTTCGTGAAGGATTTGGGTTGTTGCTCGAAGCCGGCGTAGGAGAAAGTCTTCTTAAAGGCTACACCGTTGACGAATAGAGAGTCGGTTAGGGAGCCACCGGGAATCTTCTTGATACCGATGAGCTTCTCGTTTAAATCATCTTGATCTAACGATAGGACAGCGTCGACAACCACTACTTATTGTTAGTCCTGAGAAAGGGAACGTTAGAAAGTTTACCAGAAATGTGACATACTTTTTGTAAAGAACGGGGTATCTTTTTTGATCAGCTTGCTCGTCATGGCGGTGCCGGCTAGTTTCCCTAGTGTCTCCCGCCTGCTGGCCTCGTCTGTTCTAACAGCAATCTCCTTGATCTTGTTGACCGCCATAGTCGAAGCTCTTCGTAGGCCCTTGATAATGATCTGAGAACTAACACCTTGCTCGACATGTTCCCGAATCTCCTTCAGTATCTCACCGGCTAGGACGACAACCGACGTCGTTCCATCTCCAACTTCAGCATCTTGTGATCTGGCAATGTCGACTAGGATTCGAGCGGCAGGATGTACAATATCGAGAAGCTGTATGGAAATTAGCTTTGTTCTGCTTCACAGAGGACCCGTGGAGTGAGCCGGACCTTCATTACTGTCGCGCCATCGTTGGTAATGGTCTGCCTGCCATTTTCGTCCACCATTAACAAATCACCACCGTATGGCCCGAGGGTCGACTTGATGGTTGCCTGAACGGCTAGACAAGCATTAATATTGGATATGATCTGGCCTTTTCCTTGGGAAGTGTCGGTTCCTATGTCTAAAGTCAACGAAGGTCCTGCATTTTTTACGCCGACGAGTAACTCTCTACTCACCCTCTTTCAGGACGATAATGGTGGGGGTCTGGCCTCCGAACGACATTTTGGCGGTAGGCAGTAGAAATGCGACGATGGTACAGGGAAGACGGAGAAGATAGCTGATATTCCTTGGGTTTCGTGATACGAGTTGGTGAGTTGGGCGCTTCGAATAACAGCCACTTATCTTAGGCCTTGTTGACTTTGTATCGACTTTGTATCGAGTGGGAGCTTTCGAAGCTTCAAAAAATTAATTGCAGCCTCGCAGGTGGTAAGGTGGGTCCAGCAGAGCACAGACCAAACTTTTAGTTTTTTATTATGTAGTATTATACCTGTTATGCCAATCACACCGATAATCACATACCTTGTACTTGACCCCGCACTAGTTAGGCGTTATTTAATATGACAGCTACCCCTTTTTCGCTAGAAGGGTAGATTTATTTCAGGGGTATCTACTTCGTATCAACTCCGATTCTACCACTTGAACTCGAACAATCCAGCCTTGACAACGTCTCGTCTCAGTCTATGCCAATTCTGAGATGATTCAAAGTAATGTTTTAAGTAATGGTGAATTATACATGTATTCTTGACTGACCTGTTTATTTTTATAACTACACCTAACACTAAACATTATCAAACACTTTTCATCTACGAAGTAGTTCGACTTCTAGGAATAGCTGCCTTTGCTAAGAGAACTATGTAGACCATGCCACCTTCCCACACCCCTGGGTTACAGGGAGAGTTCTCGCAACAGACGACGTCCCATATCGGCTCCGAGCCTGTCAGGACAGTCCTAGGAATGGAGAAGTGGAGAAGAACAAGGCACGTATCATGAAAGATTCTCAAATGAGACGGCGTTTATGGGAGGTGGCATAAGGCCGATGGTAACGATGGATAACTCAAGTCGTAAGAGTATTCTGGCACTTCTTGATTCCGACTAATGTAAATTCAAGCGGATTATTCTTTTACTAAAAACTCGAGAACTAACCCTAGGTTACATCTCCAACGAAATGATCCGCGCGTTTTGGTGACTTCGATCTGAGAGCGAACCTGGCGTTAAGTCGAAAAGCCGAACTTTGCGGGCTACCTTGCGGGCTAGTTGTCCCTGAATCTTCTCCATCCCCTTAACCATATAACCTAGTTCTTTCCTCGCACCAGCATCCTGGGCACTGGAACAAACACGTTTCTGGATGACACCAATCTCCGACCTTGTAGTGGTAGCCTTTGAGATATCGACAGGCCTCATCCGAGAATGGGAAACTCTCACGCACGCGTTCCCAGTAGCTCTCCTTGCGAGGTTGGTACCTGTAGCAGTCGCAGCAGAGACTGGCCGTGTTTTTGCGTTTTCTAGAGGCTTTTTGGGGCACTAGGACGCGTTGGAGGCCGAGCATCCCCGGACACCCAGATATGAGATTCGCATGGTGCCTGCCAGCAGAGGGGATTCGCCAAGTCGTCATGGTGGAAAGGCTAAGCAGCTGCTTGCAGGTAAGGGCTAGGAAAAGCTTTCCGAACGGATCAGAATACGAGAAGATAAGAAGCAGAATCTCATTTGGGAGTCTCAGTAAATCTGAATCCTGGTTGTTGGATAACGGTGTCTGACGAAGCTATGTAACATGTAAGTAGGTTGTCACCGGTAGGACGAAGCAAAACTAGATAAGCTATGTAGATTGAAATGGATTTTTCTTTCTTACCGCTTGAGGTACGACGAAGTTACACCACTCATTGGCACCGTGGAGTCTCCGACATGCCCATAGGTCATTATAGTAGATGGTGGGCGACGGCATTCTGTTTCACCACGACCGCAAGAAGCTCCATGGGGTTTAGGGCTTGAATTGGGAAATTTCGACTGATGGGTCGCAAAGTAAGAAAAGTGAAGTAGGAAAAAGGAATATTTGATGTTTCCAAGAGCATATTTACGCAGGCTGCGATTGATAGAAAATCAGCAAAACGCAAATATAAACACCTTTAGGTATGCACCTAGGTAGTTGCCTAAGGTTACCCTGTGGGGAAGACCAGTACCTGGGATACAGCGCTCAGACCAGACGAATTAGCGCAAACCAATAGGTACCTTAAGAAATCCTTCTTGCTTCTGCGGCATCTTGTTTCTAACGGACAGCAAGTCTAGCATCGCTTAGTAAGGTAAACTTGCTGGCACCCCATCTTATCAATTTGTATTGTTTTCTATATCTCCGACTTGTAAATAAGCCTAGGGCAATTTCTTTCTAAACCGGCCCGTCGTCGTCTGCTCAGACCGCTCAGCGCCGGGATCCTACTCCACTTCTTCCTACCAACCGCCCGGAACAGCTCCGAAAACAATAGACAGACACCTTTCAATGCAATCTAATCTAGATATAATATGCTTCCGAATGTCTATCAATACGTAATAAGTGGCTACTGGTTGCTAGTTCTCGGCAACGAAAGCGTTCCTCCTAATTAGACCCTTACACTGTAGAATCGTCATACCAGTGCAGTACTTCGTCGGTGAAGATACAGAAGAGCACTATTGTGTAATCAAAACATCGAACTCAAGGATGCTAGACTAGCTCAGGGCGCTATTTCAAACCCCGGCTCTGCCTTTGCAGTTGATATTGTCAGCGCCCCTATAAATGCGGCTGGTCGATATTTACCGTTCTTAGGCCATTAGTTTCACTGTTATAGCTTGTCCTTGATGGAGCTAGCAAGAAAGGAACATATATTGGTAATAGGGTCATATCGTATGCCTCTGTGTCTACCTAGGTACCTATCTAGGTAAGTTCCTAAGAAAGCTGGTTACAACAAAACTGCTAAGCATGACAAGCAACCCTCTCGCGTGACATCCGACCATAGAGCTTTTAACAGCTTGAGTCCGGATGCAGCTCTTAACAGAGAACGATAACTTCGTACTTAGCTAGCGTGCGGAAGGAGATGCAAAAACAATAATAATCAAGCTGGAAACAGCGAGCTGAGAGGTGCCTTATTTTGCTAACAGGTTATCCTCAACGGTACAGCTCGCGCATCTCTGGCTTCCGCAATCCTGGCAGCAGGGATTGCTAACCACGAGCATTGGACCATGGTAGCATTGACACTAAAAGATCAGACAAGCATTCAATATGGGTAGATCAGGCAAAGCGCTTACACAGAACCAACATGAGCCATGGCCTCCGCCACCAACGCGATAATTATGCGTCTCCGGAGTATTTATCGCAATACCAGCAGGCTCAGACGAAAGCACATCGTTTTTGTCTAAAGGATCATCCCGCTCTCTTGTTTTCACGGTGTTGTTATCACTAGGTGCAGAAGGGGAAGACGATATCATATCCTCTTCGTCCTCGGGAGCGCATGGCAAGACTGCCAGAGAGATCTCTTCCAGATGATGCGCCATGTGCGAGATTGCAGCGAGGCCGCCCCCGGTTACAATTTCAGAGCAGAAGGGACATGTCTTATTGTCCCATTCTGGGTGAAGAGCATGGCTAGTATGAAGATGATCCATCCACTCTTTCCGAGTGGCGAAGGGTATGTGGTCACACGAACAAGCAACCTGACAACATATCCACGGCCGTAGATCGGTAAGTAGATGTCGTCTATACGACCTGAGTAAAGTTTAAACAAAGTAGGAAGGGATTGAACTTACTTCCACGCTCTTATATCCCGTTTCTCAACATATTCTCCACAAGCAATGCATGGGAAACGCTGACCGATCTCTATATCGACTGGAAGAGGTGGAATTCTTGCCCTTGTTAGCCCGTCGTCGCCATACGAAACAACGGTAGCGGCATAAGAACTCGTGGCTGGCAAGCTGGTTCCCAAACCGGAATCCTGGAATACGGTTCCTTTATCAGCGATCCCGGGCGCATTTACAGCACTACCTTCATTATATGTAGCTTCTCTTCTCTCTTGTAATCTCGCCATGGAAGTTGCATTCGCTCTACCCAACGCATCGGCTAAATTAGAGTTGCATTCTGGAAATTTCGTGCGTACTCTATCGGCGAAATATACCGCCAGATCCCAAGACGGCGAGGCTGTAAGAGGTGCTAGTTGGTTGTTTATGGGATGTTCTAGTACCGGCTCTTCTAATCTCGGACCAAGATCAACCAAAAGTTCAACCTCGTCCATCAATGTATCTATGATATCGGGCAAATATTCGTCATTGCGAACGTAAGGATCGTCATCGTCGCTTGTGTCACTTCCGCTATCTGAGTGGCAAGGGATGTCGAAGGTGATGTGTGTGCCATCTTCTATGACTACCGATGCAGTTTGGAATATGTCTTGTATCTCGTCATCGTGTCCTGCTGATAGGCGTACCGAACAAGCTACCAATATGTATTTAGCTCAATTTATTGAAGTTTTAAGAACTAAGACACTTACTCCTTTGTAGTGTGTTGCATATATTGACTAGTATTCTGATGACTGAAGCACGGAGACGTTGAGACGTTTGGAGAAGGCTATCAAGCTTGCCGTCTGGGACATTGAAGTCATGAGCCCAGATAGCGTACCTTGTATATGTACTCTGTAGTCGACGATGCAAAGGCTTTGGCAAGGCCTGATCGTCGAGTAAGTCTCGTATGAAAACTTGATAAAGGTCGCGGCCTGACTTATATAGTCGAGCTATAATAGCACTATGATCTTTCTCAGGCTCTTGCTGAACGACTTCGAGTTGCCACCGATTAACTCTATCGGATCGCGAGGCGGCAGTATTGCCTCGATCTGGTCGAGTTGTCTCTGACATAGGGGCGGATGTATTGTGGGTGAAAAGAAGAGCAGGAGTCCGGGAGAACGCTAGATATAAAGATGCTATAGCTCTTCCATTCTTCTGTGATGATTACAGGGAGCTTTCTTACAAGTACAGTATACCATTAGTCGAGGAAGGCTCAGAGTCATCACGTGAATCATGCTTGACCCCTCATTCCCTGGTATGCAGTGATACCTAATGGAAGCTCAGCTGTCCATTCTGGTCGGCGCTTACCTTCCTTTATCGTTTGCTCTCCTGCTTGAATATGTTTTCCGAGAGAGGAAAAAACCATCGAGGTTCGCCCAATATTAATTCGCACGAAGCATGGCGGATCCGGTGTCGTTGGCCCTTAGCATTCTTCCGATTTGCCTAACTTCGATTAAGGGGCTCGTTCTATTACACTCCAAATTAAAAATCTTTCATCATTCCCAAAAGGAAATCACTAGGGTTAGAAGGAAACTTGCAATACAGGGAGATTGTTTTCGAGACGAGATTCATCGACTGCTGCTCAAATTGCTCGATCATGATGTTATTACCTCCATGATGAACGATGAGAACCATCCCGACTGGCACTCCACAGATCTTGAATCGAAAATCGCGCTCTACCTTACCGAAAAGAACCAGTTATATCTAAATGCTGTAGAAGAGTGGCGCGAGACAATTGCTAGTCTCTTGGATCAGCTACCTGTCGGTGACGTACCTAAGAGGACGGTAGGTATTTACGATTCTCTGTCGTGTACTAATCACACAAGAAGTAGTGAACTAATACAACTTACCTAGGTATCACTTTCGGCTACCTGTGACGCCGTCACGATTGTACTGAAGAAGAAAGAATACATCGAATTGCTTGAGTCTTTGAAAGAATCTTGCGCAGAATTGAAAAGGATACGAGAAATGGCCGAAACGCTACATAGACACCCCGAGATAAAGGGTTACCTTCCACTAAGTTAAACCACCAGGTTAGAACCACCCCATATAGGGATCACCACTTTTATATATAAAATGATTATTTTCGCAAGCCTATATTTAATTAATAGAAATAGGTAAAAATAAATAAGCTTGATATTTATATATAGTAAATGTTTTTTAAAATATAAAAAAATATAATTTAAAAAAACATATTATTAATAATAAAATAAAAGTTTAAATTTTAAAATTTTATTTTTTATATAAATTACTAGTAATACTAATAAAAAAAATATATAATTAAATAAATATTATTAAATTTAAACTTTAAATATATTTAATTAAAATATATATAATATATTATTTTAAAAAGTTTTAAAATTATTAAAAGTTTTTATAATTACTTATTTAAATATATAGTTTTAATAATATATTTTTTTATATAAATTTAAATATTAAAATTTTAATTATATAATAATTAAATTAAAAAAATAATTATATATTTTTTAATAATATTTATAAATATTTTTAAGTTTATTTAATTTTATAAAACTAAATTAACTTAAAAATATTAATTTTACGATTTAATATAAATTTTATTTATTTTTTTAGTAATTTATATAAAAAATGGAATTTTAATTTTTAAATTTTTATTTCGCGGCTAATAACGTGTTTTTTTTAAATAAAACACTTTATATAACTTAAAAACTACGTTTATTATATAAATAATAAAGCCATTTATTTTTATCTATTTTCATTAATTAAATATAGGCTTGCGAAAATGGGTGTTTTATATGTAAAAATGGTGATCCCTATGTGGGGTGGTCCTGACCTGGTGGTTTAACTTACCATCTGTATACGCAGTCATTCGAAACATGTCTTCATCTCTTCATGACCTACTACAAACTAGGACCTTCTGCACTACGAACAACCATTCGGATCATAGCGTTAAGCTAGTATTGAACCCAGCAAGCGAGGGAAAGCCGCATGTGAATTTATTCTTCGAGCAGGTGTCGGCAAAGGGATCTATCGTTCGAAGGTATGTCCATACTTCTATTTACCTAGTTTGATATATCCTAATAGCGATTTCGTAGGTTCATGCAACCCATATACGCAAGCTGTAAAGATTCGGCATACCCTTGCCATCTAAATAAATCGAAACAGCAGCGTATCTCCGATACACACCCAAGTCAGCAGACTTCATTAGTTCAGCTTGTCACTTCTCTGTTTAGTTGGCGACAAGAAAACCGCGAAGAAGAAGAAAAAAAATATGAGAAACGAGAGCAACATGAAGATGAAGACGAGCATGATGCTGATGACTTGACCGAGGCAAGAGTCCATTGTAAGAGATTCATTTCAAAACCATATGCCACAAGCCCAGGGGTATCACCTCCTCCCCTGGGATACCTACGAATCCAGCAAAACCAAAAGCTAGTCCTATATCATGGTCTGCAGGGCCTAAGTGCAAGTTGCAATAACCTCGATTCAAGGACCACAACATCCCTGATGGAGACGCTCAAACTCCCTGTGTTTGATGCTTTCACGGATGAGGATCGTGTCAAGTTAGGGGTTACTCTGGCTAAGTCTATGTTAAAACTTCGTTCGACACCCTGGTGGCCTGAAGGAGAGACACTCAACCAAGTCCATATATTCAAAGACAGCAATGCCGACATATCCTCATGCCTCGACACACTACATCTCTCGATGAAGTTGAAGCCAACTTCCTCAACGCCCGGGACTACCAGATCGGCCCCAACGCCCCAAGGAGAAGTAGGAAGCAACCCAAGTTCTCCGCTTGCAGAGTCAGTTCAATATGCCATGAACGACCACGGCATACGTAATCTTACCCTATACGGCCTGGGCGTCGCTCTACTACAGATCGGACTATGGGAGCATGTGCCTTGGGAAGATCATGTACAGGTTCGCAGGAAAGTGGCGCGGCTCTCTCATCTCGGGAAGGGGTATCGTGACGCAACGAAGAAACTGATCTATTGCGACTTTGGTCTAGCCATAGAACAGCTAGATGATCCACAGCTCCAGTCCGCTATTTTCAGCCATGTAGTGGGCGAGTTGGAATCGATTCTTGGTATTGCATAGCTTGGCGCTGAGAGAAGATGATATATATGCCGTGGTATAGGTCCTAGGGGGTGGATGGAGTCCTGGGCTTCATACGAGGAAGGCATCGAGAGGACACCTAGGGTCACGGAGTTTCCGGTCTACCCGACTGAATCTTACGATATTTATGCTTTTGAATTATTATCTACAAATTCTCAATATCTAATGGTATTCAAAAGGATTTCATGAGACCTAAATTCTCTAGTAGCGGACGGTCTGTAAACGCGACCAGATACGCGCACAGCCCAGGAAATAGTCTCTATTGTTACCGACGGCCTCTCTATTCCAGTACGACCTTGACGCTCATAAAAATACCTAGTAGTACATGAACTCATACATCGAAATGTCATGGGTGCGTCTTATTCGGCTCGTTGACGAGAATTATCAGGAACATTACGGTCACAGTCACCCCGAATATTCATAAAAGTTATGAATTTCATTTTAGGTACCTATTCCACAAACAGGGAATTATCTCGGACCGATACCTAGAATACGGTGTCCCATAAAGGTTAAACAGAAATAACTCGAATTACCCGAGTGCTTAAGTTTTAAAAGAGTTTTTATGTCGGTGGTTAAACTTTAATTTTAATTAAAAAAGTAAAAAATACGTATTTTTAATTAAAATAAACTTATATAAAATTAAGGTTAGTTTTATTAAATTTAAATATTAAATTTAAATATTAGGTTTAAATTTTAAATTTAAATTTTAAATTAAAATTTATTTATTTAATTAAATATAATTAAAACGCCTAAATAAATTAAAATAAGTAATTTTAAATATTAAGTTTAAAATATTAAATTTAATAACTTATATAAATAAACATATATAAATTATTATATATTAATTTTAAATGTTAAATTTAAATTTTAATTTTAAATTTAAGTTATTTTAAAAAACTTATTTATATAATTAAATATAATTAAAACGTTAAAATAGTTTAAAATAAATAATAAATTATATTTATTATTAAAATAAAATATAATATAAAAAATTATAAAAAGCTAGAATTTTTTAAGATTTTAATAATTAGAAATTTAAAATAATTAAATATTTATATATTAATAAAAAATTAATTAAATATTTTAAGTTTTTTAATAGTTAGTTAATATATATTTAATAATAAATAACACGTTAACTAGGTTATTTATATTTTATATTATTTATAATAAATTATTATATATATTTAATAAATAAAATTTTAACCTTATTATTTAAATATTTAAATATTTATTTATATTTTATTTATTTATATTTTATTATTTATTATTTTTTTTATAAGTGATATATAGTATTATATATATTATAAATATATAATTACTTTTTTTTATATAACTTTTAAAAAAAACAACGTGTAAAAAAATATTTAAATATATTAATTTTTATTATTTTAATTATATTAATATATTTTTATTATTTATAATATATATATTTAATAATAATAATATTTATTATAATATTATTTATTATATTTATTATATAATAATAAAAAATATTTAATATAATAATAAAAAAAAAATAAATAATATTTTTTAGTTTTTTTTTTCCTTAACTTTAGTTTTAACTTCTTATATACCTACTTTAACTAATAGAATTTTATAAAATATTAAATATTATTTTTAAGTTTTTTTATATATAGATAATTATAAAAATAATATCATCGAAAAAATTTCTTATATTTCTTTTTATAATAATGTTTTATATTTAATTGTTCCCTTATTTAAACACTAAAATTTTCCTAGAACGATTTTTTAATTTTAATGAAATTTATTATTTTATTTGGTTATTAAAAGTAGAAGCGAATTTTTAAACTTAAATTTAAAAAACTTTAATATATTAAATAATTAACTTTTATATAAAAAGAATAACTTAATTATTTATATAGATTTTTTAACTTAAAAAACTATTATTATTTATAATAAAATTTATTATATTATTAGTTTTATTTAAAGGTTAAAGTTTTATTATATTATTTTATAAAAAATAAATTAATAATTTAATATAAATTATATATATAAATATTAAAAAATATTACTAAAAAAAAAAAATATTAACGTTATTAATAACTTTTTTAATATTATTTATTTTTAAAAAAATTTATATAAAATTGTTAATTATTTTTATATTATTTTTTTTCTTATATTAATTTTTATTTTTTTTACTATTAAATTAATTTTTACTTTTACTTAATTAATCTTTATTTTTATTTAATTAATTTTTATTTTTATTTAAGTAACTTTTAATTTTTTTATTAATTATTAACTAGTTTATTATATTTTTTACGGTGTTAATAAAAGTTTTAATATTATTTTTAAAATATATTAATTATTTTATAAGAAACTTATTTTTTTTTTAATTAAAGTTTCTTTAAAGTATTTTTTTATTTATTTTATATTCTTAATTTTTTATTTAAAATTAATATTAATTATAAAATAAAAAAAGAAAATTATTACTTTTTATATTATTAAACTTGTTTTAATATAAAAACACCGTGTTTTTTTAAATAAATTAATATTAACTAAATATTATAAAAAGTTTAAATTTAATTTATTTATTAGTAATAAATAGTTTTATAATTAAGTTGATTTTAATAAAAATAATTTAGAATTTTTATATAATTTTAATTTAAATACTAATATAGATAAATTTAAATTTAATATTATTTTTATTAATTTTATTTATTATTAACGTTTTATTAATTATTTTAACAATTTAAATAACTATAATAATAATAATAATAATAATTTTAATATAAATTACTTTAAAAAGTAATTTTAATTTTTATATAATTTAAATTAAAATTATAAAATAAAACTAAATATTATATTTTATTTTAAGCGATAAATTTTTTTATTTAATAATAACATTAAGTTTATATAATTTTTTTTAATATTATATTAAGTATATTTTTTTATAAAATATAACGTTAAGTTTAAAACTATTATAAAATATAATAAATTAACATTATAACTTTAATTAATTTCTTTATTTATAATTAATATAAAATTAATATTATTAATATTTCGTTTTATTAATAATATAGTAATTAATAATTTAAATATTATAAACTATAAGGAATTTTTTATATAATAAATTACTTTAAAACCTATAAAATTTATTAATAAAATTATAAATTTATTATTAAAAAACAATGTTATATTTTAATTAGTATTTTTTAATATATTTTTAATTAAAAGTTAAAATATAATTAAAACAAATAAATAATAACATTATTTTTTAAATAAATTATTTAATAATATATTAATAGTTTTTATTTTTTTATTTTTTTAAATAAATAATATCTCTTACTTACTTTTTATATATAACATTAAATTATAAATAAAAATTAAAAATGTTATTTATTTTTTATTTAAACTTTTAGTTTAAAAAAATTATATAATAAAATAAAATATATTTATATTATTTATAAAAATTAATATAAATTAAATAAAAATAAAGCTTTTTAAATGTTTAAAAAGTGTAATTAAAAAATTAAGTTATTAAGTTATAAAAAAAGTTTTTATTAAAGTTTAAAATAAATGTATATAAATTAAAAAAATAAAAATATAAATTAAAGAAATAAAAATATTAAAAAAAAAGGTTTTTATTTATATTTAAAATTAAAATTAATAATATTTACCGTTTTTTAATTTTTTATTTATATTATTAGCTATATATTATAATTTTATTAATATATTTAAATTAAATTAAAATTTTAAAAGTATTATAAATTATATATTATTATTTATTTAAAAAAATTTACGCTTTATTATTTTAATAAAAATAATATTACTTGGATTTTTATCTTTTAAATTTATATCTTTTAATTAAGATTTAATTTTAAAGTTTTTTTTATTATTATTATTAAAAATTTCGTGAATAAATACGGCTTTATTTAATTTTTTATTTTTTTTAATAACAGGCTTTTTAATAAGTTTAGTTTTTTTAATAAATTTATTTTTTCTTATATTTTTAATAATATTACGTTTTTATTTAGCTTTTTTTATAGTAGTTTTTCTAGTTAAAAACTATTAAAGTTTTTAAGTTAATTTAGTTTTTTAGTTAATAATAAGAATAAATATTATTTATAATAATTATTTAGAATTTTTAATATTAAAAATTAAAAAAAGTAATATAAAAGTAACTATTAGTATAAAATATTAATTTAAAAACGTGCCAGTTTTATATTTTATTTAAAAGATTAAATTAAAATTTAACTAAATTATAATACGGTTTATATAATAAATATATTTACTTTTAATAAATTTTAACCATTTTATATTATTAATTAATTTAAAATATCGCTTTTTAATAAATTAGTTAAATAATAAATAAATATAAAAGAAGTAATTATTTTTTATTATTATTTTAAGTAAGTTTAATTTAGTATTTTTATTTAAAAAATACTAGATCTTAATAAATATATTATATTTTTATAAAAATTAAATAACTTTTAACTTTAAATTAAGTTATAAAAACTTAAAAGTATATATTTAACTAAAAAAGTTACATTTAATTTATTTTTTTAAAATTAAAATATCTTTTAAATTAATTAGTTAAATATTATATTTATTATATTTTAAATTAACTTATTATAAAAGTTTTTATTTAATTTATTATTATTATAATACTTATATTTATATATTATTTATTAATATTAATAATAAATAATACTAATTAAAATCTTTGTTAAAATTATTTTAAGATTTAGTTTTAAATCCTTAAAAATAAAAAAAGTTATAAATATTTAAAACATTATTTTTATAATATTTAAATTCGTTTAAGCTAAAAAAATATACTAAAATAAGTATTAATATATTTATAAATTATAATATAATGTTAAAATTAATTTTAATGTAATTTTTTACATTAATATAAAAGATAATAATGGTATTTTTAAACTTAATAAATTAAAAGTTTTTATTAGATTTCTTTAATAAAATAATATAACTGGTGAAATTAATATTTAAATTTATATTAAAAAACTTTTAAATATTATTTAATTTAATAAAAGTGGTTAAAAAGTTAAATAAAAATATAATAAAAATACTATAAGTAAAAATAATAATAAAAGTTAAATATATAAACGATAAAAAAAATAAATAATATAAATAATAATTAAAAAAATAAAATTCGTTAAAAAAAGAAAGGATATATTTAAATATTTATTATTTATTTATAAAAATTAATTTACTAAAAAATCTTTTGTTATTTATTTGTTATATAAATAAGCGAAATTTTTTTTATATAAGAATTATATTTAAAGTTATATTTAATAATAATTAATTAAATATTATATAAATAAAAAAAACAAAGGAAAAAAACTAATTAATTACTATTTATAATTAAATTATATAAATTAGATAAATTTTAACGTTACTTAATATTTATTAAAGTAATAAAAAATATAAAAAAAAAAACTTTAAAAAAAATTTCTTATTAATTTAATTTTATAAAATAAATTATTTAATTGTAAATATTAAAAGTTATATTATTAGAAACTATTTAATTAATATTTTTTATATATTTAAGTTATTTATAATTATATTTATATATTTTATATATATTATTTAGTGTTTTAATTTTATTGTTATTTATTTAAAAATTATTAAATTTATTAGATATTAATTAAATATTATTATTATTTAACTATAATTATATTAAACAGTTTTTAAATGTTATATTTAATTTTTAAAAAGGTTATTAATATTAGATTATTTTTATATTTTTAATTTTATATTTACTTTACTTTTAATTTAATCATTTAATTATAATAATATTATATAGTTTTTATTTATTTTATTTATTAGTTAGAAGTTTATTAATATTAAATTATTATTATTTATTTAATTTTAAATTAATAATTTATAAGCTAGAAACTTATAAAATATATTATTTTAATATTTTATTATAGTATAAATAAGTTTATTTAAGTTTAAATTTTAGTTTAGTAAAAAATTTAAATAATTATTAGTTTAACTAATATTATATTAAATATATACTTAAATATATATATAAATTTATTATTATTATTTATTATAAAGTTTTAGTATTTTTATTAAAATATAAATAAAAAAAATAATTAAATTAAAACTTTAATATATATTAAGTTAAATATTAATATATTTATATTTATTATTTATAAAGTTTTAGTATTTTTAATTAAAAAATAGTAAAAAAAAATTATTAAATAGTTACTTTAATTATAACCGAATAATATATTTAATTATATTTTAAGTTTATAAATGTTTTATATTTATAAAAATATATATTTATTAATAAAAAAAAAACTAAGACATTTAATATTTTAATTTAAATATAATTAAATATTTATATATATATATTTATTTTTACTATTTAAAAAGTTTTTATATTTTCGTTTAATTTTATAAAGAAAAGTTAATAGGTTTTTATTTTATTTATAGTTTAATAATATATTTAAATAATTAAATAGTTTAAAATATTTAATTAATTAAAATATTTAAAGTTATATAAGGTTATTATTTATAGTAAAATTTATATAAAAAATTATAATATTTAATTTAAATAAAACTTTGTTAATATATTAAATAAGTTTATATTATTTATTGTTATTTTTAAATAAACGTTTAATATAAAGTAGGTAATATTATATATTATAAAATATTTATAGTATTAAAAAATTTATAATTTATATAAGTTTATTATATTTTTAAAAACTATATAATGTTTTTAATTTATAATATAACAGTTTAAAGTTATAACGTTAAATAATTATATTAAAATATTATTATTAATTAAATAATTATTATTATAAAGTAAGTTTAAATATATAAATTTTAATAGTAAATATTTAACATATAATAATTTTTTTTTAATATAAATTTTAAGTTATAATATATAAACTTAAATATTAAATTTAAAATTAATATTAAGTTTAATTTTAATTTTAGTTTTGGTTTTAATTAAAATGTTAATTAAAACGTTAATTAAAATATTAATTAAAATTTTAACTAAAATATAAACTAGAATTTAATAATAATATATAGTTATATAAAATATTTAGTTTTTAATTATTTAATTATTAGTATATTTAAAGTTTTAACCATTATAATGTTAATTAATTAATTAAATTATATTAATTTAAATTTTAAATCTTTAGATATTAATATAATTTAAATTTTAATAATAGTTTTAAAATTAATAATTTTTTTTATTTAAATAATTAAAACTTTTTAATAGATGTATTTAATATTAAATAAGTTTTAAAAACTTTTTTAGTTAATTTAAAAGATAATTTTTAAGTTAAGAAGTTTATATTTAAATTATATTTATTTATAAACTTAATATTAAATTATTATATATTATAAATTATTTAAAACTATTAAAAAGTTATTTAAACTTTTAATAAATTATTTTTAAAATAATGTTAAATTTATCTTATTTAATATATAGTTAACGATTTAAATATAGTTTTTTAGGAATAATTTTTAAATTCTTTTTTATAATAATTTAAGATTTTTTTTTCTACTAATTTAAATAATAAGATTTATTATTTAAATTATAAAAAATATTTTCTTTAAAATATAAAAATGGTTTTTATTTATTATATTTATTCCTTTATTATTAAAAAAAAACTAATATTATTATCTTATTAATAAAAAATACTGTTAGTTTTTTATAATTATTTTTACCCTTCTTAATTAAAAAAGCTTTATTTATTAAAAAAAAAGTTTTTATTATTAAACGTTACTTTTAATATAATAATAAAACTTAATATTAATTTAAAAATTAATTAAATAACTAGCACGTTTTATAAAAAAATATTAAAATATATTATAATAATTATTAATAATTTATATAATGTTATAAAAATTTTATTATAATAATTATAATTTATATTTAATAAAATATATATTATATATTATAATAAAAAAAAACCTAAGATTAAGAATTTAATTTTTATATTAATTTATTAAAAGTTAATAATAATAAAAATATTAAAGTAATTAATAATAAATAATTATTAATATGTTAATATTAAACTAAATAATATATTTTAAAATATATAAAGTAATAAGGATAAAATTATTTTATTTAATATATTAAAAAATATTACTTATATTAATAATATTAAAAAGAAAATAGTAAAATATTTAATTTATATATTTTAATTTTAAAACCTTTTTTTTATGTTTAATAAAATTAAACTTAATAATAATTTAATAACCTATAAAAATTCTTATAAAAATGTTATTAATATATTTTAATAAAAAGATTTATTTATTAATCGTAATAATTTTTAAATTATAATAAAAATATAAAATCTTATAAAAATAAATGTTAAAAATAATAATTTTATAAATATTAATAACGATTTTATAAATATTAATAATATTAATAAAAACATTAATAATTAAAAATAAATATATATTTATAACTAATTAAATAATATAGTATATTATATTAATAATAATAATATTAATAATAACATTTTATAAATAATTATATTATTAGTTTTTTTTTATTACTAAAAAATTAATTAAATAATATTAAAAAAGTTTAATTTATCTAAAAATTACTTTAATAATATATAAAAAATTTAAATTATAATAAAGTTAACTAAAAAATTATTATTAAAAAATTAATTAACAATCGACTTTATTTTAAAGTAAAATTTAAAAACTATTATTTTAATATATAAAATCCTAGTTATTTCCTAGTAATATTTATTAAAATTTTACCATATAGTTTAAATGGTTTTATTTTAATAAAAAAAAAAGCTTAATTAATAAAAATAAATAATAAAAAGAATTTTAATATTAAAATATATAATATATTATTTAAATAATTTTTTATAGATTTTTTATTATTAATAGATTTTTATAATTAAGTTATAATTAAATTATAATAACATAGTGTTATAATAATAACTAATTTTATATTTTTATTTTTTATATTTAATAAAATAATTAAAAATAATAGTAATAAAATCAATAAAATTTAAATAATAAAAAAATTATTTAAAGAAATTAAAAAAATATTATAAATAATAATTTTAAAAAAGTTTTTAAAAACCGGTAAAAAACTTAAAAATAAATAAAAAATTAATAATTTATATATATAAAAAATCTTAAATAAACTAAATATATTTAGTTGCTAGTAACTATTATTTAATAAAAAAAAGATATAATAACAAGAAAAATTAAAAAGTTTTATAGTTAATATTAAACTTTTAGTTATTTAATATATTATTAATTTAAATAATTTATTATTACCAGTATACGTTAAAATAAAAAGAAAATTTCGTAGTTTAAAATATTATTAATAAATAAAATAAAAATTAAAATAACATTTACTTAATAAATATTAAAATAAATTAAAAAAAATTAATTAAAATCCAGTTATTTTAGTTATATAATTTTATTAATATATTAAAATATTTTTAAATAAAATTATTCATTTATTTACTAAGAATAAAACTTTTAAACCAGTTAATTATTATTTTAAAATAATAAAGATTAATTAATATAACGTTTTTTATTTTTATAACTTTTTATAGTTTTTTAGTAATATTAATATAAAAAAATTACTAAATAATTTAATAATATTAAAAAATTAAAAAGAAGTTAATAAATTTATTAAATAAATTAACATATATTTTTAAAAAAATGTTAATTTTAAAAAGTTTAAATAAAAAAAAATAATTTTAGGTTTAAATTATTTTAATCTATTAGATAAATTAAAAGAAAATTTAAATAAATTAAAAGAAAAATAAAAAAACGAAATTTATTATATCGCCACGTTTTCTTAAAAACATTATTATATTATAATATATTTTAAATATAATAAAAATAAAAATAAAATCTTTAAAAAAAAAAACTATTAATTTAAAAAAAAATATTAGTTTAACTAGTTTTAAACTATAATATTATATATAATATTATAAAATAACGTTTTATATTTAAAATAAAAATTAGTTAATTATATTTAATAAAATAAAGTAATTATTATAATTTTATATTATAATTATAACTATATTTTTATTTTTACTAAAAAAAAATTAATAACATTTATATATTATATAATAAACTATATAATAAAATTTAAAATATTAATAGTTAATAAAATAATATTTATAGTTATTAAATTAAATAAGTTAAAAAAGTAACTTTAATTTATTAATATTAATAATATAAATTCTAATAAAATAATTTATAATTTAATAATAAAAATATTAAATAAAATACACTTAGAAAAAAAACTATTAGTAATTAATATTTACAACTATATATTTAAATATAATATATTTTATTTTTTAATAAATAACTAATGTTAATTATATTATAATATTATATATTTTATAATATATTAACAATAAAAATACCTAAGAAAGTTAACTTTTAAAATATTAAAAAATAATAAAAAAATAATCTTAAATAAAATAATATTAATTATAAATAATAAAGTAATATTATTTATATTTTAAGTATATTAATATTAAAGTTTAGTTTTTTAATATTTATATTTTTATAATTATATTTTTTTTATTTAAGTTATTAAAAAGTTTAAAAAATAAATAAAATATTATATTAAGTTTAAAAGCTTATTATATATAAGAAAATATTATTAATAAATTTTACTAAAAATAAGTGTATATATTTTAATATTATTAAATATTTACTTATTAAACTTTAAAAAAAATAACATTTATTATTAAACTTTAATAATTTAATTAACTTTATTTATATTTTAAGAAAAGTTCTTATTAATTAAATGTAATATATTATTATAAATATAAAAAAATTTTAGTTAAAATTTTTTTTTTTATTTTTAAAATATTAATTATAATTTTAATTTTTTAAAAAAATCTAAAAATAATATTATTTTAAATAAAAAAAACTAGGGTGGGAAGTTTAATATAAATGGTTTTAAAAATCTAAAAAATAATTTTAATAAAAAAAAATATAACACTAATAATAATAATAATAAAAAAAATAAAAATAATAAAAAATTAAAAGATTTTAAAATATTTTATATCTTTTTTTGTAATATTATATTATATATAAAAAAGACTTTATAAAAAGGAGCACTAATATTTAAAACCAGTGTAAAAAATATAACTTGTTTTTTTAAAACTAAAAAAAATATAAAAATATTAAATATTTTTATAATATTAAAACTTAATTATTTTTAGTTAATAAAAAACGATGTTAATATTATTAAAATAAAATTAAATAAACTATATACTTACCTTTTTATAGTTATAAATAATAATGTTAAAATATAAAAAAATAACTTAATTTAATTAAATAATATAAAATTATAAAAAATAACTAGTGAATTAAATTAATAATTTATTAACTATTAAATAACTAGTAATATACATAGTAAATAAAAAAAGTATTAATTATTTTAAAATAATTAATTTATAAGAATAAATAATAAACTTATAATAATATATTATTTAAAAAACCAAATATTAAATTATTAATTAATAAAAATTATAGTTAATTTTAATTTTAGTTTAATATAAGCCGAATATAGTAAAATATTAACTGTTTAAAAAATTTATAATAAAAAATAACTTATTAATATTAATTTAATTTTTTAAAAATTAAACGAAATTAATATTAAAAAAGTTATTAAATTTAATAATAATAATTAGTTTATAAATAATAAGCCCTAATTATATTATTTTCTTAGTAATATTAATAAAATAAAAAAAAATAAAGTTATAAAAATAATTATAAAAGTATTTTAAAATAAAAAAACTTTAAATAAAATAAAAGTAATTATTATTTTAAAATATTTAACGTTTTTTTTTTAATAATATTATAATATATTTAATAATTAAATTAACATTAAATAATTAACTTAAGTTATTTAAAAAAAAAACTATAATATTAAAAGATGTTAATATTTTTATTATAAATAAATATAATATATTATTTAATAAAAGTTTTTAATAAATTTACTTTTAATTTTAATATATATATAACTAGTTTAATAAAAACTTTAATAAAGTTTTAATTATTATACTTTTTAAAAACTTTATATAATTTAAACTAATTAATAACTTTTTATTATTTTATAAAAAAAAATTTACCAGTAAAAAAATATTAAAAAAATTAAAAAAATTGTTTAATATTAAAATAATAAACAAGTATTATTTTAATTATTAACTTTAAAAGAAATTTATATTAATAATTATTTTAATTTAATAAATAAAAACATAAAACTTAAAATACACGTTATTATTAAAACGCTTAAAAAATAATAAATAAATTAATAAAAATATATATTTATTTAATTTAAAATTAATATAACTAAAAGATATTATTTTTAATAATAATATAAAAGTTATTATATTATTAAATAATATATAATATTTTATTAATTTATAAGTTATTATAATTTTTATAAAACAATAAAATTAAATGGTTTATATTTTTTTTTTTTATTATAAATTAAAACTTTTTAATAAAACCGTCGCTTTATAAAAAGCTTTTAAAATAATAAATTTATTAAATATAAAAATATTAGTGTATTTTATATTTATAAAAAAAATACCAGTATTTTTAATAAAAAACTTTTATTAAGGATTAAAAATAATAAATAATATAAAATATACAGTTAAATTTTTTTTATTAAATATCGATATAATTACTTAACTAGTTAAACTAAATATTTTAATATTTATAAAATTACTTAAAGTAATTTTTATATTATTTAAAATTATAAAAAGTTTTTATTTAAATAATTTAAAAAAAGGATTTCTTTTAATTTTCCTAAAAATAATTAATGTTATAAATATAATATTAATAATAATAAATAATAGATTATTTAATTAAACAGGTTTTATATTAATATTAACTTTTATTATAATAAATTATAAAATTTAAAAGTAAATATTATAAAAAATATATTTTAATTTAATAGAAAAATAATTAATAATTAAAAAAGCTGATTTTATATTTATATATATTTAGTTATTATAAGTTATAAAATTTAATAATATTTATTTATTATTATTAATAAATTTAAAGTAATATATAAAATTATATTTATTTGTAAAAATAAGGTTAAAAATAAAACGTTTAGATAAATTAAATAAGAAAATTATAGAAATATACTATAAAAATAAATAAAAAAAATATAAACATTTTAATAAAATAAAAATACTTAATTTTAACTAAGAATAAAAATTTAATATTATTATTTTACTTAAAAAATAAATGTATTTAAAAAGTTTTTATAAATTAAATAACATTTAAAAATAATATTATATAAACTTATAATAAAAAAAATTATTTATTTATTATTTTTTTATTTTAAAAATAACCTTATTAAATTTAATTTATATATAATATAAATAGATTTATTTTATATAAATATTTACCTAATTATAAAATAAAAATAAAAATAAATATAAAATAATAATAAAAATATAATTAATATATTATATAATTATATAATAAATAAAAATAATTTACTTTTTAAAAAAATTATATATAAATGTTAAGTTAAAAATAATATAAATAATTTTAATAAAAAAAGTTATAATATAATATATTAAACTTATTAAAATTATAAATAATATAAATAATTTAATATTAAGATTTTAATATATAAATAAAATAATATATATATTATATAACTTATATTATTATATTTAAATACTATAAAAATAAAACTTTTTTAATAAAATAAAAAAATTTATTAAAACTAAATGTGGAAATAATTTAAAGAAAGTATATATTTAATATTAATATTATTAAATAACATTTTTTTTATAATAGTTTTAAAACCTTAAAAATACTATTATTTATTAATACTTATATTAAAAACTTAAACTATAATTAATTTAATAACTTAAATTATATTTTTTTATTATTTATTTATTTATATAAATTATATAAATTATTATATTTAATACGTTAAATATTTTAATATAATTATAATAAAAAAATATTAAAATAAAATCTAGATTTTATATTTATTTTATTTCTATTATTAATAATTTTTAAATAATAAGTCGAGGAAACTAAATTATTAAAAATACTAACGTAATTATAATTATAATAATTATAATTAATATCTTAATTATTACTTTAAATATTAACATTAATAAATATATTATTTAATTTAAAATAAAAATAATATATATAATTTAAACTTTTAAAATTTATTAGTTTTATTTTAAAAATATTATTTAAATAAATGGTAATTTCGCCGTATAAACTTTAAATATAACCTTAAAAAAAACTATAATATATAATTTAACTATATATTTAAAAATATTATTTTAAGATATATAATAATAAATATAATTATAATAATAAATTTTAAATATTAAATAAAAATTTAATTAAATAGTTTTTTAAACTTAAAAATAATTAATTTTATAATCTAAACTTTTTATTTTAATAATAAACTTAATATAATTTTAATTTAATTTATTAACTGCTTTTTTTTTAAACGTATTTATATAACTTTAAACTTATTTTTATTTTAATTTATTTAATATAACATTTAAATATTATTTAATTATAAAATATTTATTAAATTATAATTTTTATTAAATTAAATAATTAATATTATATTAATATTTTTATTAAACACTTATTATTTTTATATTTATATATTTTTTAACTATTAAACCTAGTTAAAATATAAATAAATAATTAATAAAAATATAAATAAAATTAATATTATATAAAAATATTTTATTTATTATATTAATTATATTTATAAATAATTAAATAAAAAATATATTTATAAAATAAAATATATAATTTATATTTTAAAAAAACTATTTTTTATTTATATTATAATATTAAAAAAAAATTTTAAACTTATAAAAATTTTATATTAAATAAAATATTTAAATAAAAATAATAACTTAAAAATTTTAAAATTTAACTTTTATAAAAATAATAATTAAATTAATAATATTATTATAAATTTATTTTAATATAATTTATAATTATAACTAATAAAAAATATAATATAAAAAATAATAAAATTAATTAAAACTTTTAAAACTTAAGCTTTTATATTTATTTAAAAAAAAAAAAAAAACATCGGTTTTTATAAAAATTATTATATCGTGTTTTTTTTTTATAAAAGCCCGCCGCTTAAATAAGAAAATAAAACCTTAACTATATATTAGTTTATACGTATTTTATAAAAAGAAGATAAAAGCTAATTAAAAAAAAAGTAAAAGGGCGGGAGGGGGTGGGGGGTTTAGGGGAAGGGGGGGGGGCTTCGGGGCTTTTTTTTTTCTTAAAAAAAAAAAGAAAAAAAATTTATTAAACTTTAAATAAATTATAAAATTATATAAATAAAAGTTATTATATATTATTTAAGCTGGTATTTTACGTTTAATAATATATTTATATTTATATATATAAATTAATATATAATAAATTTATATATTAAATAATTATATATTATATATAATATATTTTTATATATATAAGTTTTATTTATATAATAAAACTTATAAAATTTATTATTTAATATTATATAAATATAAATTTATATATAAATTATTATATAAGTTTATTAATATAATAAATCTTTTATTTTTATTTGTTTTTTATTATTAAAATTTAAAGTTTATTTT
Organism: Hypoxylon rubiginosum; assembly: GCA_902806565.1. Classification (NCBI taxonomy): domain Eukaryota; kingdom Fungi; phylum Ascomycota; class Sordariomycetes; order Xylariales; family Hypoxylaceae; genus Hypoxylon; species Hypoxylon rubiginosum. The sequence goes on along the minus strand of CADCXA010000031.1, from coordinate 1,597,695 downwards.
TTTTTTAAAATATTATTTTATAAATTTTAATATTATTAATAATTTTATAAATATAACTTAAATATAAAATTTTATTTAATTAAAAACTTTTTAATAATATAATTTTTAAATTAATATATAATTTAATTATAATATTATTTAAATTAATAAATAATTAATAAACTAATAAATAAATAAAAAAAAAATTATAAAACCTTATTTTTTTAATAAAAAAACCTTAATATTAACTAAAAAAAGTTATATAATAACTTTAATAAATATCTTTTATTATATTTATAAATAATTTAATAAAATAAAAACTATATAAAATATAATTTATATTATTATTTTTATATTTTAAAAAGCTATTTAAAAATATAAATATTAATTAATTTAAATAAAAATTAAATTTAATATAATAATAATAACTAAATATCTAATAATTAAATAAGCTTAAGCCTAGCGTAGTTTTACACACCTTAATACCCACCCCGGGGTTTACATATTAAAATTCGAGTTATTTCCATTAGAGCCCTGTGGGTAACCAAACTAAAACAGGTCCCAAACCCGTCAGTGTCTCACATCATATCATATCTCTGATTTTCCCTCCTACCTTATTCCTACCAACCTCTATTTCCAAACTGTCTGCCACACCAGAAATGGAAATTATTGCAGCTCTAGCCTCCTGGGGCCTATCTTCCACCTGTCAGAACACCTTTGGAGATAGCTGGCTCGGAAGCCTTTGTCATCGAGGAATCTGTCAGGACTTAGGTCTTGTTACACAGACCTTAGCCCTTACTATCCAGGAGGTATCATGACCCCTGGAATAGCGATATCGGGTGTTTACACCACCAGGGATATCGGAGGCGGAGCTCCCTGGCCTGATAGGCTTCTTTGTCCATTGTTCCTGTATATACCAAGACGCTTGTAGCTGTTAGGTTTGTAGCTCCTCGTGGAACAACGTTGTAGTTACCCTTATTGCTAGAACGGTCTCGTGACAGAATCGACACGAGTGAGCTTAGCTCACGGCTTTCTTCTACTGCTCAAATCTATCTCCCAGGATCTGTGGGTTACACCAATTCGACAACGCGGTGGTCCAACCTAGATGTTCCCGATGTAAACATCGTTGTCGTCTCTGGAGTTGAAGACGACGTCGCCACAATTGTGAGCTGTTTTCAGAGAACCCCGCAATTTGTGTCAAGTTAATCGAAGCACAGGTAAAATATGCGAACGAGAAGAACTTGCCTTCTCTCGCGCAATCGGGCGGCCACGGTGCCATAACGACAGTGGGGAAAATGCAAAGTGGTATCGAAATATGGATGAATCGATTGAGCAGCGTCGATATTTCTGATGATGGCGACACAGTGGTTGTTGGCGGTGGCACTTTGTCCAAAACCGTCACGGATACGCTGTGGGCCGCCGGAAAGCAGACAGTGACTGGGGGGTGCGAATACACCAGCGTTTTTGGACCAGGGGTCGGAGGTGGTCACCTGTTCCTCTAGGGCCGCCATCACCTCATCTCGGATCAGTTCGTCGCACTGAATATGGTATTGGCTGATGGAACGACGCAAACGGTGGACGAGAACTCCGACCTGTGGTGGGCAGTGCAGGGCGCCGGTCACAACTTCGGAATTGTGACTTCGGCCACCATCAAGATTTACGACATTCAGTACCGTGACTGGGCTTATGCGAGCTTCTTGTTTACAGGTGACAAGGTTGAGGACCTTTATGACAACATCAACAAACACTTGGGCACGCAATCCGTGGACATCATAAATTACTCGTTTTTCTTCAACTACCCTGATGTAGACCCAGCCAAGGTATGCAGTCCGTCTCCTCTGGCTCGGTTCAAATATCTAATATTCCATATAGCCTGTCATCATGTTCTATATCTTGCAAGAAGGTGTCACTGCTGTTGACACAACCTACACTGCCCCTTTTCAGGAACTTGGGCCTATTATGACCGACGCCGCTGGGGGAAGTTACACTGACTTGCCGGCATGGACCGGCAACGCAAACGAATCGCTGCCCTGTCAGAAGGCTGGGCTAGTAAACGTACGCTTCCCCATCGACCTGGAATCATACAACGTCGCCGCCCAGTGGAAGGCGTATGACCTCTTCGTATCCGCCACCCAGCAAAACACCGCCCTCAACAACTCGCTGTTTCTTTTTGAAGGGTACTCTCTACAGGGAGTAAAAGCAGTCTCCCCGGAAACTACCGCATTCCCTTTCCGAGGCGATAACCTCCTTCTCGCTCCATTCATTACCTACGCGCCTGCCGGTCCTGACCTTGATAGGGCTGCTGCGAAGCTCGGCAATGACCTTCGCCAGATTCTATACGAAGGCACTAACAGGAGTGGGCTGCACACGTATGTCAATTACGCATTCGGAGATGAGAAGACGGTGAATTGGTACGGCTACGAGCAATGGCGCCAGGAGAAGCTCCTAGCGCTGAAGAACAAGTACGACCTCTTGAGGAAGTTTAACTTCTACGCACCTATCGCGTAAAGGGGCGGCCGATATGTATGAAGGTAGGTATCTACCTCAAGCAACTTCGCTTCTATAAGTCAAATTTCAACTACATATAGCTAGAATTTCCCATCATACGGGATTGGAAGTAGCCTTTTTGGCCATCTTTTGCTCAGCCCCTTTCTTGTATTAAGTGGCGCATGGGATTATTTCAATACACCTCTCAAGAAACTGGAGGGTACATGTATTGCTTCGTTCTAATGAAATATATCGATTGGTTATGTTAATGGATTGACTTTATGCGCCCAAGACGGCCTAGACCTTGTCGCGGATCTATCTATTTCTTATAAAGGTGGTTATTGCAACTATCACGAATAATCCATCATAACGAATCTCTCCCAAATTTTATCGAATTAGTTCTAATGAAGTTCAAAGTACAATTACAGGAATGAAAAAAACCACCGGGGCACCTTCTACTCAAGAATCGTTATCCCTTGAGCGTTTGCTCCCGCCATCCCCTTTAGACTAAACCTCTGGATGGCTTTGGCGGTTCCCTGTCCTCCAGAAATATCCATCACAGTAATGGCAGCATCTGTACTGCCGTTGCCGGGCGAGAGCGCGTAAAGGAAAGCACCAGAAGCCTTCAAGTCAATGAAGCCCGGATCACCGCCAGCGGATAGGTCTATTGTCGATATAATGCTTGCGTTGCTCGCACTCATCTCGATAATGCGAGGCACTGCCACGTCTGTGACGAAGACGCTTCCGGTAGCAGGCGCGAACGCAGCCCAGCAAGTCGCCTTTTGTCCTTCAATAGTCTGCTTACCGACGACCGCTGCTTGTCCGGTCTGAGTATTGACAGACATCACTACAGCACCGAAAGACGCATCTGTCGCGAAGACGGTTGCTGTACCGGGGATCACCTGCGACCCGAACAAGACCGCCGTGCCTGCGGGAGAGGTTCGTGAGTCCGCCGGAGCTGCAGCGATTTTTACCGTCCCTCTACATCCTATACTTTGCTCTACGGCCAGCATAGACATGAAACCCGTCTTGTTCACCGCGGGATCTCCCTTGACCGTAGTGAAGAGAGTCGACTCATCCTCGGAAAAGAACGCTTGCGACACCGTATTCGTTGGGCCTACGGGTGGTGTCGACTGGCCGAGGTCGATGGGCCTGAGGGCGTCCATGGCACCAAGGCCCGTCTTCGAGAAGGAAGCACACGAGATTCCCGCGACCGCACCGCTGGCCCCCACGCAAGCGAGCTTGTTCTTGATCGACGCTGCCACGGTATTCGGGAACTCGGCCGGGACGGCCGCCGGTTGGCCGACTAATGTTAACTTGGTTGGATCGTTCTTCGAGATTGATAACATGCTCAGCGAGTTGCTTCCGGCGTTGACGGCGAATATGTGCTACTCTCGGTCATCAGCATTGTATAGGTGCCTACCTAGGTAGGTAGATAAGAGAACGTTAGTCAAGTAAAACTCACGTTTCCAGCTATCGTGAGCGACGACTGGCTCACGAGGGCATCGGGCTGTGCCGGTTTCATTGTGGTGCCATCTATGGTGTTAGAGCCCGCCCCGCCAGATGGTGTAATTGTGCCTGCGGCGAGGGCACCGTCTTCGTCGATGGGCAAAGCGACGACTGCGTTGTTTGCATCATTCGTGAGAAGGTAGACAGCCTTTCCGGTGGCTTTACATGCTGACTCGGACTGTCCATAATGTCGCTGGATAACATGGCCTACGATGCCCTCGACTAAGAACAAAAGTGCAAAGATATTGGTCTTCATGTTGAAATCTTTAACAAGGAGCTGGAAAGACACTTGCTTGATCGTGAGGTTTCGCCCGGGACCTGCGGGACGTACGATGACAAGGACAAGGAGATAGTAATAATAAGATAGACTTGCTCCTGGCAGAACACAGCATCATTCTCGTAACTGTGAAAGCAAGACATCTTATAAGTTATATACCCATCCCATTCTAATCCATCCAGCAGCAACTACATAGTGCAATACTCCTAGCCTTACGCCTCGCAACTCCGTGTATTGAAAGTTGGAATCGAGGTTTCCCTTTTGGGAAACAGCAGTTGACAGATCTGAGCCCTTGGTGGATTGTATGGGCAATATGGGGTACTTGGGGAGTTTAAAAGGGGGGATCCTATCAGCGCCATTGGTAACCCCTCTTTTCTGGGTTTGGTCCAAAACAGGGAGGATCGTGGTCATGTTGACGCTGATTGGGTGGCACCCAAAATGTCCTCTGTAATCAGGCCCTGAAACTATTCATACTAGTATGAGTATTACTCGAGTAATTACTTTTACTCGCCAAGACTTTATATACTTATCTAAGGTAAGGAAATAGTTCGCTGTTCGAATCGTAAGGTAAGAGTAGTTTATGCTATTTCTATTGGTTTAATATAACTTCCAATATTTGGGGTAAGTAAATCTTGGCGAGTAACGAGTAAATATACTGTAGCATGAGTAAGTCAAGTAGGGCTAGTACTACTCGGATGAATAAATTACTCCCGTATTCTTTTTAGGGCTTGCCTCTAAGGCGAAACAAGTTTCAAGGGCTACCTACTAGAAGCCCCTGGGAAGGATCAATTGATTCAGCGACTCCCATCAATCGCCAGGGTTCTCGTACAGCTCTTTGGAATCGTACTATTTCCTAATCCGGCAACGAAAATTTGTCACGTAATATGGCAGAGTTAACCCCTGATGCTCAAACGTCAGCTCTCTACTAGACAGAATCCATTTCTCGCAACTTTCTCGCGACTAGACAGGACGACGTCCTGTTACACGTGCTTAATTATTGTTGAGCATAGCGAATCCCAAGCAATGCTCTTATAAGATGTTGAAAAAAAATGTTTATTTTCTGATAATTACGAGCAATTCTGGTGGAAAAGACTGCACCGGCAAAAAGGGCCCTCAACTTTGCAATGCTACAATGTATGGACATTTATATGCGACAGCTCCTATGTTCCCCCACCAAAACTCACCCATTCTAGTAGGCTATGAAAGTCTCAAAATAAATCGCAAAATTATATTTATTCTTGTATGTTATAGAGATTTGACCGAATTTACGTCCTAATATGCGGCAAATTGATACGTGTCGGAGCGCGTCAGATGAGATGCTTGCCCGTTTGTCATTGGAAACTGGAGCAAATACGCATAGCTGTTGACTTCTGACACCTAGTCTTCGCTATTACTAATAACTACTCTGCATCTTGCAACCTCTACCCTCTCGCCGGATGTGGATGATGAGATCGAGACTTGTACCTCATTACTGTCAGTAGGAAGCTGTATAGCTACTGTCCTGAGTGAGGATAGGCTTGCCGGTGCATATCCCAAGGGAATTTCGAGATCCAACACACCCAGGATTGATCGCCGAGATAGAAGACGTTAGCCGTGGCTGTCATATCGGGCGACTCTGAGGTACTGGGAGAACTGAGGTTACGCATCAGAAGACACTTTTCTTCCACGAATTGGTCTAGTTGAGCGAGTGAAGTGTCGTATTATACAGTCGGACATAAGCCAGCGCCGACCCGTATCTTTCGCAATGTCTAGAAATACGTCACTTTGTTTGGAGAAGTGGAACTCTAGCGGTGCAGATGTCCAATTCCTACGCCACATTGCTATCTAACAGAGAAAACTCGGAAAAGTGAAACATGTCTTGAATGGAGCGCCACCCCTTCAGTAGACAGAGTTTTGCACTGGCCAGGGCGGCAGGGTGGGTGACACCCTTTCAAGTGCTGTCTCGGCAACATTCGGCGACTTAGGCTAAACAGTGGTGTAGCCGGGGCACTTAGTTACCATGGAATCTTAGGTACCGATATGGAGCCGATGCATAAGTGTTGTAGTTGCTGTCAAGGCTACAGAAAGACTATCTAGCGGTACCATAGATAGGCGCAAGGACTTGCTTATGTACGTATATTGTGGCAGTGAAGCTCTAGTACGTAGATAGAGAGAAAAGCAAGGGAAAATAATAGCAACGATTCAACCTGCTATCAGATCAGATAGCATATCCAGGGGCGAGTATCTATGGGTTTAAAACTGAACTCTCTAGGAAATGCCGTTACATCGAATCGATCCCCTATCTGATTTCCCACCTACCCCATCCAGCCTACTTGTACAATACTCATAGTGCTGCCTTCGGGGCGACACACAGACTCTACTACGTATCGCGGGTCTGCCCCCTTGAGAACACGCTCATACTCAGCAGCAGTTCGTTCCTGTGCGTTAAAGATAGTCGCCATGATGGCATCCATCTGAAAGCCAAAGCGACCCGCGAGGTCGGTGGCCGGCCGGTCCGGAAGCACGTATTCGTAAATGAGAAATTTCGTACCCTTGCGCATAGCCGGCACAATATTCTGCAGAATACGGGTTGCGTACTTGTCAGCCCAGTTATGCAGGATATAGCGCATCACGAACGCGGCCGGTGGTTCCGTGGTCTGCGGCGTGAAGAAGTCGTGCTCGACAAACTCGACGCGGTCTTTGAGATCGCCGGGCAGCTGCGAAGGTGCTTGCGATATCATATGGGCAAGGTCTTGGACGATGTAATGCACGTGCTTTGTATGACGCGCAAGGTACTGGCTAATCTGACCATTGCCGCCCCCTATGTCGATGACCTGCGCGCCAGGCTGGTCGATGGACGGCCAGTCAAACGACGCCAATATGTGTCGCAGATCCCAGGATTCACCTTTGGTAAAGTAGCGCATAGCTCCGCCGAAGCGCTGGGCTCTCTCGGGTTGGCTTGCAAGGAAGGCAAAAATAGGCTTGTTGGTCTCGTTGAACATGGAGAAGGCGGATTGGTCGGGCTCAGCTACGTCCTGTTGGTGTTTCTCCCATACGTCAATCAGCCTCGACGACGCGGGTCCGAGTTCGTCTATTTCCAGGCCAACCGCATCAGAGAAGCCCTGATCCGTAACTAGGCGCCGAGAAGACGCGGTATGCCTCACACGCTGTGTCTCCAAGTCTTCGGTAAATACATGGCTGCCCATGGCTAAGCGAATGAACCGTCGACAGAGGTCCTCCTTAAGGCCAGATGCGGTGGCGATCTCGGCATAAGACGCGGTGCCGCCAAGAGGCACCGCGTTAGCCAGCTTGTAATGATAGACAACTCGCAGGCCGAGGGCATCCGTCCACTATCTCAACGAATGTTATTTGTATTCTTCCGGAGCTCTCTGAATAAAAATAGCATAGGTCACTACTCACGCTGAATGCGCAGTCCAAAGTAGTCTGCGTGGCGCCTCGGCTCAGTTGCTTGAGCTCATTGACGTCGTTGGCAAATGCCCAGCGCTCATCTTGGAGCTCATCCGGCAGCTGATCGAGCGTGTCGTCGTCAAATGACGGGCAGGCAAGATTTTGCGCCTCGAGGTAAGCGTCGAGCTTCTTCGCCTGAGCGAGAATGCTCTCAGCCATGGAGGTCAAGGACGGCATTTTGTAATAGGCTAGGACCACAGGTTTACAGCGGCAACTGGCTTCGTAGGAATGGAAACTGAAGCTGCATGGTCGTGCTCAAGTCATAGGGATACAAATGGATACCTGTGGGTTAACAAACTAGTGGGCGTGTAGCTACGCCACCTACCTAGGTAGGTAGTATCTGACGTGCAGACTCCAAGATTGTATGTACCTAGGTATATTTGATCCTTTCGGACCCGAGGAGTCGTAGACTCTCGTCAGATCCCCATCCAATTGTACGAAGGGCATGCTGAAGTGTCACCGAGCTAGGGACTTTGTCTTCACCAATCAATCATTAGGTCAGACCTGATCGGAAAATCTATACATCCTACATAAAGCTATGCATCGATTTGTTAAGCAGGTGGAATAAAAAAGTCCTTAGTTCGGGCAATGTTCTGCCAGCTAGCCGCAGTTCTGACGTTTGTAAGTGGGAGGGTTATACGACGACACCGCAGACGAGCTTAAATTGTGACTATTTTTGTGCTACGGTAACCAAGCTCTAAGTAATTGACGTTTGGATATGTCGTAAAAATATACCTATCTTCAACCATCGATACAACGGATGCAGGGTGTAATTTCGTCTCCCTGGCCATTCTCTCGACAGTCGAGGTCAACGCCAGGGTCTTCTTCACTTGTATGCCCGTCATGTATCCACTCTTCTGCTTTCTCATCGGTCGTCGGATCGTATCTAAGACTCACACAAGCTCTAATAAACCCTGTTATGTCTATGGCAGGTACTCATCCTGCAAGATAGCGGGGCTAACAACTTACGATCAAGAGCCATACGACGATACTGACCAGTTGTGGTTCAAAGCAGTGATGTCAACGGCTTGCCGAGGGAGGGACGCGAGATCCCGATGAATCGCATTCTGCGTTTAGCCGCCGCCAAGCGAGTGACGGCGGCAAAATGGTGTTGAGTGGATGTGATCTCCTTTTTAATTATATATATAGGTAGGTATATGTAATGTTATATATGATGTATATCATATGGTCAGCCATGTAATATTCCTATCTGTACTCGATTGGGAACCAATTTCATGAATCTGATTGGGCTGCGACTTGCTGGATGTCTCAGTGGCAAGTTCGATCCTTTGTTTGGTAGTGTTGAATCAAGGTAAACTATGAAAAACTTCCATCGCAGCGCCCGATGATGATGGCGGCGCACACAGAGCGGATGGTATTATTATTCATCGGCCTCACACAAGGGATAGCTGGGGGCTCTCAAACGCCAATCCGAATCCCGAAAGTAGGCGCCGGGACTGGCGGTACGACCGCGCCCCTCGTTCCACAAGGCGAGAGCTAGGTGGGGGAGAAATCAGTGGATGGACTTTTTGGTCCTGGACATCGAAGAAGAGCTACTGAAATGCCTCTGTCAATAATAAGACAGTGTCGTGGGTATTAACGTTGTGCACGCTACAAGGGGTCGCAAGGCAACGGGTCGTCACTTGCGCGAAACGATACGGCCTAGGGGCGTCCTTGTTTTTTTCTGGGCTAATTAACTTAGCTGGCTGGTATGATAGATGCTTCGACCTGCTCGACGGCTGGTGGCCGGCAGATGGAGAAAGATGCTACGCCATCCAACCCTCAACAGTACCTAGGTATGGACGGACACATTTGGGAGGGCTGACTTCATAAGCACGGAGCATTCTCGTGGCAATTCGGAAGAAGCAAACACTCAGTAGCTGCTAGTAGCTCACATCAGAGAGGGACAAATATACTTCATCCCTTAGCTATCTATGGCTTCAGACGGTCCACATATTATCGCTATCTCAGTTATAACAGCTTTGCCAGCGTGATCAAAGTAAAGTCGTCGCAAGAGTGTGGTTCAGAAACTTGGCATTGTATGTAGGTACCTAGTTGAGGTAGCCAGTCAACCAGCACCAGGCTATGACTCAAAGCTACATGAAATTTAGGGAAATCCCCCCAAAACTGACAATCTGTATGTCCTCTCTTGATGTCTTCCGTCCGCTGTGTCTGTACTACTTGCTCAAGCAACAGATCCTGATATCAGGCCCAGCCTGTCATTTTACGTTGCTCTATCTGGACCCTCATTCGCATCTTCCTTCCTTCCTTTTCTTCTCAGTCTCTTCAAGACATCCTTCGTGTACCTTATATATGTTCCCCTTTGTATACTTTGTCTTGCATTTGCCAGTGCCAGCAAGGGAGCATGGTGTGCGCGTTGTCTTGGTTTCCACTATTTCCTGACAAGGCAGGCACTTGAATGTAACTTCCCGCGATTCGCACATGATGTTTGCGGTGAACCGATTTCTAGGCTGCGATTTTTTCCGAGAAAGGTGCTGACTGTGGGATAACTAAGGTTAGTTGACCTCTAGATTGTCTTCAAATGCTCTCGGATGTATCTACCTGTTATTCTCGTGACAGTGACGGGTTTCCGGGAAGTTCTTAGTATTTGGGGATTGCTTGTCGTTATTGTTGGCTATTGAGAGGCAGTTTAACATCCATAGGCGACCGTCGTGAAGGCACTATTTATGCAAGAAGGCCACGAGGACTTACACTTCGATAGAAAGGAATATTTTAATGCCGACGAAGTTCAATAGTATGGTGCCAGTATTCTGCAATACCCGTAGTGTTTTGAATATTTTGTCTGGTGTGCTCGGTTACTCTTCGATGTGATGAGAATGCTCAAGTGGCGGGTTCCCATTGTGGTCTTGACTGGTATTTATACTAAAGGATCAAAGTAGCACGAAATTAATGACGCATTAGGTTGAAACAGAATTCCTGATAGTGACGCATTATGGTGGCGGCTCAGAGAGGTGCTTTGCTTCGCTGAGCCAAGTTGTTAGGCACTGCAGTCATGATGAATCTGTTGAACTACAGATGAATTAGGCCCCGCGTGTGAGTGATCCGAATATCGAGGCCATGACGTCTTCGAGCCATAATCTTGGAACACCTACTTAGTATTAGTCTGATATTGAGCCACTTAGGTTACAACTTGGTAATTGAATGATACACATCAGATAATCGAGTCACCAGTCCACAAGGTGGTTAAGGGGACTTCCAATGTTTTTTGATTAGGAGGGCGGATAAGTCCGTGTCGTACTCCAGACAGAAATCTATTACATATCTATCACAAGCAGGTACTTGAAATCAGTCGATACATAATACGTATCGTGTCCATGTAAATTAATTAGTTCGCTATCCAGCGTCTTCTCTTATACGGGGTTATATGACAATAAACACCGGGATATCAACTCACGCACTGAGACGAGGTGTGCAGAATATACACAGCCAAGCGTGCTAGAACAAAAGTACACAATAACAAGGGCGACATAGTTCTTACCTATGTAGGTCGAGAAAATCGTTCGAAAACGCTGGCTAGAAATTCCTTAGGAGCCGACGCCACCACGGTTGAATTACCCCTATCTCAACCTCTGCTAGTTCCTTGGGCTCTTCCAGGTCACGGCGCCTTCCGGATTGCAGATCTATTTCATCGTTCCGCCAGAATCTGGTCTTAAACACAAGTTTATAGCCAGCATAAATCACAAAAAATAGTGGCAACAGGATATACGCGTCAACGAAGCCGCCAGCATCCCATGGAGCAAAGTTAGACCAGCCCTGAACGAGGGCTAGAAATATGTTTGCTCCTAGACCAAAATAAGCGTTAAAGGGGTAACCGAAGGAGATGAATGGCAGATCCTGCACATGATAACCCTGGGCTTTCCAAGCTTGGCGGAATCGAATATGGGTAAGAGAAATGGATCCCCAAACCAAGAAGGTCGAAACTCCACTAAGGTTGACGATGTAACTATAAGCCTCGGAGGCACCGGTCGAGACGTTCATCATAGACAATGCGCCAAATGCATTTGCCACGGTGATAGCCGGGATTGGTACTCCTCTCTTGTCGGTCCACCCAAGGAAAGAAGGAGCCATTCTCTGTTGTGCCATAAATAATAACGTCCGCGATGCTATGTATATCGAGCTGTTGATGGCGGATATACAGGTAATCAGGATGAAGGCGTTGATAAGATGAACACCACCTTGCCAACCAGCATTTTGAATGGCAACGGTCATGGGACTTAATAGAGCACGGCTGCTCCCATTGACCAGTTGGGCATCATTTGCTGGGCATGTGAGGCCAAAAAAGAAAGCAGCACCCATGTAGATGAAAATGATACGCCAGAAAACTTGACGAATTGCTAGTGGAACGGCCACTCGAGGGTTCTTGGTCTCCGTAGCAGCGACAGCGATCGACTCGCAACCGGCGTAGAAGGTGGAACAAAAGACGAATACTTTGGCAACTCCGCGGAAACCTTCAACAAACGGACCAGGGTCATGCCAATATCGAAAGCCTATGGCACCCGTGCCGTGTATTCCGCCAGACACGTAACTATAAGTCGTCAGCATATTGATTAACACAGGGGTAGTTAGAGGGGCGTATATCTGAACTCACACTATCGAGAATATATAGAAAGCTACTAATCCTACAAGTTTGAAGAGGGCTAGCCAAAATTCGGCCTCCCCAAATGTAGCGACACCACAGAATTGAAAGAATAAGAAAGCAGTCTGTCACGGCGTCAGCGAGGTGGCTTGGGTATGACAAAAAAAAAAGGGATAAGACAAACCCATAGGATTAAGAAGTAACCCCATACAGGCACCTTGTCACTCCAAAAGACAAGAATGCTCGTCGTGGCATTATACTCGTTGGCGAGAACGGCGAACCAGATGATGAAGTAATTCCATCCAACCGCGACGCCAAACGCGGGATCTACCATTCGGGCGGCGAGCTGGGTAAAAGCACCTCCGGATGGGTAGAGAGTGGTCAACTCTCCGAGGCTCTGCATAATGCTATCTCTATGTTAGCAACGAGGTGATGCGCGTGTCCCTACGGGTTGTGGAATGCCAGTCACCTGAAAGCAATTATACCAATAACACCAAAACCAATCAAGAGCGAGGCCGGTCCACCGTTAGAGAGAGCACCACCGCTTCCAACCAGTAGACCAGGCCCTATGATCCCGGCTAAAGCCATCATGCTTAAATGTCGCGTCTTGAGGCCTCTTTTAACGCCCGAGGCTGGGTCAATGGAGCGGTAATCGTCCTGGTCGGTATCGCCATCTTGGACCACGATTGGGCGGTCGGGGTCTTTCGGACTGTCCATGGTCGGCGAAGGATTGTCTCGATGCCCCCGCTGCAGCAAGCAATAACTAGGGACTGCTTTGATGCTCGATACTTAGGCGGTCGGAATTATCATACACTCGCTGTTTGTTATTAGTTCCGGTAGTTTGAAGATTTCGGTGATCCATTTCAACAATTATCTCTGAAAATTGCGTGATCGATCGGTCGCGCCAAGCTATCGGCCGTACCATTTAAGCTTTTAAGCTTAATCTAGCTTAGGATCACTGCAGGTGATGAATTACATAAGTCTGCAAATCGCTTAGATCCTCGATGACGTTGATGCTATGGTCTTGGTTTATCTTGACAGGTCTTGACAGGTACGTAAAAACGTTGATATTCTTGCGGACAATTTATCCCGCTTGGGAATATGAGGACGTACATCAGCGACAATAGCCGCAGCTTCGGTTTATGACTGCCATTGGAATGAGTTCTAGAACAGCGCATGTTTGGCTGGACAGTTGTAAGAACCTGCTGAAATTTGAATTGTCGTGTACTGAGCTTATGTAATCAAGAAGCTATCGCTACGGTATCTGGCTATCTAGAAGTGGCCTTCTGCAGCGTGCGCTTATTCAGCAATTATGGATCTTTTCCGTAGGTCCCACCAATCAAGTATCCACAGGCGTCAATATCAGCGCGAAGCTTCTGTCGTAATCGCATGTCGCAACCTCCCTTCGCAATTTGGTCCAGCTTTCAGAGGTGGTGAAACGCAGGCGAAATGGGTCTGCACGCCATCTTATAAAAAATGAAATGGCAGAATGGGCATGACAGAAAACAAGCTGGATGATATTAAGGACCTGTTAATCGCCACTTTATGTCCATGCGTCTGTGCCACATCCTAAATCGGACTACGATAAAAGGGATTGCCTTGCCCCCGATCGGCGTCCGGGATGTCTATCCTCCTACTTTATAGTTACCTATTAATCATGATTGTTGATGTCTAAGTGGCAATGAACTTTTCGATATCGCAGTCATAACAGCCTCGGGCATGCTGAGTCTGCACCTCGCGCCCCTGTACCCGCATCGCCTCGACCATATCCATCTGAAGTACCAATAGGGGCACAGTCAAATCTTGTGAGGCGTAGGTGTACGGTACGACACCGAATCACCCTCCACACGCACCATTTCAATTCCTGGAACTTCGCCATGGCATTCCACCGACCGCACGTGGATACGTATCGTTCAACCTCAGCCGCATATATAGATGAGGCGAGAAACAACCCCACCCCTGGAAGGCCGAGAGCCGAGCGCCGTGCAACCCCAAGATCGCCGCTAGCTCCGACCTGGCCCCCGTAGGAACGCAGGATTCGTAGGAAGTCGGTGTCCGTATTCAGATCCTCGTTCGGCAGATGGTTCATCGAGAAAAGAGCGGGGACGTGAACCTCGTACCCAGCTGCCCCCAAAACGGCCGAAAACTCGGATGACGTGTTGGAAGTATGCCAGACGCCATGAGCGAGAACGAGCGTGGGCTTTGCGGCAGTCACGGTTTCTGGCTTCAATGCAAGAGGTGTCAGGAGGCCAGTCACGCGACGAGAATGCACGAATGTTCCTGCGCAAAAGGTTATGCCCCTAACCGCTGCCGGCTCCAGGTCTCCATGCCTAGGTAGATAAAAGAGAATCCATTGACTCTCCCTCAGTGGCCTGTCCTACATCTACTAACAGGCCAATTCTCGGCAAAGCTACCGCCTAGATCACCTAGCATTTATCGATATATCCTCATCTAGGTAGGAAAGGTTAGCGTATTTAACAAACTAGAACTTGACCGCAAATTGTTAGTCGACCTTCACTATACATTAGAATGACTCGGATATCGGCCGAGGCACGGCCCTCAGCAATTGAAGGAATAGCATCGTCCGATGTTTCGTGCGACACTCGTTCTCGACCTGAAAATGGATATCGATAACTGCAACCGTTTTGCAGCCAACATTATTCGTATCCGATAGGTTCAATTCAGCATTTTCAGAGTACGGGAGGTAATTGGATAATAGTACTCAAGAAACTTATGATGAAGTATTTCATATGTATAGCTAGAAACTAGACAATATGTACATAGTGTGGCTCGGACCCCGTCCATAATCGACACCCCTTGACAGTAGACAGTAGAAGAGAGTGACTTGAGACGTAGGAAAGATTAGAGATACAGGTATAGGAAAACTTGGCTATAACACATGTAGTAGATAACGAGGTACTGGTATACCCCTGAAGCTGTGCAGCTAGCTATGCATGCTGCTTTGCGACCGCTTTAGTCCATTGGGTACTAGTCCATTACCAGTCAGCAGTGAAGGGGTGACGACCGGGCTCGTTCGGAATGGGCTCGGGGTATGATGTCTGCTCGCACTGAGCATTGCAGCCGACGAGCTTGTTGATTGGCAGTCTGATGCTAAAGTCCTGCATTCCGTGGACCCATTTGCCATTGGCTTTCTTCTCGTTCATCTGCACATCTATAATGGTTGAAGAAAGATTAGCTTTACTATACCCATACCCAGGATATCAGAAGCGCGGGGGGGGGGGGGGGGGGGGGGAGCATATTCTTACTCGGATTACTTGTTTTGCCGTTGCAGACACGCATCGCATACCCGTATAGTCGCATGTCTCGTTGTGCGTACCAGATCTGGTGGCACTTGTCATCTTCCCAGGAGCATTGACTGAAGTTGGAGTGTTAGAAAAGCCTCTTTATAGTGACGATGATAGTTATGATGGTGGAGGGCACTTACTTCCTCGCAGATTGGCTGGTGCAGACCGTCTTTGTGTCAGACTTCGTATCATCCCACTTGAAGCTAACTGCGCTACCAGCTTTAAGACCCCAGTCTTTCCAGATCTTGCCGTCAATGGCTACGTCGAGGATCTTCCATTCTCCTCCTTTGGAGTGCGAGACCGTGTGGGACTGACAGGTCTGCCCGAGGTCTATATCCGTAGAGCTGCATCTACTTGTCGAATTGCAGTCGATAGCCGAACCTATATCACGATGAGTATGTGATTTTACAGAAATGTACCTATGCACTAAAAAAAAAGGAAAAGGAACTCACCTGAGTTAGCCCAGTTGTTGTATTCGACCTCGCTTTCGACGATATAATACTCAGTCCTAAACAATATTGAGTCAGAATGCCATCATTCGTAGGTAGGGTGAGGTTCCCAAGATACAACTTACCAGCAATGACTACCCTTATGACCCGACGTACAGGCATCGTCACTTCCTTGCTTAGGAACTTTCACGCCCTGTTCTATCTTGTATGACGACTTGTCGGTGGCATAACTGGGGTCGACTCCACATCCTGGAAGGGTGTCGCGGAATTTATCTGCGGAGTTTTGGCGAGAGATGAGATCCATTATGGTCCCTTCGGTAATCGTCGTTGGTACTGCTTGTACCAAAGCCAAGCCGGCTAAAATGGCGGTGCTTTTAAAAAGCATTTTGAATAAATGTGATCTGTCTTGAATGTAGATAAATCTAGGTTTATTGCGGAGGTTTGCTGTTCGTAGTGTTGAGTGAAGATGATGTCTGTGTAACGAGATATGTTGCAATTCAGACGACGGCGATGCTTTATATACTGAAAGTTCTTAGCTATAGACGATAGCCTTTATGCTAGGAAAGCTAATATTCTTCCTCCCGAGCTGTTGTGTCTATCACGATTCCTATAACACGTCATCAGGAGCTCCTATACATTCGGCCTCAACAGTAGCAGCATCTATTACGGTATACAAAAGCTTGACTGGAAGTATATCGAGCCTCATCTTGGAAGATCTTGAACTCCTTCGATGTCTAAACCTTGCCCCCCTTCATCTTTCTCTCCTTCCCTAGTCGACAGGCCAGCACTAAATGAGGCTCGGGAAAGAAATCGGAGTATTTGCAGAAGGCAGAGGATCTGAACTTGTTCAGGATCTGCGTCTTCGTACTATTCTTCACAGCGGGCCTATCAATGCCTCTATCAAAATAGAAAGACCCGTCTCGTACCATGTCGTCCTTGAGTGCATACCTATGGTTGTCCTTATTTAGGTGTTTAGGATGACGTGCTACTATGTATAAATCGTATCCCACCTAAACAAGATAGAGTAGTGGAACCCCATGTCTAGCGTCGGTACGTGTATACTATGATTGATCCTATGGTTCAAATAACTTAGGCCATCTACTCTCTCGCAACGCAACGTCGTGCTTTTGCAAGTGTTACCCAATTATAGATTTATTATTAAGCTGGGACCTAGCCTTTTCCAGAAATTAGGATTCTACGTCCACCTGCCCCTTTGGGGTTCCCTGCGTTAGCGCCATTCCCTCTTAAAGATAGCTCGGCGAAATTGAGGCTAGCGAGCCAGAATCACCTTACTTTGTAGAAGACTGACGTACATGTGCAGTGACATACTATTAAAAAGTTTCCTATTTTTGGATAAGAAATCTTCTAGAATTTTAATATTTAATTAATTATGAGACGAAGAGTCGACAGCTTTAGACTGATAGGATATGTGCGTAGGTATGCTAGCTTCGATCTTTCATCGCGGTCTCCTCTTTAACTTATTTTACAATGACTGGTCTATTTTTAGAAGACGATAAATTCTATAATGTTTCGTACAAGCTGCTAATATGGGTTGACATGATCTGAATTTCTTCTGTTGATTGTATGAGTAAGGCTTTGTTTTCTAACCATTATGCAAGTATCTAATAATTATATGATACTGTTGTATATACCATGGTAACACAAAACTTGACATACTAAGCTCTCTAGTCGCCCGCAATCATTGATTCTTCGTTGTATCGGATGTTATATGATGTCCTAACAGTGAGAAATAGACTTCAATGCTTGGCCGTGTTACTGGTGGAACGGTTAAGATATGAAACTTGGTGCCGACTTGGCTCATTAGTTAAAATCCTCTCAAAGCTTAGCTACGTGCAGTTTCAAAATAGAGTGAATGACGTTATCGGCAAATGTCTGCGGGTTGAAAGCAAGTTAGACTTAGTCCGAATCGGGCTATGGGCTGCGAGCTGATAACTGCGAGCTGAGGACTGTGGTTAAGGGAAGCAAGGATCCGGATCTAATCCACTCGGTTCATCACGGGTCTGCTGTAGCTCGTCCTTGGAGTCTGATAGGTCCGGAAATGATTGTTGTCGGTATGGTCACGGCGCAGGTGAATCCTGCGTGGGGGTCAAGATTGATTTTGTCACTGTTAACCTTATACTATCTACAATCCATATATATTCCGTCCACGATAGAGACTTTGCAAATCCACGTGACGTCCGTGGTCAGCAACATGGATTCAAGAAAGAAGGTTTAGGTTAGACCATGAGCCAAGTGCTTATGTTCAACAGAAGGATGTCGCGAGAGCGACTATAAGGTGGACAATTCCCTTCCTCGACATGGCATATTTACGTGGCTGTGGGAATCCTTGCGTCGACCTTCGGTCTTCGTTTGAGACTAGCAGGTAATAGATTGGCAGGATATTTACCTTAGGTAGGTATTTACAAACTGTGGCTACTAATTCCATGTCTGGATCTGGCTCATGGGAGTACAGAACTGACCATTCATCACAGTTCCTTTGCGATAAAGCACCCTTTACTAAGACTTCGCGCTTCCCTCTAGCGCCATTGACGCCTTCCACCATTCATGTATCGCACCCCAATATTGATTCGGGTGCATCCGCATGTGCCCAACGTGAGGAGAATCCTCGAACATCTCCAAGACCGTTGTGTATCCCCTACTCTTCGCAATCTCCGCTTGCGCTTCGAGGTCCTCCCACCCGATGAGATCGTCCTGCTTGGAATACATGTATAACCTAAGGGCTCTGGGCGTCGCCATCGCGTGGTCTAAGAATACCCTACAGCTGTAGATTCCAGAAGGTTCTCTCCCAATCGCCTTTTCCAGGAAGTACATGGCGTACAAGAACGCCCACCATATCCTCTGCGTCACCCCAAACGGCCAGGGAAACCAGTTCGCCGTCCCCAGCGTCATCGCCCTGGACCAGCGACTGACCTCGGTCGAAAACACAAGGCTACCGGGTGTGGAATCGCTCACACATAGGTGATGGGGAAACACATTGTGTGTTCCATGACGCCGCTGGAAAGCGTTGAAAGTCGCGGCTGCGAAAATACCGCCCGTGTTAGACATTATGTGCATTATAACCTTCTCCGAGCTGTCGTCGAGAGTTGGAAACACCAAGTCGATAATAGGGAGCATGGCCTCGGTCCGTTGCTCAAGTGATTGATATGTGGCAGCAAAGATTGACGAAATAACCATTATGATCCGAGCTGTCGGGAACAGTTTGCGATAACCGTCTGCGTATTTGGCGACATGTTTCGGAAGTCCGTCGCCCCAGCCGTAGATGAGAATTGTCGTCGGGTGGTCTTTTTCAGGGGTATTGGCCTCTTCGTTGTGGATAAAAATCCGATCGGAGATAGGCGTAAACCCCGGCGCTGTCGACTTTTTCACAGACATGGTATGAGATGAGGCGAGAACAGAAAGAAAGAAGCTTAGTGAATGGGTAGGTAACTAGACAAGTAAACCTTAGAATACCAACAGATTATCTTGAAGTGCATCAAGAATTAATATAGGGTCTAGCAGAACTACGGAATAAGATAAGCTGAAGATCTTTGGCTTTCATGCATATCAGGGGTTCAAACTGTGCTAGACGCGCAAGAGCCGAGGTAAGTGGAGCTTGTTGACAGTTAGTCTAATCAACGACGGACTTTCAACTCAACACTTCAATAAGATTACTTTTATGTTGGGAACTCGGACTCGGTTAACGGAGGCTGCTTTCGTTTTCCGTATTATATCCATTCAATAATATCAGATGTCATATTAGATGCTTAGGTAACCGAGGAACCGGAAAGTGTATGGTTACTTATAAATTGTAGGAGAAGAGAAAATGTTTCGTGACCAGATTTTCTAACACACAATTACTCAGCGATAGGCGTCTCGTCTCACGTGACCTTCGATGCAGTTCCCGCAGCTGTTATGCTGCTTAGACAAACACTCGGCTAGTTACATATAGGTCCACCGATTCTAGCTTAGGGTCTAATTCTAAAACCTAAATCTTCCATCTAACCCGATTAATGCGCAAGATGGGGACTTCTACGAAAGACATTTCTTTGTCCACAAAGGGGGAGATGCCAGCAAACGCCAGCAAACACCTGTATTCCGTAGGTGATGAAACTACTGACAGCCGGCTTTCATCCTGAAATACCCTGTCTTAATTTTTACCAAAGTGGATTCCAATGGCAGACGAAGAGTTGAGGCGTCTAACCCATGCCGACTATTGGGATGAACGATATTCTAAAGTCGGGCCGGACCAACAACTCCATGAGTGGTTCAGATCCTTCGGTGATCTTGAAGAATTCTTCGACCGAAATCTCTTTCAACTGCGGGCGCCAGAGACAGCACCAAGCATATTACATCTAGGATCAGGCGACAGCGTATGTATCAGCCATCTGGAATATGCCTAGTACCAACGTCCAACGTATGCAAAACTGACTTGAGGATAGACGATACCCCGGGATCTCGCCGATAGGGGATACACATCTCAAATCTGTGTTGACTTCTCTACTCCCCTCGTCGAGCTTATGTCCAAGAGACATGCCGATATAGAGGGAATCCAATGGATGCAAATGGACATCCGTCAAATGGACGGCATTCCATCTCAGTCTATAGATCTTGCCTTCGACAAGAGCACAATGGACGCAATGATCTACGGAAGCCCTTGGAACCCACCGTCTGAAGTTGTTCAAAATACCGGTCGGTATCTTAGAGAGGTCAGTTCTTAGGCGAAATAACCTACGCATTACCTTCAAAAAGCTTACCATACGTACAGGTATTCCGTGTCCTGAAATCTGACGGAGTATTTCTTTACGTCACATATCGCCAGCCTCATTTTATGAGACCACTCCTACAACGTGAAGGCTTAGATTGGGAGATCCAAGTAGAAACACTTGGTGCTTCGGATAGCTCATTTGGATACTACGGATTTATTTGCAAACCCCAGAAGCGAAATGAGTAATCGGATACAGATCACCCATTAGACATGGGAGGGCTAGAAAACAAATCTGATGTACATATTAATAGGCCAGTGTCTTCCTTGGGCGATGACCGAGGTTTCATAAATAGGTAAGCAAATTCATGGTCCTCGCCGGTCTTCGACCTAAGTGCTATCCTAACCATGACGTCCACAGACAACTACTCCAACACCATTTCAACCCGGGAATGACCAAGTGAAGAACAGAATGCATACAGACAAGACATAGTTCTCAAGTTGCATGCCTGTCATATCATTTAAGATCTCAAGGCTATGAAAATACAAGAGTGACACCTGCTTACCAAAAAGTACAAAAGTATAGCCGAATCACAGAAGGTCTTCTACATCGTACAGAATGCGTCCTATCTCGCCTTTAGCCTTGTACTTCTCTCCGAGGGTACCACCAGGTTGAGTAAAATACTCTTTCTCCTTCCACCACTGAGAGTCTCTGTACTTGGCTCCACTCCATTCTCCACGGGCTTCCCAGACATTTTCAGGCGCAAGCCGAGAGTGCCGTACGATATTACCCCTGGCATCAAGGTATAGGATCCGTAGTTTATCAGTCTCAAACGCCTCACGATCGGCTACGATGAGGTACGCCTGCACAGCCATGAACTGGAGTTCCATTCCAATACCACATTCAACTTCCTCTTCTTTGTCTTCGGCACGCATAACCCTTTCCCTAAGCCGCTGGCGAATAGACAGCAGGTCCCTATGTGAGATGCCGCCCTCAAAGGTACAGATGTAGCCTTGTTGAGGGCCGGCAAGCTCCGGGAGGATGTCGAAGACCCTGTTCCAATTCTCGCCGAAGTCGAAGATCTGAGGATCATTCAATTCGATCAAGGGGATAAGGTCTTCTTCGAACGTGGGATCCATGTCTCGGTCAACCTCACGCCACTCGGCGAACTTGTCATCGCCGTCACCATAATGCGTGCGCAGCCGAATTGCTTCGTCGTCGTAGCTCTTCCAGATGAACAGAGCGGCTCGGCGTAGATATAGAGGCCGCCAAGGTGCGAGGATATCACGGACCTCCTTCGCAGTCGGGACGCGTTCTAAGGGTGGGATATTGACAGTCTGGCGGCCTATTGCATCCCAAGATGCGGGGATGGTGTCCAACTGCAGGTATGCACGGATCTGATCACGACTCTGATCTGATCGAGAGGCAGTAGAGGAGTAATCCCAATGGCGCTATAGGCGTGCCGTTAGCCCATGTCATGACATAATAGCAGCATGATAGCACAACTCACGATGAGATACTGCTCAGCGGGAAAAGCGCCCCAGGGTGGAAAGACCTCGGCACATTGCGAGTCAGACTGCTGCGCGGACATTTGAATGAAATAGGTGTTGGTACGGTCTTGTAGGCTTTAGGAACTTGGATGTAGTTTTGCTGTTAGTAGCGGTCTGCAGAAGGAAATCAAGAACCAACTAAGACCGAGTAATAAATAACAGCACCTTTTGCTTAACTGCCCCATATCACGTAAGCGTGTAGCATGAAAGACAACTATTTCCGGACCCTAAAATTTCAACCATCGCCGTTGACGCTTCTATCTCGTGTAGGTATCTTTGGGAAGCCGAGAAAAGTTATCAACAGCAAGTAGCAACCACTGATTAGGAACTAGGTATAGGTACCTATCCAAGTAGTATATCCTTAATCTCCTGAAATACACTACTGCCCCTTACCAGGCTTGCCCTTCCGCCGCTTTCCCCACGTCCAATGCTTCCTCGGATCCTCCGCCAGGACTCGCATAGCCCTCACGTCGGCCGTGTCCGACCCAGACTCCCTCTCGAGCGCCGCTACCGCCGCCCGCGCGTACTCGCGCGCCCGCTCCGCCTCGCCGAACAGCGCGAAGTTCAGCGCCGCCCGCGTGTACGCCCGCCCGAGGTACGCGTGCAGGCCCTCCGTCTCGTACAGGTCCGCCACCCGCGCGCCCGTGTCGGCCGCCACCACCGTCTCGTTGAAGTTCTCCAGCGCGCCCTCGAGCTCCTCGATCGTCCGCAGCCGCGCGTCCGACTCGGCCGCCTGCGCGTCGCTCACGCTGCAGTGCGGGCACGCGCACTCGAACCCCCACCTCCGCAGGCGCGAGCGCCGCTCCTCCCGCGGGAGCATCAGCTCGATGTAGCTGATGCTCAGCTCCTCGCCTGGCGCGATGTCGCGCGCTGCGACTGTCGTGTGAGCCATGTTATTTATGCGGTAGTTTACACTAATATTTCTTAGTCGCAGTTTTTCTCGGTGTTTCGTATCAACTCCCCCATAGGAGACTTACTTTGGCCGGCAGTCGTGGTTGAATCGAGATATCTCGGGATAACAGCCAAGATGGCTACCCGATTCATTCGCTCCGTCGATATACAGCTGGAAGCAATTTGTCTCTATCTTGTCGTAGACGTCTTTTCCCATCTGTCCCATGAAAAGCTCATGTCCTTTGCTCGGAAGCTTTTGAACAGCTAGATCATAAAGTAAATCCCTCGTACCTAATTCCAGTCCCACGTGAGGAGCTGTCTGCACCATCATTGTCGGGGTCCGTATCAGGATGGTTTCGCCTTTGGGTATTTTCCTATCCGCGACGATGCCGATGCCCTTCCCTGGAACTTCTGCAACGTGGAACGGTAGAACGTTCTCTTTAGGTCGATCAGTGCTTGGGAAGTTACTTGCTATGGCTGCGTTTCTTTCAGTTGTGAGGATAACAATGCCATCGCCTACACGCTCATTGAAAAAGATGCATGTGTCATTAACGCAATGCTCTGGCCCCTTCCAAGATGATTCCAGTGTAATCGCATCTCCAGGGCTTTTCTGAGACGTGACTCGTACATATTCCGGGTTTACACATATTTGGTTGACGACCTGCAGCGGGCTTGATGGGCAGATCCCAGCGGAAGCATCGGCTCTGGCCAATGCCCCGGACAGTACCAGGAACGCATTAAGCGTAGCCAGACGCATTTTTTGTATAGGTACTTTCGCGAAGGATACCTGGAATAGTGAAGAAATGGAACGCTTTGCAGAAATTTCGCCGAGTCTCCATTATTAAATCATCGGAACGTTCATGTGCGCGGCGAACAACCGTGTTCACTTCGCACCGGGAAAAGGGGGTATCCGATTGTTAGACCTGTTCATTTACCCGGACCCGAAGCAATGATCGATTAATTAATCTTGGCGATCGACTCCATAAGCAGGTACTGCATATTAATACTGCATAAGCTTTTAGTGAGGTATAGATTTTATTTCGCTCATGTTGTCCCAAATTTAGGGGTCAACTAACTGCAGCCCCTAACCCCCCTGAGCCCCTTGATTATGTAATCAACCTAGGATGCATATACATGACCTCGACAACTAAACAATCATAACATCTATTTCGAGTATATTATCTAGCTCGATGGTTCGCTTTAACATTTTCAATGCTCAGAGCAGTGTATGATCCAACTGCCTGATATCGTGGGGAGTATTACCCCAAACATCGCAACTGGAGTCTCTGAGAGTATAAGCCAGGCAACAAGCATTGTGGGCTCTCGGACTGTGTCTTGATATTTGCTATCTAAAGGAAGGAAACAAGAGAAGAATTAAAATAGCAGACTCGTCCGCTATGTCTTGCTCTGTAGCAAAGCTTGTAACAGATCGTCGCTCTTCCATTTATCAAAGGCTTTGGTCTTCCATTCATCCCATCCTTCCTCTTCAGAATCAAAGGCTCGTTTAAGGCCAATGAAAAGATCAACAAACGTTTGATGATCTTTTTGACACCCACTAGCTGCGCCGAGAGCAAAGAAGAATCTTTGCACCTTTCTGCCCTCAGTGATATAGCTAGCGAGATCATCACGGCCCCTCTCTCTAAAGATATCAGCAAATCGCAATTCGTCGTTGGAACCATCGTAGAACTTTGCGACCGGCCACATCATACATGGGGAGGAGAAAGCATCTTCCTTTGAGACGGTATGACACCATTCCCAATCTATAATACCAACGATATCGTAGGCTTTATTGATTAGGATATGGTCACCTTTGTCGTCTGGATGCTTCAGGAAAAACTTTCCCTCTGACAGGATCTCTTTCCCGAACTTATTCAGAATATCCAGCCGAAATCGGTGCACAAGATAAACGTCTACCGGATAGGTTGCGGCAATCTCGCCGCTGGCTATCATAGCAAGATATGACTCGATAACGACGCGTGCCGCCTCTAGCGAGGAGTGAAAAGGGCCTAGGGACCCTCCGTATTCTGGGCGAAAGGTTGCATGATGTGCGAAACCTTGTATCTCGAACGCAGTTGGGTCTCTTGCTGGCGTTATCGATCCTATTGTATCGAACGGGTGCTTCTCCATCTCGAGGAAAATGTCGACCAACTGCTGCATGACCTTCTCTTTTTGCGATAAAGTCGCTAGCTGCCAGTCCAGTGGTTCACCCTCTATCTTTTCCATCAGGATGTAACCAACACCACCTAATGGGTTTTGTGGATCAGATTCGCACGCCCAGTCGAAAACTTCTGGTGAGGGAATGCGTGTATGTTTCCGTAAGAAATTCATAGTAGCTGCCTCGCTTCGAAGTATATAATCGCGGGCTTTCACCGGAGGCGACGAGGTCTTAGCTAGGCGGAACCGTACGAGCCATTTGACGTTGTCTTGGAATGTAATTTCGGCATGACAATTCTGACCGCCCATCATGGTCGACAGGTTCTTTGGGGACAGGTTGATCGTACAAGGGATTCCATTCCGTAGTAGTGATGCGCGTGTACAAAGTTTCGAACCGTTTATTCGATGACATAACTCATTCATTTGACGAGCCTCGGTGGCTGCATATTGGGCAGAATAGGCTTCCCAGTTTTCCTGGAGGACATCAGCAATGCTGCCGTTACAGATCTTGGAGTGTACCACATACCTCTGGCTTCGGGCACTTGTGCCACTGGTCTTGCAAGTGAGTCCGACAAAAGTGTCTATCACAGAGAAAACAATCTCCCTCTCTCTGAACAGCTGGTTGTTTGCAATTGTCCCAATCACATGCCCTCAGAGACATTTCGAAAGATAGGTTGTATGAAGGTTGATGCAAGGGGTCGCAGATTTTGGTAGTTAAGCGTTGTATAGTTAAGTGGTGTGTACAATTAAAGCCGTATTTATCTGTCAGACACCCCAGGTTCAACTTTTGATTATGCCCTGAAGTGTGCCTGGTATCCCCCAAGTTTGTTCGAGGATATCTTGAGATGTAGAGGATCTTTTTGAACCCGATAATTTGTCCTGTTTAGAAATGCGTCATAGGTTGGGTGTGAAATGTACGGCTTTTATGTGGAGGCTGGTCACTGGCACCTGGCAATAAGTCAACGCTGCTTGGCCGCCAACTGTCAGGCCAGGGCAAACAAAATCAACCAACTCCAGTTGACCTGAGCCAGTCTCCTCCAAGAAGTCTTGTAGCGAAGATTTTTGGGACCCCTCGATTAAATGGGAGTAGTCAGAGTAGGTTAGGTCTTTCGGAAGCCATAGCTTAAGATATAATCTACTCCTCCACGAAAGTAGTGAGGCCTTAGCCAAATGCTTTGTCATCTAATTAGGTAGTACCGGTAAGCAGGACACTATTGGACTACCTGGAGCTGGCAATGCTGCTTGACGTGTTATCTTTCTTCCAGAAGCTTGCCATTAAAGTGATTGCCCCTACGTACAAGGACGCACCGATAACTAGTCTGGTCTGTTGGCCTTTGATTCCTTAGACAGGATTTGGCAGTGTTTGCCAAGATAGGGGGACTGGGCCCAGAGTACAAATGGCCTCAGTGCTTATGCATTAGATACAGATAATCTTTGTATTTGGGTACAATCCCCTTGGGTGGCAACATTGCTGTTTCCGTGCCTTTTAGTTCTATGTCGTGACGTTTTGATCCAGGCCTACTATCGCTAAACTCATCAACGAGCTCTCCATGTCTCATGACGGTGCTCTCTTCTCATTCGTGGCTAACACTGGGCGGAGCTGCCTTCATCTGTCAGCAAGGGATATATTAGGAACTGTGAGATCTCGCATGTAAAAAGCATTTAGGAGGCCGATGTACACGCTGTCCGATAACTTTCCCCCATTTACCTCCTGTTATGTATATAAAATATTCATACGAATACAAGGAATGTGAAGCATCTTAATAGAATAATTAACAAGATCTAGTGAGGTTATTGATGGGAGGCTGTATTCTTGTGAGGCATTAACGCTGGACGAACGCTGAGGTCCCCGGCCGCCCTACCGGGCCCGGCCCCGGGCCCGTAAGACCCACTTATCCGGCATCCGCCCCGGTCCATCCGCCCCGGCCCGGTATCTTCATCGACCTGGGAATATTATTCCATTGTACCTGTCCATTTTGTTTCTTTTTAGCTAAGTATCGTGGGGCACGATCATATGGATGTTCCGCTTTTAGAGTTGATGCCCTAGGTATTTTCCACGCGCATAACTTTACAAATTTACTGCCACCTCCATCCTTACTTCTTCCACATCACCATTCGAAACTTAACTTCTTCCGCGTCACCCTTCGAAGTTTAGGTTCATCAGCATCATCTCTCGAAGCATAACCACTTTCAGTACTACTTCACCAGTACGCCTAATCATCACCATGTCGTCTGGTAAGCGCATCTATCCTATCTTTGTTCACTCTTCCCATCCAGACCTATCATCTCGCATCTCACTCCCTTGGATTTCACAAGTCTTGAAACACTGTTTCATCCTATAGATTGTCATTCACAAGCATCATTCACCGTAAAAATTCAGTTCGAATTTGTATCAAGCGTTTCACTAATGCGCGTATTGGCAGGCAAAGACACCGCTGCCGACGCCCCTTCTGCCGACGCCTCTAAGCAGAAAGCGCCTGTCAAAGCCAGAAAGCCCCTGCCGGGCCTACCGGCCCACAGACGCCATTTGGAGTTCATCCGCACTCCTGACGAGGATGAGGCACCCGTTACCCTCGCCGCCCCTGTCGCCGCTGTCGCCGCCGTAGCCCCCATCGCTCCCGTGGTCCAAGCCGCCGCCGGCCCCGCCCAGACTACGGCCCCGGCCCAAGGAACCGTCAACGCTCGCCCTGCCCGCCCTTCTGCGCGCGCCGCGCGCCGCGCCAGAGCAGCACGGAACTACCTGTGCCAGATCTGCGCCCACGTCTCCAAGACGAAGAATGCCAGAGACGCACACCGCCGCAACAAGCACGGAATGGTGTGCCGCTGGCCGGGCTGCGGCCAGACCATCTACGGTCCGCTCACGGCATTCTTGCTACACCTCCGCGATCACAACAACCGTGCCGCACACCACGGCGGCAACAATGCGGTATGCTATTGGCCTGGCTGTAACTGGGACGGGGTGTTGCCCAAGAACCTGGAGAAACACCTGCACGATCACAGCACGGGCAAATACCAGAACATCTAGCCGCCAGGTAAGCCCAGATATAAATACTTCATACCTCACATGGATTCTGCTTACTGACGAGGAGATAGGGCGGCGGGCGAGCATCGGTGTTTGGTTACTTCTAAGGTTTCGGCTGGACGGTTTCTGGTTCTTCTACACTCGAACCAATTCGCAACTTGGCGTCTTGGGACGATCATCTCTCTCTTCGTTTCGCAAATCAATACTCAGTAAATAGGCAGAGTAAGGCTCTTTTGAGCCATAGTGGATACGGCTTCTCTTCTCTTGTTCATAATCACGGCTGCTTGCAAGCTTAAGTGGTCAACGTGTAACGCCCTATAAGGGCATAAATCTCCAGCTCGGATGGTAGATTAGGTAGTCTAAGAAGCTCATCGTCACGACCAGAAAACTTCAAGAAACAACATTATTTTTGCCAACAAGCTGTGAAACTAACGCGAAAGCGCTACCCGTATATAAGGTAGACACCATGGTACTCGATCCTACTACTGGCCCGGGTGACCACTGCTAACCTCTTCCTGAGAGGAGTTTATCTAAGAGTAGTCGGGGGCCAAAAGGCTAGAACCCTAGCTTCCGTAGAGTGAGCAGGCATCGCTATAGGTACTCAGAAGGCAGGTAGTTACTGGTAAACATCCTCTAGACCTAGGGAAAGCGTGTGGGGGCAGAGTGATATCTAGCATTTACGATGGTAAACTGCAGGGTTCTACAATATACGTATAACGGGTCGTTATGCCGGTATTATACAAAAAGATACCGAATTATAAGCAATACTCCTTATTCATTAAGTATAATAAACGGTATAATGCTGAATGCATGATAGTAACACCAAACTTTCCGCTGTGATCGATCTTTTCGTGCAAGTCTAAGCTTCATACGAGTTCCAACATGAATAACAAGTTTCGAATAATCCAAGCTTGCTTATATTTATATTAATCCGCGACTATTAAAGATAATGCACACATATGGGCCAGTTGAATCACTTAATCATCTACCGGATGAACAAATTGAGGTTCATCAACATTAGGTACCTACCCCTAAGGTATGCTCGCAACAGCATATTTAGGTGCAAATTTGATGGCGATTTTTTAGTGCTAACATGGGTATGGGGACCTAGTTCTCTCACATCTATGATAGTACAACTATCTATACAGCACCAGGGGCTTCAAGGGCCAACTCGGGGGTTATGTTATATCCGTATGTACAACATATCCTCACGCTACGAATAGGGATGCTGATATCATTAGGTTCCATTAATTCATATCGTATATACTCGATACCACGCACACACGACCGTGTCAGCAGAAAACAGGCCCATCCATCCCCCGATCCTAGGTTGAACGCCGTAACTCCATGAAGCCTAATCCGCTCTCCAAAACCATCTGCGTAGGTACCTAAGGTACCTAGCCTAGGCTACGTGTCAAGCCATACCGACGGCTACAGTCCCCCCAGCACCTCGCCCACGAGGTTCTCCAGCATCCGCAGCCCGTACCACCTCGCCACGCCCTCGTACACGCCGAGCCTCTTCCTTACCTCGTCCCTCTTGACGCTCTCGCCCCACGGCCCGCTGCACGTGCAGTGCTCCATGAGGTCGTTGAGCCGCACGCTGCCGCAGCGCTCGCACCGGAGGTCCTGCGTCGCCCACTCGGCCACGAGCGCCTGCACGTCCGCCAGCAGCCGCTCCTCGATCCGGAGGCGGTCGAGCTCCGCGTCGCAGAACGGGCAGCGCCACGCCTTACCCTGCGCCGCCGCCCTGCGCGCCTCGGCGCCGTCGTCGCCCCTCACCACTTCCGTGGTCAGGTCCGGGAGCAGCGCCTCGTCGCGGCACAGGTCCCAGTCCCGCGCGAGCGTGCACTCGGCGCAGCTCCACTGCGCCACCTTGAGGCTCTCGCTCGGGTTCGCGAACGCGCCCTCCTTGCTGAACTCGCGCACCTCGAACAGCGCCAGGAGCTCCTTGCGCAGCAGCCGCGCTTCCATCGTGATGTTCTTGTCGAGCGATAGGACTTGCATCAGCGACTTGACGAGCTCGAGCACGGCGTTACGGTTCTGCTTGTAGTTGATATGGCTCCCCGGAAGGATGGGGAAGGACCAGTCAGACGCGAGTTCGGGGTGTAAGAGCTCGCGGGCTTGTGTGGACACGAGAGATCGGATTTCTTTCTTGAGCCGCTTCTCAAAGTCCGCAGTGAGTATAGCCGGCGAGTTATCGCTATCGTCCCCTTGGGAGCCGTTGCGTATCGGGAGTTGGGTGGGACGAGGCGTTGCGTCCGGGTTTCCGAGAGCCAAGGGGCGTTTGAGTTGGTGCATCAAGTGTATGAACTCGACAACCCAGTGCTGGAAGGTATCATGTAGACGAAGAGGTAGGAAAGTCTTCATCTGCCAGTTCATGATCGTCTGAAGACTCTGCTGTTCGGCCTCGACAACTTCCTGGCAAGCCTTGCCACCATAGTTGAATTCATCGTACCACACTAGGTAGTCCCAGTATTCCTTGATATCAAGATCTATGAAATGGAAAAGCGGCTTGCTCTTGATACTCTTTATGATGTACTGACTGTATGCATACGCGTTGCCTACTTCTGACTTTGTGGTTTGAAGTAGGAGTCTGTTCGAATTCGCGAATACGACTTGGGAGCCTACGCGGCGGAAATCTGCCATGAGCTGTAATAGAGCTTTGCGGCTCATCATCTGGACGTAGTAATGAAGCGCCCGATCATACATGAACGAGTCGGGAGACTCGACCCATCGTACTAAGTGCTGGACCATGACGTCGGCCATAGGACTTCCTTTGCATGCTTCCGCCCACCATGACTTTACCATCTCGCGCAGCACGAGCACGCCAGCATTAGCAAATGCTGATTCGGAGTGCAATATTTCGGTACCATCGGATGGGCCAGAGTCTGCGGCTGGATTGAAGGAGATCGAATCCGCGCCCTCGAGTTCGTTGATTAAGGATGATGTGAGGATTGTGTTGATAGCAAGATTGCGAACTTCAAGATCAATACAGACCGACGCGTACGTGCCGGGTTGATTGACCGACGGCATTGAGACAGTATCGAGTGGACCGGTAACATCGTCCTGTTCGTAGCCAGCATGATCTGGTTTAGAGCCAGGGGACCACCAAAGGACAACGTTGTTTAATTGCAGACGGCGGGCATATGCGACATCAATGAGGAATCTAGGATCGTCCCGTTCCAGGTTACACAGTGGTATATTGCCATACCGTGCGAGGGCCGTAAGATGTAAGATCCACGACCCAAGATTCAAGTAATGTGTGACGAGGCGTCTAGCGACAACCGACTGCCAGCCTAGCGGAGGAAGTGCACTGTCCGCTTGGTCATACCGAAGAGGAAGAATAGGAAACTCCGCGAGAATAGGGACGTCGTGCACAAGTAAGTTCTGCTGTGATGATTGGATGACGAGCATGAGAGGCCTCAACTCGTCCTTCTTTATCCTCTTCACTAGGTCGCCGATCTCGAGGTGGGCTTTTCGTCGAGTAGTCACTTGAGTCACCTTGAAGGTTAGCCTATCCTGGTATGAGAAGCAATCTTGCCAATTGGTGCCCTCCGCTTCCTGTAATCTTCTCGTAAACATTTCGCTGTAGATCTTCGTAACATTTGGCAAGTCTTGACCGGTATCTTTGCTCTTCTGGAGGATGACTATATGAGCCTGGTCGCCAGTTGAGGAGAACAAGCCAAAAATCTGTCTCTCGCCGGCCGTGATGTGGGATATATAGAGGTACGCAAGAGGATTCGATTCTAGGTAGGTCTTCGGCTTCGTTGGTTTAATTAAGCTTCCCAGATCGAATCCCTGCTCCAACCCCTTTCCAAGTACACCGGGCTGGCTTTCGTCAATGGTGCACTGGTTCCCAAGCTGAAGCATCGCCCGCAAGTTCAACGGAACTTGCTTCTCATACACACCCTCCACACTCGGGTGATTGAAGAGGAATGAGAACTTTTCCGCTTCCGTGAAGTAAACATCCTCAGGCACGGTGATCTTGAACAAGTGCGTTGACGAATGGCCATTGGGCAAGGTATGGTTGACTTGCTCAACCTCGCAGCCTTCAACCTCAATGTCAGGCAGATCCTTGCCCTTGAGATTCAGGAACACCTGTCGCTGTACTTTGACCTTGAGCGAATGGACTTTGGCATCGATCATGACGAATGCTGTCACTACGCCGGGGTTATCTGTTGCCCGGAGTTGAAGAAGCTGCCATGTATTCCTGAACGTGACTTCTGCCCGCTGACGGAATGTTTGCTGGATATTATTGCTCATATTACCACGGCGGTCGCCGAAGAGGTGACGGCGACGAATCCGCGCCTGCTTCTGGATCTTCCACTTCTTCTTCTGGTACTCTAGGAACGCTGGGTAGTCTTCTGATGGGCTTGGCATCTCCTTTGGAAGTGCTGCAAATGGATCGGCAATTTCCCTTTCAGGTTCGGGCGACTTTCGTTTCGTAGCTGTCGGCGCCGGCTGGGATGCATTGAGCTGAGACGCATTGATCGCCGCGGCTGTGCTTTTAGGCTTCAGTAGTTTAGATCCAAAATCCTCGAGATCGTCCAGCCTTGAGCCTGTGAGGTTTGTTATATCCTCAAGAGGACCCTTGGTGCTTGTGAAGAGATCGGTTAGCTTCTTCTGTTTCATCTTGTCGTCCTTGATGTTGATTCGCCGCTGAAGCCAATCCGGATGCGGTACTCGCGGGACGGGGTTTCGAATCTTCTGTAATGCGGCGGGAATGGTGATGAGTTTCTGGATCACAGAGCCTAGACGTTCTAGGTAGTAATCCCAATCTAACAACGCTCTAGGATCTGTGTCCGACGGCTCTTCCTTCAGCCATTTGGTTAAGTAAGTTCGTTTGATGTCCGGCGCGGCCGAGAATATAGCAACTGGCACAGCGCGCTCGGTGACGGGAGCATTACGAGGTCTGGCACAGATGATGTACTTGCAGTTCAAGCCTTTGTCCTTGACCATACCCTCGCCCAAGAACTCTGCTAAACGCTTCGCAGTGGTAATTGAGGTAGACTTTTGGCTGCCGTACTCTTCAAGAGTCTTCGACATGTTTCGATTTTCGCAAATAAGATCAATGAGCTCCTCGTCGGCCAATGTTGAACCCTTACTATGCAGGACATCCAGCCATTTGTTCGCTACCTTCGCGACCGCCGCATAACATTCAGGGAGAGTATCGCCTTCCAAGAAGAACTTGAAAATTTGCTGCTGGAAAATCTTGATAAGCTTGAGTTCACCTCTTCGCTTTACCTCAAATCCTTTGAGCTCGGCCAGACTACCGTCATCGTTGAAGACAGCATATCGCTTCTTCAAGTTCTTGTCTTCTTCTTTTGACGTTGGTAAGACCATGGCCTTGTAAGGTCCATCGACCTCGAAGAAAATTGAGTTGTCACTATGCGTTTCATACTTGAACGCTTTGGGGTCAACAAGTGTCTGGTACTGGTGGTTTGTAAATTTGGCGTGAACGAGATGGTTCAACATCACACAAGGGTATGAGATGGAACACTTCTTGCCGTTCTTGAGCTTAAACGAGAAGTTTTCGGGGAATGTTGCCGGCAGCATACACCAGATACCGTCGGTGTCCAGTTCTAGGGGTCGACCGAGACGCTCAACTAGCGATCTCGCTAGCTGAATGATAGTGGCACCTGTTAGACAGGTTACACCCGCCATCTCCATGGAATACCATCTCGACCCCTTTCGCATGACATAGCCATAGAACGAGTTCAAGATGACCTTGTGCGCAAGTTGCAGAGAGTCGTAGAGGACGATCATTTTCTTAGCAGAATCGACATCAGCGCTTGGTGCTCCAGACGACTTGAGAGACTCCGTCTTGCCTTTCCAGACTTTGGCTTTTCCTTTGTAGTCGTATCGACGATCTCGGAAA
Source organism: Hypoxylon rubiginosum (assembly GCA_902806565.1). NCBI lineage: Eukaryota > Fungi > Ascomycota > Sordariomycetes > Xylariales > Hypoxylaceae > Hypoxylon > Hypoxylon rubiginosum. The sequence continues at coordinate 1,563,447 of CADCXA010000031.1, read as the reverse complement.
TCCCTAACAGTGTCGATGTAGAACGGGTTTTCACGTTGACAGATGATCGCTTCTTGAACGATAGTGGTCGATTCGCGGATCTTGTGGTATACTTTTTGACTGTACATCTGCAATCGCTTTCTGATGAGGCCTGCCTGCTCATCTTCCGGCAAGTCTTGGAACGTTCGGGCAGGTCCGTTGGGCCACTTGGGCGGGAATTTCTCGTTCTCAAGCGCATGTCGAATCATGTTGTACTCATCTCGCTTCGCAGGGAGGTACTCTCCTCTCCAAGCCCAGGGCATCCTCCTGTCGCAGGTTTTCCCAGGGCGGTTGAAGTCACAAGCGGCGCAGTCAGATTCCTGAATCATCGAGTCCGGTTGCAATCGATTAGTTGTCATGATATTCGGATACATAGACGCAACGTCCAAATGGTAGATGAGGGGTCTTTCATTCCGGTTTGGTGTCTCTTTGAGCTGTAACAGTCGCGACGCGATCTGGTCTCTGACCTCGTCGTAGTTGGTAACGTCGGCTAGAGATTTCTTCTCTTCAATCTCTATGACAAACTTGAGAGCAGCATCGAGGTCGCCCAGGAGTTCATCGACTGCTCCCGGGTCAACAGCAAAGTTGACGGGAATGTCCGCCCGGAATACCCCTGCTTCAATACTTTCGACGTGGCCACCAACGTATGTTTCGGCATCAAGTAGATGACCGTCCCAAAATGATTCCTTAGGAGACATGTGTTTGTTTGGCAATATGATTTCATGTTGATAGGCCTGCACCATTAGCAACATCTCGCATAGAGTACCCGTTCCCTTCCGCAGTACATCGTCGCCTCCCAGTGGAAGAATTGTACAGAGTGAGAAGATGAACGGATGGATGTACTTCATATACAAGTAATACGTAGCCACGGCATCGGATACTGAGTATTCAGCTAGCGTCTGTGGTCTCTCGTTCGCGTACGGTGTCATAAGCTCCGGGTCGAGTTCGTCGGGGTCGTAGCCGAGCTTGGCAACAGTAACAGCCTTTAAACCACGACTTCCTTGAGGCAAGTAGGAATCTCGGTTAACCCAGGCTAGACAATCCATATGAACACCATAGGTGCACTTGTATATATCCTCGGTGTCTTTCTTCCACCCGATCTCGCGGTACATATCAATACCATTGACACTCGCTCTGGCCTCCACGAAAGGCCAATCGAAAAAGTCTCCGTTGTAGGTGGCGATCACGGTAGGTCTAGCCTCCTTGATATGTGAAAAAAACCGCTCGATGACGGCTTTTTCGTCCGGCTCGTTAAAAATCATGAAAGTTCCCGGATACTCGGGCTTCGGCGTGTATTCGAAATCTGAAATATCCTCCGAGACAATCTCCCGGTTCGTGATGAGGAAACCCTGGCCGTCGATCATGTACGATATCATCATAATCTGATCTGTAGCGGCGTCGGGAAATTTGAGGGGGGGTTTTGTCGTTTCGATATCAAAGGCCATCACTACAGGGTCAGCCTGGACGATGTGCTCCTCGTTCAGCCTCATAGTGGTGATGCCATGTTTTACTTCTACGAAGTACCATTTTCCCACCCGAATGTCTAGCAGTTATATTAGCTTCAGCGCTGCGAGAGCGACCTAGATGAGGACATACTCATATCAATCATTACTCTTACATGGTACGGCACGTCGTACTCTCTAATATCGACAATGTAGTCGCTGGCATCGGAAAATGAAGCATTATGTCGTCTATCGTCTTCTCGTGAATCATCAAAGAGGTCAAAGCCCGCTTGCTCCCTGACGTATTAGTTAGCATTTAGCTGTTCATGTATCTTGTTCTTTGGCGAGAAACTTTGACAGAAGACTTACGAAGCAACCTCTGCATAAACGTCAACTGTGCCCATGGATTTCTTGTTCTTCTCCGCTATAGGCATAATGTCCCTTCGCGCAGACATCAAGTCTGACACATTTCTAAAATGCAACTCGAGGAACGTCCTTCTATATCCGAGCAGATGGTTCGGCATGGACAGATCCTCCTTCTCAACCCGCTTTACGCTCCGTACGACACCGCCGCCGGGAACTCGCTTGAGCCATTCTTCTACCTCGCCCTCCCTGCCCTTTCGGCATGCGATTACAAAGTACGGCTCGTATTCGATGGTCGCCTTGAATGTCTGCCCGTCGTTCTCGATGAAGTAGCAGTCCAACGCCGCTCTGCCACCAGGTACGCGATCGTCGTCGAGGGCTACGGTTGTTGGCTGGACATTGACTAGCCACCCTTCTTTTCTTCGACCAGACTCATACCTCGCGAATCCCATGGACTCGTCGATCTGCTGCGCAAGGATAGTTCGCTCGAGCTTTTCGTCTGCCGACGTGCCCTCGTTGCGCGCCGTCGAGGCAAATGTTCGAGTACGATTCCCATGGTAGGCCTGCTTGCCGCCTCGGCGATAGCCCTTCTGGGGGCGACGGAGCGATGTGTTAGGCATATTGGATTCTACTCGGTAGGAGGGGATCAAACTCGAAGGTCTCGATAGGGAACGGTCGAGATCAGGAGCCGGAAATTGTCGAGTTACCGCGTCTAGTGGGCGTCATTGGCAACAGGGAGAATTACAAGTCCAATTAGGATTTTCAAGATTACCATAGAAAGGAACTGTCGCTGTAGAATTTTATGAATTACCTATAGGTTGTGCAAGTGGAAAGTATGGCCAAGATTGTTAGTCCCTATCAAAAGGGCGATAAAACATTGGCCCCTGTCAAACGCGACGCGACTTCTAAGTTTGACGCGTCAAACCCCGGTCTCGTGTTTAAGAGCCTCGAGTAATGAATATTTCTGCTCAATTGACTAGCCTTACTTAATTGAATTTTTTAAGCTGCGGGTTTCTGCATAACAAGCGTCATAGCCTGAAATCGCGATTTTCATTTTAGCACAGACCCAGGTACAGCGGTCATCGAACGATCAGAATCGAAATCGAAATCTTAGCAGCTCCCAACCTCGAGCCAGCAATGGTGCAAGACGACAATGAACCACCCCGAGTGCGCGGCCCTCCACCAGGGGCGACGGAACCGCCGGAGCATGTCAAGAAGCCCCAGATCTACGAGATATTTCCCGGGTCGAAGCCCGAGGACCAAGCGATGAAATCTACGGAGGGACAAAAGAGTCCCTCTCAGCCCTCGATCACAGAAGGCATCCAGTCAATAAAGCCGGATGATTTCCTCAACGTACACCAAATCCCATGCGCGCGGCAGAGTCTCCTGACGGGAATTGGAGCGGGTGCAGCAGTGGGCATGGGGCGATTTGTTGCTGGAGGTATATCCAATATTCTATGCAAATTCGGGATTCCGTCTGTTAGATATCTCAATGCGCATATTCTAATTACATCACCTTAGGGCGAATACCAAAAGCAACGAATTGGGCTTTCTGGAGCTTCTTCATAGGTTCTATAGCCCAATGGGAATACTGCAGGGCACAGCGAGCGAACGAGCGCGCAGCCGTGGCGCGCATAGTCCAAGTCATGGACAAGAAGCAAGCCGACAAGAAAACACAGGTCGAAGAAGTTGCAAGATTAAAAAAGGAGCAAGCAGAAGAAAAGATCAAGCAAGAAGCTGCTGCAAAGAAAAGCTGGTATAAATTCTGGTGAGCCCGTTGAGTCTCGGGACATTGCAAAGAGATGGCTGCTGCTGCTATACCATGTAATATCTTGGATTGGTATGTTGCCCTATTTCACCTCCCCAGGCGTGAGATCAATCCATTTATATCCCCATTAACACTTGGGATAGCCTAGACTCCAGTAAAACACGATCATCGATAACGTCGCGTTCAAAGCTATGTAGTAGAGGTAGACCCGCATAGGAATAAGAAGAGAAAAAGTAACAAATCAACTTGGAATAGAGATCGCCTTTGCCGTTATGCCAGCCATTTTGAAGTCGTGAATCGCGCCGAAGTCGCCCAACGCCTTATGGGACCATCGCAACCAGTGACTCCGTAAGGAAAAAAAAAATACGCCTCAAATTGGAATGGCGATATTTTGAAACAATATCGTGAAAAGGTATAGACCGGTATTAAGTCGCGACGGTGGTCGGTCCGGCCTCCGAGAAACGCACGCGCACGAGAGACTCCTTTCTGTCCAACTGTGGAACGTCTCCAAACTGTTCTCGTCGGCGCTGGCTCCTCTTCGCCCTAGCTTCGCTCTCTTCTCGCTTCCGGTATTCGGCGAGCTGCTGCTTTCGTCTCTGCGCCCGGGCGTAGGCGATGGCAGGAGTAGGCTTGAAGCCGATACCGTTGATACCAGTACCGTCATCGTCCTTGTCCTCGGGGTCGTAAACCGTGATCTCGTCCTCGTGCCACGTGAGTGCAGCACGAATCGGGTCGATAATAACGGGCTCTTCGTCGCCGGGGGGTTCTGCGGTCCTCCTCTTCGATAGTGGAGGGGTGCCCGCTCGTCTTCGACTGCGCGACTTGGAATCTGAGAGCCGATTGATGGACGGGTACGACTTTTGCAAACGACCAGAACCTCCACTCTTCCCGGTTCGCAAAATGGTAGGATCTACATCTGTCTGCAGCATATAGCGAGGCTCGCTAGATTGGTCGGAGACGGATTCACTGAGGCTAGTCTCTTCCTTTGATCCGACTAGGGTAAAGTCGTGGTGGTGGGGCAACCTAATGCGTTTGCGGGAGGTATTATTACCATCGTCGTCGTCAAGTTGCATCTCGTCGGCAGCAAGGCTGCTAGTAGTACTGCCGGCTTCGAAGTCGAAGACGGACAGCTCTGGCGAAAACCTCGGGCTCTCAGTTACACGTTTAACGCTAGCCTCATCTGAAGATTCCGTTTTGGCTCCCGTTTCCGTAATAATAGTTCCATCGGCCTTGTCCTTGTGGGTTACCCCGCCCCCACCTCCACCTCCAAGGGCCAGCTCCTGGAATTTCTGAGCAACCTTGCTTCGAGGGCTGCTGTTACCGTCCTCGATAGGATCACTGCGACGTCTCTCAGCTGGATTGAGAGCCGGAGGTTGAAAAGTGAAGATGGATCGGGGTAAGTTCGAGGGGGTCGGGGAAGTGTTGAAGATGCGCCGCTCGTTGACGATATCGTCACGCTTTCGCTTGGGTGTGGTGGCCTTGAGCGGTGATGATTCATCCATGGCTGACTCGGGTAGTAGGTGTACAATGGGTATTGGGTATAGGTAAAATAACAGCGGAACCAATTAACTGTAGTGCTCAAGAAGAGCTCTATAGCAATCAAAGTTAACCATCCATCGGATTTGAAAAATGTAGGAATGGTAATAGTGTTTATGTCTGAGGATATCAAAGATGCTTTCTTATCGGTTGTGCTCTTTGTAGTGTTTTGGCATAGAGTAGATATAATAGTTAGATAAAGGTACGGGCGTTGAAATATGGACTAGGAATAAAGTGAAAGCGGCCACGGTGAGAGAACCTTGGAATTAGCGAGTTGGCTGAACACCCGTGGACCTATCCCAACGTGACATGGCACCTAGGCAACTACCTAACGGAATGCGACCGGAGTTAGATAGGCAGGTACCTGGATATTGGTGCGGAAATGGGCGAATATGGTCAAAAATGGATGTACCTACGTAAAACCGCTAATTGCAGCTGGGCAGGTGGAAGGCTCGGGTGCGACCACGTAAGGTGCTGAGTGCAAGCGCACCTACAAAGTACCTACCTGGTAATAAATCGCAAATCACAAATCGCAAATCGCAAACGCACAAATGCACAGATCGCACGCTGTTTGGTGGTATCGCTGTCAGCTCTTTGCCTAATGGGAGACGGGATGGAGATGGAATGGAGATGAAATGCCGTAGGGCTGCGACAATGATTGGTCTTATCGACAGCTGCACCTATTCAAGTAAGATATACAGGATATACTCCAGTCCAACGATTTAATCTTACTCTGAATAGTTTAGGTTGTTCGTTTATTCGTCAGGATTCCGGAATGGCAGTTAACTTTATCTGTTATTCTCCTGTTTCGTCCGGAGATGGATTCGACGTCGAGGGCCCAATATGCCCTATCCACGATATCGGTTTGAATCAGTAGATTCCATACCTGTCCCAACACGTACCTGATTCCAATCGCATATTGGTGCGTTACGTGTCTTACACCAACACCATTCTAACATGTTAAACCATCTACATCTGGATATGATCCCTCTTTACCTAGGTAGACATGAAGGTCTCGCACGTCATGGCCACGACAAGAAGCCAACGTTACCTACTAGGCTGCATTTCGGGAGTGTTTGTTAGTCTCTAAACAATACCATTGGATATTTGAATCTAGCCGAGTGCCACATATCCAAGTCTCTGGGACCATACAGAAGCTCCCCTTTCTTGCCTACCTGGGAAGTGTCTCGAGGGATGACACCAACTAGGAGAGGCATCGTATGTCTTCGATATCGTAGGCAGCTCGTAGCTTGCAGCTCGCAGCTCGCAGCTCGCAGCCTCGGTGGAATGATGAGGGCAAACGGAGACTAGAATCCGTCTTGTACGACCGAATTACCCCGCCATACTACCCAAACAGCTCAAATTACCCCACCATCTCGTGATGTATGTGGGTTTCTTACCAGGTAGATAGTGTGGGAGTAGCATTGTCGATGTCGCTATTAACCTACATGTAGCTAGCTTGAGGCGAAAGGAGCTCTCTCCACATTCTGTCATCCGTCTCGTGAACTTTATATATAGCCTGAATACCAAATGCTCGTGCGGGTGAGACCGAGCATTCTTATCTCCTCTCCTTATTTAGCTACCGTCCCGCCTTGAGACGGGGACGAAGACGCAGACGGGAAGAAACCCCCACATTCACAATAACCTGCGACGACGACAGCGACAGCAACAACCAAACCATCCATAAACGAAGGTAGCAAGCATCAAGATCAAATAATCGCCATGGCTGACGAGATCTCCTTTCTACCCCTCGGCGCTATCGTCCAGTCCTTCAAGGTCGGCGGCATCGACATCGTCCAGGGCTTCCCGACCCAAGACCTCTACGCCTCCCACAACAGCCCCCACTTCGGCGCCACCATCGGCCGCGTCGCGAACCGCATCTCGGACGCCAAGATCGAATCGATCAACGGCGGCAAGTCCTACAGCTTCCTCGCCAACAACGGCCCCAACACCCTGCACGGCGGCGACGTGGGCTGGGGCAAGCGCGTCTGGAAGGGGCCGACCCCGGTGGGCGTGCGCCCGATCCCGGGCGTCGAGGGGGAGCTCCGCGGCGGCGAGACCGTCGAGTTCGCCCTGACGAGCGAGGACGGCGACGAGGGGTTCCCGGGCGAGATCCTCGCCCGGGTGTTCTACACGGCCGGCAAGGTCGTCGAGGAGGGCGGGAAGGAGGTCACGGTCCTCGGCCACGAGTACGAGGCCGAGCTCGTGGGGGGCGCCGAGGAGACGGTCATCAACATGACGAACCACTCGTATGAGCTACGCGGGTGTCGGCAAGACCAAAGAAACAGCTAACGTGTGAACAGGTACTTCAACCTCTCGGGCGGGCCGTCGATCGAGGGGACCGTAGTCCAGCTCTGCACCGACTCCTACCTCCCCCTTAGCGAATGGGGCATCCCGACCTCCGGCCCGACCACCTACCCCAAAGTCCCCACGACCGCCCCGTTCACCCTCGGCGCGACGGACCCGGATTTCGACGACTGCTTCATCGTCGACCCGTCGGCATCCCCCGGCGCCGTGCCGATAGACACGCGAGACCTGCCCCTCGTCAAGCTCGTCTCGGCCCACCACCCGGGCAGCAAGGTCCACCTCGACGTCCTGAGCACGGAGCCCGCGTTCCAGTTCTACACCGGCAAGTGGATCGACGTGCCGGCCGTCGGCGGGGCCCCGGCTCGCGGGTCCAGGGCCGGGTTCTGCGTCGAGCCGAGTCGGTTTGTGAACGCTATCAATGTGGATGAGTGGAGGAGCCAGATGCTACTTAAGAAGGGCGAGAAGTACGGGGCTCGGATCGTGTACAAGGCATGGAAGGAGTAATGTAATTTCGCATTGTGTGGCATTACGAGGTAGCTACCTCATCCATCATCTACTCCAATGAGAATTCTACGTGTAATGAATTATGTCTTCACGAACCAACTATCTACAACTCTTCTTCTTCGCCGTCCTCCTCGGCCTCTTTAACCGGCGCCGCAGGTGCCTTGGCTTCCTGCTTCCTGTACAGCCCAGCTAGGAATTCGTTGGTGCTAGCTTCTTCCATACCCTTATCCTCGCGCTTCTTCAAGAACCGCGGGAACCGTAGACTCAGCCCCCGCTCCTGGCTCACCAGCCCGATGGCCGCCGTATACGTCGGGGACAGCGTGATGTCCGCGAACGCCATCTCCCAGACTTCCTGGGGCTCGAACCAGACATCCGGCTGGGGCCCCGAATACTCTACAAAGCTAGGTTTTGTCTTGCGGACGTTCTTATATGTTCGCTCGCTGCTCTCTTCTGCGTCGCTACCCTCCCTCTCCTCGCCCCCTTCTTCATCTGCGTCGACTTCGGTAGCAGCACCGAAGCCGTCGTCATAGAATTTTCTATTAGCCTTGTAAAAAGTGTCCGTGAAGCCGGACATGCATTTGCACACCGCCTCGAGGGAGCCGGTCGCGTCGTTGCGAACGGCCATCAAGATCGGCGACCACCACTTGGCTTTCCGGCCCTGACCGTGCCAAGCCGCAACCGGAACGAGGTCTAGTGTGTCGAACGAACTGCTGTAGTCCTTCTTGACCTTGAGCCACGAGTCGAGCCGCTTATCCGGCTCGTACGTGGCTAGCAGCGGTTTCCGCCGCGAAGACGGCTTCTTCTCTTCCCCATTGCCATTATCCGTACCACCTTTAGTTGCTTTTCCTTTACCTTTCTTACCCTTAGATTTTGATGGCAGGGTGAGGATTTCGCTTTCTTCGACTTCTGGCGCCACCTGGTTCGCATCCTCCCCGGTGTCGCCGGGTGCTGGAAGATCCAGGAGGTTGTCGAGGATCTTGACCATGATACCTTCGCACTTGCTCTCCGTTGCCTGTTTGAAGAAATCCAATACGACCTCAGAGTCTTGAGATGTTGCATCAAGGCTCTTGACCCAAGTGAAATGGTGTGGAATTTCCATGAATAGAGACCTCAGGAGAGACCGCCGCTCCCGAAACGGCCGATCAAGCAGAGGCTGGCCGTTGAGGTACATGAGGTCAAAGGCGAACAGACAGACGTCGACTTTTATACTGCCAATTGCAACGTCCTTGCGGGCACGGTTGGTGAGAGTTTGGAAGTTTTTCAGCTCCCCTGTTTCTCGATCCACTGCGACCACTTCACCCTCCATGATGAAGCTGTCAACGCCCTCGCCACGTATCTTCGGAACCAACTCCACCAAGTCGGGATATTTATCGGTCATGACCTCCAGGTGCCGCGAAAATATCGATACCTTGCCCTTCTCGTCGCAATGCACTTGAGCACGCTGACCATCATACTTGAACTCGCACGCGAAGTCCCTCCCTTGTAGCTTCGTAAGCATCTCAGATAGGTCCCTTGTGATACTTCCCAGCATCGGTCTTAGCGGGATATGCAACGTCAAATCGCATCTAATTAACAGCTCTTCGCATACTCCAATCTCAAGCATCACTGGTATGAGATCGTTATAGTTCGGACGTCGCGCGAAGCAGGCTTTGACAATCTCCTCGCCCCTGTTCCATACTTCCGAGAGTTCTTCTTTCTTCAACATCCTAAGCTCGTCGACGGATCGCAAGGGAAAACTCGCCCCGGGCGGTCGTGAGAACAGAAACGCGCGTGATAGGGCTATCAGCATGGTAGTTTTCACCGCGCCGATGCGCAGGTGCTGACACAGCGTGCGTACTATGTATCGGCTTTCTTCGCCACCGCGGGCATCTTGAAGTAGCCGGTCTACAATTCGCTGCTTCGCCTCTGCGCTGCCTTGCCCCTGGCTACTAGCCACCTTAACGAGGGATTGGTAGACACCCTTAATGGTTAGGGGTTTCGGTTTTCGTAGTGTGAAGCTCTGCTTCTTCTTCGCCTCGAAGGCCACATCACCCGCGTCTCCATACTTGTCGTAGATAGCCTTTAGGGACCGGCCATCTAAGCCGCAGACATTCTTCAGCGCTTTGGAGATTGCCGAGCCGCCTAATCCAAGCTCCAGTGAGATGTACGGGGGTGAGATTGAGTTGGTAGCTAGCCAGACCTATTCAAAGGAATTAATAAATTAGCAGTTCGTCCATACTAGGAAGGACGATCAAGTTTACCGCGGGTAGTAAGCTCTCAGGATCTCCTTCGATGAGAACACGAAGGCAGTTGACTAGAGTATCCACGATCTTAATCCGGCTCGATGTACTGTTAACAAGCACGAAACAGCGTGTGAGAAGCGCATATGATGCGTTCCCTCCGTCGCTTTTCCAGTGCTCCTGAAGCTGTGGTACGTACTTCCCAGGGTCGAATGTGAGTGGGCTCTCGTCGAAAGGTATAGACTCCGATACCGTGTCTACAGAAGCTGCAACAGACTGCAGCGACAAAGTGCCTTTGTCTTTATCGCTAGTTTTCTTCGCCTCAACAGAAGGCATCGATGATTCCCGAGATGTGTTCATAGTGTCGGTGGCACTAGTGGAGTCAGGGTTATCAGAGATCGGCGGCGGCGCCGGGGGCTCAGAGGCGCGTGCCGAAGTCTCGGCCTCCCTGTTCCACTCGGCCTGGAGCTTCCGCGCTAGCTCCTCATCCGTCATTTCGTGATCCTGCGCCGGTGACGCGCCACTAATCTGGCCTTCGTCATCCTTGTTTTCAGGTTTGGCGTTCTGTTTCTGCTTGGAAAAGAAGTATTCCAGCCCTCTAGAAGGTAGTCCCGATGATTTCGAGCTGCCGGTGTTTAGCTTCCGCTTTTTCGCCGGACTAGGCATCATGAGCCCGCGAATCTCAGCCTCCAAAATGTGAATCTAGATTTTCCTCTACTATTCTTATCCATCTGTAAAAAAGCCCTAACTTTGGTGATACTAATGCGCTGCTCTGCTCATCCTAAGGCGTTCTTCCTTGAATAGCGAGGGAACGTTGATGATGCCTTGGTTATGTCAGCAAAAGGGATTGTTTCTATTACAACGATTTATTATTACAATACATATCTATCTAAGCATTTTATGCATTAAATGAGACTATCACTAAATCGGCGAGCCTGGCCCTGCTCTCCCCAGCTTTCAGACACCCTTCCGATTGCAAGGCCACCCCCTGGGCGGCACAGTAGCCCGGAGTTTACAAAAGCCTCACCCTCACCCTTATACCTAAATACCCCTATTCGCAAGCTCGCACACGTCAGCGGAGGATAAATTTTTTACTCCTCGGCTCGCTTCGCTCACCTCCGTCGCAAAAAATCCACCCTCCGCCTCCCACGCGCTCACCTAAAAGGCCTTAATTACCAGGTGCCATCCTTATTTATAATATCTTATTTACAACTAGCTACGTAACCCGGCCATATAAGCACAGCTAAGAAAAAAGCTATAGGTTTTTTTTTTAAATTATATAAGTATTTTATTATTATATTATATTAATTTTATATAATTTAAATTAATTAAAATTTATCTATAAAAATATAAAATAAAAATTATAAAATTAATATTTAATTATTAAGTTTATTATTTTTTATTAAATTTTTTTATTAATTTATATTATTTTTTTTTAATTAATATATTTATATTAATTATTTTATTTATATTTTATATTTTATATTTATATTTATATTTATTTTTTTTAAACTTTTATTTAAATTTTACCATTTTTTTTCTTAGAAATTTTTTAATTAGCGACTTTTATTTTTTTTAACTATTAAAATATTATCGTGTTTATATTTATTAAAATTTTATTTATTATTAATTTAAATATTATTATTATTATTAATAAAATTATTAAATAATAAAATTAAATTAATATTTAATTTAAATATAATATTATTAAATATAAATTTAAATTATTTAATTTTAATATAAATTAAAATTAATATTAATTTTATATGTTTTATTTTTAGTTTTTTATTAGTTTTAAACTTTTTTTTATAATTATTATTATTAGTTATTAATTTTAATTTATTTTGTTTTTATATAATAAAAACTTTTTTATAATATTAATAATAAATACCGGGGCTGTTATTATTAGATTTTAAATTTAAATTTAAAAAGCTTTTTTTTAAAACTAAAAAATAATATTTGTAATTATCTTTTAATTATTAATTTTTTAATTTTAAGTTTTTTAATTTTAAACTTTTTAATTATTAGTTTTTACTTTATTTTTTCCCCTTTTTTTAATTATTTATTTTTAATATTTTTATTTATAGTTTATATATTTTAATTAAAGTTTTTAATAACTTTTATTTATAATGTTTATTTTTTTAAAATTTTATTAATAATAAATTAAACTTTTAATTTTTTATTATTTTTTTATTTTTAAATAATAAGGTTATTTTATTATATATTAAACTTTAAATAAAATATATAAATATATATTAAAAAAACACTTTTAAAATAAAATAATATTTAATATTATAATAAAGGTTTAAATATAATAAGTTTTTATTAATAAAAAGTTTTAATAAATTTAATATATAAATTTATAATATATATAATTTATTTAATTTATTATTTTTATTTTTATTTTTTTTTAACACTATGATTATATAATTATAATTAAATAAATAATAGATGTTATTTTAAATTATTATTTAATTTTTATTATTATTAAAAAAATTATTTATATTTAAAAATAAAATTATAAAGTTTTATATATAATAATTATTAAATTAAATTAAATATATTTTTAATATAATATAAGTTATTTTAATTCTAATTAACGCTTTTATAAAATAATAAATCTTAATTAAAAAATTATAATTATTTATTAATTTTTTTAAATTTATTATAATTTTAATAATTAAAATTTATAAAAATATTTTTTTATTATTTAAAATTAGTTTATTTAAAGTCGGCTTATTTAAAATTAACTTGTTTAAAATTAACTTGTTTAAAATTAATTTACTTATAGTTAATTTATTATATTTATGTTTTAAACTTATTATTTTTTTTTATAATAAAAATAAAATAACAGGTATTATTTACTAGTTAAAATTTAAATAAAAAATATAGTTATTTATTAATATTATTTTGTTAATAAATTTAAATAATTATTACGATATTATAATAAAAAGATATTTAATATTATTTGTTAGTTAAATCTATTAATAATTATTAAATAATAAAATCTTATAATTAAATATAATGAATAATTTGTTTTTAAAAGTTTTTAAAATATAAAAATTATATTTATTTTTATATATTTATAATATATTAGTGTTTTTTTTTATTACTAAATACTAATAATTATTAATAATAATAATATAAATAATATAAATTATTTTATAATTAATATTAAAAATTATATTAAAATAATTTAAAAAATTAAAATTAAATAATAATTTTATTTTTAAGTATTTTAAATAATATATATTAAACTTATATTATAATTACGTATATAAATTATATAGCGGCAACCTATAAATTAAATAATATAATTTATTAATATTATTTATTTTTAAATATATAAATATAATATATATAAACTTAAATATATATAAATAATAAAAAATTATATTTATTATAATATAAATAAAATTATAAGGATTTATTTATATAAATTACTTAAACACTTAAATAATAAATTATTTTAAAACTTAAAATATTAATAATTTATTATTTATTTATATATATAAATAAATTATATAACATATAAATAAATATTTCTTAACATTACCTTAATTTTTCACTTTTTATTTTAATATCTATTTTTTATTAACATATTTTTTATTAATATAAAATATAAAATAAATTTAAAAAAAAAATTCACAGTTATTATACTTTTTAATAATAATAATAATATATTTAATTAAATTTAAAAAATTATTTATATTTTTTATTTTAAATATAATTTATTATATATATTAATTATTTTATATATTATTAATAATAATAAACTTTATTATTTATTATTTTATAAAACTTATATAATTATTACTAAAAATATTTAAAATAATATTAAAAATATAAAAAAATTATACTTTTTTTTATTTATTAATTAAATTATTTTTTATTTATTAGTATCTTAAAATAATCTAATTAATATTAAAACTTATTATTTTTATATTTTTTATAAAAACTATATAAATATAAGTTATATATTTAAATATTATAATTAGTTTTAAATATTATATATATATATTTATATTAATTATTTTTATTATAATTAATATATTATATTTAATAATTTTTTTTTAAAAACATTAGCTTTTTTTTTATAAAAATATATTTAAGTAATAAAAAAATATATATATTAATAATTTACTTAATTATATTAATTTTAAATTTAATTTTAATTATAATTATTACATTTTTATATTATAATTAATAAAATTAAAAAATAATTATATTATATTTAAAACTATAAATCCCTAGCTATTAATTAATTAAATATATATATATTTTATAAAAAATTTATTAAATATTATTTACACTTTTTTTTTTAATTATATATTTTTTTATTAAGATTTTTATTATATTTAAAATAAGAATTATATTATCGTTTATTTAAAATTAAACTTTAAATAAAAAAAATAAACTTTATTTAATATTATATATTTTTTAACTACTAACTAAATATTATAATATAAACATTAAAATATATATATTATTTTATAATTGTTTTTTTTATTTAATTTTTTATATTTTAATTAAACTTTTATTTATTTATTTTATTTAAACTTTATTTATTAAGAAAATAATTAAAATATTTAATAATAATACTTTTTACTAAAAATATTTTATTATTTTTTTTAAATATAAAAGTTTTTATAATAAATAATTTATATAATAAATAATAATAATAAAATAACTTTTTAATTTTAAAGTAAAAACTATTAGTATTAAAAAAGTTAGTTAAAAACGTAACGTTAATAAAATCTTATAAAATATAAGTAAAATTAAAAAAAAAAACATAAGTGAAGCTAAAAAAAAAAATACAAATAAAACTAAAAAAAAAAACACAAGCGAAATTAAAAAAAAAAACAATATTAAATATTTAAGTAAACATTTAATTTATTTAATATATATTAAATAAATAAAGCTTAATAATAATAATAATTTTAAATATTTTTTTTAAAAATATCGCTATAAAAAATTAATGTTTTTAACATATATTAAATAATTTAAACCTACTAATAATAATAATAATAATAATAATAAAAATAATAATAATAATAATAATAATAATAATAATAATAATCTCGACTTTTTTTTTTTTAGTAACTTAAATAATAACTTCTAGCTTAGTTAAAAAAAAAAAGCCAAGCTTAATTTTTTATATTTAAATATTAAAATCAAGCTTATATTATTTTATTTACTTATTAATTTTAATTTTATTTTAAAGTTATTTATATTTATATTTAATTTAATAAATAATAATAATTAAAGTTTAAGTTATTATAAAAATTATTTTATTTTAATTATTTTTTATATAACCTTTACTAATACTAGGTTTTTTATTAATATTAAGTTTTTTATTAATATTAATTTTAAGGTTAATTATAAAATCATTTTTAAACGTGTTTATAATAATTATATTTATTAAAAAGTTTAATTTCTTTTAATATTTTATTTATAAAAAATTAAATTTCCTTTAATATATTATAATTAAAAAAGTTAGATTTTTTTTTATATATTACTTTTTTATATATATAATTTATAATATTTTTTAAATAAGTATTTTTATAAAAATAATATTTTATAAAATATATATATATAAATAAGGGAAAAACGGTTTAATAAATTAGTTTATTATTTTATATATCACTTAATAAAAATTCTAAGTTAATATTTTTTTATATTTTTAAAATATAAGATTTTTTTTTATATTATAACTTTATAATATAAAGTTAAAAATATTTAATTAAATAATCTTTATTTATTTAAAGTTTATTTTTAACGCTAGTTAATTTTATAGCTATAATTTATTTAAAACTTTTATTTTTTTTATTATTTTATATATATTTTAAACCGGTTTACTTTTAATATATAATATATATTTAGTTATTATACGTTTTTTTAAACTGTTATTAAAACGTAATTTATATAATATTAATTTTAAATTATTTAATATTTTTTTTACTTGTTTAATTTAAATAACTATTTAATTTAAACCTTTAAATTTTATAAATTTTTATAACTATTTTTAATTAATATTATTTAAGTTTATATAATTTATAAGATTTTTTTCTAGCTTATAAAAAATGTTTTTTAAAAGATTTTATTAATTTTAAAAAACCTTTTAATTTTATTTTAACTTTTTTATATTATAAAAACAATATTTATAATAACTGTTATTATTAAGTTAAGAAAACGGTTTTATAGCCTTATAAATTAAAATAATAATAACTAATATACTAACTTTTATTTATTAAATTTATTATTTTATAATATAAACTATTTTAATTTTTTTAAACTTAATTAAAAATAAATATTAATTTTAAATTAAAACAAGTTAAATTATCTTCTAGCTTTATTTTATACGTTTAAAATTCTTTATTATATTAATGAAAATAATAATTATTTTATATTAAAAAACAATGAAAATTTAATTAAATATATATAATAAATTTTAACTAAAATTAAAAAAATAAAAGTAAGTAATATTATAGTTTTAATATTTAATAATTTATATATATATTAAGTTTTATTATTTTTTTAAGTAAGTATTTTATTAATAATTTAATAACTTATTATTAAATGGATTTTTTCATTAAATATATAATATAAAAACTAGGTTTATTATTATAAAAAAATTAAGTTAAATGAAACGTTAATTATTAATTATAAAAATAAATTTATATTAGTTTTTTTTAGTTAATTTAAAAATTTTAATTATTATTAGTTATTTATATATAAATATATAATATTATTTTACCCTTAAAATAAAACTATATTAATTATAAAATAAATAATAATAAATTTTAATATTATATTATTTTATTTAACTATTTTAATAATATATATATTAATTATTATTATAATAATATTAAAAGTAAATGCTTTTATTAATTTAATATATAATATATAAATACTAATAAATTTAAATAATAATAATTAACTTTTTTAATAATTATTAATAAATATATTAAAATAAATAATATATTAATTAACGTTTTTATATTAATTTTAATTTTTTTTTAATATAACTTTTTATTATTAATAATTAAGAAAAATATAAAGCTTATAACAAAATAAAAGTTAATTAACATTTACTTATTTAAAACAATTAAAATAATTTATAATTTATTATTTTAATTATTTAATATAATAAAAAAAATAAAATAATTAAAATATAATAAGACTTTTTATTTTAAAAAATAAAAATAAGTTAAATAATTAATTAAAAACGTTTTATATATATACTAAATATAATATTATTTATAGTATTTTTTTTTAATTATTTGTTAATTTTTATAAAACTTTAAAATATATAATATTTAATAATTTATTAAACTTTATTTTTAGTGTTTTTAAACCTTTTAACTTTTAAATAAATTTAATTTTTAATATAATTATATAAAATTACTTATATATAAATATAAGAATCTTTTAATTAATATTAATTATATTAAAAAATTATTCTTATAATTTATTTATAGTTATAATAAAATAAACTAATATTAAAAACTGTTATTTAAATTATATAAATAATTAGTTTTTATTGTTTTAAATTAATTTAATTTTTAATAAAATATATTTTATTTTATTAAATAATTTACTAAAAATCTTAACTTTTATATTATATTTATTAAACTAAATTATAACTATTTAAATATCGTTATAAAAGCTTTAATTAAGATTTAAATTATATAATATTATAATAAAAAAACCAACTTTTAATTTTAATTTAACTAATAATATTTTTTTTAATTATAAAACTTAAACTATTTTAATTAACGTTTTTTTAACTTATTAATTATTTATTTTAATAAACTTATTTATTAAAAGATATTTCTATTCCTTTTTAAAAATATTAAATAATAAGTTATTATTAATTTTTTATATAAATATATTATATATAAATAAAATAAATTTAAAAATAAAAACATTTAAATTATATAACGTATTATTTAAAACTTTTTTTAAGTAAATATAATTATAAAAATCTTTAATATTATTAAACACTTTTACTATATTAAATAATAATATTAATTTATTGGTTTTAAAGTTATAAAAAATTATTTAAAACTATTATAAAAACTTTATATTTTTTATATTATTTTATTAAACCTTTATATTTTTTATTAAATATAACTTTTAAAGCTTAAATTATAAAAACAAATTTTATAAATAAATGTTAATAATTTATAGTTTTAATTCTTTTTTAATTATAAATAAGATTTATATAAAATCTTTTTTAAATAAAGTAAGTATTTTATTAAATAAAAATTAATTTTTTTATATATTATATAACATTTTATAAACTACTTTAAATATATATTTATATTATATAGTAACTTTATTTTAAATAATTAGTAATATTTATTAAAAAAGATTTATTTTTATTAATTTTTTTTAAATATTATATATTAAATTATTATTTAAAGTAATAGGAATTTTAAATTATAAATAAATAATTTTTCCGTTAAATAATAAAAGTATTATAATATTAAATAAAACTATATATAATATAACTTTTTTTTTTAATTAATAATAATAATAAAACATTAAATATAAAAAGATTTTCTTAGTTTTAACTAGGTTTTATAAATAAAAATATATAAAAAAAAAAGTTTATTTAATAGTTATTATAATAATATTATATATAATATATTAATTATTATTTAATATTAAAAGCACCTTATTATATAAACTTATTTTAATGTTATAATTATAATTTAACTTTTTTTTAAGTAAATAATTAATATAAATTTTTTTTTAATTAAATTAAAATAAAAAAAGGCTTATTTTACTTTAATTTTTTAAGCTTATAACAGTTATTTTAATTAAATATAAACTATAATTTAAATAAGTAATTTTAATTAAATTAAATAAACTTTATATTTTATTAAATACTTATATTAAATTATTATATATAAACTTTTAAAACTTATTTTAAATATAAATTAAATTTTAAATATCATTTTTTTATAAAATATATATAAAAACAACTTTTAACTAATTGTTAGTTAAAAATACTTACATTTTTTTAAAGAAATTCTTTTAATAATTATTATTCTTTAAAAAGTTTTAAACCTAGTAAATATCTTAAAATATTAAGTATTAAATATTATTATATTTTATTAAATTAAATTAACCTTTAATTTTAAAAATTAAAATAAAAAGTATTTATAAATAAAATCTTTCGTTAGTTTTTAAATAAATGAAATATATTTAATTAAGTTTTTTCGCCACTTTTTATTTATATTTTATTTTTTTTTTTTTATATATTATTAAAATAAATATAAAAAGTCTTAGTATAAAATATTTTAATTATTTTTATAAACCTTATTATATTTAAACCATATTATAAAAATTATATAATTTTATTTTAAGGTTTTTATTATTAACTTAAAGTTATTTTTAATATAGTATTTTACCTTATTTTTTCTTTTTAAATAAACAGCTAAAAGTTAAACAAATAAATATATATTATAAACTAGAAATTTTAAAAAATAATATATTAATTTATATAATCTAATAAAACAGTTATATAAATATTTATTAATTTTATTATAAGGTTAATTTTAATCTTGATTTTATTATAATAATGTTTTCCTTTAATATAAATAAATTATAATTTAATTATTACCCTTATAAATATATTTATAAATATATTTAATTATTTTTATAATAATATAAACTTTAATATTAATATACGTTTAATATTTTTAACTAAGAAAAAGGTTATATAATATTACTTAATTATTATTTTATTTCACTGGTTTTAAATAACTTAAAATCTTAATATATAATTTTTATTTATATATTAAATATTTATTTAATTTAATTATAATTTTAAAGTAAAATAACTTTAAAAAATTCTTAAAATAATAATTCTTAATTATATAAAACAACTTTAAATTTACTACGTTATAAAATTTATATATTATATTAAATAATATTACTTGTTATAAAACGTTATTTAAATTAATATTAATTTTTAAAATTTTAACTTATATAATATAATTAATATTTATAAATTCTATAAATTAATTATAGTTTAATAATAATAAAAAAATTAAGTAATATATATAAAATAAGTTTTTTTTTTAGTATTTAATTGTTTAAACTATATTATAATATTCGTTAAAATAGTTTTTTTTTATAATATTATTTAAAAATATTTTTTATTTTTAATTAAAAATATAAATATTAATATTAAATTAATTATTTATAGTTTAATTTAAAAGAAACTTATTTTTTATTTTTAGTTAGTTTAAATTAATAATAAAAATAATAAAAAGAATTAGTTAATTTAAATAATAAATAATAATTATTAAGTTTTAATAATAATAAAATATAAATTTTTTATTACTAGTAAATAAAAATAATAAATATATATTATAATTAATGTTAGTTAAATTAATATTTTTAGTTAAAATAATATTATAAAAATTATTTTAAAAAACTTTTTATAAATTATTTTATTTATATTTTAATTATTTTAAAACGATTTATTTTATAATAATTTAAATATTAATTAAATATTACTGGAAAAGTTAATTAAATGTAAATAAAATTAATGTTTTTTATTTATAATTATATAAATAATATTAAAAATATTATTATAAAAATAAATTTTTTTTTTTATAATTTTTATTTTAAAGTTATATATTTAAATTATAACTAGTTTTTTTATATAATTATATTAATATATAAGTAAATAATATATATATTAAATAACTTATAAAAATATATATATAAAAAAATAACATTTTTTTTATAGTAATTTATTTAACTAGGATAATTTTTTTTTATTATTGGTTTTTTTTTATAATATCCAGGATAATATTAGTAATATTTTTAATTTTTAAAAAGTTTTTATATTACTAATTTACACTTTTTTTAAGAATTATATTTAAATTAAGTTTTAATATAAATTAAATTATAAAACTATTTATATTTAAGTTTTTTAAATTATCCGCGGCTTTTTATATTTATTTTTAAACTATAATATACTTTTTAACATATAAATTATTTATATGGATTTTTTTAAAAAGTTATATTAAAATATTTAAATTTAAATTATTATTATTAATAATAAATTGATATTAAATAACTAGTTATAAATTATAAAAATATAATTAAATATATTTAAACCGTTTATTTTATATTATTTTTAAAAGGCCGGTTATATAATATAAAGCTTTTTAAATTTAAAAACAATTAAAATTTAAACTATTAATATTATAATTAATAAATTTATATAAAATAAATATAAAAAAAAAAACAAAGTTAAACCGTTAAATGTTTTTTTAAAATTTTCAAGCTTTTAAATTAAAACTAATTAATAACAACTATAAAAACTTAAAAAGTTTATAAATTTTTACTAGTTATATATTTTTATTTTTATAATAAAATATAAAAATTTTATTTTTTTTTATTTTTTTTTTAAAATGTTTATTAAATTAATAAAACGTGTTATAAAAGTTATATTACTTATTTATAACGTTAACGTTATAAATATTTATTTATAAAGGTTTATTACTATATAATTAAACTTTATAATATTTAATAAAGTTTAGTTGTTTTTTATAATAAAAGTGTAAAAAATATAATAAATAATCTTATTTTAAAAGTTATTAATTTAAGGTTTAAAATAATTATAAAAAATCTTAAAGCCTAAATTATTATTATTTAATTATTTTATTTTTTTTAATCTTAGATTTTTAAAAACATTTAAACTAATAAAATATATTTAAATTAATCTTACTTAATAATTAATATCGCTTTAAAATATAATATAAATAATAAATACGATAAAAATTCTTTATATAAAAATTAAAAGTTATTTTAAATAACATATAAATTTTTTTATATTTAATATAAGTTTTAATAAATTTATATATATTTATTATATAAAAGTAAAAAAAAAATAAATAATATATAATTATAATAAGTTAGTTTTAAATAATAATAAACTTTAAAAAAACTTAGTTATATATTAAAATATAACGATGTTTATATATTAAAAACAAATAAAATAATAATAACTAAAAAAAACATTTAATATTAATTAAAATTAAAAAATATAAATAAAAAGTTTAAATAAAAAATAAAAAAACTTATAAATAAAAAGAAATATATATAAAATTTTTTTTTTTTAAGTTAATATTTTTAAAACACGCTTAATATATTTTATTATAATATGTTTTATTATATAAAAAATAAACGGGATGGGAAGTTCTAAAAAAATAAACGTATATTAAAATTATTTAAATATTTAAATTATATATTAATATATTATTAATTTTTTTTAAATTTTATTAAAAACAGTTAAATATTATTAAAATATAATAGTTAAAATTAAATATAAATATATTTTATTTTAACTTTTATTTTAATATATTTAATACTACTAGCTTTTATTTAATTTTATATTTAATATTTTTAAGCTTTAAAAAAAAGTTAAATATTTTATTAAACCTTAATAAAATAAACGTTAATATAAATTTTAATAAAAAGTTTAAATTATTATTTATTATAATTAAGTTAGTTAATATTAATAACAATAAAAAGTTATTTTTTTTAAAAACCGTAAATAAAAAAGGTAAATTATTTAATAAACTTATAAAAATAAAAGCTTTTTTATTTATAAATATAACTAAAAATAATATTAGTTTATAAAAATTATTTTTTTAATAAAACCGTTTTTAATATAACTTATTAAAGTTTTAAAAAAAGTTAAAAAATAAGTTTCGTTTTTATAATAATAAGCTTTTATTAACTAAAAAAAAAAAAAAAGATTATAATATAAAATAGTTTTTTATAGAAAAAACGTTAAAAGGTTTATTAGAAAAGTTATTAATATTATAAAAAACTTATATATATAATTAGAAATATTTATTATTAGTAAAAACTTTAAAATATTATAATTTTATAAAATAACTATTTATATTATTTAATAAATAGTTATTAAAACCTTAATTTAAAAAGTAATAATTAAAAATAATTCTTATAAAAGATTTATATAAAAAAGGCAAGAAAAGATTTAAAACTAAATAATAAAAAAATAATTTTATAATTTTAAAAAATATAAATTAATAAGTTAATTTTATTTATTTAAAATTAGTTTTATTATTATTATTATTATTATTTTTAGTTTAATATTACTAGTAAATAATTATTTTTTATTAATTTAAAATATAAAACTATTTAATAAATTTAATTTTTAGATAAATTTAATAAATATATATATATTTTTAAAAAAATAAATTATAATAAATAAAAAAGTTATAATAATAATATATTAATCATTAAAATAAAAGGTAGTTATAATATTAAAAATAAAAAAAAATATTTATATATTTTAAATTTAAAAAATTTTTATAACTAAGCTTTAATATTAAAAAATATTTATTTTATTATATAGTTTAATAAATTAAATAAATACTTATTATAAATATTAAAAGTTAAGTTATAATTAAATAAAAATAAAAAAGAAGATTTAAATATAATAAAAATAAAAAAATAAAAAAATAAAAAAAAGAAAAAAAATATATAAAAATAAAAGAATAAATTTAACTTTTTATTATATATAAATATAAATATAAGTTAATATTTTATTATTAATATAATATAAAATATTTAAAAAATATTTATAATTAAAAACTTAAATTAATATAAATAATTTATTTTTAAATTAATATATTTTATTTTTAAAAACTTAATTAATTATAAGTTATTTATTTTTTAAATATAATTAGTTAAATTTTATTAAATATATTTATTATTTTTAAAGGTTTTAATAGTTATAAGCTATTTATTTTTTAAATATATTTAATTAAATTTAATTAAATATATTTAAATTAAAATTAAAATTTAAATACTTTTTTATAAGTTTTATAAATATAATAAAAAAAAGTTTAAATTAATTAAATAATAAAAATAATAATTACTTATTTATTTTTTAATTATAATTAGTTAAATTTAATTAATTATATTTAAGGTTAATTAAAAAATTAATACTTTTTTATAAAACTTATAAATATAATTAAAAAAATAATAAATTAATTAAATAATTAAAAATTAAATAAATAAAAATTATATATTTTTTAATTATATTTAGTTAAATTTAATTAATTATATTTAAAGCCGATTAAAAAATTAATATTTTCTTGTAAAATTTATAAATATAATAAAAAGGTTATAAGTTAATTAAATAACTAAAAATTTAATTATTTATTTTATAAATATATTTAATTAAATTTAATTAAATTTATTTAAAAATATTTTAAATATATTAAGATTTTATTTTATATATTTATATATTTTTTAAATATGTTTAACTAAGCTTAATTAAATATATTTAAAAATAATAATTAAAATATATTAAAATATTTTTTTATAAACTTATATATTTTTTAAATACGTTTAATTAAACTTAATTAAGTTTATTTATATTATAATTAAAAAATTAAACCGTTTTTTTATAAACTTTATAAATATTATTAAAAAAACTATAAATTAATTAAATAATTAAAAATAAAGTTACTTAGTTTTTTAATTTTTAAATATATTTAGTTAAAATTAAATAAATAATTTTAAATAATTTAAATGTTTTTTTATAAACTTTATTAATAATATAAACTAATTAAACGTTACGAATAAATAATTATAAAAATAATAATTAATAATATAATTTAAAATATTATAAATTTTATAAGGCTTATTTAGTTTTAATTAAAAAGAAAAAAGCTATATTATAAGTTTATATAATATTATATTTATTAAAATAAAAACTATAGTTAAAAATTAAATTTATTATATTTTTTTATATTATATATAGAATTTATATTAATTAACTAGCTATATTTTAACGTATATTTTTTAAAAAGAAAAGTTATAATTAAAAATTAAATTTATTATATTTTTTTATATTATATTAATATTTATATTAATTAATTAATTATATTTTAATATATATTTAATAAATTTTTTATAAAATTAATTAATTTATTTTATTATAATTTAAAAAAATTAATAATTAATATAATTTAATAAAACTTATTTTATATAATTTTTTTATATTATTTATATTTTTATAAATTTTATTATAATAAAATTATAAAAAAAAACATTAAAAAATATAAAGTAATTTTAAATATATAATTAATTAATAAAATTATAATAATATTAATAAAATAAAAAAAAATTAATATTAAACTAAATATTAAATAATTAGGTGGCTAGGTATTAAAAAATTAAATAAAAATAACATATAAATTATATTAAATAAATTTTTTTATTTAAAATTTTTATATTATAATATAATATATAAAATTATATAAAAATCTTAATAATTTTTTTATTTAATTATATAAGGTTTAATTATTTAGTTTAAGCTGTTTTAGCTATTAAACACCAAGGTATTTAAATTTTTTTAATAATATAATATTATGTATATAACCATATCAAGGTCTTGGCAAACCTTCCTATTCTAGTAATTATTCATTAACATATTCGACCCCGACACAAGAACCCTCCGTAAACTCCGGGCATTGTTACATCACTCATGTGAAGACTGCATCTAACAGTCAACTAAAGTGTGGTATTGACCAGAAAGAGCTGTAGATGTACGGATTGTCGACTTACTATTGGATATACAAACGAGTGAACCAAGAGCCAGTAAAAATCTCACGGGCTGATTCTAGATTTATGCGCCTTGGAGATAGGTTCCCATCGATACCCTGCCACCGGGTCCAGGAGGAACATACGCGGCGCATGGCTTTCTTGGATGAAACTCTTCCATAGCACGGCAGGTGTGTGGCTTACGAGTTCGTTTGTTAGAGCATCTCTCCTCAGCCATTGGCCATTCGGAGCATTAGAGGATGTCTTATATTGATCGGATACCGTCGGAAACGGGTGTGAAGCTCGTCAATCACCACAGTGCCCCGATACTGTGGGCTGAATAATCCCCCTTGCTTGCCAAGGACCTCGCTGGTAACGATTGGATTGGATCATCTACACTGCCTTCGCAGAGTATCACCCATCATGAAGGTCAGGCATTATCTTTGCGCTATCATTACCTAACCTAAAGCTGGGATATCCATTTTTCTCTTGATATCGGCATGTAGACTTGTTGTAGACTTGTTCTGTAAGCATTCTCGAGGGAGAGCTTAGTTCCGTCTTCCTGAAAGGAATGTTTGCAAAGCGTACACGTCGTCTATCGCGCAGTACCCGCCTAAATCGGTCGTTGTCAGTGGTAAGGTGTTATGGGGTATTTGCCTCATCGTCGTCGCAGACAACCAAACCTCCACAGCTATCACATGCTGTAACTCACGACGTTCCCATCGGGCAACGTCGTCTTTGACATGGAAAAATAACTGCTTGATAGTCTTACACTCAAAACGACGCAACTGGGAACGTCAATGCCTAAATGCAACGCCATGAATAAGTCCCCATCCACATCAGGCCGACCGACCATTATATCCATCCCCAAGCCCCTTGGTATTGTGTAAAGGAGCCTGTCCGTGGTATCAGCAGACCTCTCCAAATTACCTTATTCCCTATGATGACTCGCGGGCAGTTTCTTCATACGAACCCGAGTACTACAGGCGCAATTGGCAACCCAGATGGGTGTATATAGAACCATCCGAAGTTCCCGGGCGCTTCTGGCCCCGAGCAGGCTGTGAAAAGGGGAGAGTTGCAACATGACTGGACAGGAAGGTCGCGATGCATGATATGAATATGACTTTATTATTCAGCGTCAAACTAAATACCAAGTTTTCTTTTATTATACGCAGCTCGTCCATCATCATGCATTAGGTGCTTCGCGCTACAGCGTAGTATTGTTACACCCGAACTTCGGAATGCCGACCCCGGGATGTGGCTGCATCAAAGTGTCAATGCCGCTGCTCAAACTGCCCGATTCGTACCGAAAGGGGGTCCATCACCAGGCTGACCAAGACGATGAGACTTCACCAAGGCAGTAAGATGATGATGATATTCAAATGTCAGTGCGGGCCAGTAAGAAACTTCTATTAATGCATTACACAATGTCAGAGTATGAAAAAATAGCTGAAAGAATGAATATGAAGAAGACAACACGACTGGCCATGCCTCCCCCGTGCATGCACACCTCCATCTCCACCACCACTCTACCTTCACCTTCACCTGTACCTTCACCTTCGTCTTCACCCTCACCCCTTAATCATCATCTCTCCAGACCATATCTCTAATAGCTTGCACTATTGCAATCGAGAAACCAACTTGGCGGGAGCCTGACGCTTTATCTAAAATTGGAACCAGTTATATATATCGATCCACTAACAAAGGGGAAAATGCACTGAGAAGCGATATGGATAGCATCGCGATGCTTAGCAGTTGCCGGAGATGTCGCAGGCGATCTTCTCAGCCAGACCGTCTAATTTGATGTTAGCTCCTATTCACGGCTTGGGATGCGCATCACTTTAGGGGGGTAACTTACAGATGGTGGACTGAGGGTGGCCGGGGACGAGGATGGGGAAGGAAGAGGCGTCGACAACGCGCAGGTTCTGGACACCGATGACCCTGGCCTGGGAGTCGACGACGGCGTTGGTGTCGTCGGCCTTGCCCATGGCGCAGGTGCAGGCGGCGTGCCAGACGGTCTCGAAGTCAGTGCGGACGGCGGTCTCGATCTCGGCATCCGTCGTCACGTTGTTGCCGGGGAAGGCCTCGTCGCCGATCACGAAGCTCTGCATGGCGTCGCTGTTGAAGAACTGGCGGGCACGCTTGACACCGGCAATCATGACGTCGATATCGGCCTGGTCGGAGAGGAAGTTGGGGTCGATGTTGGGGCTGACGTTGGTGTCGTCGGAGTTGATGGTAACGCTGCCTCGCGATCGGGGAGCGGCGAGGGCAACAGCGAGAGTGCCGTAGTTGAAGCCGTCGCCCGGGGCGCGGGAGTCCTGCATGGTTCCGAGGAGAGTGGAAGCCGACAGGTACTCGACCTCGGGCCAGTCTTCAGGGTAGGCAGCCAGGGTGGTAGTGGTGGTGTTGCTCCAGCCGGATCGGAGGTCGTCAGGGATCTTCTCCCAACCGAGGACCTCGATACCCGTGGTGGTCAGCATACCAGAGGCGCTCGACTGGAACAGGTCGGATTGCTCAGCAGCGAAGTCAGCGATGGACAGCGAGGAGGACGTAGGAGCGTTGACGCGGTACGATACACCGAAGAAGACGTGGTCTTGCATGCCCTTTCCAACACCGGGCCTGTCAGCGACGACGGGGATGTTCAGGGCAGTCAAGTCTTCAGCGGGGCCGACACCGGAAACCAAAAGCATCTGGGGAGATCCGAATGCACCGGCGGACACGATAACCTCCTTGCGGGCCGAAAGAGTGTATGCGAAGCCACCCGACTCGACAGCCACACCGGTAGCCGTCTTGCTGTCGTCGAAGAGAATCTTCTTGGCCATAGTCAAGGGGTAAACCATGTAGTTGGGGTTGCCGATGGCGGTACGGAGGAAAGCCGTCTCGGAAGATTCGCGCATCATGGTCTGGCGGTTGACGGTGGACATGGACCAAGCGGAGCCAATCAGCTTTCCGCCGAGGAAGCCGCTGATCGGGGCCATGCCGATCTGTGCAAGACCCTCGGCCGCCCAAGTGGCGAAAGCCTGGGCGTAGTTGGGGAATGTCACGGAGAGCGGGCCGGTGCTGTCACCGGAGAACGCCGAATCATAGTCGGGAGTCGAATTAGCAAAGCGGAACGTCTGGTCAGGGCCAGAGAAGTTGGTGCTCTTCTCCAAGAAGGGGATGAAGTTGTCGAAGGTGTAGGCGTCGTCACCAACAAGGTCGGCCCACTCGTTGTACGACTCGGCAGTACCGCGCTGGTAGACCATGTAGTTCCTGGCGGAAGTACCGCCGAGAGTCTTGCCTCGGGCATAGTGGAGCGTCTGGTTAAGACCTCCCTAGAACTAAGAGTTAGACTTGATCGAACGACGACTTGTCTCAAAACTTACAACTTGCGGGGTAGTGATATATCCCCAGTCAACCAAGGGCTGCCAATCCTTCAGTCCCTTCCAGGAGAAGATGGTGTCCATGGCCGGGATCTGACTGAGGTTGCCGTTGGTGATCTCGTAGAACGTGCCGGCCTCGATGACGGCGACGGTGCCGGCATTCTGCTCGATCAACCTCGTAGCGAGTGTGAGACCCGCGGTGCCTCCTCCTACTACGACGTAGTCGTAGGTCGCGTCATCTCCAGGAATTCCGAAAGACGATCCGAGGAGCGGCTCGGCTTTAATCAAAGCTGCTAACGATAGGGTTAAGGCGGCCCTGAGGCAGGCGCCCGTGAAGGTAATGCCAGGCATCTTGAACGAGAGAGATAGCGAGGGAGTTTGGAGGCAGAGAATGGAAGGTGCTGCTTTCACGATGTTGCTGCGAGCGATGGTGATTTCTTTTTTCCCTTGAAAGAGGCAGAAAGTCTGTCTCTTATAGATGTTCGTCCGAGTCCTATTCTCTTACTGCTCCTCCTCTTCCCGTTCTCATGCCTCCGCGGACAAGCGAAAGTGATTACGACTAGGTTCCCATGCAGTATCCGATATCTTGCGCCAAGGGGACACGGATGCCAGAATCTCACTCTCTCGCACGACTTCACGAACAGATGATCATCCGATGCCAGGCTCGAGATAGCCTCAATCCATGCTCGACGCCCGCCTACGGCGTAGGCGGACAGATAGGAAAGAATCTGACGAGAGCCATGGCGACTGGGTTCCAAATCCCAAATTGTCAATATCAAGGGGGATCATCAATGGGAATCCCTCCCGTTTGAGGCGTTTTCCAAGATCCGGTTACCCTGTTGAGGTCCCGTTCTGAGCTAAGGAGCTTCAGCCCTTCCTCTTTTGGGCGGGCTTTCACCGGCACTCGACCCTATACACGCGACTAAGCGAGGCTATACCCTTCAACAACGTAAGACGAATGAACCGGGAAGGATTCAATAGTCACAATGATCACGAGTCGATCGCGTCTGTGGCGGCTGACCGTAGCGGCCTTGCGCAGCCTTTCGAGCTAACGGTCACCGAATCAGATTGCGTAACCCACGACGGGCATCAGACGTAGCCTTCCGGATGCGGTTGACTCATCAAGCTACCAGGCTTACATACACCATATTCCGACATATGCCTTTTCGAAATATCACTATTCTACTGCTTCAACCCCAGTTCGAACCCTAGTCGTCGAAGCCGGTAGAGCTCCCCGTCGGTCGGGATAGGACCACCCGCACGAAGTCTTACCGGTAATATGGTACACAAGGGTCTCTCCCACGTGGATGTATAATCGAAGAGTCCCGAGTAATCCGACGTCTTACTTGGTATCAGACGTTTGGCTGGGTCCATGTGAGTCCTACGTTGTAGTTGTTAGCATATCATAATATCAATGCAAGTTTTCACAGCACGTGGAAGTTAAGCCCCCTTACTTCGTAAGACGATTACAAAATGGCATCGCCTATTCTCGATATCTGTTCTCGATATACCCTACCTCCTAAGCTGGGCAACAACTTGGCTGAAAGATCAAGCTTCTCGCATTGAATTTTTTTTGATAGAGTATGTGAGGCTTTGTTCATAGGATTTACTCTGTCCCGGCATGGGTCTCGCATTGGTAGATCGGCGATTTATTCCATGTCTTCGCTTAAGCATCCGGGATCGAGACGGGCCTCTTATCATGAAGCAACTGTCGTAAGTAGCATCGGAGCCTTGCGTACCTTGGTATCGTGTTATGGTCGTCAAGGGGGGAGGTAAGCAGCTTATTACCAGTTCGAAGAGGCACAGGCTTGGCAAGCCAGAATGGGCAGATGGGCCATTCTCGTGGGCCTGGTTCCGGGGACACGGGCCATACCAATCATCAGGATCGTCAGCGTTGCTGCAATAGATAATGCATTGGGTATCTGCCACCTCATGCAAGGAACAGGTGTCAGAACTAGCCAAGTTGGTAATAGCGATGATTGGGTAGAGCCGGCACAGTCCTAATCAGCGCTGGTCCTAATGATTCTCTCTGACCCGAACTTACATTTTAAGCATATCTCCGGAGTATGAATCCAGCAAATGACACCGCTACTCGTAATCCATCCTTCGGACGTAGAGCTACACGGCATAAACGAGCCGCCTCGGTGTGTCAATTTCGCAATTATCTCCCCGATACCGATTATGCGACACATCTAGGGGGGCGACCCAGCCAGGAACAGGAGCCACCATCTCAACTAGACCGTCTGAAAACTTTCCGTATGGGTGTGGTGGTGCGGTAGTGCGGTATTCAAGGTAGAAAATAGAAAAACGACCGCCAATTTGAGGTGCTCTAGTGCTGCAGCCCTACGAGCCCCTTGACGGGTCCCACTAGGAATGGGACATTTCCCGGTGCACTGAAGAATCACGGGACCACAATGCACGCTTACTTATACGGGTACCAGGGGTACTAAGGGGTACCAAGGGGGTACATACGGTGCTGATTGTTTTGTCACAAACTGTCGTGCCACAAAGATTGATAGGCTGCAAGTCAACCGGAACCGGGTAGGAATCCGGTAGGGCCGCGCAGGCCGTGATGTCATATATCAATGAGTACGAGTTCAGAATGCATACTGTAAGGTCACCAACCACTCTATTTGCCCGATCGATAAGGCCCGGGACTTATGAAAGATATTATTACTCGGGCAAACTTGTGTCACAGGTCTCGATATATGAATATAGTTAACGGTATAGATTCCAGAAGGAGAACAGGAGAAAGAACCGTTCAACTTTCCCAATCTTCCCAAGATTATTCTTCTCTTTTTTTCGAATACGAAGTAAGAGAAGAGGGGAAAGAAAAAAAAAAAAGCAACGCACCACACAATTTTCTACCACCACTCTATTAAATGCCAGACAAGATATTATGAATCTTGCTTTACTGGAATTATATCGGCGAGAGAATGGCGAATACCGGAAAACGCATAGCACTGTTCATGCTTACATAGTATGCTGACAGCGTGTAAGCAAGGGGGAAACTTTATTGCAAGAAGAGCGAACCTCTTTTCCAAACTCCCTCCCCCCCTAACACCTAAACACCCCCCCCCCCTACCCCCTCACAATTCCTAAGCTCTTTGCTGCAACAAAACCAACAGCCCCGTCCCAAAGCGAACGGTAATTCTACCGCATGTGCCGCCCCTCCCGACTATTGACTATTTTTGTCTCCGGATTCCTTTCTACCACCCTAGCACCCCCAACCATCTTATCCCCCTTTTATTTTCACAACTTTTTTTTTTCTTGTACGCCTCGAAAAGGTCAATGTTTACCACTTTTGTTGGAATGGCTCCGGGCGCTGCCGAATCGAGCGCTCCAGCATCTCCGGAGGCTCCGCAGCCTCCAAAGCCTCGACCGAAGCGGAGCCAAGTAGCGCGAGCCTGTGATTGGTGTCGTGTCCACCGCATTAAGTGTGATAACCACCTCCCGTGTTCCAACTGTCAAAAGCGAAGAGGCCAATGTAGTCAGGGCGCGATAGAAGTTCGCACTCTTCCTCATGCCTACCGAAAGATCGAACGTTTAGAAAATCGGGTGAGGGAGTTGGAGCTCGAGTTGGAGCACGAGCGCCTGGGGTCAAAGGGGGCGTCGATCGGGCTTAATACGCCTCTCACGACGCCCCCGAGCATGGCCTCGTGCGGGGGCTCTGGTCCTGAGAGCACCGGCGGCACCTTTGGTCCTCCGAGTGACCACGGAAATCCCGAGCGGAAGAGGCTGGAGGGCATACACATCCGCGCCACACGCTCTCAGCAAGAGACGTGGTACGGGCCCTCCTCTCTGTTCTACTTCATCAGACGTGTAAACACCTTCCTGAACACGTCCCTCCGGCAGGCCCGCCCCATCAACCACATGCTGCCCGACTCGACAAACAAGTTGTACGACGGGCCAAACCAAAACTCGGGGAAAGACCAGAGCCATCGGTCTTTCCCCACCCCGGGAGGTTTCTCGGTTACCCAGGGGGACTATTTGACCCCAACCCAGGAGGAGTACTTCATCGGCCTCTTCTGGCAATCTTATCACACCTCGATTCCGGTTTTGGACGAGGTCGCTTTCAAGGAGCACTACCAGTCTCTTTGGACGACGTCTGGTAGAGAGCGAAAGCCGTCGGCTCTTGTCGACATAGTCATAGCATTATGCGTCCAGTACGGCGTGGCGTTGCAGCCAGGCTCTGGACAAGGGGGTGGCAGCGCCGAAATTCTTAAGCTCGATAGCCACGATGCCACCATCGCCGGCCGGTGGCATTTCCAACGCTGTCAGAGCCTGCTGACGAGCGAGCTGGAGAACCCTACCGTCTTCACGCTCCAGTGCCACATCCTGTCCACCGTATATCTGTGCTCTGGAGCTTTTCCAAACATGTCAGACAGTACCTGCACGCTCGCTGTGCGGACTGCCTTCATGCTTGGTCTCCACGTAGACCCGCCTCCGGAGATGCCGCAGCGGGAAAGAGAGATGAGAAAGCGTCTGTGGTGGACGCTTTTCGTCCTAGATAGCAAGATCAGCATGAAGCTCGGTCGGCCGTTCTTGATAGACCAAGCCGATACCACCTGCGGTGTGCCTGGGGATGACAGGGAAATCGCAACGGCGTCGGGCACCATCTTAGCTCCTCTCGGAGAAGACGTCACCTGGCTGACGTTCAATATCCATAACGTTAGGCTGTTCCAGACCGCGCGAACAGCTTACACCGCCTTCTATAAGAAGCAGCTCGAAACCCCGAGCGTCTCCAGCGACCAGATGTCGGAGGAGGACGAAGGGAAGATTATCGAGTCTCACGCGGAGTATTTGGCTCCTTACGTGGAGCGGATGGAGGACTGGGTAAAGAACGTCCCCAGCGCCATCAAAACAAAACGCCAGGACAACGGTATCCCCTTCTCCACCGACTGTACGGCTCTCGATATTGAGCAATTCGCATCGCTCTGGCTCCAGCGGCAACGGCTGCTGTTAGAGCTGATGTATCACAACCTTTGTATAAACCTCTTTCGCCCCTTCATCCGCTTCTCCCCGCCCTCTATGCCCACCCCGGGGGCCGACAGGCTCGCTGCGGAATGCGCCGGCCACGCTATCCAATTGACGCGCATCATGCACCAAGTGCTCTCGTCGACGTCGATCCTGACGGGCTGGCATGAAGCATTCCAGTGGCAGTGGAATGCCGTCATGTCGCTCATCGGCTTCGTGATCGCCTACCCCCACGACGCCGCGACGCCGGCGGCGAGGAGCGCCATCGACCTCACCTCGTCCGTCTTCGAGATCTTCGGCAAGAGCCTCGCGTCGGCGGCGAGCGCGACGGCCATCTCGCGGGACCTCAGCGCGCAGGCCGACATGCTCACGAGGATGCCCTCGAACGAGCAGCAGGAGCTGATGCAGAAGGTGGAGGAGTCACCCCTGACGGTGGGAAGCTGGGGCACCTCGGGAGACGAGACCCTCGTGAGCAGCACCAACCCCACCGCCGTGCAGACGCCGACCAACGCGTGGAGCTACGACGATGGGATGTCGGCGGCGGCGCCGATGCACCACATGCTGGCCGAGTCGATGGATATGGCTTTTCCGATGGACGCGCAGGATTTCCAAATGTTTCCTTGGTTAAACATGAGTGGTGACCCTGCTATCCAGTGGGCGTATTACCAGCAGCAGGTGTAATTAGTCAGAACGAGTTCGAGTGGGATGTTGTAGGGGGATGCGAGCGTTCTAGCCCCCTCCTTTGGACCCTGCATATATGTTGGTTGCAGTTTTTCTTTTGAAGCCTCTTCTTTTTTTATTATGAATAATCATGTGAGTTTCGAGTTGCTGTCGGCGTGTGAGGTGGTGTGTGGGATGGTACGAATGGTACGACACGACCACGAACTGATATAGCAGCAAGCTGAGCTCACTCCCTTCATTTCTGACATGTTTTGTACGTAAGCTTCCTTGGTTAGGGATTCAAACGTCGGATATGATATTTGGAACCTTTCTTAATAGAAGCAATCATCTTGTTTAGTACGCACACACAAAAAGTATATATATACAATCAACACGCTCGCTAGCTCACTTGCTAAAATTGAACTGCGTGCTCCATCCTTTTTATCTACTCGTCTCCCTTGCTCATAAGACTACCCTGATGGTTAATCTGACCCGATGATATGGTTCTTTAGCTCCATGACCCGTCATTCTCGTGCCATGGTTGGCCACTACCCCTTATCCCATGCTACGTAGATGGAGGAGGCTAAGTTCGAAAAGGGGTAGGCTAGATGGAAACACAGCATATTTGGTTGGAGATGGTAAATCTGGCCTGGGAGCCCTGGGAGCTAGCTGAGCAGCCACCGACCGAGGAGTCGCCATTTACTACCGTTTCCAACCAATTTCTTTCGTTTCCTGCCGCAGGCGGTCTACGTCGGTGATATGAGACATTCCAATTCCACAAGAAGTAAAAGTTGCCGACCTGTCACCGCCCTGACGCCGCTCTTAAGAATTGCTCCCTTGTGACGTAGGTCGACAACTCCGACTTCCCATTCAGCCTCCTGGAGGTACGGGGTTTTCGAGGGATCTGGACCTGACCTTACTGGGACAATATCGGAAAGTGGATCCTTTGAGATCAGCCTTGTATCGTCCAGCGCCGTGAATGGCCATGTATGACCATATACGGTGGGGCCGGGACATGCAGTCGCTAGCGTCTTGTCGCCCTTCGCTGTTCTCTGGTGTTCTTCAGTGTGTTTCGGCGTTGTTTGGACGGCGGCCATTGGTCTGGCTTACTAACCCCACGTCTGCTTGCAGCTTTAAGGGACCAAGCAGGACCCCCAATTCACCCTAGCCCCCGGGATAACCTTTCCCCAAAGGAGTTGTCGGAGATCAGGATCCATCTTATCTCCTAACACTGCGAGAACTGCGAGAACTGCGAGGACCAGCGAGGGCCAGCGAGGACCTGCGAAGTCTGGCTAGGCCACTCAATTCCCCGTTGCCAATCTCTGTGTGACTGGAGAATGACACCGAATTGCTGCAAACAAAGTCAATTGTGCTCTTGATTGGTCATTGCCACCTCGCAGGTTCCAGTGGGATGGCCCCTTTGTGCAGCAGAGAAGCCTTATCGCCGCGTAGGAGTTGACGGGATTTGTCGTTAGCTGCGAAGTTTGGCATGATGAATAACAACGTAACTTTTTCCCGGATTAGAAATGATAGGTTAGAAACCAAAGACCATCAAGATTTTGATCGATCGAAGTGTTGATGTAATATGCATTGTGCATTGGACCCTTCTCTTAGGTTGGTATGAAAGTTATAGATATATAATGGCCAGGAAGGTGCTTCATTCCATTTCGAATTGACAAGCAACAAGCAGCAAGCAACAAACAACAAACACAAACACTCAACCTTAGATACCAATACCCAATACCTAAACATATATAACATATAAACCTCGACAGCCTCACAGTCATCTTCGACTTCGACCTCAACCGCGAACCACT
Organism: Hypoxylon rubiginosum; assembly: GCA_902806565.1. Taxonomy (NCBI): domain Eukaryota; kingdom Fungi; phylum Ascomycota; class Sordariomycetes; order Xylariales; family Hypoxylaceae; genus Hypoxylon; species Hypoxylon rubiginosum. The sequence continues at coordinate 1,526,859 of CADCXA010000031.1, read as the reverse complement.
CAACATCCGATTCATCTTAGACAACAACTTGTACTATCATCTCGACAACCCATCAACAATCTTTCACAATGGTTCAAGCTACCGTCTACAAGGGCTCCAAGGCCAACATTGCCGTCAAGGACACCGTCGAACTGCCCGACACCCTCACCGGCGACAAGGTCCTGGTCAAGATCACCTACTCTGGACTCTGCGGAACTGGTAAGTGTTATCAAATCTCAATATCTTTCCCCATATGCATCAACAGACGATAATGACTAACAATCTCGATAGATCTCCACTACGTATGTTACACGACGCAAACCCTATCGTAACCCTAACCCACACACTTACTAACAAGCAACTTGCAGACTAACCAAGACATCATCCTCGGCCATGAAGGTGTTGGTGTCGTCGAGTCTCTCGGCCCCGACGCTAAGTGGCTGAAGAAGGGTGACCGCGTTGGATTCGGATATGAGCACGACAGCTGTGGCCACTGCCACGAATGCCTTACGGGACACGAGACCTACTGCCCCGAGCGCGCTACCTACGGTGGTGACAAGGTCGACCAGGGAAGTCTTGCCTCGCACGCCGTCGTGCGCGAGGCCTTCCTGCACCCCATCCCCGAGGGTATGACCGACGAAGAGGCTGCACCCCTTCAGTGCGCTGGTGCAACTGTCTTTGCTGTTCTGCAAGAATATGACACCCAGCCCACCGAGACGATCGGCAGTAAGTAGTTTCCGGACTCGTTTCCCTTTGTGTCATGTTCCATTAGCTCCCCCGCAGCATCGAGATTCCACACATGGACTCCTTGCATCTGCCCATCCTTCCTAGATCAACCCCCCCTCCCATTTTTCCCCAAATTAAAAAAAGATGCACGTTGCTGACTCCGCGCCTCGCAGTCATGGGCCTGGGTGGTCTTGGCCATTTGGCCATTCAATTCGCCGCCAAGATGGGCAACCGCGTAGTCGTCCTCTCGGGCACCGAGCGAAAGAGAGAGGAGGCCATGAGATTGGGAGCCCACGAGTTCATTGCCACCAAGGGCAAGACCGAGCTGAAGGTGTCGCACCCCATCAACCGCCTCCTCGTTACCACGTCGGCCCAGCCCAACTGGCACCAGCTCCTGCCTATCCTCGCACCTGGTGCCTCCATCTACCCCCTTTCGGTCGCCTTCGGTAACCTCGAGATCCCCTACCTCCCTCTCGTCTTCAACGGCATTGCCGTTCAGGGATCGCTCGTCGCATCCCGCAACATCCACCGCGAGATGCTCGCGTTTGCGGCCCTGCACAAGATCAAGCCGATCAACGAGGTGTTCCCCATGACGGAAGAGGGTGTGAAGGAGGCCATCTCCAAACTGGAGCGCGGTGACATCCACCTCAGGGCGGTGCTCAAGGCTCCGTGAATGTATGATAGCAACGATCATCGGGTGGTACCTCGATACCATCTATGACGAGGATCGATTTTCCGGAACCATTTCAGATTGTCAAGGTGTTAAGACCGGGTAGAGAGCATTATAGATATGGGTCGGCGGCGGCAAAATCATCATTCCTTTTCCAGAAAAAGACATCTGTATTAGAGCATTAAATTCAAGCATTAAAACAACTCTCTCGAGGCATCTAGGGAAGCCTTTGGTGCACATCGTGACGTCGTGATCTACGCCAGTGTCGTCAATTAAACTAGGGGCGTGATAACAACACGCGAGTTAGCAATGTCAACAATGTTCAAGTTTCATTTACAAGATTTTGGAAGCTAGAAGTTTACACTGAAAGCATGGTGGTCACTTTTCACATTGAAACCGAGAAAACAAGCCCGGAACTTCAATCAATTGAGCTCAATTTCATGTTTCTAGTTGCGCATTCGATGCTGTAGCAAGTCCATACATGCCTAGTATTTCATTTTATCATACAACCTGGGTATGTCGTAAATCTGGAAGCTAGAATACTACTAAGACATAAATTTACGTCTCCTAAGTCACGACTTAGAACTTCGTTAAATTAGATTAGGTAGACACAATAGACACAGAGTGTCATGGACACCGCCCAGAATTATCCACTGCTGCCTAGGCAGGCTACCTCTTAGCCTACTTGCCGTTCGCCTCCTAGCTATGTACATAGTAAACCACGCATGTTTTATCCCAGTTCGCCTAAGAAAAGAAGAGGATATCAATAGCGCTGACAGGAATCGAACTTATCCCCCCTTTTAAACTCCCCAAGTCCACCACACATACTTGGTTAGGTGGCTTTCGCAATGCTAAACACTTGTTCCCACTGGATTGTTTTAAGTGCGTCTACCAACGCCCTCGGAGTGATCGCAAGCATTTCTGCCCGGAACGATATGCAAGGTAAATCTGCGTCATTTTATGAAGCGAGCATGCACGTGGATAAACGAGCCAACAGATAATTTGGCGCAGGCCTGCATCTCCTTTTGATCGACCAGGGAGCCAGGACGATCAGGATGATAGAGCGCATATCACGTGGCTCCGGGGAATGCCTGTAGCCGCCCGCGAAGGAGCTAGTAGGGGAGCCTGTAAGGGAGCTAGAGGGAGCTAACGGGCGGGTTTACCGGGTAGACTAATGCGCTCTGCAGGGGACTAGGACAGCCTGGACGGCCTGGCCCGTTCTTATCAACACCCATGCGATTAACCCCAACTCCTTACTTTGGGGAGTTCGGAATAGGGTCATTTATTCATCGGTTTTTGTAAGGTAGTAAAAAAAGAATCCTGTGTTATATAGTGGAGATGGTGGCAAATTTTATGATATTTCACTTGGCTAAAATATTCAAGAGGAAACATAGAGATAACTATGTAGTATTGAACAGTCTATATACAACGATTAAAAAAAAAGTCTAGCTAATATGACAGATCTATATGCAGAAAGTAGATATCTAACAAGACAAAGGGAATGTAATACAATCTAGTATAACAGCTGATTAGCAAAACCTCCCGAGTCCGGTTGCTCCGGTGAGTCGGAACAGCATCAATGCATCTTTGTAGTATAACACCTCCGGCCAGTATCCTTTTTTTGTGTCTATTTTGTCTAGCCGTCTAGCCATATCTATTCGTCGTGTTCTCGTGTGTTTCCCAGCTCGCTCGCCTGGTCTGCTTTGCTTTGGCGCTTAAGCAGAGGTGACGGGAGACCAGCGTCGCTGCCACCTGTCGAGGAACTTCTTGACGTAGCCGTCCTTGATGATCTGCGGGGGCTTGCGCATGACGGGGCTGTCGCGCTGGAGGACCTTGGTGTCGAAGACGATGCCGCCCGTGTTGTTGGCCGAGCTGTTCTCGACGTTGGCGCCGTACCGCTGCTCGAAGTAGCCGACCAGCTTGACGGCCGGGTTCTGCTTCTCGTTGCCGCGGGCGTCGTCGTCCCGCAGCATCTGCAGCCAGTCCGCGAACGGCACGGGCTCGAAGTCGAGGCCGGCCGCCTTGAGCGACGTCAGCAGGTCGGCCCACGCGAACAGCGCCGGGTTCACCATGTTGTAGAAGACGGGCGGGGTGATGGGGTCGATGGCGCAGGGGCGCGGGGCGGCGCGCAGCGTCTGGTCGAGCTCGAGGAGCGAGGTCGCCAGCGTGTCGACGGGCAGCCACGAGACCTCCTCGTTCAGGATGGGGAGCGCCTTGAGCGAGAGCGCCGACCGGATCAGCGAGGGGATGAACTCGGCCTCGTTCCAGTGGCCGTTGTCCTTGTCGCCGACGACCTGGCCCGTCCGCAGCACGTAGGCGCGGGCGCCGATGCGGGCAGCGTTGAGCACCATGTACTCGCCGACCAGCTTGGACTGCGCGTAGCCCATGCGCGTGGCCTGGCTGAAGTCCTCGATGGGCGCCTCGGGGATGAGGGCCGGGGCGGGCGTGTTCTCGGCCGCCGAGACCGAGGAGGCGAAGTAGAGGCGCGCGGGCTCCGAGTGGTGCACGGAGAGCGAGAGCGCGAGCAGGTTGTTCAGGCCCGCCAGGTGGAGCTCGAAGGAAGGTAGGTGGATGTTGAAGTTGACGGGCCAGGCGAGGTGGACGATCATGGAGACCTCGACGCGGAACTGCTCGTAGATCTCCTTGCTGAGACCGAAGTCGGCGCGGCTGAAGTCGGCGGACAGGGCGACTACCTTGCTGGGGGCGTCCAGCTTCAGGTCTCGCTCCTTGAGGGCCGCGTTGACTCGGCTCATCGGGTCCGAGCCACGGACGAGGCAGTAGATCTTTCGGATGTCGGGGCTAGCAACCATCTGAGCTAGCGTGTGCGCACCCAGAGAACCGGTTGCACCAGTGAGGACCTAGGAGCGTGTTAGTATCTGCGATCATGTCTAGGAGGTAAGGTATAGGCAATATGAGTGAAGGGTTACTTACGACTGTCTCTCCGAACTTGGAGTACTTGTCGATGAGCTCGTGCATGAGAGGCTCGCGGTCTTCGTCTTCATCTTCACCACCCTGTGCGAGAGCGTACAGGTGTCGCGCCAGCGACCGGACAGTTCCACGCTCATAGACGACGTTGTTGCTGAGCTTGGAACCGCCAAGGTAGAGGGTCTTCTGGATTCTTCGTCGCATCTGGATGGCGTTCAGACTGTCGATACCAGCAGTGAAGAAATCGGTGTCGACGGAGTCCAGCGTGGTACCCATGATGTCCTCGTACAGGCCCTTGATGAACCCTTCGAGGCCCTCAATGCCGTAGCGGAGGGTGCCTTCGGTGCCGTCGTCAAGTCTGGAGTACATGTCTTCAATCTCGTCGGCGAAGTGGCGGTATACTTGCGCACGGATAACGATGCCTTTGTCTGTCCTGGGGTATTGAACATCAGAGCCCAAGACGGTGACCATGTCTTTAGTAATCTGAGAAAAGGCCTCGGCGCGCGAGTTGGCCTCCACAATCGTGGGCCAGACAGCCTCGACGTAAGCTTCATCCGTCAGGTCGTCGGACGTCTCGGTCCTGAAGATCAATACACCAGGGAGGGGCTTGTCAATACCAACGACGACGGCTTCGCGGACGAACTCGTGTTGGCGGATGCATCCCTCGATGGGTAGCGGGAGGACCTTCTCTCCGTTGCTGAGGGTGACTCGGTCATCGAGACGGGTGACATACTTCCAGACGTCGGGGAGGCTGGGGTGGGGAATGAAAACGTCCCTAGAGCGCCACGAATCCGAACCGTTGTCGAACAGGCCGGGGTGGCCCCGGAGATAGACGGCCTCGAATTGGTTGTCGCCAAGCGGGTCCATCTGGACGTATTTCCGGACATTGGCATAGATGCGCACGTAATCCCACGAGTCATCTCCTGTGCTCCGGCGCATGGTGTCGCCGAGCAATCCGGCTTCGGTTCTGCACAAAAAAATTACATGTCAGTTCCTGTCGATCGATCGATCTCACGCCATGCAATGCAAAGGCAGGTAAGCAAGCCACTCACGTTCCGAATACCACTCCAAATTTAACTCCTTCCCTGACCAGGCGGTCGCCAAGCTCGTCCGGTGTGCGCGAGCCAGCCGCCGTAACAATCTTGGCGGATCGCAGAATCTCCAGACCCCGCGGCTGCTCCGCCAGGAGACCTAGCGAATAGGGAACGACGTGAATGACTTCTGGGTTGACCGCTCCGGTCGCGGTTACAAGGTTCTCCGTAGTCATGGGTACGGTCGAGCTGAAAAGGTTGGCCGTCTTCCGCATGTACATGGCCTGCAGCGTGGTCGACAGGCCGTACACGTGGTACAGCGGCAGCACAGCGAAATTGTTCAATCCGGCGCCCTGGACCGGGTGCGTCATCAGGCTCTGATGGCTGATGGGGATGGGCTTAGGTAACCCGGTGGATCCGGAGCTGTGCAGGATGATGGCGGTCTCGAAAGTTTCCTTATCGGGATCGTACTCGCGCACGAACGGCTCCTCATTGGCCGGCACCGAGTACTGCGATCGGGACGGGATGGGCAGCGTCCTGAGCGGGCGCTGCTCGTCGACGGCCGCGATGGTGGCCTCGATCTGGGGCGTCTGCCCGTGGACGATGATGTTGCAGTCGGTCTGCTTCAGCAGGTTGACGATAGCCACCGGCGCCAGTCGCAGGGACAGACATAGCACGGTGTAGCCCATGCGGCTGAGCGCAAAGAGCGTGACAAGGTAGTCGACATTCGACTGGGCGAAGAGGCCGACAACCTCTCTCGTGTTCTTCGCAAATAGGTTAGTCTGTAGTTCAAGCTCCCCGTGTACCTCGTAGTCTTTTCTTACAGGTTTCAATCCCAATCGGATGAAGTTCTTGACGGCGCTGTCAACGAACTCGTTGATTTGCTTTCCAGTGAACTTCTCGTAGTCGTTGAGGTTCTCATTTCTGGGGTAGCCGAAGATAGGAGCCGGAGGGCTGTCTGCGGCTCTGTGGCGGATGATGTCGTCGAGGACCTTCAGTTCGCCGAAGGTCTTGTAGAGTTCTTGGACGTGGTTCTCGGTAAGGTGGGCCATTGTGATGTGAGTTGTGAAGTTGGAGTTGTGAGGTTGGAAAAGATGTTTGGTAGTAATAAGGGTAATATAGAAAAAGTGTTAGAAATCTATGAGTCTATAAAGTCTATGATGAGTGAAGTCTATGAGGATGATGAGTGGAAATCTAAGTTGATGAAGCGGAGGGAGGTCAGTAAGATATATGAATTTGTTCGGAGGGTGATGGTCTAGATGCTGGAAAGGTCGAAGATGCTGATGCTGATGCTGAAGATGCTGTGAATGTGTTGCTGAGTTTCAAATCCAAGACCCGAGCGCGTTGGTTCGAGATAAAATAGATTTCGCGACTTCGATATCGGCGCCATTCACACCCGATTTAGACCCATCTATTTTCAGTAAACACTTTTCGCCGGGAGATGCCTTGTCGCAGCGCACCTGTCATAGTGGTGATACGGCGGCGACTCGAGTTCAGCGTAGCAATGATTGATCATGAGTTTCTCGTCCGTAAAAATCCCCGGCCTCGACCGACATGCCCGAAGCGTGTGGCTCATGTTTAATTAATGCAACTCTCAAGCTCTGATAGGTCGTGTACCAAAGTAGATGTAGTGTTGGGATGATGCATTCATGCGGGAGCAATATTATCTTTTTGCGGGCAGATATTATTCACGGGTCCCTCACGAGCGGGAGGTAACATTGGGACGTTAGCCTCCATTAACTTGATTAAAATTGCTTGAAATTACTATAATCCAGCTAATCACAGGCGGCCTAGCTCTTTCGGTGCTCAGCGGGATGTCTCGCAAAATGAGAGCCTATCTCGATAAAGTCGGACCCGAGCTCCACGGATGTTCAAAACTCCTATTCGGCTCAGCTGCTCAGTCATTAAAGCTGCAAGGGAAAGGTCTCGCCCATTGGCAGGTTGGGCACCTGTTCGGACCCTCCTCAGTTGTAGAGCTGGGCGAGCTGGCGTGTGATCGCCAGCGCAATCACCGTCGGTCCAATCTCGTCTTCTCATAGGTTGTAACGTGGCAATGGGGGGGAATCGATGCACTATGTCATAGATGGCTGTATTCTGCGAGTCCGTCCCACATTCCTGTAACTCCGGGGCGTTGGCGAGCCTCAGTTACACTAGCCACAGCTAAACTCCGGGGTATTCATAAAATTATGTACGCTTTATGATTGGAAATGCACGCGGGAGTGGTTCGGATAAGCGACGGAGATGCCCCTGATTGGCTACCTTTTAGCCAAGGCACGTTGGGGTTAACAACCGCGGCCAAAGAGCTAACCCAGAATGAAACGGGACAGCAAGGAAGCCAAGAAGAAGAAAAAAACAAGTTGCTTCTGCCAAGCCCTATGTCTGCGGCTCTGCTCGCGTCGTAGCAGCTAGCGATTGGGTGGTATCCTCCGTTTTCTCCACATTCACCGAGAGATCGTGAGAAAGAAGCTCCTAAAACCCAGGCCGGTTTCCAAAGGAGATTCATGAGAATAAGCAAAGGCAGAAGGTATGGCCCGTTGGGAAGAATATTGGCCTTGTTGATCTTTAATACGAGACCTTACGTGGAAACTGCTTGCTAACTGCTGTGGGGGGCTGCGGCTCTGCTGACAGGATCGAGCAAAATAACCTTCTTACCACATCACCGATCCTGGGGGCCTTGACCTTGTTAGGTGGGGACTTCATTCGATATACCGCGATCGTTGCACGCGTCGAGCAGACCTGGTAGACTTCATTGGAGGGCTGTCGAGCTTTTGGGACACAGGTGTAGGAGATCGGTCTGAGTAATGCCGCTTAAGGCCATTCGGACCCGAGTACGTGGGCGAGACTGAGTCTGGATCGTCTGCACGCTTGCATCAACACGTGTGTAATGCAGGGGTCTATACTGCGAGGCCTGGTAATCCAAAGGGGCGTGGGGGTGGGGAGGTGGAATTCCAGACTCTTGGTGCTGCTGCGGTATAATTCTACCCCGGGACTGGTGATCTAGACCTAGAGATGACAAATGATGCAGCGCAGGAATCAGAGCTACGTACTCTAGCGGGACCGGCATACGCAGTTAACCCCAAGCTCAAACCGTTCACGATCCGGTTTGCTGGGCATCCCGATCCCCGAAGCTCCAGCGATGGTTCGCGATCTTCGATCGAAGCTCCATTCCGACCCCCGAATGCTATGTATGGTCTTCTCCCCACCCCTGAATAGGTAATGCTGGATGTCTGGGGATTTCTCGGGCTGCAAGGCGAAGGGTCTCTTTGAACTTTCAGCCGAGGAAAATTGCAACCGTCGAACGCCGTGTAACCTAAAGCCACATTAACTGGGGAGTCTTTGTGGAACTCAGCTCTCCCCATTCCTACATATAGTAGCTTTATGGCGCTAATATTAGAATCGTTAACGCACGTCATGCGGGCTTCCACGGCTAGCGGTCACGTAATGAGATTAGCCTCGGGCAAAAAGCAGCAGGGAAAAGCCACCGATACATGTGTATATCAAAATTGGACGAATCAACCCCATATTGGTTCGGTATAAGTGAACCGGACGATGTTCGTAGGGCTTGATGTCTCGCATGGGATTGCCGTATTCAGTAGTTGGCGATACGTCTCCAGCTGTATTGTTAATAGTGAGCGACATTGCTTAATCAAAATCGTATTTCAAAGGCATCGTTCGAGTATTGCGTCGCATCTGTATCGGTCATTTGATCTCCAAGTTCATTTGTGATCAGTATCGTGGGCTAGATCTTGACCGGCGCGCAAGATTAGTTCGCCGTTTCGGCTTAAAGAATTCAGAGACAGCGTTATAGATTCTTCCCTAAAAGCCCTCGGCTACCCCGTTCGTTTGATCCAGATCATCCATCAGAGCATCACGCCCAGACGAGAGTCACGGGGACAGCATTATCAGTTAGATGCCAAATCCTCGCTTACGTGTCATCCTGCCAAGTAAGTCAGCCAAGAATATTAGCGTACTAAGAGAAGTGATGTAGTTGCAAAGGGGTTGAAGAAAACACCGTCGGCGACCCCTTATGGTGAGGGAATTGTCGTCTCGAGGTTGTCTATACTCAAGTCGTTCGCTTTTACCCTTGCCTAGTGCCACTAGGACTTTGCCTCCGCGCTAACCCAATTCTCAGTCCTCAGAGATCGCCGCTTTCCTTCTTTGCTCGGCGTACGTAGCTCATTCTGAATTCACTATTTTCTCCCCTGCTGAGTTATATTTTCCAGTTTAAGAATGCCGCCGCCCGTCCAACTTTCAATCGCGGAGACTCGTCCTGGGTGATGAGCAGTCTCGTGGCTTTTACAAATCCCCGGAGTTGATAGTTTTTCCTAAGATGATAAAGCCAAGGTAAGCAGTCTTTTTCTTTGAGCGGGATTCTAGTTATAATGACCCTTGGCCCGATATCCCCAATTGAAATTGACATTCGCCAAGGCTCTCCAATCGCTTAGCAAACTCATAAAATCAGCAATTTTTCATCAGGATTTCGAAGTACGTGCCTATACGAAGGCATTTCTCAGCCAAAGTTCTTCCATGCTACACAGGCTCGTTTAGGGAGGCCGGTCGTCGTCCTGGCGAGGGCATGACCGTTGGAACCGAATCCAGAAAGGAGCCGAGCTGATGGCCAGCACCCGAATATCCCACCAACTTTTCACATGTGAGGTTCGTGGTCAACGTCCCAGGTTCTGAAGTTAGGAGACCCGCGATCGGTCCTCGCAGGAACCATAAGATGTAGCATCTATCCCCCAACATTCGAAGAGAAAGCGAGGGTGTAACTCGAAAGAGACGCCGTCATCTTGTCTCCTAGAGAGGATCCTCGCTTTTTGAGTAGGCAACGCTGCACAACTGTCGACGTGATCCCTCGAAGTCGGATATCCGTAACCTGCCTACAATTACGCCTTAGGCAAGTCTCCAACGATATGGCGAAGACAGACATTGCACCAAAATCACATTCTTGATTTCGTCTGGCGGCAATATATAGCCCGCGCGGATTCGCCGGAGTATTATCTCAACCGGCGGCATTGGAATGTGCCATCTTCTGGAGTGCGATTTTCCTCAGCCAAGTCTGATACTGGCTAGCAAGAAGACTGCATCTTCGAGAATGATACCGGAAAACACATCCACCCAACCACTCCGCCCACTCCGTCGCAGTGGGCAATGGTATTGTGGTTCCGGGGCTGGGCGATAGGTGTACTACAGGGGTTCGAAGGCTTCCTTTCCGATAAGCCGCAAATGACGATAGGGTGGATATTCCGTCCTTCAGTCTGCCTTTTCAACAATTCAACTTGATAAAGAGATCCATCTTCGTCGGCGGGTTGAGTCGACCCCTCTCCAGAATTCAGTGGTTCCTATCTGCAAGTTAAAGCTGAGAGGAAGTCAATTACCAAAATAAGAAAACAGGGCTTATCGACTGTCGATCCACCACTTGGCAGTTCTCGAGCTCAGGATGGGCTTGGCAGGACCCTGCAGCAGGGGTTGAACGGTTGAATGGTTGTCTGCGAGGCACGAGGTTAGCAAAGCGGATCCTCACTAGTGACTCTCGGCATTCCTTTGGAAACGTGTGAGGTGATCAAAGGGGCGAGACCTCTCAACTCGGCTTCGTTCAAATCGAGTTAAATTGTTGGAATCTCCCCTCACGATAATTCTGAAAGCCATTCACAGCGTCTACTCTCAACGCTGTAATAACTCAAGCTCGATTGCCGAACTCATCTCCGGATAAGGCGCAGATACAGGCATCTCAGCCGAATGTGGTTGGAAACTCATATGGGAAAATTGAGTGCGCAAGCGTTGAACTGAGGAGTTCTGGGTTGAGGACTCGCAGTAAGCATAGCTCAATCATGGACTACGTCTCAGATTGAGACATGAGATTAGTTTTAAGATTTGCGATAGATATCTGACAATTTCTCCTCCAACCGATGTCAGTTTCATTACCTTTTGAATTCGAAATAACTTCTAACTTCGGCTTCTAGGTTTGCGTAGGGTGGACAAGGGTCGAAGTACGCGCCAACAGGAAATCGCCTAGCAGAGAACGAAGCGACAACTAGAATAGGAGACGTGCTCCCATTCCTCTCTCAACCTCCCGGCATCTTTGGCCCCTATTGTCCAAGGCATGGGGGCGATCATGTTGGACATTCCATTACCCTACCTCACGACTATTCGTGGCCGGAATCCAGATACTATATATCGGACCTTTAAGGGAAATAAGACGACAAGCTACCTATAAACGACAAGTAGAGAAGTAGGGATCGGATGAAGGATTGGATCCTCACCTCGGATGCTTCGAATGCTGTTGACATTCGCCCATTGACCGTCCGCCCCAAGCCTACATCTCCAACTCCACTATATTACGATAACAAGACAGCCCACAAAGTACGACAGATCGGTCCTTGATGATAGCGATACGTGGCAGATGGTCAAGAACAAATGCCTGCCAGGACGTAGATGCAGGCTCAGCAGCTCGAAACATAGAGGGTATCAAGAGCAAAGTGCATGGAACTAGATCAATTCCGGGCCAAAGCTATCGTCCAAAAGCTCTTGATCTTGCTGGGAATCTACTGTCCTGAAAGACTCGATGATCGATTCGAGGGATAGACGTTGATGGACTGAATTATCTCGGAAGCGCCTCGGAACATAGTCTAGGACCTACGGAGTGCATTATCTCTCACACGAATGATGACGTACTATCGAGACGAAGTGCTATCGCAGATCTCCAGCCGTGGTGCTCACTCATCCACGGAGTTTTAAAATAGGGGCTATCCTAGCATTGTATGAATTCTATTGTCCTACTTCAGAATTTGAGTTAAATACCTACCATTAATAGCGCCCCACTGGGTGTCTTGATTTATTGAGGCTTATGTAGGTACCTAGAAAAGGATACCTCATTGTCAACTCCAATTGGCGAGTTCGTATTCATTGTATCACCCTATAGTCCGCTAGAAATGATCCGGATGAACTTCGCCGGCCGGTCCAGTTGGGTCATGTACGCATCTTTTCTTCGAAGAGCTATATATCCTTGTTTTCTCTAATGCTAACAATCCCCTGACATCATATTTCTGATATCAGGGTGTTAAGCCACAGCTCAACTCCCTCTGGAATCAATAAATACACATCTAATGGGAAATTTGCCATGTACACCAGTCTAACGCCTCGTAATGTTTCTCAATTTGATCTCATCTCAGGTGCAGCATTGCTATCTAAAACGTAAAGTTAACATTCATCGAGACACTGCTGAAACCAGAGAGAAGGCTCTTGTGGCGCCTTGCGGATGGGCATTGTTTGTTCCGTTATACTGTGCTTACCTAAACCGCTATACTAATCAGGGTGTCTCGAATACGATGCTACATTTACAAATCATCTCACCCTCTCGGATACCATTTTCGGACTGTCATACTTGCGAATGACAAACTCGGCATCGGAATACCGATTCCTACCCCAAGGAGTAATTAGAAGCCCGACAATACCAAAACGGCATCGCGATGCCGGAGCTAGACAACTAGGAGGTACGTAGTCGGGTTTCCAAGCTGAGCTATAGTGAGAGTAGTAGAAACATCTGGCGTGTTCCTGGAAACTCTGTGTTTCTATTTTCAACCATCTAGGACTTGTCTTTGTATTCGAGTCCCATCAATGATGTTCTCTTGACCGATAGAATTTCTCCAAAAATTGACGATACGAATACTTTATCACGCGTAAGAGGGGCCTAAGCCAGATGAGATGAGCTGGATACCGGACAGGCCTGTTTCCTCTCCATGAGGGGCGTCAATATCGATTGGTTCTACAATGAAAAAATGAAGCCGACACCCTAACAAGGAAGTTCGCCGTCTGAACTCCTCTTTAGGAGGCAAGGCGAAAAGTTTGATACCAAGAAAAACACCACTCACAGGGACACACGAGGCTCTGTCTGGCAGAAGACACGCAGTCTTCTTTCATGTGACTGCGATGTTTCTAAGCATGCTATATAGGCCTGGCCTAGATGCGGTAAGTTACATCAAAACCAGACAAGTGCGAACTACGCGGATTGAAGCACCATATCTAACATGAGACGAGGTACGCCGAAATTTCTATGTATGGCTATCCAAGCAACGCAAAAGTCGACGAGAAATCGAAACTATCTGAGATACTCCGTCTGCCGAAGTCTTTGATACGTGTATCTGCAACTATAGAAACAAGAGGAAACTAGGACACCCTAGCCTATAGCCTCTATTGACTGCTCCGGCTATGCTGATTTGTGAAAATGTGAGTATAATCTTTCCCTGAGAGATGGGAAGTATTATATATGATATTAAGCTACGCTTTCAACTTAAGCGGCCAAAGCCAAATACCGTCGCTAATAATCTTAAAAATGCACTACCATGAGACCCAAGTCTTGATACGCCTGTTAAGATTGGCATTCCTCACGCCTATTAGAGTACCTAAACGTCGCCGACGCCTTCGTCTGTCGCATGTAACGACTCCGAGCTGAAGCCGAATTTAGAAACGAAGACGTCAAGAGTTGGCTAGCATAGCGAATCACAACTCACGAAACCTCCGAGTATTCCCTTTAGGTCAGGAGGGGAACGTGTGCTTCCAATGAAACGAAGGCGACCATCACGGCGAAACTCTCGAAGCGACACTCTGGGCTATTCAGCACGCGATTGGTGCGGGAGCGCCGGACTTGGAAACTGATTTGCCTCGGATTGATCAGGCGGGCTTGCTTCTATCATGGACCTCGTATCGTGATAGCCTTGAATCTATTTTCGGGACGGTAATGTCGATTTCGTACATCATAGACGTCATGGTATGTGTCACAGACTATACTCCTCAGGCGTCCCAGAGTGCTGGTAAGCACCCTCATTGGTGAGGTGATGTCAGTGAAGATGGACAGGCGATATCAACTTAATTCTGAGCCTTGGAGTTTACTCGGAGGCTGAACTTCATTCTACAGTCCCTTTGCACGAGACGAATGGCTCCGTTTTACGCCGACTCTAATTTACACGTGGTCAACATTTTGCCCTCTGTTCTTCGTGGAAGAGTGCTCTTTGACCCTGGTAGGGTATTTCTTTTCCGTATATATGAACAGCATTTCTCGCTCTTTATGCTCTGTTCGTGGCATTAGCCGATATCAGCTGGGTTATTTCTTATAAAACGATCAATTCTCAGAATCATTCTCTTGACTGCTTGAATAACCACCCGTGTAGGTAACGCAACCTCTTAACAGCAAGACACGCGTTGGAGATATTACGAATACAATCTCCCATATCCTCAAAGCTGCATGGGGACATACAGGCCATTTCGTGATCGATCGAGGACACCAGAATAAGTTCAGCATCTCGATAGCGACTATCTCACCGAGGGAGCTCTTGATATCTTCAATGGACATCGCAGATGTACATACGATCCGGCAAACGACTTCGGCGCGGAGAGGGTGTCACCGAATCTAATGCCAGGTATTCAACGTGGTACAGCAATTGTGTTTGAGAGATCGAACCATCCGGAATTCTTCGTTACACATTCACGGTCTTTTATCATCAAATTGCTCGGCGAATTAAACAGACCGGATGTCTGTCAGTAGTCTCGCAGGTCACGGGTGGATAGCCGAGCTGTTCGAGGCCGCAGTCAGTCGGAAAATGGCGCTAAAGTTGCCGATCACCGCATGCAAAGTTTGAAGTTGATCCGAGAGTACGGCTCGGGGCTGCAAGAAACACGATCCTGCGCGTCACGAGACCACGAACGCATCGGCTTGGACTCACGTGACCGATGGTAATTATTAGTACCGATTTGAGATCGTTGTCACCTAGATCAGATTCGGGGCTTTGCACAAAACAAGCAGCTCGGTCGAAAGCTGACATGGTACGTATCAGAGCCGAATCGAGTACCCATCTTGCGGCCTACGCAGTTGGTACTGTCTGACCTGAATTTAGGTATCTTGCAGGACTTTGTCGTTTGGTCGGATGCCTTGGGCGGTAAGAGACGTATCACTTTCGGTCAGCACAGACATTGGCAAGGAACTCGAACAGCCTGACAGCAGGGGTCATGGTACAAAAAACGAAGTCGTCGGGTGAGATGCTGAGGCGTCGGGCGTCTGCATTGACCGGGGCCGGGAAGAAATCCGAATCAGTCGGGTTCAAATGCGCGGGAAAAAGTCGAAAATCTATCCCACATACGGCAATTGTACAATCGGTCTACCTGATCACAATCCTCTATTGTATCAGCCAGCCTGCCTACGTTATAGATTTCGATCCAATGAAGCCCTGTCAGCATATTCGACTTGTCAGCTTTATTGCCGTAAGACTTCCTGCGGCAAGCGTCCCACGTGCCCTCCCATGCGTTCCCTCTGACGCATCTAGGATTACGGGCGGGGACGCGTCAGCGGTAGTTCGTCGAGCGGTCTGCTTGCTGAGGTGGGCGCGGAATGATGCCGCCGCTTGCTAGCAGATTATGTATGACATTCCCCCCCGAAACGTTCTAAGACACGCAAGGCAATTTCACCAGACCGTTTCACTATGAGATGGGCTAATTCCGTCGCGGGCCCTGCATGTACGTGCCCGTTGCTATCGAGGATGTGTGTGTCTTCGACCTTGGTTTTAATATCAAGACCCAATCGCTGACCTAAAGCTAGTAGATACGTACCTCGACTAGTAGAATACCACCCGGCTCGAGCCGGATCCCGAATGACGGATGCTGGTCAACCCTATTCTGGAATTACTCCTTTGGGGATTCTGTATATTCCTCCATTGGGTCTCGTTCGCTTACAGAGTACAGTACTCCGCACTGACTACGGGAATACTTTCTACTTTTACCGAACTCCTGAACGCACGTTTTATTTCCCGGTCACATTAGGCACAGGCATTAGGCACAGCACCCCGGACCGGGGAACACCGGAAGTGATCCAGAGGATCCACAAAAGGCGCCACTGAACCAGATGAACCAGAGGGAACCAGAGTGGCGGCGGATGCGGCGAATACGCCATAGGGCAGATAATGATAGCTCACTAACGGGGCCGAGGGTCGGCGATATCGAGAACATTAATCCCTCACTTCTTAGGGTTTATCTACAAATCGTGCATAATTTTATCACTCATCACTCAGATTCTTACTCAGTAAACCACTTACTCAGTAATAACCGAGTACAACACCCCCTGGTATTAGGAACCCGAAGCTACCTTCTACCAGTACAGGTCTACATCAAAATCGCGTTATAAGCATACACGCCTCTCGTTTCGCCATCCATCCCAGCGCCGTGTACGTTGTCGTCTACGTTTGAGAAACCCCTCTTACTTGTCTGTGTTCTCAGTTATAGTCACGACTAAGATGGCCTCTAACCCCCCGGGACAGTGCTGCACCGTCGGTGTAAAACACGAGTAAGACTTAAGTTTCTTTGGCTTTGAAATTTTGCGATATTACAAATAAAGGAGCGTCGAGATTTGGTGTTATATAACAATTATTATGTCTCGCAATCTTGCCCCCCCTTTTTTCCAGCCGCCGACGCCAAGTCCGGCAGAAATAAATCATCTGGCGCTCACAACTTGCGATATAGACCGCCACAATTACTAACACGTTTGCTAGTGGAGAGCCGACTGGCCGAGACATTAAGATTGGCAGCTGGGATGCCTATCTAGCTGAGCCTAATCCAGCAACTGCCCACCAAGGTGCAGCGCTCCTATATCTCCCGGATGTCATCGGGATATGGCAGAACAGCAAATTGATGGCGGACCAGTATGCCGCTAATGGCTACTTGTGTGTCGTCGTCGACCTGTTCAACGGGGATGCATTGCCGTTGAACTTTCCCGCGACATTTGATATTATGTCCTGGCTTATCAAGGGCAGCACGGGTGATAACCCGCATACCTCGGAGGCTGTTGACCCCATAGTAGCTGCGGCCATCAAGTGGCTCAAGACCGAGAAGGGCATCACGAAGCTTGGTGCTCTTGGATATTGCTTCGGGGCGAAGGTTAGATCCGCACCCCTTTATCGCAACTTGTTAGATGCGAGCATCTACAAACGGCCGCTAACATATCTTCAATCATAGTATGTCGCGCGACACTTCCCCGATATCCAGGTCGGCTTTTTCGCTCATCCATCCTTCGTCACTGACGAGGAGCTGGCTGGCTTCAAAGCTCCCCTCTCTATTGCTGCCGCTGAGACAGATTCTATTTTCACCCCTGAATTGCGCCACAAGTCGGAGGTAATCCTAGCTAAGGGTGGCTATCCTTACCAGATTACCTTGTACAGCCAGGTCGTGCATGGCTTCAGTGTCCGCTGCGACACCAGCAAGAAGGTCGAGAAGCTGGCAAAGGACCAGGCGTTTATACAAGCAGTTTCCTGGTTTGACGCCTGGTTGTTGTAATGATGCTCATAGATGTCGGTGGATGCCTTACCTTAGGCAGGTGCCTACTTGGCACCGGGGCTTATAGAGACTAGATGTCCAGGTCATTATAGACAGATCTGATAATACAGCCGCTGCACACTCAAGGAACGCGACGTGCGTCGACGTCTAGACTACCTAAGCTTGCGATAATAGTGGTATGCCTAGACGGTCTACAGGGACTTTTGTAAAGAATATGTTACCCCCTATTGCCATCATGTAAGGGTGCCCATTACACTATATGAGACTTGTATAATTTGACCGCTATACGATATATCAAATAATATCATTTAATAAAGTATTCGTAGCATTCTTGTGTTACATGCGCGCCCAAGTGCAGTACTACTCAAACAGCAGCGCCAAGCCGCTGTCAGCACCCAATTAAGGCCTGTGGCACGATCACGATTATGGTCACGATACTCGGTTAGATCACAGGGAGCCTGCAGCTTTGCTTTTTCCACCAATTCGGATCGAACCAGAAAGTCCCCCGGATTCAATTTGACTCAAGTTAGTGCTAGTACTATTTCCACTTAATTGACACACCTCGGAGCCTGATTTGATAGGCGTAGGCCCCGACGAAAAATAGTAGGAAGATGTGAGTAAGGGTTGCGATAGGGTGTGGGAGGTAGCATATCTGATTGACAGAAAACTTTTTTATTTATTTAATTAAGTGGCGAAGAGCAGCAACCAAAAGGGTAGGAGAATACTCAGTTCCTAGAGACAGTTTCAAAGAGGTTAAGTATAGATACTTCTTAACATTTTATACTAAACTAAAGATAAATCTAACTGACTTTAAAATGATTTTAATATAAGGCAATATGCAAACAGGTACTAGCCCAGATACCTAAGATATGTGCACATGAAATCCTGCAACCTTTTCTCACTTTGAGTTGTACATTCTATACAACATTCTATACAAAGGTAACACAAGAATATCCGAATTGTGTACTTTGTGTAATATTCACACCCATAGAATAACAAATATCGCATAATGCCATACTCTTAATCATTCACATTGGAGGTTACAAACACCCCCATGTCCAGTAGCTTATTGCAGGCTTTCTTCACTTGAAGATGAGCACTTGCTTTCGCTGCCCGAGCTTCGCCTCTTGTGCTCTTTTCACCGCATCAAAGACAGCTTGACCGCCGTCACTTGTTCTCCAGTCTACGAAGCTTAGTCCCAAAGCTGGGAGCTTCAGCTGATCTTTGTTGAAAAGATCGACCCAGAAATCCAAGAGCTTGCCTTGCTCCTCAGGGGTACGAGCCGCCATATGAGCCGAGCCCCTGAATCCGCGCAGAGTGAGTCGCCTGCCGAAAAGATCTTGAGGGCCCAGCTGTAGCTTTCCATTGACACCACCGAGGAATCCCATATGCACGAATGTGCCCTCGTCAGACAACGCTGCCAAGATTGTAGAACCAGACGCTCCATAGACGGAATCTAGAGCCAGAGTAATGCGCTTAGACTGCTTCAGAGCGGCAACCTTGTCGACAATCTCGCTCTCAGTGAAAACCTCGGCAGCACCCAATGAGAGAAGGGCTGTCTTGACGGATTCGGCTTCAGCGTCGGGGCGATCGCGAATGACGTGAATTACACCAACGCCTCGTCGGTTAGCGAACTGGGTGACATATTGCGCAACTGCGGATGTGCCAGCATTCTGGATGATGTATTCTCCGGGCTTCAGGTTTCGTATCTCCTCAACGAGAAAGTACCCTGGCCCGACAGCCATCCTCAGGAGACAGGCAAACTCGGCTGCCTTCGGAGTCGATATTTTCTGCAACATGGTTGCCTTAACAGCTGCCTGCGAGCGCCAAGTGCCTACGCCAAACTGGCTAGGTATGACACTGTCACCGGGCGCCAGGTTGGTAACACCGGCGCCGCAAGCTACGACTTCACCGACGCCATCGTAGCCCACGATAGATTCACCGTTATACTTGTGCTTCGGCTGAACGGGGTACTTTCCTGCGAGGACGAGCAGGTCAAGCTGGTTGACCGGCGAGGCGAGAATTTTGATAAGGACTTCGCCCTCTCCCGGACTGGGGGCTTCAGAGCTGTGACAGCGGAGAGTTCGGTCAGGCGCCTGGGTGATTACGGTAGACATGATGATACGAGTACAGCTTGGGGATAGCGGGTGCAGAATTTCGACTATACATTTTCAGAAAGCAGCTAGAAGAAGGCATTCGCTCTACAGTTATAATTGAAACCAAGTACATCAGGGGCCGTAAGCAGCAGAAGTATTTACTCCGATTATCAGGGTAGATTTACAGATAACTTAAAACCGTCTACGAAAGAGTGAGGACAATATCAACCAATAAACTCTATAAAAATCTATATTCAACATATTTCATAATAATTGAATAATTCGAGCATGCCCTTACCTCAGACAATCTTTGTCCACTTTCCCAACCGACTTGATGGGACGACCGCCCTGTAATGTACATGTAATGCAAAGTGACGAATAATGTGCCTGGGGTGACCTCAGCCCACGATACCACGAGGAGAAGCTAGATTCTGTCACGAAATCGGGAGTTAGATAACTTACATGTCTGAAAACACCAACGAGACCCCGGCTCCACCGCATCAGCAAATCTCGAAACGTACCCGCGAACGAAGCTCGGAGTCTCGCATTATGTAAAGCAACAGTATGCGTCGCCGAAGTTCATCTCCATCTCTGCTTAGAAATTTCCAAACTCGAACTCCGGGATTTCGTGATTGTTGTTTTGGGGCAGACATGAAGCTGCTACATACACGGATTCTCGACTTGCTGTGAAGTGACTTTTGGGCAGTGTGTCGGTGCCTGGGTACAAGTAAGACGAGGTTTGGGGTTCGTGAAACCTACCAAAATGGCCGCTCATAATGGACCAAGTTAAGCTTAAAGCGACTGTCACGTAGTCTGGAGGGCCATGCACGAATGACGGGCGAGCTGCAGAGTCGCATTTGCTGATTTCTTACGAGGTAATATTGCATCCACCCCTACGTACATTCGGATGTACATCGCACATGTACATCCATGTAACCCCTTGGAATTCGACCCTTGCTAGGGATGTAACGCACCCGCAGCCCTACATGCTGCCGGTCTCCTGCGGTCTCCTGCAGGACAGTGTCTTATTCCTCTTATCAAGAAAAAGCGTTTGTTAAGCCGGGCCGCAATAGTGCACACATAAAGGAATTAGCTAATTAGTATTATGCACTCGCAATATGTTTCCAATACTGTGTTCTGTACGACTTAGCCAATTGCGAGGCTCAGGGTCCAGAGCAGCCCGGGCGCGGCTCGGCTTCTGTCTTATCAGGGGCTTCGCTCTGAGTATGCGGCTCGAGCGCGATTTTACTCACCTGAGCAATCCGGACGGGTATTGCCAGCTGTTGGTAATTCCAAAGGTCCTACCCCCAACGGCAAGCCGGACATCGGTGCTGACTGCATGAAGGGCTTCCACAGCTGCCCACAGGCCCGAACAAAGTACATGTGTGGTCTGTCACTCAAATCGGGCCCTCATACGTGTCCATCGTACATAACTGTAATAGTAAGGGTGAAAAGGAAAAAAATACGATAGAAAAAAAAAAATACTGCCACAGTCCAGCATAGTGTCAACGGTGGCTTGACTGTCGATCAAATACATATCCTAGGCGCGCATAATCCCAAACGCACAGGCCCGGCACACGTAACCCTTCTCGCCCTCCTTGCCCTCCCGTCCTCCCTTTGCTTTCCTCCTCCCCGCGGGGTTTGGTGGCGCCTTTTCCTTCGTCCTTATCTGATGGATGAAATACCGGCCGAGACAGCCTGCAGTAGCCAATTGGCAATTGCCCCTTTGAAGGTCCAGGCCCCGGAGCTTTATATGTACTGTGACGTGACATGATTTCCTCCTAGGGGTAGGTGTGCGCCGTAGCTTACAATTCTTTGCGGAGAAGACTGCTTTACTTAAAAGAAGATCCCTTAAAAAGGGCGAACAAGAAAACATTAATAAAAAGGAAGAAAAGAAAGGAAGTTTTTTTTTTACGGCCTTCCCGCGCCCTTCAATGTCTCTGTCAGATCCGCCCCCTAAAGCCCCTCAAAAGTGGACTTTGGAAGAAGATTCGCAACTCAGCGCTGCGGTAGCCCAAGGTACGTCGTGATCTTAAAACGGCGGCGTTCCGCCAACGTGCCTCCATTCGCAACTTTTTTTTCACGATACCAACGCCTCATGACAGCAGGCTGACAACATACAGAAGTACAAGCCGGCAGAACCATCAACTGGCAGACTATCGCACGTCGATTTCCGGGGAGAACGAATAAAGATTGTCGGAAGCGCTGGTACTACCACATATCGCAGCCCCTTCAGAGAGGTCCGTGGTCTAAGGAAGAAGACGCGCGGCTCCGACAAGGCGTTCGACAGTACGGCACGCGATGGAGTAAGGTTGCCGATCTTGTTCAGACTAGAAACGGCGACCAGTGTTATAAGCGGTGGACCGACAGCTTAGACCCTCAGATTGACAAGAGCCCCTGGACCGCAGAGGAGGTGAGCGAACATCACATATCTCGAGAGAGAGTGTCAATGAATTAAGGACCGGCCTTCTGACTCGTGTCGCAGGACGCATTACTACTCGAAGGTGTCCAGACAGTGGGAAGGAATTGGAAGGAGATCGTGAGCAGCAAATTACCATACCGCACCGGCCTCGCAGCGAAGAACCGTTACTCTTTTCTACAACGTCAAATGGAGAACGGCCAATCCACCGTAAGGGGCAGCAAACGCGGCAGCCGCAAGCGATCGTCACAGTCGAGCTCGAATTCCTCCGTCGTAGACGTCGAAGAACACGAGCACGCGGAAGCGAACGTACAACCAAACGAACAACCAAACACTTTTAACGTCGGCACCATGCTGGCGGACATGGACAAAGGTTTAGAGATGACCGGCGTCGACATTTTAGATCCTAACCTTAACTTCAAACTCAACGCGGCCAGCGGCCAAGTAGACATCTTCAACAACAATATCGCCACCACGACGGGCTTTATGCCCACAGTACCACACACGTCGCCAGTATCCATGTCGGATTTCCAAGATTGGCGGTCGCCAGAAGACTTTTCACCCCATCATACATATCAATACATGGACTGGGGACAAGCAAACAATATCTCAATACCGGGATCTTCAGATAGCAGCAGGCAAAGCTCGGTCGGGACGGGGACGAGAGACGTTCTGGTTAGG
The DNA here is from genome assembly GCA_902806565.1 of Hypoxylon rubiginosum. Classification (NCBI taxonomy): domain Eukaryota; kingdom Fungi; phylum Ascomycota; class Sordariomycetes; order Xylariales; family Hypoxylaceae; genus Hypoxylon; species Hypoxylon rubiginosum. The sequence goes on along the minus strand of CADCXA010000031.1, from coordinate 1,504,017 downwards.
GCGACGTGCCACCCAGAGCAAACCAAGTCCGTTCTGGAGGAGTTAACCAGAGCGGTGAACGTTATGACACTGCGCGGTGATATCAGAAGTTTTAATTTTGCGGTCGAATAAGTTATAATCCAGGGACGTGTAAGAGAGAAACACCGAGGCGGTCTTTACTACTACTATTACTACTTCTACTTCTACAACAATTGCAATGCGCCTCATCTTGGGCCAAGGGGAACGGACGGGGGGTTTCGTGCACATCAATTAGGACGCATCATGGAGTCCCGGTATAGAATAATAGATCATTTCCTTAGGGCCAAAAGAAAAACGCAGGTTTTTTTCGGCACTCCATGATTCACGACAGATCTGGGCCTTATGGGAATCGAGGTTTTACTATTACTGCTACGTTCAGAGATACTTTTTTTTAATTCAAATTTTTTTCCCAATTGACGCGATATCCGCATAGCCTGAGTCGAGTCCAATCAATTTCGCGACTTGTTCTAATTTCACGACTTCTTCTGTTCCCAGAATTGAATCAACTGACCCAATCAAACGTCCACTCTTAGAATTATGTGTATTCACACTCTGGTTATTCGGATATTCACAGAAGTTAGGTATATCGGATCGTTCATCTGAAGGAGACCTTTCCGACGGCTAACTTGTCACCGCCTCTACGCTTCTAGTCCGAGTCATACGAATTCCTCTGAAATTCGGTCCGCTCGGCGAGATTGAAGCCGAGGATGATTATTAGGTAGGCATATTATCGATCTAGTCAACTTTTCGATGCTACGCATATTTGACTTGTCCTTGCTAATGCCATGCATATCTGGCCTGTCATTCCCATCTTACACGAAACGCATAGTCGAGAATTGAAACCTTTTCAGCCTCTTACATTAGTCTATCCGAGACTGGGATACGGGGCTAGACCCGGCAGGTCTGGGTTGGGATAAACCAATTCAGGTCACTTGACCGACTCTCACATCACATCTGATCCTAGCTCGTAGGATCCATCACAATCCATCTGGTTTGGGTTTTACGATGCGATGCGTTGTAGCGAACGATGAATCGCGAAGGAGCGCATAGTTACGCGCTGCTATCGCCAAAAGTTCTATCCTCTCGAGCCCGCTGGGATGGGACACCGTGGGTTCGGGTCTGAATCGTACTAGTAATGTGGGACAAACATGATCCGTACGACATTCTACAGGATTTCCCGAAATGGGTTGTGGTTGAAATGTCGAGAAGGGATCAGGATGCATGCTGCATAGGTTCCGGCATGGCACGCTAGACTTGCGCGTAGGTGGGCCTTTGGTGATATTAGGGACCAGGACCAGGACCAGGGCCGGCAGCAGGGGTAAGCAGGTAGGCAGGCAGGCAGGCAGGCAGGCAGAGGCCTCTGTAAAATAAGCCAGTCAACCAGTCAAATCAGTCAAGATAGTTTCTACGGCTCGGTTCGAGAAGCCTATCCAACTGTTCACTGCGGAGCTCTTTCCGGCAGGCAATCTCTCCTTGAACCAAGCAAGCCAGCAAGCCAGCAAGCCAGCAAGCCAACAAGCCAAGCTGACAGCTATCTTTGTAGACGCGCTAGCCACAAGCTAGCCCGAAAAGGTCACCGGAGATACATGGCTTTTTGTTGCGGCTCCTCACGGGACGGACCGGTAGCATGAAGTATCAGGGACTCAGGTTACATCACGACGAGAAACTCGAGGGATAAGAAGAAAGGTGGGTCTTCGCGTGTTAACGAGCCAGCGGAAGTGCGTATGGTACATCCTATACATCCTGGAGGATGAGGTACTATGTACAGGAGCGTTACTATGTACAGGACCAAACGGTCTAAACCTCACCTGGGGTCGTCGGCTTGGTATGGGCTGGGTATGTCAGCAATTAAGGGTCTCGTGATGACCAAGATCTTGTGACCCGCTATAAGTCCGTTTCTATCGGCCGAAGGGGCCTTTTCTCTTACCTTCGCCTCCGATCACATGCTTATTGGTTTATCCAAGATGCTTACACCCTGCGCGCATGAAGAGCCTCCCGGCTCCGTATCTGAATAAAGATCTCGGGGATCGCGGAATGGCGACGCTCACACGAAATCAGCTAAGGTGGATATGGGCCCTTATTCTTCTCTGCAGATGCTAGATATTTTCCCATCATCCTCGCAACGAAATGCTGTCGACATCTTGATCAACTCTTTCAGATTCCCATTATCCTCGCTACTTATAGCTATAATTATCTAGCACAGCCCTGCGTAATACATGATCTGCCGGTCTTCCGAACTACCAATCTCATCTTCGTCTCCGAGCCTTGCTTATAGCCTCCCAGCCCTACGCCTTCAGCACGTCTTCTCGTTGGTTGATGTTGAAATCGATTGCGGAGCTTATTGGCCCAATAGGAACAACTATGTATAACTGACGCAAACCTCAGTGACATGCCCTCCTTCAAGTGTTCAACTTGGCGACCGATTGGTCCTGACTCCTTCCTAACCCCTGCGACTTCGGTGTGCAATACTTGTGACACTTCATCGTCTAATAATAAGCAATAGGTGCCCGAGCTATGAGCAGCTGCAGTGGTCAGAAAATAAAACCACCACTAGCAGCCCTTTGGCGTCGCACAACCCTAACGCAGTGGCTCGCGTTGCACAGTACCGATCGAACCGAGCCGTTCGCTAGCTGACCGCCAAGAGGATAGATCTCAGAACCCGACCAGTAAAACGCGTCGGCGAAGGGGGTATTTGAAAACAGCTTTCGGCGAAATTCGTAACCAGCGATGCTATATCGTACCTAGGTACCCCCTAAAGTCAGCCAGCCCAGCTACGTATCTAACTTGAAGAAAAGAAAAGGAAGAAAAAAACACGTAGGTACGACGTACCGTAATCATACCCTGTCTTGTCCTGTCTACCTGTGTTTAAACCGACTGAGCCACCTCGGCCGCGGTGGGCTCCAGTCGGCATGCCGCAGTGAGCCTAGCAGGCAAAAGCAGCCGGTAATCTGGCCAGTAATCTGTGCTTTTTAAGGCGTGGTTGGCAACGTAACAGGGTCTCTCTGCTCTACCTAGGTAGAAACGCCACCCCTTGCTGCATATTTTCGGAGCGCGCCCCCCCTTATCAATGGGTGTCAGCTTGGGCTGTTTCCCATGTTCCCCGCTGGAAGGGTATTGGTCGAGCCCGTCTGGCTTAGAGAGAGATAGCGCCAAGCCCAATTTATGTCGATCAGAGCACATTTAACTGCCCAACCCGACACTTATTGAGCCGTTCCAGGATCATGTCCAGCCTATGGTAACAGTCGCTCATGCCGGCAGCCATGAGCCGGGAGCGCAGGGACTCCAAGACGCGGATGAATTTTGCCTTCCGCGCTGCCAGTAGTTGCCGCGCGATGACCACCCGGTCTAGGGTATGATCGACGACGAAGCTGCCTATCACGATGGTGTCCGTTGGGAACGAGGACGTCTCCTCCTGCAGATGATTCATCTGCTTTTCCTGGAGGTCGGCGAGCTGCTCGATATTGACAATTAGCAGCTGTGCCGAGTCTGGCTGCGAGAGACACGTGTTGCACAGGTGTTCGAAAGTCGCCATGCGATCCCGATGTATGCTGAGGAATTTGCCGAGCATCATCATGTGCGACGTATCTGCCGAATCTGATCGGTGATGGTGGTTTGCTGTCCAGCTGTTGAGATCAAATACGCTCATCGTCAGATGCTGCAGACAGTTGCATGGCGCTGATGTCGGCCCTGCGCCGAGGACCATCTCGCGCTCCATGTTCGCTGTGGGCGCCATGCTGGGTCTTGGCCCCGGATGATCCACTGTTGGGGTTGCGGTCAGGCTTGGGGTCGGAAGTCGGCTCGTATGCGCGCTGCCATTGAGCAAGATGCTCCAGTCGCTAGTCCACGGGAATACATCCGAAGGACTCCCGGACAGATCGCTACAGACGCCCGACCGCCTGCTTTCACCAAGGTCTGCTAGAATCTCGTAATTCCATGATTCCCTACACGAGGGGATGATGTCTGTAGGCGGGCACAAATCTTCGACGTCGAGTGATAGTCGTGAGTTCAGATCCCGCTGCTGCCTCGGGGGAGATAGAGACTGCGCTCGGGACTGAAGCGCCTGGACTGATGATGAAATAGGCGAGCTTGGTCGCGTCGAAGGGCCGCTGAGGATGCCGCTGGGAGTGGTGACGGCGCTAGAGTTGTTGTTGCTCTCTAGCTGTCGTAGCTGCTCTTTGGGTGACTGACGATTCTCTTTGGTGTTGAACAAGTTCGGGCCCGGCTCGACGATAATGAACTTATCTTGTGATCTCCGGTGAGAATGTCCGCTTCCTCGAAATTCTTGGGCCCGCATATTGCGCCGTCCGGAGGCCGGGGTAAACGTGCACGTCTTGCCATGCTTGGCGCAACGGTCGCATCGCGACTTGCTACCGCTGCATCTGACCTACATACGTACAGTCAGGCAAGGCGGAACGATAAAAATATTCAACAGATTAAAACACTTGTGTCAAAAACAAAACGACTTGGGCCCACCTTGGGGAAAAACAAACGAAGACTATCAATTATCTTTCTTTTTCGCTATACCTTATATTCACGGCAGAAGTCACAAGCGGAACGACGAGAACTGCGACCTTCGACTAAACTTGGCGTCCTGGCACTCCCAGAAGCGCCAGGGTGTTGCTCATCCGATAGATTATACATGACAAACATGGCTAGTAGGGGGTATTAGGGGTGCCCGTACGTCCAACGTTGGTGATAGCCAGTTCCTTATATCGTACATGGCTGAAGCATACCCTTAGGTACAGAACATTCCATCTCTGCTACAGAACCTCTTGCCGGAATGTGCCGAAGTTCTTCAGCGGCAAAGGACGTGAGAGCGCACCTAGTTACCAAGGCGCCTCCGGTAAGTCCAGTTGGACTAGACTGACTCTGATGAGGAAGGTGATCCACCGACGTCAGCATTTGTGCAAGGTTCTGGTGTTATGCATTAGACTCGCTGGACAGGCACGAGGTCACATTGTCACTTCTCGTAAGCTGATGAATGCTGATCTTCAGTTGCATAACGTCTAGAACGTTTTAATTTCAGGGCTTATGACATAACCAACGCACCCTTAACTCCAGATCTCGGTGCGTAAGGTATCAGAAATAGCTCTCCTGCGCGATCTCTCCGCACGGATTGCCGACTCCAAGATCTAACTCTGCGTAAACCACACGGGAGCCTCATAGGGGGCTCAAAAGGGGCCAACTTACTTACATATTGACTACCTATCTGCTCACGATAACCATGTGCCTATGGCAGATCTACACGATAGCTCGAGCGGAAGACATCGTCTTGTCCCGCCAGGTGTTCATCCGATCTCGCTGCAGAACACGGTACATAAACAAACAGTCGTTATTTTTGGGTACATACCTCCCAGGTAACTTTTGGGGGCTACCTATCGTTCCATGACTACGTTCCATGGCCGCCCAGGTGCGTTGCAGGATCTGGAGAAGGTATTCGATCTATCACTTCCGGGGACCCGGACGATACGTTATGGGACCCTGCGTCGATGATAGGTCGATAGCCGTTTCCTGATGCCGAATTACTGAGACACTCCTGGAGTACGGTTCATGAAGAATGATCTACCTTACAAAAGTCGGCATTGCTCGGTATGCCGATCGTAGCAACGAGGCTACTCTGCCGCTTACAGGGTCCTCTCGAACAGCTAAGCTGCCTCGAGGGTTTTTGGAGTAATGATCTCCAACGTTACTCGTTCTATCTTCAACAAGAGAGCTGCTATGTACGTGGAAGTTCCTGGTAGCCGAGTCGACCTACGGCTTCCGCCACCGTCCGCGCACACAACCGAGGGCCATCAGCGTGAGCATGCTCGTCGCCAACTCTAGCGGAATAACAAAGAGCCTCAAGCGTTTATGAAGTACGGTTAGCATCGTACGATACGAATTTCCGCTTCTTGAGGTTGTCACGTCAGCGGGCAGTGTGGCGCGTGACCCCAGTAAACCGGGCTGCTGGGCTAAGAGAGGCTTTCAGGGGCATCGGATTAACCGGGCGCCGGCATCGGCAGTATTGGAAAAACTGCCTTTGGGCTTCGGATGAAAGAAAGTTGATTCAAGCTGAATACAACCCACTTTGAAATTCTAATCGCCAAACTTGAATCCTCAACACCTACCTTGTAGGCTGCAGTAACTGTCTGAATAAGTACAATCAGAAGCTAAAGAGAATCACTGCGGCCTAAAGCACTCTATCCTGATTCACCGTCATACGATTTTGCCCGTCTCTAGGAGGTAGGTAGCCAGCTGAATTAGAAAGCACGAGACAATCCCTCCCCCCCCTTTTCGGCCATCTCGCTACAATCAGCATCACAACTCACGCGTTCCAAAGTGACGAATAGAGTAAGAAGTAACACGTGAGACACTCAAGATGTTCAGTTATGGCCCAGATTACTCCTAAAGTTAACCTCCTCGGAGCATAACCCTTATTACTCGGTTTCGAGACAATTAACCCATAACCACAGATTCAACCTTTTTGATACGAAATCATGGACACGGTCTATAGGTCATAGGTCATCACTCAACGCATTATCTTGCAGATGGGGTTTTCAAGTAGTCGATTCAATCTGGCTACCTATTTTTACTGTGCCTCTAAGGCCGGCTCGCTAGCTAGCTAGGGAGCTCGTAGTACGTCCAACTCGTCAAGAGTCTTTTAATGCTTCTGGTCGGGAGTGACCGAGGCCCTGAGCGCATCCATCAGCTGAGGAGGTCGGATAGGCTGGTCGTCGTCGACCCTCAAGCCCCTGATGATACGGGCGAGGGTGCAGTAGGTGCCGATGATGATCAGCGTCTCGACCAGCTCGGCGTTGCTGAGGACCGTGAGGGCCTCCTCGATGGTCTCCTCCTTGTTGGTGAAGGTAGCCAGCTGCTCATCAACAATGCGGAGGAGAAGGCGGTCCCGCTCGGTCCAAGGGCCCTCACCGGCGAGCACGCTCTCGGGGCTCGCGCCGATGGAGTCGATCTTGGCCTGCTCCATGTTGTAGAGCTCGCACACGGGCAAGTTGACATCGTACATGTACTTGGCGCCCACTTTGGTGGCGACGCGAAGGACGAGGAGTTGCTAGAAGTCAACAGGATTAGTAATTATCCTAAGCAAGGGGGGGAAACGGGGACCGGGAGAAGGGAGAAAGAGAGAATTGGCCACGAAGGAAGCCAATGGCTTTACATACCCAGTCAAGAAGAGGAACAGTGCGGACTTCTCCACGGAAGCAGCCGCCAATGGTTCCCATGAAGGTGGGGAACAGACCGGGGGAGTGGGCGAGCGTAAGGAAGATGTTCCGCCTGAAGTCGTGGACCTTGATCATCTTGGCGATGTTTGGGGGCGCAGTGTCGACATCGACATAGGGCACCAGACTGGTGTGTCGGAAGGGGTCATCGTATGTTTTGGGAGCCATTTTGGGCGAATTGCTGCTAAGTTGATGGTTCTGATGAAGACGATGGCGATGGGGATGAGGATTGGCAAGGTCTTGAATCCGTGCCACTGGACGTGTTTTATATTGGTGAAGTGCTCCCTTTCCACTGGAAAATGCCTCCTTTCTCACAAAACTACGCATAATAGCTCCAGTGATAGCCATCCCGAACGGATGATTGACGTAGTCTCTCTATTCGCTCGCCGTATTAGGTTCAAGGTTCGAAGATAATGCTCCTCGACTTCTAGAAATTTTGAATCGGAGTATACCAACTGCTTTGATGCAGTGAGACGGTGGGGGATGCGCGTATTGTCATAGTTCTTACTCCGATTCATCTACCCCCAATAATTGGCCGCATCAGAGAAGGCTGAACGAGGCTCACAGCTAGCTGTGCGTCGTTTCGGACTTGCCACCGAACATCGGGAGGTCGAGAACGTCGACAACTCCATGCGTTGCTGTCTACAATCAACTCAAACATACCCTGGTTGCTCCGGCTTCCCCATGTGGCAACGTTGAAAGTCGAGTCTTCTCCTATCCAAGAATACACATGTAGAGCATAGGTGCTGCAGAAAGGAGCTGAGAATGTACCAATGGTATCAACACCGTGAATGTGAATCTAACCAACGCGATGGAAGGGGTACTTGGGAATGATAAGATCGCTATCTTATATATTTTACGTCGTATTTGCATGCCGGGACTTACTACTGGAACAAATACAATTGGACGAAAAAAAGGAGAACAAGATAATTATATGTTACTATTCATGATTTCGATGCTAATGTCGCTATGGGTTTTTGATTTTCCGCTACAGTGGGAATCTTTATACTCAATTTCAAATCTCCCATCTGAGAACTATGCTAAATGGCGGAATTTCCGAATTGGGATATCTTTTTGTTTATGACGACTACACACTCTACCTCTGCTCTACCTACTCTACCTACCTACTCTACATACTCTGTTACCAGTATTGCCTTTGCAAGATATGCAGCTCTATGATAATTCCCTCGAGAGTTGGTAGCTCCATAGCCTATCAGAGTATCTAAAAATGGAAAGATGTTGATAATATGCCTTTCAGGAGGTGAAAACCATTAGATCGATGGCACTCGGTGTTCACGGTGTACGTGAGAAAGTAGAGATGGAGAGAGTATGAGTGGCCAAAAGCTGGGAGATGTAAGAAGAATATAAAGTGACATACCACCATATTCTATGCTGTTTTGAGTCAGAACACCTCTCAAACCAAACTTCATTCATTCCCTAAAGCATCCTCTCCCTCTAATTCAAGATGATTTCAGCCGCCAAGCCTCTGTCCCAGCCCGGACCTATCAAGTCGAAAATATTGCAATCCCCATATGACAAGAAGGAAGAGAGCTCCCGTAAACTGGCTCATGCTCTCTTCGAGGCGCAGGCCGCTGCAACCCCAGATGCCCTTGCTTTGCAGTTCGAGCAATCACAATATCTCAGCTACCAACAGCTGAACGAGCTTGCCAACTTCGTTGCTCGACAGCTCGTCTGCGGACGCGGTTCCATCATCCCCATCTTCTTGGAACGGTCCGTCAACTTGGTCATCGCCCTACTGGCAGTCCTCAAGACTGGGGCCGCTTACACCCTAGTCTCCCCTGAGTCACCTGCCGAGAGGACTCGATTCATAGTCGAGGACTCCAGGGCCCCCTTCATCATTGTTGACAAGGCAACTCAAGGCACATCTGGTGTTACAAATGAGACTTCTATCGAGGATCTCCTCCTGAGGGCTTCCCGGGCTCCTCAAGAGCATCTTGGAAACCTCGATGTTCACCAGTCTCCATCTGAAATCGCTTACGTGATCTATACATCCGGGAGCACGGGCCGCCCGAAGGGCGTTCTGTTGTCCCACCGGGCCGTCACCACGGGTCTCACCGCTCTACCCCGGCCTGAAGTGCCGGAGAAACTGAGAACACTCCTTTCTCACTCTCCCGCCTTCAGTGCCGCTCAGCGGTCGATTTTGGGAACTTTGGTCCGTGGAGGAACTCTCTGTCTGGCAAGCAAGGAGAACGTCACATCCTGGATTCTCAGGACTGTCAAGGCGTTGAACGTGAGCTCTCTCGAGATCACGCCCAGCATGCTCCAGCTGCTTGACCCCGCAGAGCTTCCCGATACGATTAAGACGATCACCCTAGGGGGAGAGCCTGCTGGATCGGCCGTCATCAACGCATGGGCCGGAAAGGCAGAACTATATAACGGATACGGGATTAGCGAATGCACTCAGGTAGGTCACATCTATTTCTATACTTTACTAGTTCCCATGCTGATACTACATGTTAGCTTAACATGAGATCCCGTATTTACCCGGGGCAGCAACACCCCTTACTTGGGAAGCCTACCGACGGTGAGCAAATACCCCTTTCGAGTACTCTGTAAGCTTCGCAAATGTAATTTGCTAATGATGCACAGAGACTGTTGCCTACATTCTACGTCCGGGCTCCCTTAGCCCCGCTCCCGTAGACGAGCCTGGTGAGCTCTGTCTTGGAGGAGACCAAATCGCAGAGGGCTACCTGAACCTGCCGCTAGAGACCGAGAAGACGTTCGTCCCTAACATCTTCGGCCGTGGCCGTCTCTGCCGAACTGGCGACTTGGTCGTCCTTCGCGAGGACGGCTCTATGGTTCACCTGGGAAGAATCGACCGCCAGATCAAGGTCGACGGACAGCGTGTGGACCCCAACGCGCCTAACAACATGGTTCAGACCCAGCCATTCGTTGCCAAGTCCTGCGTCTTGGCAGCAACGATCCGTGGCCGCAAGAGCCTCGTCGCCACTATCGTCCCCACCGAAGATGCCCCAGAGTGGAAGACTCTCGTCAAGGAAGTGAAGCAGGCTGTTCGTGACCAGATCGAGGCGTATGCAGTCCCTCGCTACTGGGTCAAGATGGACGACATCCCCGTCAACCCTAACGGAAAGACGGATGTTAAGAAACTGACCGAGATAATCGAGGCAATGGACGAGAGCGAGATTGTCGGCCAGGTCTCAGGGGAGGGCAACGGCCACCTTGACGCTGACGTTCGGGAAATGTTGGGTCAAGTCCTGTCGATGTCTCCTGCCGGAGTCAACCCAGACGCCAACTTCCAGGAGCTCGGCGGCTCCTCTCTTGACGCTATCGTACTGGCCTCCAAGGCTCGATCCATTGGTGTCCAGTTGGCTGTCCCTGACCTCCTGGAGGACACTCCTCTTCACGAGGTCTTCTCGAAGCCGCGTGGTGAGGCAGTTGGCCCAACAGGACCACCGGATGCGTTCTCTCTCCTCCCCGACAACGCCCCGGTGCCCAAGTCTGACGACGTCGAGGACGCGTACCCGGTTACGCCCCTTCAAGAGGGTGTCCTTGCCGACACCATGCTTGGTAACGCGAACCACGTTTACCAGCGAGTCTACAAGATCCAGGGCAAGACTCAGGTAGACCAGATTAAGGAGGTATTGAACCTCGTTGTGCAGAAGAGCCCCATCCTCCGAACAACCTTCAAGCCCTGGAAGAGATCGTTCATCCAGACGGTCAAGAAGGCCATCAATGTTCCTTGGAAGATGATGTCAGGAGACCTGAACACGGCCCTGAAGAAGCTCCAAGGCCAGCCCCTGGAAATTGGTGGACCTATGCTGCGCGCCACGGTCCTCGGCTCCGAGACACTCATTTTGGAGATGCACCACAGTCTTTTCGACTACTGGTCCAGCCAGTTCGTCTTTGCCGACATGGTGGCTATCCTGCAGGGCAAGGATGCTATCCCGCGAGCGCCTTTCAGCTCCTACGTCGCCTACCAGCAGAACCGCACCAAGGACCCAGCCGACCGCGAATTCTGGCAGAAGTACCTGGGCTCCGCAGCCGAGACTACTCTGGAACTGCCGGGCACCAACCTCGAGGGCGAAAGCTTCGCCCTCAACGCCGATCTTGGCGATGCCTTACACAAGTACAGCCAGAGTGGCCACGTCACAGTAGGCTCTGCTATCCACCAGGCCTGGGCCTTTACTCTCGCCAAGCACGTTGGTCAGACTGATATCCTCTACATGACCGCCACGTCCGGAAGAGATGCCGAGGTCGATGGCGTCCTGACCCTGAACGGTCCTACGCTCTGCACTGTGCCATTCCGAACCTCGCTTGACAAGTCCTTGGGCGCTTCGGTGTCTGCCCACGGCAAGGAGATCCAGACCACCATGTGGGATATTTCCAAGCACGGCCACATCGGCTTCCGCAACGCTGTATCCGCCGGTGGCCTGAAGCCTACCCACCTGAATACTATGGTGAACGTGATCACCAAGCTTGAGGAGGTGGATGCCGAGAGCCCTCTCGCGCCTATCATTGCGCACGGCGACAACTTCACGCAATACGTTACTCTGGAGGTCGATGAGTCCCACCCCAAGTCCGCTAAGCTTTTGGTTCCCTTCTCTGCGGATGTCTCTGGTGCCCAGGAGCTGCTCAACACCTTCGTCAGCATCGTGAAGAAGATGGCGGGACACCCCGATATTTCGATCGGCAGCCTCATCGGTCACGAGAACGAGCAAAAGACTGCTGGAATTAAGCAGCACTGGCCTGAATTCGGTTACGCTCACGCGGCTTTCGAGAAGCACGCCCACGCTGAGCCGCACCGTGTCGCTATCAAGACCAAGCGCGGTGTAGTGTCTTACGGAGAGATGAACGCCCGAGCTGAGCGATTTGCCCACTACTTGACGACGCAGGCAGGTGTGAAGGCTGGTGACATGGTCCCTCTTTTCATGGACAAGTCTGAGGACACTCTGATTGCCATCTTCGGTATCCTCAAGGCTGGTGCCGCATTTGTCCCGTTGAGCTCCCACAACCCTCACGAGCGTAACAAGTTTATCGTTGAGGACATCAACGCCTCTCTCATCATTACGGACAAGGAAACTAAGGAGGAGTGTGAGAAGTTCGACCTGCCGATGATCTTGCCCGAGGACGTCCCGCGTGACGGCGAGTTCGAGCGTGAGCCGGTTTCTGGGCTCACCCCCAACAGCACTGCCTACATCATCTTCACATCTGGTTCAACTGGTACCCCCAAGGGTGTGCTCGTGCCCCACTCGGCCGTCGACGCGTCGTCCCGCGGTATGATCGAAGCCACCAACGTCACAAAGGACTGGTGCGCTCTGTGGGTCCTCAACTACATTTTCGACGCCTCTTACTACGATGTTTTCACCACCCTGTCTGCCGGTGCCTCTCTGTGCGTCATTCCCCAGGACGACATCCTCTCTAACTTGACTGGTGTCATCAACGACATGGGCGTCGAGCAAGTGATGCTTACCCCCACCATCACCAAGTTCATCCGCGGTGGCCCAGCCGATGTCCCACGCCTAAAGGTCCTCAACGTGTGTGGTGAGAAGATCGACACCAACATCCTTGAGTGGTCCAAGAAGATTGATGTGTACAACGGATACGGACCCACTGAGGCAACCATCCTCATGACTGTGTCCAAGGTAGAGCCCGATGGAAACTTGAACAGCATCGGTTACCCGATGAAGTATGTCGGCTCCGTCATCCTCCCTGCTGAGGGTGACAGCTTGGTGCCAGTCAAGGATGGCGAAGTGGGAGAACTGTGTGTCAGCGGTCCTCAGCTTGCCAAGGGATACCTTAACCGCCCGGAGCAGACCCAAAAGGCCTTCATCCGCGACGCCAACGATGAGCCCCTGTACCGCACTGGTGACTTGGCCAAGTGGGCTGAGGATGGCTCGCTCCTGTGCCTTGGTCGCAAGGACTACCAGATCAAGCTCAACGGTTTCCGTATCGAGCTGGGTGAGATCGAAAACACTATCCTGGCTACTAACAAGGTTGAAGCTACCGTGGTTTCGGTTGCTCAGGTCATGAGCAAGCCCCAGCTCGTCGCCTTCTGTATCTTTAACGGTGACCACAAGGCTAGCGACCACAAGCCGCTACCTGGTGAGGAAAGGCGCGAGCATGTCGACGAGCTCACCAACAGCCTCCACACCTTGGCCCACTACATGATGCCGACCGTCTTCATGCCTTTCAACAGCTTCCCAACCCTGGCCTCCGGAAAGGCTAACCGAAAGGAGCTTGTGGCCCTGGTCGAGTCACTGAAGATCGAAGAGGTCTCTCAATACCTGCCAAATGCCCCTCCTCAGACCGAATTCGTACCTGTCTCGACCGAGAAGGAGATAATCATGCAAGAGGCCTGGGCCTCTGTCCTTGACCTGCCGGAAGAGTCCATTGGTGCCTCTTCCCAGTTCCTCAGTCTTGGTGGTGACTCTATTGCTGCTATCAACGTTGTCGCTCACTGCCGTAGCTGCGGCTTCGATGTCTCTGTCGGTCAGCTCCTGTCGAACCCTACGCTGGCCGAGCAGGCTTCCTGCCTCAAGCCCCAGAAGACCCGCGAGAAGACCAAGATCGAATACACGACCCCCGAGTCCCTCATACAGGCGGTCGCGGAGGCCCCTGGTATCACAATGGACGACATCGAGGAGGTCTACCCTTGCGGTCCCGGTCAGATCGAGTTCCTTACCCAAGGTGTCAAGGACGAGCAATTCTGGAACCTCACTGCCAGCCGTTTCCTCCCCGAAGACTTCGATTTGGCCAAGTGGAAGGACGTTACCCGCGGTCTCACTGCGGAGAACCAAATCCTCCGCGCGTTCTACTTCCAAGCCGATAAGAGCGACCCGACTTCGTGGCAGCAGGTCACCCTGAAGGAGCCCATCCTCAACTGGGATGAGCGTGAGGTCGACACCGAAGAAGAGAGGATGGAGGCGCTTTACGAACTCCGCGACTCTCGATTCGAGTTCGGAAAGCCCGCCGTCAACTACCTCGTCCTCCACTCCAAGGTGGACAGCGTCCGAACCCTCGCCGTCAAGATCGACCACGCTACTTACGACGGTACCCTCCTGCGAATTTTCGACAGCCAGTTCCTGACGATCGCGGCCGGAAAGACCGAGATGCCCAAGATCGACAACTTCAAGAACTACATCGACTGGCTGCAGCGCGAGGACCGCGACGAGCACCTCGACTACTGGACTTCCCTCCTCCAGTCCTACCAGCCCCCGACCATCCCCGGCCTCCCGGCGCAGCCCATGACCGACCGCCTAAAGTTCGCCCCCGTCAAGGCGGACGTCGACCCGATCGCCGAGAAGTTCGGCGTCACGACCTCGACCCTGTTCCAGGGCTCCTACGCCATCGTCGCCGGCAAGCTGACCGGCACGCGGGACGTGCTCGTGGACAACCTGCTCACGGGCCGCAACGCCAACGTCGAGGACCCGCAGCTGCTCAACGGCACGTGCGCCAACTTCCTGCCCTTCCGCACCAACATGGACAACGCGTCGATCCCGGCCATGGGCTTCCTGAAGGAGGTGCAGAACATGTTCTGGGACACGACCGAGGCCGGCACGGTGGGCATCAACGACATCTACCGGGCGATGGGCAAGGACCGGGACGAGCACTCGGCCAAGCTGCTGTACTGCTTCCAGCCCTTCACGCCGCCGCCGCCGGGCACCAAGGTCAACCACATGCGCTGGGTCGTCATGGCGCAGAGCAAGGTCTTCATGAACGTCAACTACGCGCTCATGGTCGAGGTCCAGAAGACGGCGACCGGCTACCGGCTCAAGATGCAGTGGGACAGCCGCGTCTTCAGCGAGGAGGCCATCGACGGCGCCGTCGAGAACTTCGAGGCCATCTTCAAGCAGATGGAGCAGGGCCCGTCGATCAAGCTGGAGTCTTTGCTCGCTGTATAAAGCTCCCGCGGCGACGCTTGTTAACAAACATGGGGGAGGAAGCGTGTGTAGGATGTGTCAGCTAATGAAGAGTAACGAGTTCATTTTCTTTGTCGGCATTCATTCTTTTCTTGTACTGGACATACAAAGCATATAGACTTGAGAGCATATAGAATAGAGGGACATATAATCGAAGTCGAACAAATTTCAAAAATTCAATCGCGTCTCCTATGCCACGTGAAATTACTAGCAAACAGAACACCTTTTCTTTTCTTTTCGTTGGAATATCAAAATATCTAAATCTTCAGTTGTGTCCACTGCGGGGTGCGGGGTTCAGTCGTTCAGGGGGTTCAGGGGGTTGGGGACACTAAAACAGGTGATGAACTGATGTTGTCGCGAGATGATTTTGAATATTTTTATTAGATAGAAGTTCTGCCCAACAGATAATATAATATGGGCATTTACAACGGCAGCCACTAATCTATTTCTATGACGAGCTTCCCAAATTGCTTACCATGTTTCATATCCTCGAACAATCCGTCGATGCCTTCGATGTTGTCGAGCCCCTTAACAGTCCGGCTGATTACGGGCTTAATCTTGTGCTTTCCAACAAACCCCAGAAACGCTATGAATTCTGCCCCTGAACCCATAGTAGTTCCCTTGAGCTCAATGTTTCGCAGAACAGCTTGCATCGACCAGTCCATCTTAGGACCGACGGTCATTCCATAGTTGGCGATGACACCACCTGGCTTGAGGGTTCGAGCGGCTTTCGCGATAATATCACCACCAGCTCCGTCAATTATAGCGTCAAGATACGGACGTTCGGAGGGAAGCACCGTCTGTAACTGTTTCTCCCACCCCTGCGTTTTGTAGTTGACGCCGCCCTTCGCACCAAGTTGGATCGCCTTGTCGAGCTTAGCCTCGTCGCCGGAGCTCACGTACATATTGCAGCCCATCGCGACCCCAAGCTGGAGAACCTGCAATGCAACACCGCCCCCGATACCCGTCACAAAAATATTCCGTCCCGCCTTCGCATTGCCGCTCTTCGTCACCAGCGCGCGCCATCCCGTCAATCCTACGAGCGGCAGCGCGGCGCCCTCGGCGGGCGAGAGATGCTCGGGGCACAACTCGACTTCGGATTCGCGCGCGAGTACGTAGTCTTGGGCGGCGCCGTGCGGGTACTGCTTCGAGGCGCCGATAATCGAATACTTCGCGAAATCCTCGGGGCCTTCTGGGTCCGCATCCCAGCCGAGGCAAGGTCTCAGGAGGACCAGCTTGTTGAGCAGCGGGGTGGTCTCGCAGCCCGGACCAGCCTCGACGACGGTCCCGCACCCGTCGGACAGCAGCGGATGGGTAAAAGAAATGCCTGGATACAGGTGCTGGCGGATGAAGAAATCGCGGTGGTTCAAGGAGGCGGCGTGCAATCTAATTAGGAGCTCTCCGGGACCTGGGGCCGGCTTCGGCACCTCGTTGAGCTGCAGCGGGTAGTAGACCACGCCTGGCCTGCCTTCTATTCGCCTCACAGTAAGGGACCGAGGCATGGTTGGACTGGTGAGATGGTTGAGCTGTAGAGTACCTAAGGTAGGTGAGCTGTAGCAACGGGTCAGAGTATTGTGTAGCTAAATAACGCGAAAAGACGAATCTTCGACTAGCAGCAATGCAGACAAAGCGGACAATGGGACAGTAGGACGATGGGAGGTATGATTTTCCCTCCGTTTGCCCCAGGAGGCATTACGCCATGGGCCAAATGGCGGCCGCTAAATACCCCTAAGGAGTAAGGGACTGCAAGGGAGCTATCCGCTATCCGTGTCTTACGGGTACGGGCTTTAAAGGTGGGACAAGCCCGGAGGGGAGCTGAGCTGAGAGCTATCATTTTGGGGGTGCTCCAGATTCTCCCCTTTGTCCCCCACGTTGTACTCTGACCCTAGACTACTACCTAACGTACAGTCAGGAAGGCGCATTAGAAGATGTTCTAAGATTGGATTGTCGAAATGGGATCAGATTATTTCTACGGAGACAGGAGTACTAGAGAGTGTGCTATCGGGGCCGAAAATCCCTCGCAATTTCATTAGCGAATGGAGAGTCGGTGCTGCGTATAGCTCCGGTGTCCCATCACAAGATGGACGTGAGAACTTACATCTTCAACAGACCATTACAAACAAGGCAGTAGAACTGTCCGTTTGTTTTTCAATTCTTACAAGTCAGAGTTGATGAGTGTGGCTTGCTAACAATTTCTTTTCCTAGGTACCTAGGTCAGTTCGAATACTATAATTAAGATAGGCTCCAAGTTACAGTCAATAATATACCACCTAGCTTACCTACACCTACCTTATATACTCGATTGTGATTTGATGAAACAAGTTCTGGCATCTATCTAGAATACTTCGAGTCCAACGTGTCTTTTCTTCTACCTCAGGATGGCGGAGGGTATCACTGGTGTTCGTTCTGTCATTAGGGAAACGATCGATAGATTCGACCTGGACCTGAAGCAGGTCAGCCACGAAATACATTCACATCCAGAGACGGCCTTCCAGGAAGTGTATGCGCACGACACCATCACCAAGTTTCTAGAGACCTCGGGATTCACCGTCAACCGTAGCACGTATGGACTCGAGACAAGCTTCGAGACCGAGGTGGGCAGCGGGGGCAGGCTTGTAGTATTCTGCGCTGAGTACGACGCCCTGCCCCAGATCGGCCACGGGTGCGGCCACAACCTAATTGCCATCTCATCTATCGGGGCGTTTCTAGCAGCGGTAGAAGCATTAAAACGGAGCGGGAGCCCGGGAAGGGTCCGCCTGCTCGGCACGCCAGCTGAGGAGGCCGGCGGTGGGAAGGCCCGGCTCATTGATGCTGGTGCATTTTCCGATGATATCGCGGCCGCCATCATGGCTCATCCCGTCTGCGCCCGACAGATCCTCAACGACCCCTCCAGCGACTACACGGGTTTGGCGGCGCTCAAGTTCATCGCAACGCACATGTTCAAGACGGAGTTCCGAGGGAAATCGGCGCATGCTGCCGGGGAGCCCTGGAACGGCGTCAACGCGTTCGATGCGGCCGTGGCAGCTTATAATAACGTGGCTCTGCTGCGACAGCACATAGAACCCGAGGATCGCATCCACGCCGTAATGGAGGTTGGCGGAACCGTGGCCAACGTCATCCCCGATTACACTCGCATGAGCTGGATGATCCGTAGTCCAAATATTACAAGATCCACCAAGCTCCTCGAGCGCGTCAAGAGGTGCATTGCATCGGGCGCAATGGCGCATGGATGCGAGCTCAACTATTTAGAGTAAGTCTGCAGTGCCGCGTTTGGCGTAGCAAGCATAAAAGTATGGCTAACTAGAGCAGAACGCCGACGTATTTGAACTTAACATCGAACAAGACGCTGTGCGAGGTATACGTGGACGAGATGGCCACCTTTGACCAGAAAGTCTTGTTGCAGCAAGAGAAGCCGATGAACGCGTCGACGGATATGGGGAACGTGGCTCACGTAGTGCCGAGCTTCCACGGCGCATTCATAGTACCAACCGCGCCGGATGTCGCACTTCACAGCAAAGACTTCGCCCAGGCAGCTACCACGGACGAGGCCCACCAAGTCGCGCTGAACTGCGCCAGGGGGATGGCCATGATGGCAATGCGCGTCTTGTTAGATGAAAAAGTCGCAGACGGAGCTCGATGGGATTTTGAAAATAACCACGGATGGTGAGCAGGGGTAAGAACGGATTGGTACGGGTGACCATTTAGAGCTATCACCCCTTTACGCATATTCTAGCATTCCAGCCCGGCGAGCTGACGGGTTGCCTGCCAGTGGTATTCTAGAATTCATTTAGTAGGCGCTATGGAAATCCGAGGGCTAAGACGTCTCATTATGGGCTCATAAGCATCATGACCATTTAAATATTTAAATAATTCCACATACATAATCCATATCCTCTTTTCACTTGGATGCTTTCCGAATGCTATGAAGATATCTTCATTTCAATGGTCGACATCTTGTAGCTCACCAGGTACCTACGAGGTAGGTACACAGTACTACATAATGTAATCGGCTTCGCATGTAAAAAGCCCCTCATTTGCCAAGAAAAAGATTTCGACTTATGAATGTCTCTTCAAACACAACGCTGGATAAAGCAAAGTAGGCAAATTTAACATCTCAAATGGCCCCTCCTCCATCTGTTCTCTCCCGTTTTCAAAGATAATGGCACTCGCCTATAAGGTAGGTATCTACAAGCAGCCGAGGACACCTTGCTACCCGAGCGTGCGCGTCTTGATTTCAAGCCATCCCTATCGGCCGCGCAATGTTTCCTATTAGGTACCTGGTATCATCCTGTTAGAAGCTCCCAAAACCATAGATAAGAACATTTCCTGTTGGGACGTCTAAGGCCATACAGAATCAAGGTGTTGGACCAGCCACCAAATTACCTATCTTAGGTAGGTAAGCAGGTAATTCCCCGTGGGGTAAAAAGGGGGACGTGATGTCTTCTACGAATGTCCACTGCTTCGAGATTAGACTGATATCTTCATCCTCACATGCCCAGAACGGTGTAATGTTACAATATATGACTAAATAACTATTCTCGTCTAGTTACTTCATTGTCATTCTCTACTTTGGGAAATTCTTATTTATCCGACCAAAAACACTCACCTAGGTAAACGATTGCATTCGTCACTCTCACTGGTCCATCCCGACGGGTAATTGAATAAGTATATCAAGTCTACAAGAAGCTATTCCATCACGCCAGGCCAAACCAAGCCATGTCAAGATCGGGGTGCACGGGCACCGTGTGACCAACATTCGCCGCAGAGTAGCCAACCAATTTGGTGCCATCTCCATAGACCATCTTCGTATAGCCCGACTGAGGGGTATTAGTGACGTTCTGGCTAAATTCGGCGCCTAGGAGAGCGGACCACTCCTTGAGCTGCTCCGCGAGGTTGTAATACTCGACGAAGTGATCTGCTGTGCCGTGGAGCGTCTGCATGCGAGGGTACGACCCGTTGAAGCTAGGATACATGGCCTTCACCTGCGTCGCCCATTCTGCCCCGGTCTTTACATTTTGACCGCTCGCGCATTTGGGGTCGGCGCTCTGCGGGCTCGACCCTGGAGAGCCGGCGAGACAGCCCGCCGCGACGCCGGAGTAGCAGGAACCGGCGGCAAAAACGTCGGGATAGACCGCTAGTAGCACGTTCGTCATCATGCAGCCAGACGAAGAGCCCGTAGCGTATATCTTGGTCGGGTCTGCGTTGTACGTCTTAATCAAGTACTTGACCATGTTGACTAGTCCAGTGCTGTCACCTCCACCATTGTTGGTAAGAGTCTTCGTCGAAGCGACATCCTGTATAATCACGCGTTAGCCGACCCGTGACCAGTAAGAGGGTCATCGTCCTGAAGTCAAACTTACCCAGCAGTTGCTATCCTTCTTAGTCGACGGGTATATGACAATAAAGCCTTGTGCGTCGGCATAACGGTCATAATTCGCCATCTGGTAGTATGCCGGCCCAGTTCCGCCGCAGTAGTGCAGCTGTTCATTTTCTCATTAACATTTATGCCATCATCAGGCAACATTACAACTTACGGCAAGAACGATTGCTGGCTTCTCGGCCAGTTTGGAAGGCATATAGACGGCCATGTCCAAGCTCGTTGGGTTCTCGCCCCAGTTCGAAACCTGCGTTAACGCCGCATACGTCGTCGCCGACGAGGAGAGCAAGGCGGCTAATACGCCTGAAGCAGTGATTCCACGCATGATGATGCTTGGTAGGTAGGTCGATTAGATGTTGGTGCCAAAAGCCCGATAGGTGTGGCGAGTTCAACAAGTCTAGATACCATTGGAACGTGGCAGACCATATTTATATAAATCTGACGCTATAAGTACCTTGAAGCCAAAACCGAATACCGACCAGGATAATGTAGAGGCTTTGGGGGTTCACATTTAGGTGGTCCGGAGTTTGGTCTCGGCTAATTGAGTATCCATACACAAACGACCAAGAGAGGTAGCCAGATCAAATGTAACCTGGCGATATAGGGGATTTAAATCGTCTAAATTCAAATCAATCTCAGACCCCTAGTCCGGTTCCATTGGTAGAGGTATGAAATGCCGGTTAGAAGAGCCACCCCGTGGTTAACAATCGCTTTGGGGACAACATCAGGCAGCTACCACCTACTATTCTATTCGTCGTTGTCAGTTTCGCTCTACTGAACGACCGCTCTCATTAGCTGTAGATGTTGAAATACTGCTAAGGAGGACTCAAAACCTTGCGGGAGTCTCCAACACATAATTATTTACCCTAGTTCGTTTGGTGTTTGAGTCCGCATATATTCTCAGACTCCAATCCCCTTACAAAGATACCTTACAACGTTGAACTAGCACCCACACCCCGAACTAAACGCTATCATCTCAATGTATTGGATATCTCTTTAGTGTACCAACGTTTCCATCATATCCAAACAGGCCAAATGCTAACTCGTATTCGGGAAATAGAAACCTAATAGGAGATTCCTCCTCACACCCTTTGCACTAAACATCCGCATTCAGAGGCCGACCGAAAACGACCATGGGAATCAACAAGCATGTGCCGCTTTGCTAAGGTGCCCAGGGACATTTGTACGTAGTTGGTCATTTCCATCCGCGGGGAGTTCTTGTGGCTCGTGGTGATCTACCAGGGGATTGTTTGCCTCAAGTTCACGTGGATGGTTAGGAACATCCATCTCTGACTTGATTGCTGAGTCACCATGCAACTCAGATTCAGTCAACCGCTTCCGTTTACGACGCCATAGGAACAAACTCCCTATCCCGGCAATCAAAAGCCCTGCTAGTCCACCAACGACAGGACCAGCAACCCAAGCCCGATTCTGAGACTGTACGAACTCTGTGCTAGTAGGTCTTGGAATTGCACTTTATATCTCTATGTTAGCTTGACAAGCAATACCTCATCGTATACATATGGTAGGTAGATATGGTGCATACCACTCGTAACCGCATTGGTTATCTGCGCTGTAAAGTCGCTTGGTAACTGAGCATAAGCTGTTGTAAAAGTCAAGGTCTATAGTTCTCCTTCCAAGGCCGTCGTGACGGTAATAATTGCTGTGGCGGGGATTGGAGAGCTGACGTTTCTGGTAACTACAGTTGGAAATGTCCAAGTTGTCGGAACACTGCCTATAGTCGTTGTAACTGCCAGACAATTAACTCCAAGGAATAATACAAGTGATGTATGATTTCTAGCTTAGTGAGGCCGCGTATTACAGAAAAGGTGAAGCAAAACGCAGGACATACTACCAGAAAATTAGCACAGACCAACCAATACTTTCCTTCTAGCTGCGGCACAAGGGATGTTTCGAAAGTTTCACTATGGACCTACCAAGGAATTTCAGTCGACACGACAACAAAGTTGATGGAGCCAACAGATGGTGAAGTTATAGGTGATAATGTAAATGAGCCCTGAGCTTC
This sequence comes from Hypoxylon rubiginosum, assembly GCA_902806565.1. Taxonomy (NCBI): domain Eukaryota; kingdom Fungi; phylum Ascomycota; class Sordariomycetes; order Xylariales; family Hypoxylaceae; genus Hypoxylon; species Hypoxylon rubiginosum. Next base: position 1,481,481 of record CADCXA010000031.1, on the reverse strand, counting down.
GCAGTAATCAAGGTATGGCTCAAGAAGTGGCAGCCATGTATCGGTGATATTAGAGGACGTATCAACATCCTCAGCAGAGCATGAGTTGCATGCCTCGACATACGCCCGGAATGGCGAACCAGATTCACACAAAGCTGGTATCTTTCCAGTACGTTGCGCTTCAAGATATGCGTTGTCTATTTGAATAAGGCCAATAAGAATATATCTCCAGAAATACATTATGTTAGGTACCTACTGCACGTATCGTAGCAAGAAGCGGGGAGGGTTTCCCTAGAAATAAGCATGATGGTAAAACGTCGATGCTGTGAATTGAAGAAGAGTCAGAGGTAGGTAATAGATCGAGGGGAAGGGAAAAGGGACGAAACATTTGGTTTGAACTAGCCAGGAAACACAAATAGCCACATTGGACGGCCGCCAAGGCTGTGCTACATACTATACCTACCTCATATAGGTACCGGTAGTATGATTTCGCGGCGAGCGGCAGGCGAGGCTTGAATCTGACCCTGCTGTTTCGCTAAAAATTTCTTCAACATGCTTATGGACCCCACGATATCTGCACTCAGGGGACCATCAGTATGCAGGCTCGAACAGCGGTACTACCTCACAGCGTATCTTAGTGGCCCCCTTTAGCTTCGGGGAGTACAGCTCCAATATATTACGGCTGATCCCTTCTGTTCCTAGAATTATCTTGCCGTATTGTAGGTATATGGCCTGGCCTCCGCAGTAAATCAAAAGTCGGAGAACTAACATAACGCCAGATAGGTGCTAACATTGGCCTCTTCTGAACTACCTAGGTACCTTTATTGCATGTCATTGGTTGGTTGCCTTATATTTGAATTGTTCTTGATTAGTCTTATATTGGGGGACATGTTACCAAAAGGGCGCTTCGAAATGTAAAATATTTTCAATCCGGACTCACGAACACCTACCTCCTAAATATGCCAGAAAGGTGATTCGTATTACCATACTACCACCATCATGAGAGCTTTATGTTAAATGTGAGCTCTCAAATCAGAATTATACTCCCAATTATACTCCAAAGTACCTCTTACCTACCTCCTAAGGTAACCATAGCAAAATCAAGTCGCAGAAGTCTCATTTTAACTATAAGGGGAGTAATCAAGATAAGGGCGACTTATATAACACGAACAACTCTCCGGGCTTAAAAGCTACAATTTAACTCGTATAAATATAAAGTGTAACTATAATTATATTCAATGTTATATGGAAAAGTATTACGGCATATAGCTATTTAGTATCATATTAGCTTATCTATTACTATCTCATCAAGGCAAGCCATTTTGCGGGCACAGGCCACTAAGAGAAGGTATATCACAGCGTTTTAGTTACATACCTAAATAGGTAGTGAACGAAAGTTATGTGGTATTTACTAATCTGATTCAGGAATTGAGATCGTTCCTAATATTTTTATACCTAAGTTTAAATAAGGGTATGATCCAGTAGTTGTGCTTGCGGTTATTGATCCACGGTAGTTAGTTATGAAGCTATCGTGAATTATCTGAACTTTGAGGCTTATATTGTATTACCTGTATTCTGTGGGCTCTGCCTATTTTAGGTAGGTACCTACGTATGCTACCTTCCAACTTGTCTTACATACGCGAATAGAAGGTATGTGTAGTCGCCAAGTTAAACGGCGTCGTTAGGAGCCTCATTCGCCTATTCCGAACGCTTCGGCCCAGACATTGCCCCGTACCCCTTAGACCTTGTGGATTTCCTGCCCCTGCTGCACTTGCTACACGTGTACGTACTGCAAGGGGTCCGCTTAGGAAATGCAAGTGATAATTATGGATCGTCCCTTGTTGATTTGATTTGTAGGCTCGTGTCATGCCTGTGTCGATCATGCATTCTACCAAAAATTTCTAACTTAGTCTGGAACTCGGCTAGGTTTCAAGCAGGCACCTAGCATCCGAGCGTTACTACATTCGTCTACCTCGCCGTTGACTTACGTGACTTACGCACATTTATATGTGACCTTTTCACGCTGTTCAATTTTCACTCAATTATACCAGTTACTTGCACATCATTTTCAGATTCCCGCCAAAATTCAAGATGGTAAGACCGGTGTCATAGGGTCAGAGGTCAAATCGGACGTCGCTAAATTGAACGAATAGGCTAGAGAATTGTCAGCAGAGGAGATCCAAGTCTTCAAGGAGCTCTTCGATTCATATGTGAGTGCCTGTCTTGAGTCCAGTGTCCGCTCGGGAAAGTAAATGTTAATAGAACTGCATAATAGGATACAGACAAGGGCGGTTAGTGCCTCTATCTACACAACAAAGAACATATGTGTGCTTAAACTATTTGCTGATGAACTCAAACGGTCTCACTAGGCAACATAAGTGTTGAAGAGTTTGCGAAAGTACTGTCTCAGAGCCCTGGTAAAATACCTACAGAGGAAGAGGTCAAAATAATTATTCAAGAGGTTGATATCGATGGCGACGGCACAATCAGCTTCAACGGTAAGATTTATATTTATTGCCATGCTCCTAAATCTCGGGGGCACATCGCTGCAGGCGAGGACGTGTATACGATCTGGACTAAAGGGACTAATGTGTAGTAGAATTCATCACCATGATGACGGGACAGCTGTATCCACCAGCGGATGAAGATGCAGAGTATGCCAATGCGTGGAAACAGTTTGAGCCTTCCCTGAAGGGCTCTATCACACAGAGCCAATTTCGTCAATTGATGGCGGGTCTAGGAGAATCTGTCAGTGATGCTGAGGTTGACCAACTAGTCAACAACGTGGACGGAGAAGGAAAGCTGAGCTGTGAGTTAAGTCCAAAGTAAATGTGGATTTTCTACCCCTGGCTGACCAATACTCAGACAAAGAGTTCGTACACTTCATGAAGAACAGGGACGTGGAAAATGACATTGTTAACGGGTATCAATGATCGACTCGACCCCGAAGATGTATTCACATAGGATATGAAATCGGTAACAATTTAACTAGAGTATTCTCCCTTGATTACACCAACAAGATGGAAAATGTCGGCTAGTTACACTACATTAGGCATGCAAGTAGGCCTATCTATTCTAGAGGCGACGTTGAGAGTATGTTCCCTAGACACCAGGTAAACGTAGCCGTGATAGTACCCTTTCTGATGGAATAGGTCCCTCAAGGCAAATAATTTAGTACATGGATATTATAGATGGGGTAGTTACTTGAGAAAATCGTTCAGAATGGTAAATGACTAAGATCCGGCTCGTGAAAGGATGACTTTGTGACGCACACGTGGTATAGTACTAACTTGAGATTAGGTAGGTACCTGGTAGGCACCTAGGTACAGCTACAGTTTCATAAACCAAATCATCAAGTGATATATCAATGTACTGGGAAGCTCATACCTATTACCCCTTATTGAACTATCCACCTTCAAATATTACCTACCTCCCTAGGTATCTCGGTGGGTTAGGTACTTGGCCTGGGCTTTACATACTGATATCTTTCTGATCTGACTCGCTACCTTCTATATTACCTTCTGGGTGATTGGAATAGAGTCATCTATTACTCAGGGGAAAGACTCATCACCTAAGATGTAACTAAAGACAGCATGGAAAATTTGGAAGAATGCTTTTCCCTTGTCTGTTATCATCCCTTTCGTATGCTACGGTTTCTCTATCATATCAGAAATAGCCCGCTTCACCTCCTCTAGATTAAACCTTTCTAGAGGTAGTTCTGTCCACAAGACCTGCTGGGCAACACCTTGATAGATCATTGCCTCCGTCCCATATAGAACTCCCCATCCGGCCTCAATAGCAATCTCGAAAAACTCAGTCCTTGGCCTAGGATGATAGCACATCTCCAACACGTAGCCTTTTTTCTCCCGTGATAGAAATTTGTTTACAATGCTTCTCGTTGTGACTTCCCCTTTTTCTTTCGGCGGAAAGTCAGGGATTGTACCGATGATAAGAGCTGGCGATTCCAGAGTTTCAGCCATCTCTACTGAAGATACGTGAATGAGTTCCCCTTCAAATCCGGCAGTATTTAAGGATTGAATCACATCAATGACCTCACTTTCAAGCCGATTGACCAGATATATCATACTGGCTCCCAGCCACTTCCAAAGAGCGTATATCGAGGACCTACAGGCCCCTCCCCCGCCAATCACCAGGCCAGGCTTTCCGGTCGAATGATTGAGCACATCTGGAAAGTTTTGCAAGAAGGCTTCTCGTACTCCGATGCAATCGGTATTGGTTCCGATATACCTGGGGCGTCCATCGGCTCCATTGCGAATGAACACGGTGTTGATGGCACCAATAATCTTAGCCTCAGCCGTCACCTCGTCGACAGCTGACATCATGGCGACCTTGTACGGCATGGTCACCGCACAGCCAATGACGCCCGGTGCCTTTAGACATGGCATGAACTTCGAAGCATCTTGCGTTTCCATGGGAGAGTAAGTCCACGGTATGGAGAGTCCTTCGAAGAGTTTGGTATGCAACAGAGGCGCCAAGGAGTTGTGGAGTGGGTAACCAAAAAGAAAAGTTCGCAGCTGCTGTGAACGGACTGACTGATTCACTGTAGAGGTTCCATATCGGTAGGAAGATTGAAGAATATCTTCGGACTGGTCATTAACATCCATTCTGTAGTATCTCGTCCGGGGGCGTCGGGATTAGTGACGTATAGATACAAAAGCTGAAGTATTACATGGGCGAATTGGTCGTAATGTTTAACGTAGCTTGGATTCCTGTGCAGTAAAAAACTTGAATTTTCTTGGATGATGTTGCAATGCGAAATTTGTCTGAAGACCCATTAACTGCTTATCTAATCCGATCCACCACTCAAGCACTACCACTTGGAATCACTTAGATGCGATATTTATTTCAGTCTTAATTTAAAGGGAAGTATTTGATATCTAGCAAGTTATAGGCAGTGTTCTATCAAGTGCGTATATCATAGGACTTTAATTGCTGACATAAGCAGGGGGTTTCACACTGCTAACCTGCCTCTTGAGTCTCACTTGATACATTACGTAACCCGAGTCTCTACATTCCGATCCCCTTATTCATGATTTAGTGGGTCGGATTAAGCATAACTGGGTTTAAACTTAAAGACACAGATTACGTAATTTGAGTCCGAGAATTGAGCATAATCTTTAGTTACAGTGAGCTATAGGGCACTTAAAGCCCTGCAAGCCCTGTACCAAAGCCCTGTAATATGTCAAAGCCTTATATTGCAACCCCCCTACGTAGGTACCAATTTCTAGCTACAGCGCATTCTGAATACAGCGAATTCCAGCGACAAGAAATTACAAGAATAAGTTGGGACATTTGAAGTGCGCTGTACGTATAGGGGTTGTAATATAAGGCTCTGGTGCCTTGTAAGCCTTTGGTGCGTTACAGGGCTCAGGCGCCCTATAGCCCACTGTAATTACAGCTACGTTAGGGCTAGGTTTTAGAGTCTTAGATTACGGAACATTTAGTGAGAGTTTCTAGGCTATCGCCCACTCTAAAAGGGCAGGCAGGTATTTAAATTATCGCCTTACTACATTCGTGGAGAAACCGCTACTTAACTGAGTTACACATCCTTAATCTCAAAATCTTCTGTGTCCTTGATGTCGACCACATTCTCAGCATCTCGTTGAGAAGCAATTATATCATCTGCTTTCTTTCGCTGGGTGGCGGCAAGCCCCTTAATATTGAACAAGACGTCCATATCCTCCAAGGAAAGACCTTTCGTCTCCGGAATAAACAAGAACACTACGAAGAGTCCGACTACTAAGGAAGACCCAAAGAATATAAATGTCCCATATGTGATGTTCTTCATCATGTATGGCGTAGAGTACACAATGATGAACTGGCACAACCACTGTGTACATGTAGTGAATACGAGAGATATCGATCGAATCCCCGTCGGGAACACCTCAGCACTATATTGATCAGCAGGAGTTGATAGGTTTGGAGACGACGAACTTACCAAAATATCCAAGGAATACCATTCCAAGACATAGCGTAGAAAACACTGAATACGTAGATCATAACGATAGCGACGTAAGCACCACCATCTTGCACGACAGTGTGGCTAAAAGAGCCAGACACCTTCGAGTACCCACCAAGATAGAACATCGCTACTAGTGCGCCAGTCGAGCCGATCAATAGAGACTTTCGACGGCCCAGCTTGTCGATTCCAAAGCACATGTATACCAAAGTCGCCAAAGCCTTAACGATGCCGAATACCCCTGTAGCTAGAAGTCCAACTCTGGTACCAGAAAAGCCGATGGACTTGAAGATAGTGGGACTGTAATAATTGAGGGCGTTGATGCCACTCAGGTTCTGTAATAGCATCAAACTCATCCCTAGGATTAGCCGTTCGCGGTTTCCTTCTTGAAGCATCTCCCTGAACTTGCCCCGGAGTGAGCGATTGGCCCCTAATTCCGACTCGTGGTCTAGTTGCTCCCTAACGGCCCTAACTTCCCAAGCAATATAGTGATCATCTAGCGGTAGGCGACGAATCTTACAGAGACTTTCCATCGCCTTGTCTGTCTTTCCAGCCTTGATGAGCCAACGCGGTGACTCTGGTTGGAGAAACATGAATGCGACAAGGAAAGACCCAGGGATGAGCTGCAGTACAAAGGGGATCCTCCATTGGGCGTCCGAGTTGCCAGATATGTTCTGATTAACCCCATAATTGACCCAGAAGCCTAAAATTTGAGAGAATGATAAAACGATCTCGAATATACCGATCAATCGTCCCCGAATCGCAGATGGTGAACATTCAGATATGTATTGGGGCACAACAAGTGTTGAAGCGCCTACTGCGAGGCCTAGAAATTGTTAATACAGCCTTTAAAAGACGGGTAATCTATATTGAAATCGCTCTTACCTGTCAAAGCTCGGCCAGCATATATCATACCAATGGAGCCAGTCGAAGCCACCTGTACTATGGTGCCGACATTATATACCAGTCCACACGCTAGGAGCGGAAACTTGCGGCCGAACTTCTCCACCAAGTAGGATATGAAAATGGCGCCGAAGAAGCACCCGGCTTGGAAAGTGCTGACAATATTGGCAGACAATGCGGCCGACAGGTCCGAGGACGAATCTCCAAGTCCGAATCGCGACACAAAGGAAGGCAGCGTGATTGCACCGCCGATGAATGCCGAATCATAGCCGAACATAGCTGATCCCATCGATGCGGACAACGCCAGAGCGTATATCCTCCAGTTATACACCGCGCTCGGGGCTGGGAACGCCGAATCGTCCTTCATGGCGAATAGCGAAGGCATGATGCAAAACTGAAGCCCGTTGAATATCGGGTCGCCTACCCAAAGTACAACAAAGACCGCTCTCTAAGGAGCGGGTCATGAGAAAAAAAAGAAATTTCAAGAAGCGGAGACTTTGAAATCAATTACTCATAGTGTGTATGATAGTAGCCTGGGCGATAGACCCTTGTCATCATCCTTGATACAAAAGTCTGGGGAAAAGTCGGGGGTTACATTTTGGAGACAGGTCCTAGCTTGTCCTATTGTATCAGCAGACAACTTATGAGCAAATTTTCAATCTTGTACAGACTAGGGATTTATCGTGAATAGAAATAGCGACAACTTTACTAAACATAGCCTTAATATAGCCTTCTACATCCTTTCCACATCCTTTCCAGGTAACTTCAATAGAGGAAATCACGGGGTACCGGGGGGGAGGGGTGTGGTACAGGTAGATGGATAAAGGGGCAGGGGGGATAGGATTGTGGGATTGACATTGGATCTAGCAAAGTGCTTCGCCGAGACTGTTCATTCTTAAGAACATCTTTTAATAACGCTAGACCAACTATACTCTATAGTTGCAATCCCGTGTTCCTTTCACTGTATTCCAACTATCATGTGCGAGGGATCGTTGATACTTGCGCATTCTAAAGTTTCGCCAATTTCTGTCCCCTAAGGGTTTCTAGAGGTAATCAAAAGAAGTTTTCATTCCCCCGTCATCCAGCATATCGCCCAGGGCATTGCTGATCTCCCAATCCAGATTGGGATCTGTTGTTGGCCATGTAGGAAATTCCTCTGGTGGAAACATTTGGAACCCAACGAGATCAATGGCCATAGCCTCGGGACTGATAACTTGCTGACTGTTTCTGGAGCCAGACTGATCCGCGTTTGCCACATGCTGAGTAGGCGAGTCTTGCACTTGGGTCTCTCCAGCAGGTACCTACTGGCAATTAGATATACGGCACCATTTATGGAGTAGTGCCTTGGTACTTACGCCTGTTCTTTCATCTTCAGCATTTCTGCCTGTGCCTATTTCTGATACTGTTCTATATCCCGAGTCGGGGTCGTTGTTGCGGAGTCGAGCAATATCGTACATCCGAAGTATATCTGGGATTGACTGCTGAAATAATACCTGTGAGAATGCTAGTATTTCCTCTCGGTGAGGCACCAAAATGGATGGAACGTATTCTCGAGCCTTTCGTTCCACAATTGCGAGTCCTTCTGTTTCCATAAACGCTTCGAACGATAACAACTCGGCCGACAAACCGCTGTCTATATATGGGCTTTCGGGATGAGGCTGGCCCGGAAACAGGATTTCGTAAATCGCGTACCATTGCTCTGGTTTCGAGAGCTGCTTTTCCGACCGACGCTCGAGCTTCTTCTGCTGGACGGAAGTTACACCGTCGACGTCCCTTTTTGGCTGTGGGGAACAATTGCGATTCTGAATGTGACTTTCGAACATTTCTTCGTCTTGGAATGTTTTCCAGCAAATGGGGCAGTAGGATGGTCTCTCGTGGTAACGGCGTAAGTGTTGTTTTACCCTCGAAACGTCCTTTAGAATGTACTGGCAGCATTTGCGGTAGGATAGCGGCTTCCACTTCGAGAATGGACAAGCCCAGAATGTAGGACGCGTATTGGGTGAAGGTCGGGGAATCAGTTTTTTAGTCGGGGCCCTCCCTTCATCTCCGTCTTTTTCATCTCCGGAATTCCGATCTTCACTGTCTTGTCTTTTTCTCTTACCATAATCTCCTTGATTTAGATCACTATTGATCGTTATGTCTCGGTCTTCACCCTCTCTAGTGCCCTGAAAACTTGATTTCGCTTCCCTTGTTGGCTCGAACACAGGAATCTGTCTCGTTGGACAGATGTAATCATAGAAGAAAGTAGACACTAATTCGTCCAAGATCAACCTCGTAAAGGGCTGGAGAACATCACAGCATACCAAATTTATCTCATCCTCGAAATCACTCGAACCGATCGACTCATCTTCTGTTGCATTGTTTGAATTGCCAAAATTAGACTGAGGAGACATGGACCCTCTAGTTGGCGAGATGTTGGGTGATGACTTGGTGGTTGATTCTTCATAGGCAATCTGAGAATTCCACGTTGAGCTACGGTCAACCTTCTCAGTCTTCTCGTTGGCAGGAAAGCATTGGTCCCTAGTTCCTACACTGTATATCTTCGCGGCAGTAGGTTGCTCGACAATGGTAATGGTAGAGGTCTGTGTATTGTCATAGGTCGATACTAATGAAGGTATGTTAGTTGGCTTTTGATGATATACATATTGTACCTAGGTATATAACCAGCGGCGACATTTGGACAAGGGACGTCGCACATTTGAGATCAACATCCTCGAGGTTCGTAGTCTGTTCGGGTACACTACGTTCCGAACCCTCAGGTAATATCGACAAAGGTAAAACTTGCCCTTCTGGGCCGAAGTTAACTGTACCTAAGCTGATTGGCGTGTTCAAATCAAGGCCTGTGGTGCTCAATTCTCCGTTGGACTCGTAAAATTCATCTAATCGTGATGGTGAATAATTTTCCCCGACTTATACATCTCCAACTAGATGCATCGAGTCTCGTTAACTTTACCTGTAATTATTTCATTCCATACAGCATCCAGCGTCTTCTTCTCAGACGTCATGCGATCCCGGAGTATCGTAGATAAGTCCGCAACTTCCACATCCCAAGAGCTCGTACTGCTCGCCGAAGCAGTACTAGGATTAGTTAGAGATGGTGTGTCAAATTCCGCAAGTGTCCAATCAGATTCTAGGTCTGGAGTTATCCATTCTTCGCTACCGGACTGTTGAGGAGGTTGCTGGAGAGCGAGAGCACTCTGCATAGCTGACTTATCAGAACGGGCGTAGTGCTTCTGGCGCCCGTCGACGGTTCGTGATTGGCGTGCTCCTCTTGCCGTAAGCCCATACATGCTGAACCTGCAACGTGACGGGGGATCTCGGATTGTAGCTATGATGCCGTATGGACTCGGTGGTTGAGATTCTTGGGTTGGAGATGGTAAACGGTCTGTCGAAGATCCGGTGTTTGATACATGGTATCCAGTTTGTTTGCTGCAGCATGAGCCACAGTGATACTTCGCAGCAAGCTCTGCTGCTGTGTTGCCTTGTCCTTCGCTTTTCTGTGTTTCTATCATCATCAAGGATATGCCAAAAGTACAGAAAAGTGGGACGTTCAGATTTCACCACCAGTGTTGTGAAACTTTTATGGTGGACGAAAAAGGAGATTTCGAACCAGAACGGTGAAATGGTCTTGGGCTAGGCCGATAGCACACATTTGTGCTGACCGGCGAGCACTTTGGTGTGGGAGCAAAGACTGCACGGAAGCCAAGATTTCGTGGTGCATATTCTGAAAGATATTTGGCTGCCTTGCTGGATACATGCAGGAGGTGTAACATACAGACTGCTCTAATGTGTGTTTGCATGGTCTGTTCATTCTTGGTTGCACAAGACTCCAACTGTAAGCTTCCCCAAGCAGCCTCCTAAGTAATCTGGTACCCGGTGGAAATTAGATCACTCTATAGCAGCGAGAGGCATGTTTTATACACGTACCTCGGTAGGTGTTGGTTTACCAAACAAGGTGAATAACCTCGTTCTGCAGCCCGCTGGTATAGCTTGCATGCGAATTGTAAATTATAGGTTACACGTCTGTGTTGATGTAGATACCTAATCAGTGGGAAGAATATTTGGCTGTTCTGTGGCTGGGTAGGGCGGACAGGGGGAGCACTCGCACTCGCACACTCAGGGGCTGCGCCCCCGGTTCAATGGTGCCCGCTTAGGGTAGTAGGTACGGTGGCCTAGGGCACTTTTCTAGCGCTATATTACGCGCCCTATGTCGCCTAGTCTTCGGAAGCTTCAACTTTTACACCTTCATAGCATCCTTAATACAGGTCCTTCTTTTCTGATACATATGTAAATTCGTAATAAAGGTACCCGAGTATTTCTACGTAACCCAACCGTTCCCTGCTATACTATCACACGGCTGGTCTAATTCTTGCATATAACTTGAAACTCTTCTCATTATCCATCCGGACTGCACGACATTTCCTTCCTGGTGGGTTGCATCGTTAGCCTTCTCTTTTACCCCTGAATCTACACATTTTCCTGCTACAGATGAATACTCAATGCACTGTGATTCTGCTGCGTATCCTAGGCGCAGTTCCTTCGAGGTAAAACACTTTCCTGGCGTGTAGGAAAATTGGATACACGCTGGCCTGCTCTCGCAAGCCGCTTGGCACTTCTCGAAGGAGGACGGAGCTTGTTGTTGTACGGGAGAAAGACGGCTTCTCTCTTCGTCGGAAAGTTTTCCCAGGGATTCATCACTGTACTTGATTTCTGTGGATATGCTATCCCAGTTGGCCCTCTTGGTCTGGAGATGATGGTACAGCAAGCCCTTGAAGACGTCGCGAAAACGAAGCGCGTCTCCTTCAGGATGCTGGCGATACCATTCTTGCTCAAATTGCCACATCATGTTGAACTCGGACTTGGTGGCATGATGGAAAGTTATCGGCGCAAAACACCAAGGTTGTCTGTCGATATTCGAGACGTTCCAGTCGAGGGTGCTTATGCTGTCTCCTTGCAGGTGAGGAAATCCCCAAAACAACTCTATCCCTACATCTTTCAACGCCTTTCCCAAAATCATGTCGCCTGCCCACTGGTCTTGTGTGTAGTGATCAAACTCTTCCTGGTGCCCTTTCCAATAGTCTGTGACTTTTTTCATAGCTGTATTACTTAGGGCAAACCCAGATCCGCCGTGAGCGAAGATCACTCCCCCGATTTGCATTTGCTTTCCGATATAATACGGCAGTCTATCATCGAACTTGGATAGATATTCTAGCATGTTTTGCCATACCATGTAGGTGTCCGCTTCGATGAAAACAAACCACTTTGCACCTGGCTTACGCTGCAGTGCACGATCCACCATAGGAAGAAACTTCCATTTGTCTAGCTTCCAGCCGGGATTTTCCAACGCGCCATCGGGGCCACTTCCGAAGACGGTGTGGTATTCTAGTCCCTCTCTACCTCCTACATGAAGCCTATTGTAGAGCTCAAATTCGGGGACCGTATTCTTCAACGTCTCATTGACTTGATCAAGGACGTCGTAAGTATGGTGACCTTCTATATCTTCCTCCATGTCCGAGTAGATGACATAGTCTGGGACACATCCGAGGACAGTCTCGAAGTGGACGGGCAACTTCTCGAGGATTTCGGTTGCTCCAGTTCGAAGAACCACGAGAACATCGTTCTGGAAATCTGATCGTGGACAGAAGGGCGGGGACGGTTGGATCAATGGCATGGGAGTCGTTGGTGATGTAAAAAGGAAAAAATAAAAGATAATAGACACCAAAGAAGCGGATGTAATCAGAGTCAAGCGATACCTGCGATACCTCATCGCTTAGATACTGCAAAGGAACTTAGAAGCCAGGTTCACGCACTTTGCAAGAGTAGATATACAGTTGCATGTCTTAATGAAGAGTTGCGATGAAGGGCGTGTCAGTAAAATCAAAGGTATTTTGGGAGCGTCGCGTTGCCACCTCAGTCGTACTATCATATTCATCTTGGGGACCGAGGGGCCAGGGGCTTAAGGCTGTTGGTAACACATGATAATACCTGCCGCATTACTACCTCCCTCCCTTGATACCTTAGGTAATTAGCCTATAAACGCCGAGGGCATGGATCAAACAGAAGTGGGCTTATGTTTGATATCTCCTACCACCACAAACACCTTGAGCTTTGTGATTCGAGGCAGGGATGGAGATACGGAACTTCATTACATGGACTGCGTTATATGAAGACGTTGCGTTATATGAAGACGTTAGTCTCTACTGTTATCAGACGGGAAAGGTTGCGACCTCGATTCAGATTACGAGAGGCACCAACACATTTCGTAAGAGTCGCCGCCAAAAATAATGAAGAGCCAGTCTAGCCACAGAATGGTATCAACGGGAGGTGAAAACCGACGAAACGAACCTCACCGAGCCCTTTGTATTTCCCATAGTAAATACTCAGGGCACCGTAGAGGATCAAACCCAGGGGGTTTTCTGGAGCCCGAGTTTTCATATCATACGCGATGCGCTTCCTACTACCACGATTGCTCTGCTTCTGTCTTCCACGCCATCCCAGTCTTCTTTAGCAGCGTCCACCATCGCTTCTTCGGCCACAACATCATCGGCCGCACCAATGCCGACCGCATCGTCGTCCCAAGAATCTCTATCGGCCGATGTTATCCAAACTCCCCAGGATAACGACAGAGAGCTTAGTTCAGGTAGAACAGCTGGCGTATCTATCGCTGCCGTTGTTGGCGCCGCAGTACTTGCTGCAGCATACGTGGTGTTTGGGTAGAAAACGAAGGTCTCTTCGCAGTCCCGCTGTTCAAGCAGGCTCAAAGCCACCATTGCTTACCGGGATGGAACAGCCAATGATACAAGAGATATATACTTGGCCGCCGGAGCTGCCTTCAGGCCCCCATTTCCCACGAGTTGCCCGTAGATGTCTTATGACATAGATAGGTAAATAGCGTTGTATGTCTAGTAGTAGCTAGAGGGTAAGTTAAAAAGTAGAATGGGCTGAATGGCCCATATTGTGCATTACGTAATCCGAATCTACCTTAGTGCCGCTGTAATCACAGTGAGCTATAGGGCATCTAAGCTCTGCAAGCCTTGTACCAAAGCCCTGTAACATGCCAAAGCCCTATAGCGTACTGGAGCCCTTTATTACAACCCCCTTACGTATTCTAGCTACAGCGCATTCTAGCTACCTACCTAGGTATAGGGAAATACAATGATAAGCTAGTTATCTTAAATGCGCTGTAATTAGAATTAAGTATGTTAGGGGGTTGTAATAGGGCTCCGGTGCGCTATCGGGCTTTCGCATGTTACAGGGCTTTGGTACAGGGCTTACAGGGCTAAGGTGCCCTATAGCTCACTATAGTTAGGGATTGCGCTCAATTCAGAGACGCAGATTACATAAGGTATTAAGAGGGGCTGAAGAGGCGGGTTGGAAATCCTTAAAGAATTTACTCTCTTTTGCATCTTTCTCTAAAGGGGCTTTTGCCTTTTGCTGGTAGAAAAGTGTACGGCGAGAATTTATGTTTTGCGTGCATATCCACTACCGGTACCTGGCTAAAGGCGAAATTTCGGACGCAAAGTAGAGGGGCTGAAGATGTTGATGGAGAACGGATTTAAATAATCCCATTAGGATAATTAAATGGCATACCTTACTGCTCTTCTTTCAATGTAGGTGTTTAAGCGATGGAACTCGGAGATTTGATGGACAAATACGGAATACGGTCTGAGCTTTCTGTTGCCAGTGATCAGGCTCGGAAGGTTTACACTGCATCACTGCATCACTGCATCATTTCCCCTCATTTCGATATCCATACCCACGACGCTCAATAGCGTGGACCAAGTAGAGAAGCCCTCACCGACAAGGAGGTGGGTTTCCGTAAATCCCGTACCGAACTATGGATGACTGCGACGTAAGAATCGGTAAACTTAGCTGCGCCTCATCGAGACGTAAGTGCATCGTGCTGACTTCAGTTTCTGTCGTTTGGTTTGGTTCGTTTCGACTGCTGCCAGATGCAGTACATAATACATGACATTGCATGATATCTAGGCGGCACATACCTTAGGTAGGTAGGTATATATAAATCAGGGCCTCTTCTGTTCACTCAGACAGCTGCCTGTTTACTGAGTGATATACCGAATATCAGCTCATTCAACGTATATTTTAGCATCGACCACGTTGCTATGCGATCGTCATGATCCGAGTTCCTCTCGCTGCCTTGGGCTGCTTGGCAGCTTCGACAGCCGCCGCCGTCAACGTTGTTGATCTATCTGACGCAACTTGGACACTCACAGGCGGCGACGCAATATCGGTTCCCGGCAAGGTCCCCTCCCACGTGCACTTGGATCTTCTGGCATCACAAGTCATAGAAGACCCATACTTTGGGTTGAATGACTTTAATCTGCGATGGGTTGCCTTGGCCAACTGGAGCTACACCGCTCAACTCTCCGGGCTGTCGACCGAAGGAGACATCAGCACATACTTGCTGTTCAACGGCCTCGATACCTTTGCCGACATTCAGCTCTGCTCGCAACCTGTAGCGAGCACAAACAACCAGTTCCGCCAATACTTCTTCGACGTGACAGACATCCTGTCCGGTTGCGACACCACGTCTCCAGAGCTGAAAGTTGTGTTTGGCAGTGCTCCAGCGATTGCCGAGGACATTGCGAATCAGCCCGGCCAGGAGACGTGGCCGTGGCCCGTCGAAATTCTCTTCGAGTTTCCGAATCGCCAGTTCATCCGCAAAGAGCAGTCGGACTTCGGGTGGGACTGGGGGCCTGCGTTCGCCCCAGCTGGCATTTGGCAGAAGGCCTGGGCTTTACAGCTCGGCCGGGGTGAAGTTTTCGTTCGCAACTCACTGTTGGACTTGTATCGCGAGGGCCAGCTGAACAACCTCCTTCCTGACCAGACAGCCAACTGGATGCTGAACGCAAGTGTTGATGTTATAGGCACTGTACCTGAAGGGGCTAGTTTGACCTTTAGGATCGTTGATCTTGAAACGCAAGAGGAAGCCGGTAGCGGGAGTCTGGTAAACATAACGAATGATGGCGATGTGATTACCGGCTCTTCTACCCTTGGAGCGGGGGACTACAAGCTGTGGTGGCCCACGGGTTTAGGTCCGCAGAGCCTCTACAACATCACCATTGACATAGTGTCCGAGTCTGGCGAGGTTCTAACATCGGTGACGAAGCGAACTGGGTTTCGGACGATCGTTTTGAATATGGACGTTGTCTCGGATGAGGAGATATCCAAAGGAGTGGCACCAGGAAATCACTGGCACTTTGAGATTAACGGCCAACCATTTTACGCCAAGGGCAGCAACTTCATCCCGCCGGATGCCTTTTGGCCTCGAGTGACCCCCGCGAAAATCCGCCAGCTCTTTAGTTCCGCAGTCGCCGCAAATCAGAACATGCTCCGTGTCTGGTCCAGCGGCGCATACTCCCCCGACTTCATGTACGATATCGCAGACGAGATGGGAATTCTGCTATGGTCCGAGTTCGAATACGGCGACGCTCTATACCCCGTCGATCCGGAATTTTTAGAGAATAGCCGTCTAGAAGCCGTGTACCAGGTCCGAAGGGTCAACCATCACCCCTCGCTTGCTCTTTGGGCCGGCGGCAACGAGCTAGAGCTTATAATATCGTTCTTAGCCACAGTGGCGGATCCCGACACGTTCAATCGTTATGTGAGCGAATACGAGACTCTTTTCTTGGACACGCTCCTGCCGGCGGTCTACGGCAACAGCCGCAGCATTTCGTACATACCAAGCAGCACGACAAATGGCTACCTGTCCATCAACTTCAGCAATCCGATCCCCGTCGTCCCGAGATATAGCAACGTCACCCCGGGGTCGATCTACGGAGATACCGATCACTACAACTACGACCCGAGCCAGGCGTTCAGCCTGTCGAGCTACCCGGTAGGGCGCTTCGCGGACGAGTTCGGGTTTCACAGCATGCCAAGCATCAACTCGTGGAGGCAGGCCGTCGCGGAAGAAGACCTGAGCTTCAACAGCTCGACGGTCGTCCTCCGGAACCACCACTACCCGCCCGGCGGGCTCAACACCACCAACTTCAGCAACGCGAGCAAGGGCATGGGCGAGATGACGGTCGCCGTAGAGCTGTACTACCCCGCGCCGCACAAGGCGGACCCCGCCGCCAACTTCTCCGCGTGGTGCCACGCCACGCAGGTCTTCCAGGCCGACTTCTACAAGAGCCAGATCCAGTTCTACCGCGCCGGGTCCGGGAGGCCCGAGCGCCAGCTCGGGAGCCTCTACTGGCAGCTCGAGGACATCTGGCAGGCGCCCACCTGGGCGGGCATCGAGTACGACGGGAGGTGGAAGGTGCTGCACAACGTCGCCAAGGACATCTACCAGTCCGTCATCGTCGCGCCCCAGTGGAACGAGACCAGCGGCATCCTGCAAGTGTACGCCGTAAGCGACCTATGGGATGAGGTGCAGGGGAAAGCAAGTCTCGGGTGGGTCGGTTGGGATGGTACGATTGTAAGCCTCGACGCAGCAGACGGCGAGTCGGGTGACGTGGACTTTACCATTGGGCCGCTGAACGCGACGTTGTTAGCGACGCTAAACATCACCGAGTTAACATCGAGTGCGTCCCTGAACGCCGCCGACGTGGTGTTCGTAGCGAACCTTACGGCATCGGGAAAGATGCCTAACACGGAGGCAACTAAGACTTTTACTCATACCAATTGGTTCACTCCTACCCCTTTATCTACAGCTGCGTTGGTAGACCCCAAACTTAGTATCACTCACGATAGCGATACGAACGAGTTCGTCGTCACCGCCGAGGAGGGTACGAGTATCTGGACCTGGGTAAGCTTGGAAGACAGCGATGCCGACGAAGTCATCGTCGCTTTTGACGAGAACGGATTCCTACTAAAGAAGGGCGAAGAAAGACGTATAGGGTACAGCATACTTAGCGATAGTGGAGAGGTAGCGGGATGGGAGGATAGAGTAGGAGTAAGCAGCATCTGGGACAATTCCTTGCCATAGCTGTAGGGGATAATGGAGGACGAAAATGGATTACATAATCCTAGAATGGGCGATATCCTAGGTACAACCCCTTTTCAGCCCCGTACCTATTTACCCATATAATGAATTGAAGAGGCGGGTTGGCGTAGCCCTCAATCCTCTCGGGTACATATGTACATGTACTTATGCCAGCAAGACCTCGAACTCGAACTCCTTAGTTAACAGCGCATACTCATCCCTCGTCCGGGGTCCACAGGAACCGCTGCCTAAGCCGTGGTGCGCCGCATCTAGTCTCAACACCACGTTCTCCGTCTTCTTCCGGTGCAGCTCGTAGGGATGCTTAGCCCCCTCCACGTCCGCGACGCGGTAATGCGACGCGTGGAAGTCAAACAGCTGCCTTGTCTTCTCCGTTTTTCCGTCGGGGCTTAGATCCGCGAACTGCGCCGCGACCGACTCCCCGCCGGCGTGTGTGAACTTGACCCACCGCGTGTCCGTACGGTTGCCGCCCTCCTGCGGGTACTCGTATTCGGTCCAGAGCTGCGATACGTCCGACACCTCGTACAGGCCCACGCGCTGAGATAGCTTCTTGTCCCTGTAGCTCTCGCCCGGCCCGCGCCCGTACCAAGTCACTGCCGGCACGCTGCTGCCATTTCCGCCGGCCCACGAGGGCGGTAGCTCCATAGCGAGTCCGATGCGCGGTAGCGTGCGAGGCAGATTCAGGCCCTTCGGAGCACCTTTGACGCGAATCGCGAGCGTGCCGGAAGAATGGAACGTGTACGTGACGTCCAGGTCGATCGACCAGGAGAGGACCGGAGGGCAGAATCGTTGCTGCGCCTGCACGACGAATGTCCGCCCATCGCTTTGCGTATCCCACGTGCATCCTCGAGCTCGGGATTTCGCAAGATGCAGCAGCCGGTTCTTCCAATCCCAGCCGTCCTGCGGGGCGTCGTTATCCGTCGGCGCACGGTAGGCAGTAAATTCCGGGCTCGCAGTTAAAAACTCGTTGGAATTCTTCACTAGGGAGCGGAGCTTGCCGTGGATCGGCGAGAACGTCCATATCGTGCTCGGGGATTCAATGGTGAGGAGGGTCGGGGTCTCCTTGATAACGAGCTTGTCATGGGATTGGGGAAGCAGAGTGAGAGGAATAGATGAGGTGTTGAGGAGAATATCCTCAAACGCAACTTCAAAGCTTGCCGGTAGAGAGAGCGTTGCGGAACGCTGGCGGAAAAACAGTCGCAGTATTCCTTCTCCAAGCAACTCCGTGTGTATAGACGGGAGCGTGAGTTCTGCTGTCTGACCTGGGCCTATGTTGGGGGGAAGTTCGATAATCCCGGTCTGAGAGGTCGGCTTGCCTTCATCCAATATGGCATAGTGACACTCAAGATGATCAAATGTTACAAAGTCATAGCGATTTACGATAGTCGCCTTCTCTGACGTATAAGAAATGACTTTCACCGGCTCTATCCCTTTCTTGTACTCAGTCAGACCAGGAGTCGGTGTGTGATCAGAATGGAGCACTCCGTCCATGATGAAGTTGCTGTCATTCGGCACATCTCCGAAATCACCCCCGTACGCGTAGAATTCCTCTCCAGTTTGTTCATCTTTAGTCAGGAGGCCGTGGTTCGCCCATTCCCAGACGAAGCCCCCCTGAAGCTTTGGATGCTCGTAGAATGCGTCGATGTACTCTTTGATATTGCCTGGCCCGTTGCCCATGGCGTGAATGAACTCGCATAAGATTAATGGCTTGGTCTTGGAATCATCCTTGGCGAAATCAATAATGGTTTCGATTGGCGGGTACATCGTAGAGTACATGTCCATAGTCTCGGCGTATATATCAGCTTCGTAGTGGATAGGCCTACTTTCGTCATACGACTTGATCCAATTGTACACGGCTATGTGGTTTCGACCGAAGAACGCTTCGTTTCCTAAAGAGAAGATAATTATGCAAGGATGCAGTTGGTCGCGACGGACCAGCTGTTTGGCGCGGTCCACGTATGCTTCTTCCCAGACGGGATTGTCTGATGTCCATTTCGCTGCATCATTACGAGTCAGAAGCTGCCGCTCCCGAAAGGGGAGAGCCTTATCGGCAGGGGAGAGTGCGGCATCGCCTATAATAAGATTAATACGGCCGACAGTATGAAGCACTCCTAATACAAGACTCACAGATGGACTCGAAACCGTGGCATTCTAGGTCAGCTTCGTCCATGACCCAGAACTATATAAGTTAGTCAATAATATTCTAGAGGAGGGAAATACTTGCCCCTAGTTCATCAGCAAGGTCGTACAACCGCACGTCGCTGGGTTGGTGGCAGGTTCTGATAGCATTGATATTATGCGTCTTCATTAGGATAAGGTCTTGCTTGAGAAACTCCAATGGAACGGTTCTGCCAAATTTCGGGTGATGCTCGTGGCGGTTTGCGCCTTTCAGAACAATTCGTTGACCGTTGACTTTTATTAGTCCATCTTTCATCTCTACCTGTCTGAAGCCTACACGGTGGGCAACAAAACTTGTGCCATCCAGAGAGACGATAAGGTGATAGAGTATCGGCGTTTCTGCCGTCCACTTCAAGGGCTTCTCAATCGGAAGAGACAATTCAACTTGTCCACTAGAGATAGTCTTTGTCTCCGTAGATATGATTTTACTTTTCGATGGATCGTAGAGGCCGACTCGAACCTCACCGTAACCCGAGATGTCCACCCGGACTTTGAGATCCGCGTTGGCGTACTGGCTATCTAACTTGGTCTGGACGAATAAGTTCTCTATGCGCGACTCGACCGGGAATCCAAGGAGGTGAACATCGCGGTAGCTGGCTCATGGTTAACTTCAGTCCACGGTTCAAGGAACTGTTCAAACTTGCATTCCGCTCATCCTCCATTGGTCCTGTCAAGATATGATAATTAGTGAGCTATAGATGAAGACTGATACTTCCTAGTTATTGAAAAAGTTGTTTGATTCGACAAATTGCCGTTTATAAGAAACAATCTGACTCACCTGATCTTCAATATACGTCCCATCGCAGTATTGATAAACTCGAACGGCTACGGTATTTTCACCGCTCTTGTCGACAACACTCGTCACATCAAACTCGGACGGGTTCCGCGAGCCCTGATGATATCCAACCTCCTCCCCATTCACCCAGACATGGAAAGCAGCGTCCACGCCCTCAAATCTCAGCCTCAATTGCGAATCTCTGAGGCCCCCCGGAACGTGAAACTTTCTAATGTACGATCCTGTCTCATTCTCGTCGAACGGGACGTTGGGTGGGTCCACAGGAATGGGGAAGTTGACATTCGTATAGTGAGGACCCTTTCCATAGCCGTTTAGCTGCCACATACTGGGCACGGGTACGTCGTCCCATTCTGTTGTGTTGAACGCAGGGTCTTCAAACCCTTCCGGAGCTTCAAAGGGGTTTGCGGCTAGATTGAATTTCCATGTGCCCGACAGGGAATAGGTGTTGGACTTAGTGATGTCGTAAGTTAAAGCATCCTGAACAGAGTTATACACGTAGAAGTTCGCTCGCGGTAGGAGTGTATTTTTATGGAGGACTTCAAGATTGTCCCAGTCTGGTTGAGACGGCGGGTGGGTCTTCGAAGTCATGTTGACCAGACATGAGACGGCAAGCTGTCACCTGCTACGAAAATTGAAGCTATGTTGATGACTTGAATATGTATGCCTTCTTGCCTTGAGATACAAGATATAAGATGCATAGAGCTCCGATATGGTTACCCAACTGGAGATGAGGGGAACTAGCGGGGTAGCCGGGAAGATATCCGATCCAGCAATAGACATATCAGCAGAGGTATTCGATTTATGGGGCGGAAACAACCTCTAGAAATTCAACTAGGAGAGAGATGGCCTTCTAAGATTGTGGTAGGCGGATCGAGTCTGATGCCCGAGACGCAATGCCCCTTTACAGAGTTCAGGGGTTCGGTGCGGGGAAGCTTCCGACATGAAAATGAATGATGCTGATCTAGCTACAGTGACATTCGTTTAGTAGTAGTATTACAGACATGTGTAACGGTTCAGTAGAAGGGAGACATACTTGTGTAGCTTTCCAGAGTACCAGTGTAGCATGCTCGGTTGAAGATGACACCGAGTTGACGACCACCCGATGTGCCGCTGTGAAATGAAGATTAGGCACGGCTACATGTGCTCGTGTAGATTGAGAAGGGGGTATCTATAAATATCCATAATGATCGAAGGACCGTATGCTCTACCTAAGCATCTCCAGTCCGTGAGGCAAGCCAGCATCTCCAGTCCGTGAGGCAAGCCAGCCTCCCATTCCGTTCAACCACATTCTAGTATACATCCAAGGGTAGATTCATAGATTTATACACGTATCATTTTTACGTCCCAGAATAGACGGCCGTTACGAACCGCCCGCATTCCACACGCTGCTCGACACTAACTTTTCTTCCGCTGCCGCCCGGGCCGAGCCTCGCTGTCGATCTCGGCGTGATTTGGAACCTATGTTGCTCCCCTTGTCGGCCTTTCTCTGCATCACCTTCTCCACCATCTAGGGGACTGATGTATGTCGGCAGCGGGATGTTGTTCCTCTTCCCAGTGCCTAATTGGTAGTGCTCGTTGCCACCCCAGAAGACAATGTCCGCGCCCCAGTTTGTGTCATTGTCTGAGGTGATGTCTGTCGCATCAACGGACGTTACGTTGTCCATCACCGCCGCTGCATGTGTGCTACCGGCACTTAAGCGCGCTAGGCGGATTGGGATTACCGAGTTGGTATTTTCATCCCACTCGTAAAGCCCCGAGAGCGACTTGATCTTCGTAGGGCCTAGTGATATATGCGTCCATTTGCCTGTGCCCAAGCTGCCCATGATGCCGGAACCGCAAGCCCAAGTATCCGCCGTCACTCGGCCAAGGTCCCGAATGGAGTCCGTTTCTTCTTTCAGTCCAGCGATCCGCTTCGCATCTACCGTAAAGAACGAATTTGCCCCACCGGCAGCAATCGACGTCACACTAGGTTGTAGATTGGAGCCACTATAGATTTTATTGAATGGAAGTGGAATCGGGCCATCCACGAACGGAAACTGGGGTTCTACTTCGAAGCCGAGTTGGCCTGATGTATTATCGCCAAATACGAAGGCGCGTCCATTACTATCGAGCGCGAGCGAATGGTAGTCACCAGCTGCAACTTTCGTGATATTAAACCCCTTTAAGCTGTCAATTTCATGCGGCTCATCGTACGGCCCCTTAGGTCGGGTCCCCCAGGTCAGACCTGGTATACCCAATTGACCTTTGGATGGGAAGTCGGACGTGCTAGAAGCGGCAGCAAAAACTCGGCCCTTGGATGTGAGAAGGAGGGCGTGCTCTAAGCCGCTGGCGATATCAACGACACTTTCGCCCCATACCAAGTTGTTCGGTTTCAGCTGACGATAGTTGACAGTCTCCGGGCTTGACCAAAAAGAGAGCCAGGATGTCTGGTGCTTCTTTTCGCCAGCACTCTGATCTGAACCCGCTACCGGCACTGAATAAACAGTTCCATTCTTGCCAAGAGCAATGATCCGGTCCCTTGATATCTCGATCTTGACAAGATCTTTGCCTTTCAATGTTTCGGCCGGCATGGGGTTCGCGCTGGAGAAGGCGGTGCCCCATTGCACGAGGTCGCCATTTTCCATCACAGCGGCGCCAAAATCGCGATCGAGCTTAATATCTCGCAAGAGCTGCCCGTCAAAGTATGTTATCCTCCGCGGAGTTTTTACGACATTATCTGTTGAGTCGGGTGCCGCCACCCGACCCGAATTAGAACCCCAGGCATAGACACCCGGGTTTTCCCAGCTCTTCTTCACCTGGAGATGTTGGCTACTGATTAGGTCGCGGTTCCCTTCCTTGGAATCGGCGGACGGTCGGGCTTTCTCGTACTCGATGACGGCTTCGCGCGGCTTAGGAGGTTCTTTGGTCACGGATGGGTATAGCACGACCGCGCCACCAGCTGCGAGGGCTACTAACATGCCTCCTAGAAACTTTCCTAGGCTACCACGCGGGCGTTCGGGCTCGTTGCCTCCCCCCGGAGTACTCATTAATCTCGGCCATTGTCGAATGGCTGGGTTTGCGGGTCTAAGGCTGTGGCGGCATAGTAAAGAAGTCTGGCGCAAGGCAACTCGACGGATGGTCATTGTCGAGAGAAATAGTAGATCGGAGTCGGCAATCGGTTGTCAATTGTCAACAGGCGCACCGCATGTAAAAGGGATGAATTATGCCCGTATATTCGCGTAATTAATCTTTCAAACCATGGTCAATGATTCATTTACAAGAGGTGGAAAGTAGATTAGGAAGAGTGATCTGACTGCGTCGAGGATTTGAATGGGACGGAAATGGTGAGGTCATGATCCAATCAAAGCCCAACGAAATAAAATCTAAAGCTATTCACCTCATTGGCTCTGGCAGCTCTGGTACATGTACTTACCCCGCCTATTCGCTAGTTGGTAGCTATCCGAGTTTCTGCATAGATTATGCAACTAGGAGCTAGTATATATTAAACCTTACATCTACCTGTGCAAATAAAACGCGACTCTCTTAGGGTTTTTAAGAATTCGACATCTATTCTTGTCTCTATTCTTGTCGCGACGTCTTGTCTAATCATCAAGCGTCTAGCAGCAACACTGAATACCTAGGTAAGAATATGGCTTCTCTGGAGACAAAGAGATTATCTACAAACCCCTTTTGAAATTTGACAAGCTACCGTATGCTATCAGTTCTAGCGAAATAATCATCCGAATACCTTCCGTCCACTCCCCTCGCCCCAGCTTTCTCTACATCTGCCTCCCGGACATCTGCCAAGTAACTATCAAACTTCTCCGCAGCGGTGATCGCCTGCTTCAGGTGTGTGAACGTCATCATCTTCTTCCTATACTTGGCTAGCTGTCGCGCCGTGGTGATCGAGTTGCGTATCTGTCGTCCGTTCATCGGGTAGCACGCTAGCTCATCTATGTGCATTCCGACCTCGTCGAAATCGATGGAGTCCTGCTCGCCGAGCTCCTGAAGCCTCTTGAAAAAGTTCCGCCAGATCTGCTCTCGCTGGTACTTCTCTAGCTTCTCGTAGCGAAGGGCCAGTTGGATGCGCGACTTGAAGGCCTCATCAAAAGTGCCGACGCGGTTGGTGGTGAGAATCAAGATGCCTTCGTAATACTCGAGAGCGCGCAGGAACACGGAAACCAATGCGTTGCGCTCAAGGTCCTGCAACGTGCGCTGCTCGAGGAAGACTTCGGCTTCATCTAATAGCACGACACAGTCCCATATCTTCCCTAGGTGAAAGACGGACTCGAGATACTTCTCGACGGCCTCGGGCTTAGTTCCGATGTCGCCACATGTTACTGGGTATAGCGGCTTTCGGGCTATTTCGGCTACGGACTCGGCTGTAAATGTTTTCCCGGTGCCTGGAGATCCGTGCAAGAGCAGAATGAGGCCATTGCCCTTGTTTTGGATAACGTCCGTGCCTTTGTCGGGTGCAAGATGGTTGGTTACGAGCGCAAGGACGAGTTCCTTCACCCCTTCGTCCGCTACGAGACTTTTAAAGGCCTGCTCA
Organism: Hypoxylon rubiginosum; assembly: GCA_902806565.1. Classification (NCBI taxonomy): domain Eukaryota; kingdom Fungi; phylum Ascomycota; class Sordariomycetes; order Xylariales; family Hypoxylaceae; genus Hypoxylon; species Hypoxylon rubiginosum. The sequence continues at coordinate 1,456,148 of CADCXA010000031.1, read as the reverse complement.
TTCCACGCAATATCTCGTATCCGGTCCACTTCGAGATCGACTTTTCGAGACGTTAGCGAAGGCTGAAAGTGACCATGGAACACACGCAACAGGTCACAACTTACCCCATTTCTTCCGTCGAAGATCGAAACCGGGAACCTGAGTCGGGAACAAGTATATCTCAGGCGCCTTGGGCTCACTACCGTTAGTAGGCAAGCTAGCCTTCTTTCCTAAGCGGCTCAGCAGCCCACTCGAGTATGAATTCAATGGATGAAGCTCTTTATAAGTGTTGAAATCGATCATACATCGTTGCCCCTATTTTTATTATTAATTTGGATGTGCCGGGCTTGTTGACGGGGCAGGGGGGAAACCCGAGAGCGAAATACCACATACTTCTTGCTTCCCATCGGTAGAAGTCTCCTCGTACGAAACGAAGTACTTATTGCGGCACCTCCAGAACGCCTTTCCTCGGCGCTTTAGCCTCTTCCTGACTTCGCTACTCGCATACTCAAGTGGTAAGACGTCCAAACTTGCGATTTCAACTTCGTCGTCCTCAGCCTCAGTTTTGAGCTTAACAGTAAGTTCTTGGTCATGATAATAGAAGTCACCTTCATAAGCGAGTGAGCGAGATTTAATACTCCAGGAGCACTGACGTATTACCTCATGCTCTTCGTTGTCCTCCGACGGTATTTCATGAGGCTTTATGAGAAGCGGGCGGCTTGTGGCTACGAAGCCCCTAGGTATACCGTTGTTGGTAGATATAAGTACACGCCCTGGCCGTATAAGGTACTCAAAGGACATCTTGGAAACCTTGCCCCTCCGGAACTGGTCGTCAACTTGATCATAAAGCGGTGCGTAGTTATCCTCGATCCAGCTAGTCAATGCCGTTACTAACTCCGTCTGTTGGCTTGGCAGATTTTGGATGACGGGCGACTCCCTACAATGGTAATACCAGATATAGGGCGCGGCCAGAGTTGTCGTCTCGTCTACCTCTGGAAACTCGGTACGAAACGTCGGGTAAAGACCGAAGAACGCTTTAACAGCTTTGACCATTTCATCCGAGATCAGTTCTATCTCCTCACTAGCCGGTTCGGGCTTGGGGAGGTGCTGCTTGTCATATATAGCCTCGTCCAACTCGGCACGTTGGTGTTCCACCGCGTAGCGCTTATAAACAATAAAGGCAATATTTCCCTTCCGTTCTGCATATCCCCGAGGGTCCAATACAGGAAATTGGCCTCTCAGGATAATATCTTCGCCCCGTATCTCCCAGTCTGGCTCTGACAGGTATACAGCTCCATCATCGTCATAATCTGCCAGGCAATGGAATATTTGGATTTTTGTGGGACAGCTTCTTTCCCACTCCCGTCGGTGATACTCGAGGTTCTCGGCCTCCAGCTGTTTAATACGTTGTTTCATTTGCTGCATGAGATTGGCATCGGATGGCGGAGCGGAATTGGCGGTCCAAACGTCAGTGAAGCTTCCTTCAAAGCCAGCATGTTCGCTAATGATGCGGTCTCGAGTACTATCGATTCCCTTCGCGAGCGGTATAGTCGGAGACGGTAACACACTCTTATCAGATTCCATCTGACCTTGATCCAGTTTCGAACTTGGCTTATGGAAATATGTTGGGCTCTGGCGCTGATTATTACGTGCCGCTTTCCGAAGGGGCTCAAATGCATCCGAGTTAGTCAACATTTGATTCTGAGCTATCCTCTGACGCTGTTGCGCTGCTATCGTTTTAGCAAGCTCAATATTAGATATGTGTGGTATATTCGATGACTCAGGCCCCTTGCCATCGTCGCCGCTGCTGTCATCCGTCGCGAAGCTGAAAGGCGGAATACCTACCGAGGCGCCTTGCGATGAATCCGACTTAGCCTCTATTGCGAAAAGCATGTTCCTTGCAGTAGCCGCTATAGCATCTTCGGAGATGGTGTAATGTGTTTGAGGTGTTTCAGACACTGGAAACGGCTTCGCTTTAGGTCTTGCTCGAAAGCGGCATTCTAACTGTGCAGAGGCACAGCGAGCGCAAGGCTCTTCTCCATCGCACTTGATCTTAAGTTGACGGCAGCGATCGCAAGCTTTTATCCTAGCCGGCATTGACGTCCTTCTCATCTCTTGACCCCCTTCCCCCCTAAGATCCGGATTTTGCATTCCGCTTGAGTTTGCGTCTTTGCGCCAATTGGTGATTAATCGGCAACGATAGCTACTCTAGGACGGTCTAATGGTTCTTGCACATATACACAAGGGGGTTACCTAACAATTATAGGCGGAGCTGAAAAGCCTGACCAAGGGAAAGAGGGGAAACTGAGATTCAATCCACCTCCTATTGGGCGGCCTCCGAATGGTCGTCGCCTAGCCACACACAGCACAGCCCCTAAGAACGAGAGCTGAACGAAGGATTCAATGATTCGCTTCTCTGCCTAACCCATTAAATTATTCTTCAGTCCACACTATTACGCTTACTGCCATACTTCTCAATCAAAAAGGATATTGCAATAATATACGCCACCAGGTATTAAATGGAGGTAATCCAATCTTGGTACCATGAAGAGGATAGTTGTATGTAATAAATGATGCCCCATTTACATTTGTGCTAAGCTCATGATACCTAGCAGACAAAACACGGATTGCCAATGACGCATTCGAGGCTGTCAAGAAGCACTTCGAGCAGAGCAGCAGTCTAAATGACGAGGAAAAAAAGATTGTGACCGATGCAACTCAAATAGAAGATGTACACCACACTGTGGCGGATTTACTAGCCAAGTATAAAGACAAGACTGAAAAGACGAGGAAATGGCTGCAAAGGACGGCAGAGACAATCTGCCATTACGGAACGGTTCTTGATGTATTCGTCCAGCACCATCCAGAATATGTCTCCCTCGTTTGGGGGACAATGAAATTGCTGTTTATGGTGAGTGGCTTCACTTGACGACCAAGGCAGCAACTTCAGCTAATTCACCATAATATAACAAAAGAGCGTGATGAACCACGCAGAAACGCTCAAGCTATTAGCGAAGTCCATCTCCCAGGTTGCTGGACGCCTTCCACGGATAAACATATTATCTATACTTTATCCAACTGAGCAGATGCGATCAGCTGTCGAGGATTTATACTCCTGTATTCTCAGCTTTCTCCTCATGGCTCATGCTTGGTGCAATGAGTCTAAGCTTCGTCATATTTACCATAGCTTTACGCGACCACACGTGCTTCGTTATGGTGATGTACTGGAGAGAGTTACGGATTGTTCGAATAATATTGTCGAATTGGCATCTGTTGGTTCCCAGGCGGAGATCCGTGTCATGCACAAATCTCACACCAGCCGGCTAGACAACATTATATCAATATTAGGAGCGACAGACAAAGAACGAAAAGACCAACTTGATAGCCTCACCTATGTCGTATCGAGACTGGAAGACTCTCATAGAGAGCAAGAAGAGAAGATAAATTCAATCATATCAGCTCTGGAGGCTTCCGGCTTGACGATCAACGACCTCCTACTAAAATTAGAAAGTAAGTAGCCCCAAGTCAATCTAATTATTGGGTTCAAACTACCTAAGGTACCTGTGTTGACGCGATTGCAGCATTCCACGCCATCCAGGCGAGTGCTCAGCTGAACACAAACCACCAACTATCAGATCTTCAGCGATCACAGATCTTATCTACATTTGCACTAACTTTCGAAGACCCTGATACATGCTATAAGCAGCATCTCTTTTTTCGCAGGCGGAGGGCTTCAGGTGTGGGTGCCATCACTTCAACCAACAAGTTCTGGCTATCCCCAAAGCTTGCCAGGTGCTCCTCAAGCCAAGACTCCAGCTTGATAGTCGTCAAAGGCGCCTTCATGTCACGCTCGGCGATGAAAGATTTCGGTGTTGACGTAATTGAAGCTTTGACTTCGTCAGCCGTCCCGACCGTCTGGGCGTTGACAAGCCTCGAAAAGGCTAGGTCGACATCCATCTCGACCGCGGCTGATCTGATGAAGTACCTTGCTTACCAGGCATTACGGCTACGTGGGGTTGCGGAGACGGAAAAGCAGATGGCATTACGCTACTCGCAATTCCATACCTCGCGGACGCAAAAAGAGTGGCTTCAGCTGTTCAAGCAAGTCATCACAACGCTAGAAGGACAGGTTTATCTTGTCGTGGATTTGGCGACTGTGCGTCCGTCGCTTGAGGGCGTGGAAGGATCCAACTTTGTCCAGGAACTGATCCGAATGCTCGGCGAGATCTCTGGGAGCAATATGGCGACCAGAGTAAAAGTTATCCTTCTGGTCTACGAGGCAGACTGGTTCAAGCTTCTACCTGAAGAAGTCGCAGAGTCTATTATCTCAGTCAAGGCGGCGAGGTCGACACGCTCGCAAACCAGGGAAATGCGGCATGCGGTAAATACGCGAGTGTTCCGAAACTCCGGACCCGGGCGCCGTAACTTGCAAGAGAGACGATCAGGATATTTCTCGTAAGGCCGGCTTTCTCAATCTATTTTGGATGTATTCCAGAGCTAATCTCATACATCATTAGTAGTACCGATCCTGTGGTTCAAGGCTCGAACGCTAAATGTTGATAAAACATCTCCTCCGGCCAAATTTAGCAGAGCAATTTCTGTATACACCTAGGTAGAGAAGGAAAAGAGGAAAAGACTAAGGACGGGTCATACCAAGGTACGTACGTACCTACCTAGTAATCATGGCATAAAGTCTAGACGTCAAAACGGGAGATCATTGTTACTAGCTATTCTTCACGCGGTGTCTTGTCTAACACTTATGCGGTAGGTATTGAAAATATGCCTTGAGTATTGTCAGGGTCTCAGCCCTTGTCAGCCGAGTAGGGTCACAAGCCTGTTGGCCACCTCATCACCTGGATAGGGGTTACTAGTCTGCTAGTACGAGGAAAGGATAAGGCCCTTCGGTTCCTAGGCCCTTTTGTCCTGGTCTCTTGTATATACACGGAGCTTAGTAACTTATTAGGTTCATAGCTCGTCGTGCAACAACATAGTTATTTCCTTTATCGCATGGCTGGCCTCGTGACACTGAACGAGTTGAATATTATTATAAAATTTAAATACCTATTAAACATTTATACCATATTTATTATTCATTCCTTCAAACATGACTTAAATATTCGTCTAAAAAGAAGCATTGCTGAAAACTTATAGCAAATAACTTTTCTCGGCCTACGAAATTACTTCTTCCCCCCAACGAAAAATAGGGGTAATCAAATACGATTAGCACTTTAGTTCATTATGTCACTGCGAATGCCTTAACTAGGTAGGGCCATACTCTTGAATCCCAACATTTCCACTCGCTAAATTCAAGCGAGTTTGATTAATTAGAGGTAATGCAGCTTAGCTTTTGACTGGGTGGTATTGAAGTTGCTCCATAGAGAAGGTGCTTCGTACAGAACTACATGGGGCAAATCAAGTTGTATGTACTTTCCATACAGACGAGATATTCCGACTGGAGCACATTTGTGTCTGAATCAAGTTGAGTCGAAGATATTCATTCAATGAAAGAATTAAGCCATCATCACTATGCTCCCAACCAATTTCCCCCTATCTAATATGCGCCACAATGTCTATTCAATGAGATTAACGTGACCGTATCTAAAACCTCTGTTCTAGGTACCATGACCTTTTACCAAAATCTAGTCTTCAACTTTCTATTTCGGCAACTCCGGCGCAAATGTATAGCCATGCAAACATTATCTTCCGGAACACCCCACTCCTCGTTTTTTTCCCTCGCGGAAAATGTTCCTTGTAGGACGTAAAAGATAGAAGGTCCCAATAATCCCCCTAATTGTCTGTGCCATCGAGAACATCTTCATCACGACCAGGATACATGATATCTTGGATGATGACAGCTCGGACCAAGCTGACAAGCACGAAACAATACGAGCACAGCAGGCAAACTGATAACCCGGTGGCAAACCATCGGATCCCCTCATGCTGAAGCTCGTTGCCGATAGAAATCGTAGCCAAGATGAAGCCCGTATTCGGGAAGACAGCGGCCCACCAGTTAAGGTGAAAGTATTGGGGTGGCGAGACGATGACGGAAATTGTAGCGATACCGAACCACCACAAAGATAGGGCCCAGAGGAATATGGCAGCCACGACAGCCATAGGTCTGATTATCTTCATATCAAGCACCATGCCCTCGTTGATATCAAATTGATCGGGTAAGCCATTCGCCATGCCAATGACAGCTAAGGCTGTGAAAGCCGGCGGTCCAACGTTCATGTAAAGTCCCGTCCGATGCTCGCGGTTAGGTAGACCTGAGATGAATTAATATAAATGTTTTCTGGATGCGGAGTAACTGAGGACTTACCACGCGACATCAAGCGTCCTACCATATGGGCATACATCATGAAAGCGACGGACAAACCTAGACCCTGGCAGGTTATGCCGGCCACGACAATTGGCACAGCATTCATCTGGGGCTGAGTCTCCGCAATAACAGACGCAATTGTTCCCGACAGCATGATAGGGAAGATCGGCAAGATCCACGTTGGCATCATGGTGTGGAGGCCCAGGTCGTGAGTCTTGAATACGTAACTGTACTGCCCAATTGCGAACGCCAATGACGCTACCACATATACCCAAAAGAGGGTCGAGATGAGCCACACAACAGAGTCATTTTCTTCCGCGATCGCGTAACGTTGAGTGCCCGTAATGATGGTCGCGATAGCGAGAAAGATCGTCGGAACGAAAAAAGCCTCTCGAGAATGCGTGATCGATGATATGAATGTACCTCGGTGGAGAAACCATCTCGAACACATAGCAACAACGATACCGGCAAAGATGATGATATTGGCGACGTAGACGAAAAATCCAATCTGTCGGAGACCCGGGAACTGATGGGGCTGGGCGTACATCAGCAGCGCCAGCCCGCCGGTACTCATGGATAAGGTAAACCATGCCCAGGTGAAGTGAGCTCTGTGTTACTTGATATTAATCATTTGTACCTAACGCGTGTGATATACCAATGCCAACTTACATCCGTCGAGCAAGCTTGAATTTTGGTCGGTCCGGGTCGTAGATATCAATTCCATCAAGAGGGTCCTTAGCTTCCTCAAGCTCGTGACCTTCCTTGCCTTCGTGTATTGAAGCGTCTGGTGAATTGACTCGTGTCCCGCTCGTGCTGAGGCTCTCATTCTCGATATGCGGCTCCGTGACAAGTTTCTCCGGTGAGACTGCCAAGAACGGTGCACCGATCCCCTGGTAGGGGGTGGTGTTGCCAGAGGCTGAAGGAATACCTGTCTCTTCCATTGTTCCGCAAGCTCCGACTGTACAAAAACCCCGAATAAAAGACAAGAATTAAATAGGGGAGAACGAGATGTAAGACGAGCAGAGGGTCTGGATTCAAATAGTATCGAATCTCAGAACGACCTCTTTAGTAAAATTTTGCGCTATTACAGGAGACGATTCCCCTTTTATGACTTGGCGACGGCTGGAGATCTTGGGTCACGCCGGCTAAGGAATGAAACAACACACCGAACTAAAAATGTTGGCCGCCAAGAACTGGAGATTCAACACCGAGCTTCACTAATTCGGGTCTCCTAAGAAGGCGGAGCCACATGAGACGTAATGACATGCCTTGTAGCGCAATTCATCTATCGTAAACCAGTAGAATCTATGCCAATACCAAGACCAGACTGCGTTAGAAACCCATAATAGCAAAAGCCAAGACCCTTCGCCATCCAAGCCACCTCTCGCAATGACAAATAAGGCGCAATATCGAGACTAGTCTAAGGTCAATCGTTCACCTTAACGGTCTCGAACCGACGATGTCGTACATGAGTATAGGTAGATCTGTGGGGGCCGTCCTTGATTCTCCAGAGGCTAAACTGACTTGAGGATCGGCTCACACGGTGACATGGTACTACGGTACTGATCACGTCGTTTATTTATATTAAAGGCTATGCCACTTTCTCGATTCGAAAGATGACCCTCTCTCTGGGACAGTCTTCTAAATTGTACGTGGAGCAGCCCAACATAATGCATCGCGAACAGCAAGAAACGGCTGAGCGACAGCAATTTCAAATTCGATGAGGCTAAGCGGAGGTAAGTCTCCATCGAGAAAAAAAAGACGAGTTTGAAATGGGACGAGGTGACGAGGTGCCTACTGACCTAATGTCGTATACTTAGACGAGATAGACTGCAAGTGGCTGACAGCAACGACTTAGTACGAGATTTGAAATCTTCTCACCAACCCGAGAAATTACCACACAACAACGCGTATGAGAAACAGGATGATTGAAAATCATTGCCAAGAACTCTCTATCGCTTGAGGGCCTGCTGAATAAGTTTACTGCTATGAAGCGGACGAGCCTTATTATGGAGTCTCTCGAGACGTGCCAATTTTGCCAATCGAGTCTTGGGCTCTCACACTCGCGCCATTTCGCGTCATGATACGCAGCAATGGTCGTGTTGTTGGGGAGGCGCAGTGTCGGATAAAGCGGGTTAAGGCTGGGAGAAGAGACCCGCCTCCTCAACAGCTGGCTTGTGAAATTGGTAGGTAATAGCACGCAAAGGAGTCCCGTGATGCTGGTGGGAGCAGTAAGAAGCAGTGTTCTAGAAGGCGTGGAAGAGGTCGTAGATATTGTAGCTGCTAGTTACGGTGTCAGCATTGATATCTAATCTAGTCAAGCTTTGCGGACCTGATCAGCTTCGGGTATAAGAGCGCGGATCACTGACAAGATAGGCAAGGTAAGCATTACGCCGGGGACTTTATGCAGGGCCCTGCTGCAGCTAAGGAGTAGTGAGTGGATTAGGAAGCTTGACTCTGAGATCGGCAGCGGTTCAGATCCCTATCGAACCAATCCGAGCTCATCCCATGCCTACCCCTGGACGTTGGGGCAGCCACCTCGCTGCGGGGGACCAACCGCATGGCATCTTGACTGCCGTTTGAGGCTTCGATGCTACTAGGGCTTGCCAAGAACTACCATCAGCATCAACATTCATACTCGAGATCATTACTGTATATGCGTGTCGTGCAGCAACTGTCTACTAATACTTAGTAATATTGGGCGGTTTGGAATACGTATTAGATAACTAATTCTGGTGGCAAGCTATCACCCACCTCTGCAGGTTTGAGCCGCCCCTGAAGATGAGAGATCAGGCAGTTCGCATTCCCCAGGTGCGAAGTTCGCCTTTCAGGCCAAATAGTAGTAATCAAAATACCACATCTAGGGTCTTTGGAAATAAAATATGTCCCGCACCAATTAGGCAGCTAGCCCTACGCCCTCCTCTCAGCTACCGGCCCCTTGCTAGACCAAATTTTCCAATGCTCGTCACACCCTTTCTTACTATGTCACCAAGGTTGACCAATCCCAAATTCTTCGGACCGCTGTCTTCTCGAAGCCATCACGACGGCTGAGTTACTAGTCTCGTGGCGAGATGGCGGTTCTGTGTGACTGGGAGGTGCTTGTCTTCGGCAAAAGTCAACATGAAATTGTTGACAATCTTCACCCTGTTGAGGGGTTTTCAGCGCCCTCGAAGTGTGTATATATATCCTGCATCGATGTCCAAAGGGGTTCTCCAAAATTAAACCAAGTCAACAACAGCCGTCTTCGCACTATTCAACAAGATGCATATCACCAAGAGCCTTTCTCTGCTGCTCGCCGGGTCGACGACCCTCGTGGCCGCCTCGGCCGCTCACGGCCCCTTCAGGCCGCGCGGTGAGCCCGTTCTGATGAACAAGCCCTTCCCGAACGTCACCATCGCCGGCATAACCGTCATCGACACGCCCATCGTCCGTCTCGCGCAGGAGTTCACCCGCAACCACAGCACCGAGGCCGTCTTCAAGCACCAGATGCGCGCCTGGCTCTTCGGATCTCTCATCATCGCCGCCAACGAGACGCTGAGGAACAGCGTGGATATCGAGATCCAGGCCGTGTCTGCCCTCCTGCACGATCTCGGCTGGGACATGACGCCCAACTCCACGGTCACCTCGCTGGACCACCGCTTCGAGGTGGACGGCGCCATCGCGTCGCGGAAGTTCCTCGAGCAGTACGGCGACGAGACCTGGGACGCGCGCCGCATCCAGCTCGTCTTCGACGCCATCGCCCTCCACACGACCCGCACGATCGCGTACTACAAGGAGTACGAAGTCCAGGTTACCAGCATGGGTATCTCGGTCGACTACGACGGCCTGCGGACCGGAATCGACAACGCCACCTTCGGCCGCATCACCACCGAGTTCCCCAACGACGACCTGAAGAAGGCCACCAACGACACATTCACTTTCATCTGCGCGTACAAGCCTTCTCAGACATACGGTAAGCTCTCCAATGATAATGTTAAAGTACTTGTTCAAAGCTAATCTTGATATAGACAACCAGCTGCAGCCATGGGGTGAGCGATACGTGCCCGGCTACAACGTCACTGGCAACCTGAGAATCGACACCATCTTCAAGAACCTATAAATGGGCTCCCACGTTGTGACGGGTTCCTAGGGGTAGTGAGCGTTGCGCAAGTTAAGCTTGGTGTTGTCAACGATGTCAATAGCATTGTTAAGGGCTGTGACGGTCTTTTGGGGTTTAGGCTAAAAAAGGCCTCGTGGAAAGAATGCTGAATCTAGAGATTTCTCTATCAAAATTACTATCAGATGCCGTATTCGTTCTACCATAGACATGTATTGTCTCTTGCCTATCTACTACATAGGTACCTGGTATAGGTACATTAAATATCATCAACCCTCATACTTGAATCAAGCCCTCATCCGTGATCCGGTTTGCATAGTTCATAGGTGCCTATGGTTTCTTACCATCGTCTGTTAAGTAGTCAAGATTTCTAAAGACTCTACCTTTCCGCAGAATGTAAGCTGTACTATCATCACTTCGCATCTTAGTAGGTTAGCACTTCTTTCCGGCGGGGTTTGCCAACAATGGCCCCCTATAGACCATTAGCAATTGGCAATTCACTGCGGATTCATTTTTTTCATTAATATTTAGAATATGATATGACCGGTTGTTTAAGTTCTATTGTCATACCCCTGATCACCTCCTGAGTCCGGAGCCATAGGCCGCTAAAGGTATACTTCCCAGATCTCTAGAAACTTCTACACAAGTATGATAACAACGTCAAGCTCCGTTTCTTCTAATTATATCCAAGTACCTTAGTATAGGCACTCTTCTTACATTCTTTCCTGTATGAGCGCCACATTCTCTACTTCCGATCCACAGTAGCACAATTTATAGCGTTTTAAAACCTCGTTGTGAGAAACACATAGAATATCCCCTAGCTCAAGATAAATTCCAGTCCGTTACGTGACTTACCTGAAATAGAGTTCGTAGTGTCTCTGATGATCTTGTCTCATATAGAGGCTAGTCAAACTGACGGGATGTACTTCTACGACTAGCATTTCCGGTGTAACTGTTTCATCTCATATTTTTAGTTTTTATATGAAAGTGGCTTGCCCCTTGCACCAACATCTCTCCCCCCCCCCCCTCAGAAACCTTCAAGTATTGACAATATTCCTTGTTGGGTCGATCCTTCTACGCTTGCTAACAGGTAGGTACTATATTGTAACTTACCAACGCCCGGCATGACCGAGCCTTGTCCTGGATATATCCAAGTGAGGGCATATACCGGAATAGTTTCGCTCATGGATTCAGTTCTTAAACATACCTCAGCTAATATACCCCCACGCAATATCAATATTTCTTACACATACTCACTTACAGGCAGTCGTGTGCTGCAAGAGATTTTTCACGGAAAGAAACAACACGACAGATGATGTCACCCCCTCAAAAATGGGCTTACCCATAACAGCCAGTTATCAGAATACCCGTAGTCTAGGGCGGGTAGTGCTACGTAGAACATTCCTCTAGATTGGCCGAGTTCGTTAAGTCCTGAACTAGTTTATGTTGTATGACTTTAGTCGTCTCACGCCGCCCAGAAACCCCAACTACTTGAACTTTAGTAGCATCTATATAGTCATACTTGAGGCTGCTCTGGTAATTAATTAAACCCTAGGTGCTCTCATAAATTCAGAAGATTCTGCGTTCTGTCCCTACGTGTCTCTTTAGTCTAGGTATACAACTTGACAACGTCTGGGTTGACTTTAGGAATACTTCATCTTTAGCTCATTCTCGACCTTTATGATAAATTCTGAAGTGGTTCTATTTATTTATTTGAGTTGCTTTGATATGCTAGTCTCGAGGAATTTAGATATAATGCGTGGCAGACTTTGGATCCTCACTAGCAACAATAAAATAATCGAATTCTATACACGAATGAGCGACGATTTTAATGGCTGGTATATCTGATCTCAACTACGCATTCTCAGTCAAGCACATAGGTAACTCTGATGAGTATTTGTCATGGCTATGACTTCTCGATAAGCAAAGTGATATTCAGCTGTAGCTAGACTAAGGCGTTGACGAAGCAGTGTACTTGGTTGGCTCCCTATCTATTAACCTTGAGTGAAAAGCCGATATGTATGAGCAACTAGCACCGGTAGCACCAATCTATGTGAGGTTTTTGTGAACAGGTCGGGTACATGAAACTAGGGATGATGAATACCTAACCAAGGTAACCAAGGCTAGGCTTTCTGATGGTGAGAGGTTGCTAATCCCGTGACCCGACTATGCCAATGAGTACGAGTACGAGTGAATCGGACTATAAACAAAGCTTCCCCAAGCCGAGTGGATGGAGTTAAAGACACGTGGGAGCTAGTCCCCGACTATCGCCACCCGGAAGCATATATCCGAGCGAAGGACGCAGGGAGGTTCCAAGTTCCGCCCCCGAGCCTACGGTAATTCACGGCGATCGGGTATACCCACGAGAATCTGGAATTTCGGGGAGGATTGACGATAAGATTGATGCCTCTCCGGGTATCACATGGCCATGATCGGCCGCATCTAAGAGGCTACTTGGTGCCTAACATGTCTTAATTAGGGGGTCAATGAGAAGCATATAACTGGGTTAGGTCGTAAAAAGGGCACTAGTAATGACAAAGAGCTGGTTCCTGACGATCACGCGGCAAAGAGCTCGATAGCTCGGCTTCAAGAATGAATTGTCGGCTTGCCGTCTTGCCGGCATCGCAACATCGTATTATCCCAATTAGTATCCCACAAGATTTGGAACGGATGATTTGATGGCGCTACTTAAGGATCCCGCATTTTGCCTAGTTGCCAAGGCTTGCTTCGCTTCCGACCTTCCATAACAAAGGTGTTCTCGTGATCGGGCTATTCTGTTATTTACTGGGTTGTATGGTCATGCCCGTCTGCCCGTCGAGGTCTCAGCGCGACTGCGCGACTGCGCGATCGTCGACGCTTCGCAGGAAAAAGGGCGAATATAAGTTCTTGTGGCTCGTGGCTCGTGGCTCGTGGCTGCTTGTCGTGTTTTGTTTGTGCTTTGTGGAAAAGGTTGGTATGAGAGACACATGCAAGTCACGCCACGGGAAGGATAAAAATGGTAGATCTGGGCCTGGACCGCCCAAAGTGGTTTGGCTTGTAAACCATGACAGTTGCGGGTGGTTTAAAATCTCGATCCCCTCCCATTCTAAGATGCGAAGATGCAAACCTTTCCAACATCGCCGGCCCTTGTCAGTTTGTTAACCCTCGCCGGTCAGCCAGTCAGCCAGTTTCACCCTTTTAAGATCAAGCACGGGTGAGCTCACCGCCCGAAGCCACCTAAGCTTACCCATGCGATCGGGTTGTCAAGAAGGACGAAAAGACCGACGAGAACGAGATTCATCGTTATAATATTGTGTCGTGTCTTTTCTGTTCATTAGGTCAAGTGACGAGGCAGCATCGTCATAATGACACGAAAGAAATCGAAAGCGGCCGGGATAAGAACATAAGTCAGCACACGGGCCACGTAAAGAACAAAGCCAGAGAGCTTGGGCGAGCTGGGCGGGCTTTCATCGGACTTTAGCCCAGCGAATCATCGGGGGCCATCGAGATGGGACCGATGAGAACGATGAGAACTCCGATCACCACTGTATGCCCGCTAGACCGTACCCGCTAAATCGCTAAGCAACACTTAATAACCCTGCCCCGTGGCCATTTTAGGCCTACCCTCTTCCTGACGAACATTATCGTACGACATGTAAGCCAGCATTGCATGGTTGTATGGTGTTGTATGGTTGTATGGTTGTACTATGTATGGTTGCATGGTAGAAAGCTACTTCGTCAGTGCGCCATATTTTGCCTGGCAGTCAGTGACGGGATCCTGCTGGTGTCAGGTAGTTTGCTACCCCTACTGCCCCTACTGCCCTACCTCACCCTCACCCTCTCCCACTGTCCCAGCCCTCCCCCAGCCCTCCTTGACCTAACTCGCCCACCCCTACCAGGTAGCCCAGGAACGGGGTCCTTTTTTAGTTCACCCCCCGATCCAGCTGCCACATTTTCTCGTGTAGAGAAAATAGAGAAAACATCCTCCACCGGTCTGGTGATTGGACCAACTCTTCCACTCTCTTCCTATCCGCGCCACCGGTGTACCATCAGTTATACCTAGGCTTCTAGGCCCGGACCCTGATCTGCACGGTACATTGAAAGATGTTGCCCCGTCCGTTGCCTTCTGCGTCTGCCCTTTGAGCATGCTAGCTCTGCCTTTTCCCGTGTTATCCTACTAATGTGTTCCACCCCCATGCTGCCATGCCGTCAGGCCGCTCCCGTTACTATCATTAGCCCAGGGGCAGCTGTAAGGATTGGAGAGGTAGACACAGTTAGTGAGATCGAAACGATTGTGTACCGATCCAGACGAACTTTTTCTTTTCTGCTCATCGGCACAGATCTCTGCTAGGACAGTACCGGCGGCGAAGGGGAAGGGGTAGGGGGGCCCCAAACAAGCCCCTGGCCAGGTCTCCATCACCTATCGTGCTCGCCAGCGCTGTGAAGAGAATATTACGATCTCGATGAAAATCCATGAAGACCGAATTTTTTTGATCCTTTTCTCCATTGAATTCCGCTTCGTCCAGGGTCCGAGAGTTCTCTTCCACATACATATTGCTTCATACCGTAACAGACCAGCCGTAGTTCAACTACCCCCTTTCCCCCTCTTAGCACTTTGATTGTTTAGGTACTATTCCACAAACTAGACGCTACTCTGAGGCCATTCGCAGAACTGCTGTGGCTGCCCGTTCACCACCCACTACCACCCACCATCCAACATCCGTTCGAAATTCTTGAACAAGTAGAAGAGTAAGAATAAATCTTTCGATCTTTGTGGTCTAAATATTCGACTTGTCAACTCCAAGCCCTTTAATATTGGCTTCCCCCCTTTTCGAACCTATTTTATCTCGCTAGATTGGCCCTCGTTCACACCACCATTTACCACCAATACGAACCAGGTTTGCCAGTTTGCTAGGTTGCCCTGCCCAAGGTAGAGAAGCTTTACCGTACGTATGACGTTGCATCCTATCCCTTTTCGGTTACGGCACGGCGAATGCACGGAATGCACCTCAACAACCTCGCAGCATTGACCATGTTTCCATCGCCTTCTGTACTGTCGACCCCATCCGTTACCAAATATTCAAATATTTTGCTCGCGTTTCCTGCGACAGCCCACCGTACCATCATTACCCTTCCCCGTCGTCCACCTTAATAATCCGTCCGCTTCTTCAACTGCCCCAAGAACTCGGAGTCCTAAACCAGCAATTATTTGTGTAGACCGCACTAACTTGATTTGAACCTAGAACAGCGCCATCGCCATCGCCATCGCAGGAAGATTATGTTGCTGCGGCCAGCATTTCTTCTACACCTTGACTTTTGACATGATTAATTGAGACATTCACGTATTCGCGTTATTACCAGTACACGACGGTATCAGTCAATGCAAGAACCATGCCAGACCCGAAGAACGCGCCAGCAGGCTCCGAGCCACCGCCAATCGTTACGTATAGAAACCCGAGACGAACGTCGCCCGAAAATTCCATCACATTGCGCAATCATCGCTTAGCAAGGGATGCCTCGAGACGCCACTCACCTACGGCTGTTCCAGCCGCCCCTCAACCGGCTGACGTCAAGTCCCCGCGAAGACATTCGTCAGGAGAAAGTAACGAAACCGGCCTCAGTGACCCGAAGCATTGGTTCAACAAGCTCAACGACAATGAAAAGGGCAACATGGACACGACGGCAATGGATATAGATCCTCCATTTTACCAGAGGGAAACAGATTCGTCCAACGAGGAGGTAACAAAATATGGCGTGCCGTCGCAGAGTCCAGCATATCGCTTCGTCCAAGGACATACCCCAGGTGTCCGACCAAGACTAGCGCACAGCTCAAGCGCCGATGATTGTTCGTTCTACAATTCCACTCTTCGCGTCGGATTGACTAATTAAGATAAAAGACAGGAGCGTTATCGACGACCTAACCGTCGAGAATAAGCGCTTAAAAGAAGAACTGAAGAAGTACAGACAAATGGGACCTGACTCGTTGCGAGGAGACAAGTTGTTCGAGGTCAAAGTTCACGGTTTATCTAGTAGGAGGAAGCGAGAATTGGAGGCTGCGTTACGAGATTTCACCACCAACCTCGATGGCTCGACCCCGGGAGGCTCCCCGAATCGAAAGAAGATATTAGGCAAGTCGAAGAATTCTAAGCACGCGTCTTCCTCCTCTGGGTCCAACTCTAGGCCTGTCGATTCAGCTTACGCATCTATGTCAACCGGCCCCAGTTCGTCCGTGTTGTCGCTACCTGGCCAGGCTAAGGCGGCACGACAGCGATCTAACCAGAACATTGAGGACTATCTACGAGATATTCCCGAAGGCCTCTGGCCTCGAGCTGCCGTCATGACCGAGAAGGACAAGAAGAAGCTGGTGGTGAAACGACTAGAACACCTTTTCACCGGCAAGATGGGCGACCCAGCCGAACGGGTTCATTTACCTTTAGTACCTGAACCAATCGCCGAAGACGTCCAGATGGAAGGATCGGACGACAGGGCCATCCGCCTAAGTGATACGACACGTGAAGCGCAAATCCGACCGCGAAACTCGCAGCAGAAGGAGAGTAGCTCACGTGACAACGGATCCGGGTCCGCATCTCATTCGCATTCACACTCGAACTCGCATTCGAATGCCGACCAGGCAGACTTGAGAGATGCCGGTAACGGGAGCGGGAGCGGCAGTGGGCACATGGGCGCTGGTGGCAGCAGTGGTGGTAGTGGTGGTAGTGGTAACAACACTTCGCCTTACCAAGCAATGCTGCCTCCAGAACAGCGTCCAACGCGACCACGCGATTTGGACCCTGATCGTCAACAGGTGCCCTCAGAAAATATGGATTACATACGTCATCTGGGACTCGTCGCACCTGAATCGAAAAGACATTACTCTGCAAGGGATGTATCGCCCGATGCGGAAGGTTGGGTGTACCTCAATCTGCTCTGCAATTTGGCGCAGCTGCACATCCTCAATGTCACCCCAGCCTTCATTCGCTCGGCGGTGTCAGAAAAGAGCACCAAATTCCAGCTGTCGCCGGACGGAAGAAAGATCCGCTGGCGGGGTGGGGTCGAAGGAACGAAATTCAGCAGCGATAGCGGCAGCATGTCTCAGCGTATCCAATCAAGCGATGACACGGACGAATCCAACGCCAACGCTAACGATCAGAGCCAACGAAAGAAGCAGAAAACGCAGGCGTCTGGAAATGACGTCACAGCGCAGAAGCCATCAAAATTCGGGCTCGGTGTGCGAGACTCGAATTCGTCCGAGAGCTTCCACTACAAACCGTTATTTGTACACCACCAGACGTCCTCGTCAGATGAACAGCCATCAGGAGGGGACGAGACGGGTTCGTCGTACGGCCCGCCCGAAGAGAGCAATTTGGGGATGAATTCACGATGGGGCCAGAGTGGTGTGTCAGGGGTTTCACAGCGTAAGCGCCGTCGCGACGGTGCCATCATATATTACAGTGGGGCCCCCTTCTGCACCGACCTGTCGGGTGATTTTGGCCCAGGCGATGGCGAAGGCGAAGGCGGAGGGGAAGGGCACGAGAATGAGGAGACATCGGAGACATCCCCTGCCACGTACGACATGACATCATCCGACCAACCCACCATCACAAGTCAGGGTCCAGTCAGCCTCACCGTCGCCCGTCCACAGTTCAGCCGCTCCACGTCGGGATCCTTGCTCCCTTACAGGCCGCTCAGCATTCGCAAGAAGCCCGACAATCTCGATAAGCTCGATAGGCGCGAGACGACGGTAGATCTCGATGATACTGCCGATCTACCTGAACTGACGACTTCAGATGATACAGAAGATGATATCGATGCCGATTTTATCTGGTCCGATGCCCGTCAGCACGCGTCTTTACTAAACCTCGAGGCTAGCGGCTTGGGAGGCGTCTATCCTGACGACCACTTCGTTTTGGTCGTGTCGACGCGACGACCGAAGCATGTATTCGACGAAGACAGCAACGTCTCTGAAGATGATGGCGAAACCTTGCCGACGACTAGCTCCAAGGTTACTACCAGCTCCATCATCAAAAAGTTAGCTGCCATGTCCACGAGCTCGCCATGTCCCGTACATATGTCCAGTCCTGTGTCGTACGCCGTTCAAATCGAATATGTTGCGGGCAAGCTTCGCCGATTGCCTCCGGTGCCTCTACCGCCACCTGGCTTCTATTGCGCCGCCTCCGATTCGGAGTACGACGACGATGATGGCGAAAGCGGAGATGATTCCTCTTCGGAGAGTCTAATGAGCCGACGGGCCATAGTCGAGGAAGACCCTAGTTCGGACATTGACTTGTCCGGAAATGATGAAGAAGATGAGCATTCCGACGACGCGCACGCCTACGACACTAGCGGCAGCATATCGCCCGACAATATTCCCGCTGTGAGTGAGATGATACCAGGTCGAGGAGAACAGTCCGGCCTATCCAAGAATACTACAGGAAGCTCCGCGGCAACGGCTGGCGGTGCTCCTAGCGGCTACAACACCAGCACGGAAGAAGATGCATGAGAGATACCCTCGCGCTCAAACCATACCAACTCGTCACCATTAACCAGCACATACCGTATACTGTTATAACCTCAAAAAAAGGCATTGTTCTATTGTTAGGTCACTCTTGATTTAGCGTTGTCATGTATCTGATATTCTGGCCGGCGTCAAAATTTGGGCATTGCTTTCTAATGATATCACTTCTAACGTTGGGGGGAGTTGTCGCATGTGCATTCTAAGGCCAGACGAGCCACGGAAACTGGAGTTTGGGGGAATAATTACGTTAACGTGGCTGCAAGATAGCGAGCAATGGAATATAATGATTGATTTACTGATTCAAAACGATCGTCTCTTTATTACATTGTCAGGTAACTAGAGTGACCTGTGAGCCTCGAGTGCCAAACACTTTCCCTCCAATACACCAACTACCGTGCCAATGTACGCTGCTAATTTAACCGTAGAGGACCCTTAGATCGGTCGTGGTCGCATATTAGGGCTACACAATCACACCCACAAGTTGTTATTAATGCACTGTTACGGTCGCTCAAGGAGGTGTGGAAAAAAGTAACGTGTTGAACGGCTCACTCACACCGGGGGTGGGTGCTTTGGCATATGCACTCAATTTACTACCTATCGGTCGGTAAGGAGTAACCTGACAATGCTTTGAGATAACCCCCCACATCATGCCGGCCGACTGCGAGTGGACGGACTATATATATATATTTATCTCGCTTGGTCCGCCTGCAGAAAGCTCAATAATGCAACACCGGATACGGCGGAGATAGGCCGCGAGAGTCGGCGACGACGGTGATTAGTCAACTACCCGGGAGGGTTGCGTGAAATTCTCCGGAGACGGTATATACCAAGCTGTGTAGATGTTCGATAAGGATCATCGCCGAAAATCCTGCCTTCTGTGATTTATCGCGAGCTTTACCGGTTGACCCGAGTCGATTTATACCGCCATTTATTATCTATGTGACTTTAAGACGCAACCACCGCTAGTTTAACCACTCGCATGTTTAGCGACTACATAAACAATAGCCCAACTATTCACAAAACGAGTATTCGACGACTACTTCAAGGCTTAGATGGCTACTATTTGGAAATATGAGACATTGCGGCGCTAGTAGCCCTTGGACTGGTACCTATGATGATATAAGGGCTGTGTTCCAATGATGAACCACTCACTAGGAATCCAGACGGCATTTTCGAGTCCCAAACTTTTACTCCTAGGGATATACGCCGTATACATATAGCACCGTCCAAGTTCTAGCTTTAAATGCGTCTTTGGTGTCATTCGTTAGACATCTTTGCTATGTCTTCTGCTTGTTGCGACTAACCTTCCCCAAGAATATAGCTTATGATGACTGCATACCTAAGTCATGTCTCTGAACCTTAGCCCCTTTTGCCAAGCTAGGGTGGACCCTTAGACTTGTCACTTTTACGACGGGAGGAGCCTAAGATGTCATGCCAAGGTTCTATAAGCCTAGCATAAGGCTGAGAAGCTTTTGAGAAGCTATGCCCTGTTAAGCGGGATCTTCATAAACATGGATCCTATCGCAGATACGCCGTATTGTCAGTTTGCCAAGAACAATGTAATTTTCAAAATTCAAGTCTCTAATTGGGTGCAACCCTTTTCCTTAACAATTCGAATTCGAATGTACGTCGTAAAACTTCTTTCAGCTCTCGGTCTAGCTGCAAGGTAGATGAGGCTGTAATATAGGATTATTATACGACGGAATGGCACTGCTCGTTAGTGAAAGAATTTTGTGGTTGTCGTATGAATATATAAAATGCTCAGAACAGCCCAGAAAATGGAAAACCGGTCCTGCATCACAATTTGACTTCATAGACAGTTGAATTCAAGATGGTTTCTTCATCAACTGTCCTCGAGTTCTTCCTTTCGCTCGCCGTCAAGGCCAGCGCGGAGACCATTCACCAGATGGCATCCAGTACTACTCAGGGGCTTCAGTGGGGACCCTGCAACCTCAACACGACGCTACCCGTGCAATGCGCCAAATTAACCGTGCCGCTTGACTATACCAACAGCTCCGACAGCCGAACCATTTCTCTCGATGTTATCAAATACCCAGCCCAGAAAGAACCCAAACGCGGCAGCATCCTCTTGAACTTCGGCGGCCCGGGCCAGGATGGGTTGAATAGCATGCTCGCTTACGCGCCAATCCAGGGGCCGATTACTGGAGGTTACCACGACCTCATAAGTTGGGATCCGAGGTACGAATTGAACCTTGAGCGGCCGGACTATTGAAGCCGCCATGAGCTAAC
The DNA here is from genome assembly GCA_902806565.1 of Hypoxylon rubiginosum. NCBI lineage: Eukaryota > Fungi > Ascomycota > Sordariomycetes > Xylariales > Hypoxylaceae > Hypoxylon > Hypoxylon rubiginosum. The sequence continues at coordinate 1,435,010 of CADCXA010000031.1, read as the reverse complement.
AATACGGAATAGGGGAACTGGGAATACTCTCCTTTTCAATTGCTTTCCTGTCGATCCCACGGGTTATTATGCCGGCTTGGGAAACACCCTAGCCAGCGCCGCGGACACGGCAGTGGGACTCCTCTGGGCGCAGGGTGAGATCATCTCGGAAACCTGCTATAACCAGCTGAAGGATATCGGTGACTACGTTGGTATGGCGTTCGTGGCGAGGGACATGATGTCCATCGTCGATGCCCTCGGCGAGGATGGCTTACTTAGATACTGGGGTGAGTTGTGGAAAATGAGATGCATATGCATCCAGCTCTAGAGTTCGTGCTGATCAAATAATCCATAGGTATATCGGGAGGCACCACGCTAGGGGCAACCGTCGCCGCAATGTTCCCTGACAAGGTAGACAAGGTGGTGCTAGACGGCGTGATGAACGCGCATCAGTACTACAACATGTTGTGAGTAGCTTCCTCCTTTCAACCATAATTTCCTTAAAGAGGGCGTAAACTAACAGTTCCTCGCGACGCAGCGGCGAGCCGGAGATGGTCGCCGCGACAGACGCCACCTGGGAGCAGTTCCTGCGCGGATGCATCGCAATGCCGCAGAACTGCGCGCTCGCGCACAACCGGACCTTCGAAGAGCTCGAGGCCACGATGCTGCAGCTCTTCACCAAGATGCGCGAAGCCCCGCCCGTGTACAACGGCAGCATCGTGTTCGACCTGACGATCTTCAAGAGCCACGTCTACAACTCGCTGTACAGACCGTCCTCGTGGCCGGGGCTCGCGCTCGCCATCGACGACCTGCTGCGGGGCAACCTCGACACGTTCGCGGCGCGCATCCTGGGCGGCGCCGGCGCGATCCCGCAGCAGGCGCAGGCGATCCTGGGCATCCGCTGCGGCGACAAGAGGCGGCGGGCGGGCGACGTGGCGGACCTCGCGCCGGACTTCGCGCAGTACCGCCGGCAGAGCAGGTGGTTCTGGGACTGGGCCTGGGGGTACTACGTGACGCCGTGCGCGCAGTGGAAGTTCAGCGCGAGGGAGCGGTACGAGGGCGACTTCCGGGTGAAGACGAGGAGCCCGCTGCTGTTCGTCGGCAACACGTTCGACCCCGTCACCCCGCTCGTCTCGGCCCGGAACATGAGCGAAGGGTTCGAGGGCAGTGTTTTGCTTACGCATAATGGCCATGGTGTGAGTATCTCCCCCTTTTCCTCCCCTGTTACCCCTTTCTCCACTTTTCCTTGGTGCAAGTATTATACCTCGAGAGACAAGAAAAGATACTAATATTCTACGCGCTGCAGCACCTAGCCTTGTCCCAACCGTCAAACTGCACGGATATGGCCATCCAGCGATACTTCCTCGAGGGGATATTGCCCGCCCCGGGAACCGTGTGCGAGCCTAATCTTCCGCTGTTCGCCACTGGGGCGTAGATCTGAGGGCTTTTGGCAGAAGCAGTCTCGTGTGTATATGTATACTCTACTACATCTTGTTATATATTCATCCGTCGTTTGTACGGTACCCCGTACTACTATTGAAGCGTCGATGCTATTTGTAGTGCCGATAATGTCGTGTGTATGATTAGCAGCCCACTCGTCGTGGATTCCGAGCCCCCACGTATTGTCTATTGTAACGGCGAACAATTGCGGTATCATGGCTGCAGGCGGTATAGTTCTTGTGTATCTGATTGCCAACCGATCGGGAGTGGGTAGTGTGGGACTCGTTCTAATAAACTTGATCTGCCGAATCCTGGGAGATGTAGCAATGACTGTATTCTGTTGCTTGGACACGCGCTTTGCATTGAAGAAGAGTTCGATATGCTCTAGGCTGAGAATGATAGATTCGAGGAACTCGGTCGTGTTGGGGACCTGCTGCTGAGCAGATGCCATCGCTAGACAAACGAGGAAATAAGGCAATTTTAGGGACATATTTACCTAGGATAGTATTAGAGTGCTAATCGAGAAAAGGAGGCATGGCTTACGTCGAGATTCTAGACGGAATAATTAGGTAGGCAATAGATGCCCACTCTTCGTTCGAGATGATTTGTTGACAAAAGCTCAGGTCCAGGAGGTCACGTAGCTTAACCGGTAGGAAACTGAGCGGTAGAATACTGTCGAGGTGATAGGGGTGGGTAGCTTGAGTAGCTTGATCGCTACTAAATCTTCGTAAGGGAATCTAATCGTAGGTAGCCAAGACCAATATCAATATTATATTAAGGTCAGCCGTAAGATAGAACGAACACGTAGGTTTTCGAGTTCATGCTGAAAGTCAGTCGTGCTTGTATTCATTTGCTCGAAGTCAAGATGTCTAGTATATAGACATCCGAGTCCTTGCCATTACCCCTTCACTAAAAGAAATCTGGTATCCTTTAACCATCCATTTGGCATCTTGCAAGTCCGCCGGTTATGCATTGAGAAACCTTCCATCAGGCATTCTCAGGGCGACGGCAAAACATCCTTCCTACACAGAAACAAAAACAAAGTTGGTCTCCATACACTCCTATTCGGATTTCTTCATAAACTTCCAACAATCCTATCGAAGACGTTCGATATTCCATCATTCTATACCTAGTCATGTTAGCCACGCTACTGAAAAACAGTACAGGGTGCTGTGCTTACAATTTCCACAGCACTTGTAGGCGGGCCGGTCGATGCTCTTAAAAAGTTCCTGTCCTTGCAGGGGATTCGTACAACGAGAAGTTATGTATTCGAATAACGAGAGGGTTGTGTATTCGAATCACGAGAAAGTTGTGTATTCGTATCACGACAGGTTATGGAAAGTCGACAGCGAGTTAGACTGGGCTATATAACGGATCGTAACGGGGATCGCCGGGCTCTTGGGCATGTCGTCCTTACTTTGTTAGCGATTGTCGGACGAGAAACTGATAAATATGGACATACCACGGAAAGAACAGGACTACACGATGATTCGACTGTGACGGCGCGACCGAGTCTAAGGCGCTAGGGTAGTGACTGCCTGAAGGAACTGATCCATAGAAGAGGTGCTTTGCGGATCTAGTGCGGTATATTTGTATCGTAGTAACGCGTTGGGGTCCGGCTCTCGTTTCTCCAGTTTGACGAGTCTCTTGTGATACTTCTCGCGAAGATCTGTACGAGGCCACCAGTCATCACGGGCTCCCGGGGGAGCGAATATGTCCCTTCTGTAGACGACTTGGCTGATCAGGAGAGCTCCGTCCTTTTCTGCTGCTCCCATTCGCTCCTTGTTCCACTGGGCTACGGTTAGGGGTGGTAGAGGCGGGACGCTGGGATGTTGACCTCGGCTTTGCTTGGGCGGACGCAGGGACGGCCATTTCACCGTACGAATACCCAGGGTTGCGACGATTAGGTCGTAGTAGTCCCCCATTCGCAGCCCTTCAGGAAAGTGGAGTTCGGCTGCCATGGTAGGCATGCCCTTCTCACAATCAAAGAACATGGGATCCCAACCTATATCCATATGCCAATGTACTCTAGTAATCGGAGGTTGCGAGACGAACATTGAACGCCAAGAGGCGTTGTCTGCCAGCCAGATTGGTCGGTAGTGGAAGCGTAGCTGGTAATCGAATTCCGAAAGATCGATTTTTGATGATTGGCTATGTGCCATCGTAAAATCATCGGGCTCGTCGCTCGTGAAGTATAGGCTGAAGAAGTTCCCAAGAATACCTCCAAGAATTTTATTCTTGGTATACTGGTTTTCATCTTGGGAGGTCTGGCTTGACTTCATAAATAAAGTCTTCTGGATTCTAGGAGATCTCTTGACTATGCTCTTCCACTCCTTAGACACCCTCTGCGCATTGAAAAGCAGATCGCAGACAGGAAGGTTCACAAGGATATTCTCGAGCAACTCAGGGATCACAAAAATATCCAGCGGAGCCATCTTCGAAAGAGACGGACGGTGGTATGAAAGAACGTGAAGAAGATTATGTTTATGAAGACTCTCGACTGATTCCGAGAGAAGAAGGCTGCTGGAGAGAAAGAGGGCAGAAGAGTAAGTGAAAAGTCTTGGGAGGAAAGACAGTCCTTAGGTACTTTCTTTTCTTTCCAAATGGACCGTGGACTACCTCAGAAATGTGATGGTAGTGGGTGGAGGAACCAAAATGTACCTGGGTCAAAATGAAAGTTGCAGGAAAGAAAACATCACATATCCCGGGACACGGGGCAGGTGGTGAAGCAGCTTCTCTGCACCAAGCGGGGGCCGCATCGACAGCACCGTCTCGATCGAGTACAGTCCTTCCTAGGTAAGCAATTTATGCAATACTGCAGGCAGATCAGGCTGTCAGAATCATTTTCCTAGCCTTTAGATATACAACAAAAAATATCTATTGTTACTATCACAAATCTAGAGTCGTAGAGCCCGGAGCTATCGTGATGGCTACGGCGATGGCTACGGTGACGGCTACGGTGACGGTCCACTAAGAAAGTCCCGAATCGATGATGACCTTCAAATACACTAATTTCGACAACTATGTAGGTACGTCTTACTCCGTATCTGTAATCATAGGTAGAAACCCTAATCTCTGCTAATTTAAAAAGCAAGGAGACGGATAGAGGCAACAATGACCTTGTCGTCATAAGATTCACGAGGCCGTGAAGGTAGTAAGTTGTCTTGCTTTAAGCGAGCGTAGAAGATGATAGCTACTAGCATGAATTAGCATAGATACCTAGTAGCCATGGCTTTACAGTTCACAGTATCTGTCAAGGTTCAGTGAACTATTGTTCTATAAAGGGAAAAGAAAAGGAGCTCGCTGGGGATTCATAGACGACTAGCTCACGTAACGCTCGACACACGTGGGGAATCGGACCGTATACAATTAATCTATTTGTATAAGCCGTAAAGTAAATTACCTAAGATAAAATTCGTCTTCCCCTTTGGTGACCTGATTCTTTGATCCCCTAAATGTTGCCTAGATAGTACATAACCAACTATCGACTTCTTCGACAATACGATACGCTTTATCATCCCAAGCATGTGTAGCTCCCTCGACGACAACCTGTTTCAAAACATTACGCCTGTTCTTTCCCCCCAGAATTCTTGTCCATGAGCCATAAAATATCACCGCCTCCCTCTGGCCCATAACCGTCAGCACGCCAGCCACTTCTGGTTCCTTGCCCTGAAACTCGGCAGGCAAGTTTTCCCAGCCATATCCCTGCACCAGCGCTTCCACCGAGCGATAATATGACCCCGTCTTATGCAAGCCGATTAATGGATTGAGATCTACGGGATATGATATGAGGATGTAATGTGCTGGCGCGAACTGAGGAAACGACGGAGATGGACGAGAGCAGCCTGCAAAGATGGCACCCGCGGAATAGCCCTGAGGGTGTGTTAGCACACTATAAGGTAGGTAGGTATGCTGGTAGTCCCAGGTGAGAGTTGAAGGCCATACACATATGAACAGTTGGGGGTTTTCAGCGTTGGGAAAATCTTGTACAAATTTGGCCATGGAATCCCTAAGCATACGCTATAGGCAAAGTAGACGGACTGTCAGTCAGCCAATTGTTCTGTCAAAGATTTAGGTAATATATAGGGGAGTATCACGTGGTAGTCATCTATTCCGGTATCCCCAATCCAGGTTCCAAAATTGGTCCACTCGTCTCCCCCCTCGCTTTGGCCTATACCTCTAGCGTTCCATGTCACAACTCTTAGCTGCCTCTTGTCACGTAGATACTCAGCGAGGAGGCGGACTGGCGGTTGATCAAAATTGCCCCCGAGCCTTCCGTGAGCCACGAGGGCGAGACCCCGCGGTTTCGACTCATTCGGCGGATCTTCAACTCTAGTCTCGAGGTAAACGTCGCGGGAGGGTGCTTGGCCCATGCTAATATATTTATCCAAGAATGTTTTGATTCTAGGTATTCAAGTTAGTTTGATGGAATCGATGACAATGTTGATATAGAAGGAAGATTGTCACTAGGCTCTGTTAATAAAACGGAATCCACTACTAACTACTCCTTAGCTCTCTGTACTTTTCTGCATAACATCAACGAATTTATATGAATGCAAGAGTTATTCCTGTCAGCTGAGTCAGTTTAAGCTAGGACGCTTTTAGGAACATTGCTATCCTATCATAAGGCTGGACACTAAAGAAGCTACGGCATCGAAATGCAGTTGCGAGGGTTTGATTGATCAAGTCGCATTTGATATTGTATTTTAAGACGCGTGCCACACAGTTTCCGTGATCGTGATTAGAAGCTTGGCACTGTATCAGCCTCAGAACCTTACCTAACGAAATCATTCTTATACTGAGTACCTACATATGTATGTGTATGTATGTGTATGTATTTATCGCGGCCTGCCCCTCCTTCACCTAGGTCAGCTTCCCGTGCTGCCCGTGTCGCGTGTCGGTGAGCTCCCCCGCCTTTAATGGCCCATGCTCCCAATTTAATTTTCAGAACAAGTTCAGGAGCTCCATCGAGCATCGAACATCGAAACATCCAGGCACAAACACATGCCGCAAACCTTTGGCGCTGTATTGTCTCAACTCGCACCGATAGCAATGTGCTAGATTGTACCGTATGCTACATGAAACATGGCATCTAAAGGCAAAGAGCCAGCTACCCAGTATGACCCAAAGAAACCCCAGTTCTACCTATGGAATTTTACTAATGCGATGCAACTCGTGGTACAGAAAGGATGCTGCACCTACCAACCCGAGAGGCATTCCCTATGCGCCGTTCGTTGATAAGGTCGAAGACTATATCACGTCGAGGGAAGATGTTCAATCCACGCTGCGCAGCTTCCAAGAGATGATATCGTATGTCATACATTATCCACCGAACCGCTTTCACCTTTGGAGCGACGAAGACATTCAACCGTCGTAACCGAGTGTTCGAATATCATAAGGCCTCGAGGTGCCTCAGAAATATGTGCTCGGGAATTGCTGACGCTGGAGCCTGCACGCAGAAAATACCAATTCATGGAACTAAATCTACAACGGAGAATCGCCGGCCTGAAGGACAAGATGCCTGATATACATAAGACCCTGGAGACAGTCAGGTTCCTGAAAACGAGAACAGTACGCTATATAATCAATAATGATTAGAAGCAGTCATCGGGTTACTGACTTTTGGCCACAGGAGGAATCAGACCCAATCGAGACGACGTTCGAGCTTAACGACACTCTATACGCGAAAGCTTCAATACCACCCACGGACGAGGTGTATCTATGGCTTGGTGTATGTCAAGTCTCAAGTTTGCTGTCACTGGATATATCTGAATTATTATCTGACCAGAATGGCACCATCTAGGCAAATGTGATGTTGTCATATCCGATTGACGAAGCCGAGACTCTTCTCACGTCGAAGCTAGCGGCTGCCAAACAAAGCTACGCTAATTGCGAGGAAGACTTGGATTTCCTCCGAGAACAAATTACGGTAAGTGGCTCTGTACAGGTTGATATGGAATATGCAGTCAGCTGACTCGGATTAGACGATGGAGGTCGCGATAGCACGCGTGTACAACTGGGATGTCGTCCAGAAGCGGAAAGAAAAAGCAGACGAAGAGAGAAAAGGGAAGGGAGATGAAGATGGCGATGGCCAGCCAAACGGATGAAGAGACAGCGACCAAGTTACCGTGACGAATAAATACGGAAGACCGTGCTAGGCATCATTGTTTTTCGATGAAGCTGCCTACAATATCTACCTCACTACACATTCGTAGACAGACGGATGCATCGGGACGTTGCTATCCTTTTATCATACTTGTGTCTACACCTAGACGATGTAGTTGATGGCACAATATCGAAAGGTCTTGAATCATTTGGATTTAGGACGGGATGATACTATTTGTTACCTATTTCCTACGGGTCCCTGAACTTGTCTCATTTAATTGTGAGTCCGTGACTGACATGTCTGACTTGCTGTGACCTAACGTAGTTGGTATTATAAAGAAATGTCACAATGCCCAAGGCCTACCTAGGTAAGATGACTTGGATGAAATACGGAATATCTACCTGGGCAACGTACAGAATAGTGGCTGAGGGGGACAAGGGTGAAAAGGAGGTCAGGGGATAAGGAGTAAAACCCCCCTGCCCCCCTGCATTACGTAAGTTGGCAGGCGGCGTACGAAGCGTGATTAAAGTTTGGGTTTGGTTTTTAGGTCCCAGATCTACACCGCCCGCGCACCAATGACGACGTCCCACTTGGGCATGCCCGCAACCATAAGCACCTGAACCACCTGAAAACCACCTAAACCAACTAACGCGGCCACTAATCCGTTCCGTATTATTTTTTAATTAAGTTCGTGGCATCTACCAATTTATCGAGTCCCGGTCTAGCAGAAGCCCCGACTTTTAACACTCTGGTGCTTTGGCTAAGGGACAAGCCCAAAACTTATCCACCTACATAATCTCCCTCCTATCTTTGACTTCTCGTCTTCAAAGAGACGTGTGTATTCCTTAAAAACATCATTGTTGGTGTTTCTCCTGCCACCTACATCACCGCTAAAGTCTTACCTTCTAACCATCTAGACTCGACTCGGATAAATAAGTGTCTACCGCAACGCCCAATCAGAAACCTCCAACTTTACGACTGCTCGATTTCTTAGGAAATCGACGCAAGCAACCTCAACAATGGAGCTCGATACCAAGTACGATCATTATGACTACCCTACCACGGCACCTGTGGCCAAGCCGGGCCACCCAGGCCACTTGACCGACGCCCAGCAGGCACAAGTTCACCAGCTACGCATGATGCTGGAGAGCGAAGGTTATACTAAGCGGTTGGACACTCTGACGCTGGTATGTTTGAACCGGACCGGATATTTTTAGTAGAACGGGCGGGATAGACTGCTAACAAGGCCATTGGGGATATAGTTGCGTTTCCTGCGAGCACGAAAGTTCGATGTCAACTTGTCCAAGAAGATGTAAGCGTCCCGTGTCCAGGATTGGTGATATATCGGAAGAAGAAATATTATAATGAAAGGGTCGACTGACACCGATATCCCCAGGTTCGTCGACTGTGAGAAATGGCGGAAGACCATCCTTTACGCCGGGCAACCCCTCAAGATTGACGGCCGAACTATCGATCTCGACGAGGAGATTAGCGAGTGGGATCAGGACGGTTCGTTCAAGAGAAAGGTGTCCAAGTGGTATCCTCAATATTACCATAAGACGGACAAGGTGCGGAAATATTTTACTTCCCCCCTCCTACGCGGCGGAGAAGCCCCGTTTTTGTACTTACATACGAATATTACAGGACGGACGACCGGTCTATATCGAGCAACTTGGCAAGATCGATCTCGGCGCCATGAAGAACGAAGGCATTGAGTATGAGCACATGCTGACCAACTTGGCCGTCGAGTACGAGAAGATGGCGGACCCGCGGCTGCCCGCGTGCTCGCGCAAGGCGGGCCACCTGCTCGAGACGTCGTGCACCATCATGGACTTCAACGGCGTCGGCTTCAGCAACGCGCGCCAGGTCTTCGGCTACATCCAGGAGGCGTCGGGCATGAGCCAGAACTACTACCCGGAGCGCCTGGGCCGCATGTACCTCATCAACACCAACTGGCTCTTCACGGGCGTCTGGCGCATGGTCCGCCCCCTCCTCGACCCCGTCACCGTCGAGAAGATCCACGTGCTCGGCGGCAACTACCAGAAGGACCTACTTGCCCAGATCCCCGCCGAGAACCTGCCTAAGGAGTTCGGCGGCTCCTGCCAGTGCGAGGGCGGCTGCCCCCTGAGCAACGCCGGACCCTGGTGCGACGCCGAGTTCGCCAAGCCCGCCTGGTGGGAGAAGAAGGGAGGCGACGCGATCGAGAACACGCCGACGGAGATCGGCACCGGCGAGGGCGCGGCGGCTACCACCGGTACTACCGCCCCGGAGGGAGCTGAGGCTACGGTGCCCGCTCCCGCTATAGCGTAGAGAGAAAATACCGGGATATTGCAATTGTATACAAACGAGACAGAGGAAAAGTCCAGATGAGTGTAGTAGGGAGTCTAGTGGGTGATTCAGATAGATAAGGATTACACAAGGACGGGCAAGATGGGGAGAGGCCGCGAGACGTCTTGATTCGGGCAACGACTTTTTTCTGTCCGAGTCAAAAAAAAGTCTCATCATATACGTGTTGACTTGTAGAGCCCATATCAGCGGCCCCGAGAACATGTGGCCATTTGTTTTTTACGAAATTGTTAGAGGCATTTCCGAGACTCATGATACATTTGCATTTATCGTATTCTTCTTTCTAGTTGTTTTGTTCTCGCGGCAGTATTTGATGTACTTAGGTAAATGGTGGTTGCTGCGGGCATTTATTAATCGACAGAACCATTACGCCTCTCATAAAAAAGTGATATATTATAAGGAGTCTTATGATTACACAATACAAACTTGAGAGATCACATCCAGACGAAGTTGCCCAAACGTAAACTTACCAGGTTATATTTCCAGAGGCACATATCCAACTGTCAGAAACCATGAAAACCATGAAACCTCGCGGCTTGATACACATCTATATTTCTACATGCCGCATTGCTCTATCTTCCTCGAAAAACGTAACGTACAGTATTCAGCTACTGGCTGACTGAAGAATCATCTTTGAGCCTCACAGGCTCCTCGCTCACTAGAGAGAGCAAGAGGATCTACCGCTCCGTAACCACGTACTCGCCCGCGCTCTTCGCGCGCTCCATGCGCGCGACCACGGCCGGCGTCTCGCGCTTGAGCCTGTCGAGCCCCATCACGGCGTCGCCGTAGCTGTCCTCCACGTCGTCCTGCCTCTCGAGGCCCCAGGAGCTTACGTCTCCCAACACCCACTTCTTCCCGCCCTGGTTGTCAGTAGTAACAGCAGCAGGAGTAGTAGCGGTTACAGTAGCGGAGCGGTCGTTAACCGCGGCTAGGGCCAGCTCGTCGTCGGCGACGGAGCGGCGCGCGGAGTCGGCCCAGGCGGCGGCGGCGGCCTGCGGGACCGTCTTCTTGAGCTGGGCGATGTCGCGCAGCAGGTCCTCCTCCTCGCGCGTCAGCTCCTCGACGCGGGCGCGCCGGCGCGCGTCGAACGGCTCGTACACCTCCTCGGGCTGCTGGGGGTCGGACGAGCCGCCGCCGCCGCCCGAGAGGTAGTGCGAGGCGTCGCCTATGGGGAGCCCGTTGATGCTGAGGTTCGGGATGGCGAACGTGAAGGTCTTGGTTATGTACTGCGAAGGTGTTTATTAGTCTACGACATGCATGTCGATCACATCATTGGCCCGGGATGTCGGTTGGTTTAACGGTATTCTCTAACGGAATATTGCGGGAAAATAAATAAATGAAAAAATGGTAAATGCAACGGCTAGTGAGAATACTGCGAAATTGAAATTGTAGAAAGAATCCCGGAATGGAATAAAAATAAAAAGATAGGATAAAAAAGGCAGCAAAATTGCCAAAAAAAAAAATCCAAAAACATACAACACCAGGGATTCGCTGGTCGTCACCGACCCAACTACTAATCCGGCGGTATGCGGTTTATCAAGGGGAGAGCGGACGGGATCCCGAGTTTTCCGCATCCTATGGTCGTATGTGCTAGAACAACGTCGTAATGCGATTTATATAACCACACGTGCTCTTTTCCCCGTCCTCCCAAATTAGATTTCCTGCAGCCAAACGCGTTGAACGGGAATATTCCACGAGTACCACGGCAAAAGGAAAGGCACGCGATCGATCCACTCGGAGAAAATAGTTGAAGATATGCAAGACAACTTCTGCATCGTCAAATCTCGCATAAGAATAGAAAGAAAAGAAAATGAAAAATAAAATAAATGCCATACCTCGTCAACAAGCTTCTCGATCCGCGTCCTCAGCTCGTCGTCGCCCGCCGCCGCGTCCGCTCCGTCCACGGGCGGAAAGGCCTCGTCTAACCGCGCGGCGGCGGCGCGTCGCACGTTGGCTAGTAGGTACGACAGGTCGTCGGGAGCCTGGAGCTCGATCCTGCGCTGCGCTTCCGAGTCTTCCATCATCATCACCATGCGACTGGTTTCTTTGGTGATCCAATGGGGGGTTTGTTTTGATCTAGAGTGACCAGTATGTGTGTGTGTGACTTTGTCTACCTAAACTAAAGTACCAAGTCTTTGCTGAGAGAGAGGGCGGAACCAAATATTGTGGGTGAGGCGAGGTGGATAATGGTGATGCAATACGGCAATCCTATGCTAACCGCTTCGTTGCTATTATCTCGTCGAGGCTAATTGTCCAGTGAGCAGGTTTGATTCGTCGTCGTAGTCGTAGATAATTCGAATTCGTCAATGTCGCAAATATTTACTTTCATCCTAATCCAAGACCGTTGCTACGTTTGTTGACTTTCGGTCTTTAGAGGGGCAAATTCTCTTTTCTGCATACCTAGGTTTATATGCATGTATCGCGATACCCGGGCTAAGGGGTTACACACCATCGTGTATTTTGGTTCGAGAGCAACCAGCTTCAAATGGTGAAAATGGTGGACGTTATTAAGGCTAAGCTTTGGTATACAGAATAATATATCATTTTATGCTATAAATGTAGTAGCATGAAGCTCCCAACTCATAATATCAAACATGGAGCTCGACCTAAGCTAAGGGCACCTCGCTATGTACCTAGGTAATCTGATCTTCGAAAAACTTACATCCTGTCCGAGGTAGATGTATCTCTATTTCGTGGTGCTACGGTTATGAACAAGTCTTCGAGTTATCACTAGCAGATATGGCGTATCATGTAGGACATACATCGTGTAGAACAGACACCAACCCCATATGTATAACAAGAGCCCCTACTACCATTTACTACCATTTATCACCGTAGAGTGCAGCTAAACGTGGCTATGCGAAGGTCCAGCAGTCTGGGTTCTTTGCATGCCTCCTTTTGCTATGGCATGTTGTTCCGTATTAGCTATAAACTTTTAAGTAACTGAATTGTAACTCACGCTGCTACGTCGTCCTGGTGCTAGTCTGTCATAAGGAAGGCCTGGGGCGGCAGGTTAAGGTAGCAACTATGCTCCAACATGAACGCATGGTAGGTTTAGACCTACGACCCAGGGATAAGTCCAAGCCTCGGATGCCCAGCTGTAGGCCAAAGCCAATCCTAGGATAGGTCATTGAGCTATCCGGTCTGCAGAGGATACTTCAACAGTTGGCATCTCCGAGAGATCAAAGATTCTAGAGCCTCCCCCACAGGCAAGGCTCTACGACCTCTCCGTGCCCTTCTCCAGCAGGTAAATATCTACAATCTCGTCCTCCCCGCCCAGCTTCGGCAGCGGGACGGACTTAAGAACGCGATACCACCAGCCGTCAACCTCCAGCAGCCCGAAGAGCGCCCGCTCGGAGGCGTGGCGAGGCTTCGTCGCCAGCAGGACCGAGCTCCTAGCGTCCGCCCCGGGCTCGGAATACGCGAGCCCGACGGCGTGCAGGGCGCTCAGCGTCCCGACGAGGGCCGGCAGCGAGTCGGCGTTGTACGTGCAGTCGCTGAGGACGACCAGGTCCCACGCGCGCGCCGACGCCAGGGGGCCGAACCGCCCGACGCGACCGTCGTCCCAGTCCAGGTTCTCGTAGTGAAGCCCCACGACGGAATCCCGTTCCGACAGAGCCGCCGCGGCCCTGGCGATGTTGGACCGGGCGCGCTCTTCGGCCTCGGGGAGGTCCGTAAGCAGCACGGCGGCCTCGCGCAGGGTCGCGCCCTGCGCGGCGGCGGCCCGCTCCAGGATGCGCGCTACGGTGATCCCCAGGATGCCGACGCCGCTGCCGAGTTCCAGGACGGAGAAGCTATCCCTCCTGATGGGCAGCACGTCGCTGATCGCTTCCCTGGCGAGGCAGGCGTCGGCCAGAAAGCAGGCCGTCACGACGCCCGCGTCCCATATGTGGCGTGCGATGCTCTCGCCGATGTCCTCTTCGAGGTGGACTCGCAACTGATGATCTTGCGGATGGTCCCCGGTGTGGAGTTCAAGCGTCCGCAGGGACACGGGCGAGCAGACGCCCTTGATCATCTCCACGGCGGCCGGCATGATGAGCCCGCGGTTGTCGGCGGCGCCCCTCCGCGGAAGCACGTTGGCGCTTCCGACCAGGCCCGACGGCGGACCCTGCGCCGCTGGGCGTATCGTGACGGTACACGTGACGTGCTCCTCTCGCAGGTGCGGGAGGAGGGGAACCCTGACGTCGAGGACTCGCATGCCCGCAACCCACCTTCTTCGCGGCGGGTGATGGCTGTTGCGCGCGAGGAGGGGCTGGAGGAGGGGCTCGCCCGTTGGACCGTCGGCCGCCACGATCAGGTCGACCGGCGCATCCGGGTGGAGGAACGAGTCGCCCAGGTCCGTGGTTATGGTGACGAGGAGCGAGATGTCGTGGCTCGTGGCGCTGAACCGGGCGGGGCGCAGCAGGCGGATGTAATGCATCTTGACGCAATAGGCGGCCTGAGGGTAAAACCTAACCTACAGGCTACCCAACCTATAGGTACGCTGAGGGGGGTTGGCTCGCGTATGCACAATACTAAAGGGGGGGGGAAGGTTTGTGAGATGGTGTTGGAGTGGAGTGGTATGCATAGCTTGGCAATACGCATCTCTCCGTTGTCTAAACGGGTATCAATAGTTAAGGTACCTAACCTACATGTAGGTCGTGATATATTTAGGTACCTTTCGATGTCTCACCGCCAGCTAGTATCGACGTAAAAGTCGGTCCACTTTGTGCGTGTCTTCGGTCGAGACGATAGCTGAATACGTATGAGTTGGACATGTCATTTTTTTTTAAAGCAAACCCCGTCAACTCGAAGCTGTAAAGCGGGTCTGATGGTCAAACTATCACCCAATCGGGGGTTATGAATAGTCACGCCTCAAGTGTATCAAGGGGGTCTGAGGCAAAGAGTTTCTACCATCACTACACAATTAGCAAGGTGCCACCTTGCTCTTTGGATTGTAAACTGGTAAGAAGTCTAAGTTGTATAAGCTTAATTCTAGAAATAAGCCTGAAAATATCACTGATACCTTCTATGGACTTATACCTAGGTAAATGAAGGTATCCTTCAAATCTGCCTAGTAACCCGTTGTTAGCTGCATACATAGCCTAGCAGCACGACAGATGGAGCTGAACTGGAGGAACTAGCATAACACTAGCGCGCTATATGCCGGTCTAGATACGTGGTACTTGATGTATATCGTGAAAAGGTCATATGTACCGGTGATGATTTCGACCGTGTACGGAAATACTGTGTGAATTGTCAAAATGGAAGAACTCAAGGGGGGAAGACTCGTTATTAGGAGTTCCATCTTCATCTAGTTATACACGTGGCTATGAAACAGCTTCATGAAACAATATTAAGTACCCTACACCCTACACCCTACACCCTACACCTAGCAAGCAGGCAAGTCGCCATGATATGCATGTGGAATATTTCCGCACAGTCCCCCGTTGTTAGCGGTTGCATACTTAGTATTACCATTACGAATACCTACATCCACATGAAAGCATACATAAGATACTGCATAGGTAGATGGCGGTATTTGTTTACTTTAACCACTCACATGTTAGGGGAAGTATTTATTAGAATAGATAGTCTCTTTAGTAACCTTCATATGAAACTATCAAGAGTGATGAGCTATAATAGTAACACCTATAACGGCTAACAGTACACTCGCCTTACCACAAGCGCTCTAGCCGTATTAATCGCGCTAAGCGATCTCGAAGACAACCCCTTGTTGAAGGTAAACTATCAACCCTGGCTAGATACAAAGTTAAGCGTATGCATATAACGTGGATGTACAACTCACATCACATGTACATAGTACGTTTGCTCACCTCTCAGGCGGGGAGAAATCCGATAACGCAATTCGTGGGGTAAAAAGGTGGGATGGCGACACCGTGCGAAAGGTCGACAACGGACAGAGCCCAGATGCAGCAAGTTACATAGCCTCTACATAACATAATGTACATAATGTAGGTACGTCCCTACATACATGCGACTTCACATGCCGGTACCGCCCCATAGTCTTGGGATGGCTGGCTGGCTGGCTTTGTCTCTGCAGCTGTCACACCCAACGCCTCGTCCGTTTCCTACGAAGCAAATACGATATTCGGGTTCTTGATCGAGTCATAATACACATCGTGTTTCCTAACTCATATTAGATACGTGTGAGGTAGCTTTGCTTTGTAGTTCTTGGACCTTTGTAAGATTTTCTGACAGGTACAATTGTATTGTTAAGCCCGTCTGCCTAGTGGCAAATCTAGGTATATCTACCATCTATATGGCAGGACACCAAGTAGTTACCTAGGTAGATAGTAGATAGTAAATAGGATCAGCGAGGTATCGTAGCAACTCCAAACTACTACGACAAAGTGCAATCGAACAGAGCATTGCGTGTAATATTTCTATTATGTCTGCTGAAGTTGGGAAAAGGGGGAGCTATCTACCAACAATAAAAACTCATTACTCGTCCGAAGAGAAACGCACGAAAAAGCAGAGAACGATCAACCCATAATACCAAACGCACCAGGGAATATGAACGCCACCCATCCCAAGAGGCATTCATGTATTCGTACAGAGGAATTTCCATGAAATGCCACGAGAACTCCGAGGCCTTCCAAGGCAGGGCCCTTCCCATGTAATAATATCAATGGCCGTCAAGTCGTCGCAATGCAATGCGTATAATGTAAGGTCCCTTGCCCACCCGCGCCGCGCAGTAAGAAATCCCGAGATCGATATCCACAATCCATCCAGGCAGTGTGTGGGGAATCCGAATCCAGACGCCGAAGTATTGCGAAAATAGTAAAAAGGTAATTCTCGCGAGGTTTATGTGTATCTAGGAGGGGCTAAAGAACGATCTCGCACGGGGTTGCGGCCGATTCGGAGGGGGCGAATCCCACGATGAACCCCCACACTCGTATCTGCCCATCACGGCAACATCCCTTTGATCTCTTCGTCGCTAAGTTCAATCTCGTGCACCGGCTCTCGACGATTTTCTAGGGGTACGTAGTCGTAGTCGACGTAGGACGGGACGAATAGCTCGGGGTTCCACGCAAAACCCTGGCTCGAGGCAAGGTAGGAGATCTGTGGCGGGCGGTATTAGTAAGACGGTCTCGTAACAGACAGGCAAGCGGTGACGGCGATAACCTACCAACCGAGGTACACCGTCGGGTTCGCCAATGTTGATAACCGTACACTCGTCTTTGGAGAATGCGGAGCCTAAATAGGATGTTAGTTTATGGGCCTACTACGTTGTAGTCCCCCCAGGTCTGGGCACGTCAAAAAGGTAAAACGACGCCCAGCCGGGAAGACGAGTGAAACATACTCAGCAGACTCGGCCGGCGTTGGTGGAGCGACTTCGGCTTGCGAGCCGACTGCTCTGAGGAAGCCTCGCTAGAGTTAGGGCTCTGCGGTGAGCTCGAGTACGACGAGGAGGAGCTGCCGGCAGCCTTGGGGGATTGGTTGTAGGCGTTACCCGAGGATCGGGAAGCCGGGATAGCAATTGTATTAGACGACATCGTTAGGATTACAGGTCAAGGGTAATCTCTGGCAAAAGAGTCAGGACGCCCGATTCGCAAGCGGTGTAGACAGGTGCAGTAGACAATAGACACGGATACGTAAATAAAAGCTACGATAGAGGTGAGACGCCGGCGGAGGGGTCCAATAAGTAAGACTCTGACAGGTGAGACGAAGACGAGAAAGGAAGAGCGTTGTGTTTAAGAGAGCTGGTCTCCAATCCCTAAGAGTACCGACGAAGGCAGAAAGACGGGATGTGATGTGATGTGATGTTTGAGAGAAATTGGTGATATGCACAATGTAAGGAAAAAAGACGAAAGAGAGTCCAAGTCAGGTGTTTAAGGTCCCAAAGGTTGTAGAATAGGATGTATGTATGTAGGTAAGTAGAAGAATAGGAGCCTACTCCGTACAGTACCTAGATGTAGTTGGACAGCACCTGCATTTGGGGGTGCGGGAACAAGCCTTTGGTGCTGTGCTATGCTGCTGTAACCTGTAACTGTACAGTAATTCGGTTGCAGATGTAGCTGTGTAGCTGTGTAGCTGTGTAGCTGTGTAGCTGTGTAGTAGTGTGTAGTAGATTGGGTTTGTGGTAGACGTAGACTTGCGTGACTGCGTACTGTACTGTACTATATGGTTAGGTACATGTATATATGTAAGATGTGAAGTGTGAATGGTGACTGTGAACTGTGGACTGTGAACTGTGAACTGTGAATTGGGCAGCTGGGATTAGGGAGTCGAGTGTTGGGAGGAGGGGCCCATCCAGGTCGATGCTTCAGACCTCAGACCTCAGATTCAGACCGTCAGCCCAGTGCGAGGTCGCCGAAGGTAGGAATGACACATCGGGAGTGAGGGACCCTTGCTGAGCCTTGGGATGATTCGACGGATAGGATTGGTCCAGCAGAGAAGCGGGCGTCAGATACAGTTAGAGCGACAGCACTGTGCTGTGTACATAGTATGTACTTATTCAAGTATCCCATACAAGCCGTACATGCTGACATAGAATATGTAAGATGCGAGAAGATGAGCGCATGGATACATGTACATAGGTATCCATGTACATATAGGTGGGATCGATGAAGCTAACAACGTCCTTACCTCCTTACCTCCTTCAACCATATAAGCTGAACGCTGAACCTTTCCGCCGTTCTACTATGTACCGATCTGCTTCTAAAGCAGGGAAATGATATCAAATCAAGCAAGTCGGCAATCGAATTCAAAGATAAGAATCCAATACGTCGGGAATACTCGTAGGCGCTTCGTCGAGACAGTGCGGATCGTTGTATGTCAGGTAGACTGGCAGACTGGTAGATGGAGGTGGACGAGGGATAACGATCTAGGCCGAACTGCCAAACCTGTCGGGCGATGCCGGAAGTTGATCTTCAGCAGGCTGGCAGGCTGGGATGGTCACCTTCTTTGAGATGAGTGGTTGAGAGTTGTCCGCAAATACGGGGTTCTTTTCGCCTTGGATTCGCAGGCGCCGCTGAATAAAGAGCCAATAGGATGACGACGATGCAAAGTGGTTCTAGGCTTTCGGCTTTTTTTGATATCTTGGTCCTTGATTGGGAAGAGACCCGCAGCTGGGCAATGGGGGCCCTCTTAAAGGCGGATGGAGGAACGGATAAACTATTAATCCTGTACTTTCTCAATTCAGCTTAGCTTCATATCTGTCTAAGCTATTGCTCAATGTACCTATGTACTGTGCTATTCCGCTGGATTGAATGACCCACATAAAAAGGGAGCTCAAGGCTGCAAGGCTGGCGTCGGCAACCCGGACCTTGGAAGCTGTGACTTGCCATTCCGTAAGCAAAAGCTACAACTCTTCAACGTAACCACTTCAGAAATCAGAAATCAGAAACTCGACGTCAACATCAATTTCCCATCAACCATTGATCTGGCGGCTTCCATCCACCACAAACATAAACAAACAGTACTCTTCTAATCCCGCAAAACTTCTCTCGGTCGAGTTCGGTCTACGAATCTTACACTCCCTTCACGAGTAAATCCGGCAACAGAGTAGCCAAGATGGGCGACGTTCTGGTAGAAAACCCGGCCAACATCGTCGCGCCACACAACAAACCCCTCCCCTCCAATATTCCGAACATCGAGACCATCGAGGGAATACCAGCGCAGGGCGGAGATGAATATGCCGTATTAAAGAAGCTGCAGAGGCATCTGGAATACATCCAACTGCAGGAGGAATATATCAAGGACGAGCAAAGGTAAGGTAGCGCCGTGCTCTCTCAACTTCATATCCGTCTATCAAGTTCTATTCGCTCGCCAGGTCACCAGTTTTAACAGATAGCAATCGTAGGAGCTTAAAACGCGAGCTAGTTCGCGCCCAAGAGGAAATCAAACGAATCCAGAGCGTACCGTTGGTCATTGGCCAATTTATGGAAGCTATCGATCAGAAGTAAGCCTCGAGTTATAACACCACCAGAATGATAATACCGCAGTACAGTCGTCTAATTAACTCTACCATAGCACCGGAATAGTCCAATCTAGCACCGGCTCTAACTACGTGGTACGAATTCTTTCTACCCTTGACCGCGAGCTTCTGAAGCCTTCGTCCTCCGTCGCCTTACATCGCCATTCTAATGCCCTCGTCGATATCCTACCCCCGGAGGCCGACTCCTCTATCGCCATGCTGGGCGCTGACGAGAAGCCCGACGTGACTTACGCCGATGTCGGTGGTCTCGATATGCAGAAGCAGGAGATCCGAGAGGCCGTCGAGCTGCCTCTTACGCACTTCGATCTGTACAAGCAGATCGGTATCGACCCGCCGCGCGGCGTGCTGCTTTACGGGCCCCCCGGAACCGGCAAGACCATGCTCGTCAAGGCCGTCGCCAACTCGACCACGGCCAACTTCATCCGCGTCGTCGGGTCCGAGTTCGTCCAGAAGTACCTCGGTGAGGGTCCCCGCATGGTCCGCGACGTGTTCCGGATGGCCCGCGAGAACTCCCCCGCCATCATCTTCATTGACGAGATCGACGCCATCGCTACCAAGCGGTTCGACGCCCAGACCGGCGCCGACCGCGAGGTCCAGCGTATCCTGCTCGAGCTCCTCAACCAGATGGACGGCTTCGACCAGACCTCCAACGTCAAGGTCATCATGGCCACCAACCGCGCCGACACCCTCGACCCCGCCCTGCTGCGGCCCGGCCGCCTCGACCGCAAGATCGAGTTCCCCAGCCTGCGGGACCGCCGCGAGCGCCGCCTCATCTTCAGCACCATCGCCTCCAAGATGAGCCTCGCGCCCGAGGTCGACCTCGACAGCCTCATCGTCCGCAACGACCCCCTCAGCGGCGCCGTCATCGCCGCCATCATGCAGGAGGCCGGCCTCCGCGCCGTCCGCAAGAACCGCTACAACATCATCCAGGTCGACCTCGAGGACGCCTACTCCAGCCAGGTCAAGGGCGCTACCGACGAGAACAAGTTCGACTTTTACAAGTAGTCTTTGCGCGGTCGTGGTCGTGGCAAAAGAAATTCGATGGGGATTGGGAGTAATTTTCCGCAGCAGAGAGAGGTTCAAGACCGGAGAGCCCCCTCCCGTAAATGCACACGTTGCGGGACTGGGCTGGGCTGGGCTGGGCTGAGGATTAGAGGGTACACACTTCTACTCTTCTAGTAGCTGCGACTGGGCTACTACGGATAGATGATGGGGACGTAGCCAGATGTAAAACTGTATCATCATAGCAATACAACCGAAGGAGGGTAATTACCTACACTTGAGCTTCTACGGACTACACATAACTAATTCACAGCGTCCTAGAATTAGGGAAACGCAGTTGTAGTCGTGAACTTGCATAAACGTTTGCATAAACGATTTCTCATTAACTTGTCTAACCGTAGTTCCTGTTTGTCTAGCCCTGCCCCTATTCCCGTCTAGAAACCGGCCAACACGACGAGGTTAGAAAAATTGCTTCGTAACATAACATAGTACATCGGACACGTATTATACCCTCATAAGGCATTCCCCATCGTGATCCTTCGTCATCCAGTCATTTCGTCGAGAGAGCCCGTCTTCCGTTCATTCCATCTACCGTTTTCCTCTAGGTGGCTGACTCTTTGCTCTCTCCCTCTCCCCGCCTCGAAATATGCGTTGTAATCCGGACCTTTTTCTTTTTGTAACGCCATTTTTACATGCCCCCGTCCATGCGACGAGACCAGAGAGTAGGTAACACGTCCCCCTCAACCAGACCAGTATCGAAAACCCTAAAACCGCAAATGCAACAATTAGGAAAAGCATAGCGGCAGCAGTAGTAATACATAGTGGGTATCTTTCCCCGGGGAAATGGGGTGGGTGAAAAAAAAAAGAAGACAAGACGCCAACAGGCGTAAGAGCAAAGCGCGCTTCGCTCGACGTAAGGGGGTGGGTATCGTAGATGTCAGGTGTTCTCTTGCGAGGATCACCGTGACTAATAATAACTCAAAGTGAAGAAGCATTTTTGCTGGGGTATTTTCTCCTCTTGCTCAACCACTGGGGGTATATCCTTCTTCCATCATTAATCCTCCTCGCTCCCATCGAATGGGGGCGAGCTGCACGGCGGCATTAGTCGGCATCAGTCGGCTCTCCAGAAAATATGCGATGGAACAACCCCATATTATCAAGTTGTCCTCGTTGCATAGTTCTCCAAGTTCGGTCAACGCTCAAGAGGAGAGGACGACGCCCAACTCCAACAGGAGCTGCACGAAGCGGGAATGCAACTCGATGAAGAAGTCTGGGAGGCCCACCAGCTCCGCAAGTCCTCTGGCTTTGGGCGCGAACCCGCCGGGCCCCATCGACCCACCCATGCGCTGCACGAAGCCGCCGCGGCCACCACCAGTCAGGAAGCTGCTCGTGTCGCCGATCCTGTCCCTCTCTCGGTCCCGGTCCACGTTTGCGCCGTACCCACCCCCGAGGCCTAGACCGATGCCACTGTCACGAGGACCGTCAGTGCCAAACCCACCATAGCCGTATGCAGCATTCAGCGCGGCAACGGGGCTGTTTGCCTCTTCGCGCTCGCGTTCCCGCTCCGCTTCCGCCTCGGCTAATTCTTGGATCCAGTTGGCTAGGTCCCGAAACGCGGCCGATATAAAGCTGAAGGTTTTCATGGCTAGGCGCTCGCGGTGCGTACTAAGCGCCAGGAACGCGTACACCCTCTTGCGGCCGCGGGCGTGCACGTCCGGAATTCGGAATATGTACGCCGTCGTGTAGCCTGCTAGGGGGTCGCCAAAGAAGATTGGGCCGCCGTTCGCAGCAGTCTGCGAGTTCGGCGCCGTGGTGATGAATCCGGGACCGTGGCTGATTGAAGACTGAAACGAGGGTGGGATGCCGGATAACGGTGACGAAAATGATGGATTCGATTGCGAGGTTTCGGGCCGTCGGGGGAGAGTTTCGAAAGAGAGCGTCCGTAAGCATGATGCACGAACGATAGAGTAGGTATTCGGGACAACCGGCTCGTGGGTGGATGTGTAGTCTAGGTAATGCGTATGCTGCGACACGCTGGATCTGGACGAGATGCTGGAATGCGAGGTCGAAGTAGTAGGTCGGCGACGCGAGCTGGAACGATTACTGCCTCCAGGCAAAACATCTTCTTCGGCATCGGAAACACATGAAGAGTGCGGGATCGAGTTTGGCGGGCTAATTTCGCCGTTACCTCCATAAACACGAGCGTAAGGTGCGCGCGTCCGTAATGTAGGACCCCGAAGGTCAGATTTGGAGTCTGCGGTTGCAGCTGTGCTTTCATCCTTTCCATTCTTAGACTCTTGTCGCTTGGGGAGCGTCAAGGCGCAGTTCTGGCACGGGTTCGCTCGTTTCGTAACGTAGTCGTCATAGGTCCTACGGAAACTTGAGTCGCGACGTAGACCAGCCTTGCTGTTCGCTTCGGAGAAGCCCTCGGGGGTATTTCGGGGGCTCTGCGGAGGTGTTTGTATAGCTGAGGCCGTAGTAGGAGATGCAGCAGTAACGGTGCTGCCGGAACCATTATTGGCCGCTCGAAGTAACGATGCACGATGCGTTTGCGCTTCTTGGTCGCTCACGGGGGTGGATGAACTTCGCGGGGCTCCCAGTGTCATTTTTCGGAGGGCATCATTAACAGTAGCCTGTGGTCCATGGGTGGCAGCACTCGTTTGCGGCCGTAGCAGCTCAGTGCCATCATCGCAGCATTGTCCGCATGGCACCGGCAGACCTTCGGTAACCATCAACGGTGTCGGACCGTGGAGATCGCAGTAATGCGCCAGACATAGCTGGATATGGGTTAGCAGGGGCAACAATGCCGGCCTTGGAGATATGGTCATGGTAGACCAAAAAGAGTATTTGAGCGCGCAAGATAGTTTGGTAAAATCCACGTGTTAGGACAGCATATCGGGGGACCAGATCAGGACGTTGAAGCACTCGCAGCGTTCCGGCTGGCCATAATAAGGTGGGAAGAGGTGGGAAGAGAGTGGGGGTCAAGCTGAAGAACGAGTCGGTCTGGGACCCAAGGGAGGAAAGTTGGGCGAAGGATGAGTAAGTTTTAGAGACAAACGGGAAGGAGGTAGAGTTTCGAAGAGCGAACTCTGGAAGGGAAAACGTCACTGTAGCGCAAGGGGGTAATAATAAGGCGAGTTCTAAAGTTCAGGCCGGCAACTTGGGTATCTGGGTATATGGGTATATGGGTATCTGCGACAATCATGACACCGTACCAATCAAGCGCAAGTCATGGCTGACTTGGGGCGTAGCGGCACATCGCTTCGCTCCGTGCCGTCGCGATGGGAATAGGGGGGACCGTCCAACATAAGCAGCCCAAGTACCATAAGTAGGTGAGACCTGGGGGGCTGAGGAGAGACGAGAGAGTGTGTGTGAGTGTGGGGGGACACGAGGCTTCCGGGTTGGTCTGGAAATGCGAGGCGGTGAAGGGATTCGACAAGGAGGTGGGAAGCCGGGGGGGGGAAGAGGATGAGTGGTGGGAGTGGTGGGAGTAGTGGGAGTGGGAGAAAGGTGTGGGATACAAAGCGTAAGGTTCAAAGAAAGGAGAAGCAAACCTGAACAGGGGGGCCAACTAAGGTATGCAGGTGAGACTAGTGGGAGTAGGAATAGGATGAGAATGAGAATGAGAATGAGAATGAGAATGAGAATGGGGGGACGGGCTGTATCTAAGATGTGTATCTAAGATGCTGATGCTGTGCGAAGTAAGAAGTTGGGATGATGAATGATGGCTGACAAGATAAAAGACGCGTGACGCGACAGTAAAGTCAGAGTCACGATCGGATTGGACTGGTAACATAACACAGAGTGAAGACATACATACATATGTATGTAGAGTGAAGATACAGGGAGTGAGAGAGAAGATGATGATGATGGGTACTTACTATGGACGTCATGACGTTTATTCAGCACGGGCGCACACGCATACGCACACGGGCGCACAACGCAAAAGCACGAAGCACGGCGGCACGGCGTTTGTGGAGCGTCGCACCCGTGGGGTTGTCGAAATGCGAAAGCGTAGGTGTACCTAGGTTGGTATGGTTGGTATGCGCGAGCAGTGCGCTGAGCAGCAGCCCAAGGGTAGGTGGGTAATGGGCGATGGGCAACGGGCAACGGGCAATAGGTAATAGGTAATAGGCAGGTAATGCGCCAAACAGTTACCAATACCAACCCAAATGTGACCCCCAAATATCCCAATCCCAATCCCTATCCCTCTCCCTATCCCTATCCCAATTCTACCTCCCACGCTCCCACGTCCTGACCCTAGCTCCTAGCTCAGTCACTTATCCAAAGCTAGCCAAGCAGGGTCCTTTTTTGTGAGCGGTACCAAACCTTTTTTTTTTATCTCATGAATGAAACGATGCGAGTTGATTACTCTGAGAGGGCTCTTATGTCCGTTGCCTTGCCCGATGCCTGGTCCCCCGGTCCCCGGTAGGTACTCGCAGCTATGGACCCTATGGGACCCTATGGACCAGGTAGATTACGTCTGCGGCTGCGTCGGTCTTTTCCAGTTCCAGGATATCGATGCGAAGTGCGAAATGCGAAATGAGCAACTTTGAAGTTGCCCTGGGTTTGTGTGGACGTGCACTACCTAATAGTACTTGCTTGCTGCGATGCGTGTGCAGTCAATCACGAGCCACAATCCAAGTATGTGCGGTACAGGATGACAGGACAAGCAGAAATAGGGTCGCCAATCGGCTCTTGGTCCTGGGATATCTGATCCTTGTGTTCTGTTCTGGTTGGCCCGTTGTCCAAAAGTTCTTCCCCCTAGGGTCGTTCGCAAAGGGAGCCTTTAACGGGTTGAACTGGTTTTGGGGGGAAAGAAATAGCGCTAAGGAACTGCAGAGCTGATCTGACCTCCAACTCTTGTGTAATCGACAGGTGAAGAAAGGAGGCAAGGTAAGAGGTCGTTGTGGGAATGGCCACAGCGATTTAACGATTTGACGATTTGGGGGAAAAGATGGACTAGAGAGCAGAAAGAAATGGAAGTTAATAGGTAGTTTTTGTTGACATCGAGAATAGAGAGAACCGAGTAATCAGGCAGTGGTACGTACATTGTATTACACGATTCGAATTCGAATCGTTTGAATAATTCGAATAGGAATAGTAGATTCCTTTCTACTTTCCACTGTCCCACCGTCCACAGTCCACAGTCCACAGTCCACTCGTTCACCTTGGGAATTGAGAAAAGGATCCGAATTGGTAATGCCAGTACAGGGCAGTAATGGTCCCGTAAGGAGGTTCTTTATAACTCGGGCATCCGCAAATCCAGTCTTCTCTCCTTTTTTTCTTCTTCCTTTGAATCCCGAATCACATCAATCAATCCAAAGTCGAGGGTATTTTGTTGCTGTTGCTTTTTTATTGTTTTTTCTTCTTTAATCCACCAGCAGCAGTTCGTAAGATCAGTGTCGGATACGGCGCCAATGGGATTGTCTGCCTTTTCTATTATGTATTACATATATCCATCTGCTGCTAGCCTCAGAAACAAACCCGGCCGACTAACAGGAACACTACGACGTACTATGTAGCACTGCCGGGTGTTGGGTCCTTAGGTGCGGAGGGAAGATTTGCTTGTGCGGTCGATAATGGTCGATAACACCGCAATCGTCCTAGTTCGCGTTCCCGGATGGTCCAGCCGGTAAGGGTGGGAAGGGTTGGTAAGGATGGGTCTTCTAGAAGAACCACTAGAATCGCGTGTAGTGCTGGGTTGGCTAGGAACACCTGGTAACTTTTGTATGCGCAGATGCGGGACTGCCACACCGACGAGACGGTGCTCACTTATTATGAACCAGGTTCTTCGGCCCACTTGTCGCGTGTCGGCCTGGACCGGGGCTGCGACAATTAATGGAGTGAGAGGGTACCTTAGGAGGCAGGGAGGTAGGTAGGCAGGGGAAAGGATTCGCGAGCGTTCTTTTATCGTGTGATGGATGTATGGATGTATTCCCACCCGAAGCCACTCTACTACCTACTACCTATGTATGTAGTGTATGTAGAGCCAGATGGATGATTCGCGTGTTAGCGAATGAACCGAGCTGCCGATCTAGCGATCGTTGAAGAAAGAAAGAAAAGGACTTATAAGTTGTCGTTCGAGTCGTCAAATCCAGGTATTACGTATTGAGTATCCCAATTGCCGTGGCCGCAGGAGTTTGCCGACTTCGTTGCACGCTTGCGCGAAACCCTGGGCAGATCTCGGCCGAATTCTGGAGTACTTGAGACGAAGACTTAAGTAACAGAATAGGAAAACCAGGTCTGTTTGCCGACAAGTCGAAACTCCAAGACGACACGTGAAAGGGACAAACTTGAATGACAAGAATTCCAACAAACTACAGTTACCAAGAAGGGCGGAAGAGTAGATGTTATACAACGAAACATCTCAGTTGCGCTAACCTATACTCGGGCAAAAAAAACAGCTGAGTGCGGTTGAAACGACATTATGACAAAAAAGATTTAATCTTCCATAAGTGACCCAGGAAAACATCGTCGGGTGTTGCATCGTCCATATTCATCGGGGTTAGAATGGTTGGCTATTATTGGCCAATTCATCCCGGTCGTCGGATGTCGTCCCCTACTTTTACCACTTTTACCTTGGTATTCAGCGTCATTAGCAATCTGGTAGCATCTAGGGACGCAGGGAGGATATCTGAGAGGTAATGTACATGTCAGACTTCGAGGCTCACATGAACCTAGGTCCAGATGATGGTAAAACCTGGGGAGCGTGGAGACGGCTGTCCACGAGGGGGAACTCGGAGACGAAGTCAAACATATCCAAACCCTTGATCAGGCAAGCAAACCAAAAAAGTCCGTATCGTGGTCGGGAACGACTGTAGACAGACGCCTCCTCGTCGGAGTTCGCATGTACCAAGCCACTCCAGCGATGTATACCAAGGATTCGAAAGTGTTCAGCTAGCCAGGCTCGCGGTCGGATCCCGTCGTAAGTGACAAGCTCATGAAGCATGCCCTTCTCAAGCAAGCTCAAGCAAGCTCAAGCAAGCAAGGTCTTCTCAAGCTCGATCTCCTGGCCTAGGTACCTAAACCCCTAAACCAGCGGCTCAGCTGTCGTCTTACGGTTTTGAACCTATTCGCGTTCCAGAGACGCATTACAGCAGCCCACCGTCATCTTGGCTCGTTGCATTCTCCTATCATTACATCATTTCGTCTAGACTCTATTCATCTATTAAGCGAGACCTTTATTTATACACGCGTACCTATGTAGGTGTATACACACACATACATATGTACATACATGTCTACATTCATGCATGTCAGACACTTCACATGCTTCCATACTCCATGCTTTCTATATTCGATGTCTTGTCAGTTCCCCGTGCAGGTTGGAGAGATCTCTCAACTGCCGTTACAACTGCTACCGTAGCGCATTTCTACACCCCATCACCCTTCATTTTTAAGATGACAACGCACCCGACGCTTCTGACATACATGAACTGGCACACCCACACCAGATACTCATTTCCGCCCTTAGCCTCGTGTTTAGCCCCTGGCTGATCGCATCAAATGGCCCGACTCTTCTCTAGCTCTCGGGATGTTCGGGAATACTACCTACAGTAGCTACCTCCTAAGACCTCCTAAGGAGGTACGCACCCTTGACGAATTTCTGTTTTATTGTGTAGAGTCGGCCTGTGATTTTTCGATTCCGTATCATCAGATCCATGTTGGTATTTTACCTATAACAGAGAGCAAGGATTCCCGAGTTCATGGGATTGTCCTTTTTTCTCCATCAAAAAAAGCCATCGCCAATCGAGCGAAGTGGATAGGTAATCGAAGGACCCAGGGACCTAAAGCGCAACAGACGATCTTATCAAATGGCTCGCTGTCATTGGCTTGCGCCGTTGTTCTCTTACGTCCTAACGAACATGGATAAAATAGAAAAATAGAAGCATTTCAGGAACACGGCATCGACTCGAACTGTCAAAGCAATCTACCCCACAGCCCAACAGCGAACCCGTTCACCGGTCTGCCGGTTTAGAAGAAGTGTTTGCCCAAATAACTACTGGTGATTGCTGATCCAGCTGATCAAATGTTAAATTTTGGCCGGATGAGCGCGCCCGAGCGTTTCTACATAGTAGATCGGCGCATGGCTCGTCAGGGATCTAGGCTTCTTCGTCTCTCCCTTTCTTGCATGCAGCCCTGTGCCTGTGTACCAGCGAACCCAGACAATGGTAACTTTGGAACGGTTCTGACGTACGGGGTAGCGAACAAAATTACTATGTTACCATCCAATGTAAAATAGCCGGTCCATCTTTCGCTGTTCTTCGCGACTTCAACTGTCGCCACTCATGGCAAGTCGACGGCGCAGCATCGCATACAAGACGTCGAATCTAACAACGTATTATGGCTCGGTTAATCTTCAAACCTTGATTTCGTCTCATCTCACCTCACCTCATCTCATCTCGACTCGACTCGTCTCGACTCAACTCAGCCGTCCCGCCCGCCGGTGCATGATCCCGTGCAAGACCTCATTAGACGTACTTCGCGGAGTCCGGGGTGCATCACGGTACAACACGTGCGCAGCGCGGGACAGAATGTTACCATTGCATCCGGAAGGAGACTTTTTTTTTTTTTCGTCAAGAGACACCACGGCGTATTCGTCATCTTTTTTCTCGCTTGATGTCTATGTATCTTCCCTAGCGCTCAACTCGAGTCCTTGTGCTTGTGTAGTGTAGTGCGAGACTCGCCTGCACGGCGAGCCGTCCCGCGCCGTTATTGACATCTAGTTAGGTTCGTGTCTCTTCGCCCCTATATATTCGTAGCGGCTAGTGGCAGAGATCATTCCATCTCATGTACCTTTACGTCCGTATATCAACTTTAAATTTGCGGCGCGGCTCGATGCATTCGCCTACGCACATCTCCCGACGGCTCCCCGTCGCCTACGCTTAGGTACATGTACCTCGTCTTCGCCTATTCAAGGCGACATGATCTTCAAGCAAAGCCTGCTTTTCCGGGTTTTTGGTATCCCAGCCATCCTCGGACCGCGAGGTCAGGGACCTGAACAACCGTCCTCAGCCGCTTCGGTTGCTAGTCCCGCAATCTCCGCCCGCTCTGTTGCTCGACCCACGGCTCTCAAACTCTGACGAATATCAGATGAACCATCTTTGCTAGGTATAGGTACGCCTTTCGTCCAATGACGTCTTCTGTATTTGAATCGTCCCGTCCTCGATGTTGCTTCTGATGGTGGCCTCGAACCATTCCTTACTGTTCTGTCCATTTAGCCTGAAGTATATCCCTGAGCTATAGAAGGACGAATTTGGACGAATTTGGAAGCATCCATGTGCCATGACACCTATTCATCAGACGGAATACCGACTCGGTCTCGTTTAAAGAGCCACGTAAGGACATGAGTGCAATCTAAATTACGAAAGACGGTCAACCAGCCTCCTTTTTCGGACAGGACGTTTCGAATCAGGAATGTTGCAGTCCGCGGGTTGACAATTCGGGATGGTTATCCTGCAGCCAGGACACTCTTAAAGAAGGGTTAAATATTCCTAAGTGTACCTGAGATCATCTAATTATAACCCGTTTCTAGACCGTGATGCCAGATGCTCAGTCTCATCAATGCTACTTGCTCCAGGTCTCTGCCATGGATACGATACCCTTAGCATACCATCAGATAACGACCTGGAATGCATCAACCACGACGCCGTTCATAGATCCAAGTCGCAGAATGAAACCATATCTAGCTAATTTCGTTGCCAGGCCATCCTGCCGCCGTGATGCCCTTTTTGTATACTGTCCTAGTAATCAAGTTGCGCGGCGCCGTCGTCATCGTCTTTAGCACCTTCAACTCCCCAATGAGCAAGAGAAATTGCAAATGTGTAGCGTCGTAGATCATGATATCGTAGTACAACCTCCGACGGCTAAACATATTGAAAGCCGTAGTCGGACCTCGGTTGTCAAACTCGAGGCTTTGGCAGCTCCAAAGTTGTCGGCCCCTGAAGCTTACACCAACCATGTAAGGGGACTCACCTATCTACACCTTATACACCTAGGTACGCAAGGGGCGAGAGATGAGAGGGGAGGACGACAGTATCGGTGTGAAATGAGACCATCTAGCAAGAATCAAACTCTTGATGCTACCCAAGTACCTAGGTAGGCTCCAACCCCCCTAGACCTAGCTAAACATGACGGCTTTCTTTGAACATCGTCGTTAGGTTGGCAGTCAGATAGATTAAATCTCTAACCTACCAAACAATGGTTTCTTGATTTCTCGGAAATGATTTCAAGTTACAAGACATGATCCAAGTCTTACGTAGACACTTACGTTCATCACGCCACACTATTCCCCGAACTTTACTAAGATCTCATCTTCTCCCTTAGCTAGATCCGGTTACGTTTCATCCAATACAACGAATGATTTCCGGGGCAAAGTTGGAGAAGGAATGTAAGAGCTAGTGCCCATAGTAAGATATTGCTAATCTTCGACAAGCTCACTTCCTGGGGATTGACTTCCTATACACCTTGGTTTACGGAAGTTCTAGCCTGACAGCCGTCTCAGCCAACGATTCCGATCCTACCCACCCTTTTTAGCTTTATGAACATAAAAAGGTTGGTTATTGGTGGCCTGGAAATCCGATTCGTTGCTCGTTAGCCGCTTTCCGGGAACCATCTGATGTTTGAAGGATCATTCGTTCTAACTGGACAGCCATACCATCTCCAAATTCGTCTAGTCACTTTTGCATCTATATTTCAACTATCAAGGTAGGATTTAAATGTCATTATTAATCATTACAGTATTAAGCCCGTATCGGCCTCTAGAAAACTTGTCAGAGGGAATCACCTCGATATATTCTTATACTACCTACCTAGTGATGTCAGCTTATAGCAATCGAAAACATGCTCTTTCCTAATACAGAGAGATAAGTAGTGTATGGCTACTAAGGCAAAATTAAATTCAAAGTATAAGGCCTACTCAACTCCAGCTTGGAAGACAATATGCTAATAGTTCAAGCATACTAGGTTAATATATTTACCTGTACATTAGGTAGGCAGTTCATACGAAGATTTAATCAGAAAAAGAGTTCTATAATTACCCCTAACACATCCCAATTTACAATAGGTGCTGTAAGCTGAGTAGAGTCAATTTACTCGACAAGAAGAAAATAAATACGAGCCATTTCCAACTCCCTAGCTTAATGATAGGCAGTGCTAGATATTAAAAGTTAACAACGCCAATAACTTCCCGTCCCGAGGCTCATGACTTGAAAACACTTCAAAGGAAGAACATGAAGATGAAGCCTAACATAACGGCCGCAAACTTCGAGTCTCCACCCCCTTTGCCGGCATCGTTCACCGGAGGCGAGTCGGTGGAAACGGGAAGGGAGGAGCTGCTCGTTGCGTTGGCTGCCAGCACGTTGGTAACGGTCTCCACAGCGGTCTGGCTGGGCCCCGCCGTCTCGACGGAGCTCCCCGGGGTCGCCGCGCTCGAAGTCAGCACAGCACCTATCGACGACGATGAGGTCGGCGTGGCGGACGTCATAGACGAGGCCGAAGAACTCTGGTCGTGGAGGACGCTGCTGCAGCGCGAGAGGATGCCGTTGTCGGTGAAGGAGGACGACGAGGAGCAGGACTCCCAGGGGAGGCCGCAGCCGAGGAAGTAGGTGACGTCGTCGACGACGCTGGCGACGCCCGCCGTGATGTCGGACCACACGCTGACGGCGTCGCCTTCGATTATGGTAAGCGCTTCGCCCGGCGCCGTCACGATCTCCTCGACGATGCTGACGACCACCTCGCCGCCCCGCACGATGTCGCTGAAGACCTCGGGCACGATCGACGGCAGGCCCCCGACGAACGACGTCAGCGCCTGGAAGTCCCCTTCCGCCTCGCTCGCCACCGCCGACGGCAGCTCCTCGAAGACGTCCGGGATGTCGCCGCGCAGGATCTCGCAGATGAACGTGGCGGCCTCGCCGTCGTCCGACAGCAGGTCGTCCGCCGCGTCCCCGATGGCGTCGAAGAAGTCGCCGTAGCGGCCGGCCTGCTGGAGGCCCTTGAGGATGTCGCTGGAGAGTTGGTTAGATTTTAGCACGTCGTCGTTGTTGAGACACTATGAAATGAGAGGGGAAAGTGGGAAGGGAGGGAGGATAAGGTCGGGAGTCGAAAAAGCGTAGAACGTACGTCCAAAATGCCCCCTGGACGACACATGCCAGCCCGGCGAAGACCACCAAGTTGCTGGGTGAAAACTGCATGATTGCTAATTCTGCTGGTTCTTCTCTTGTAATTCGAATCTGAAGCTTCCACGAGTGCGGATGGTGATTGAAAGAGTTCTTCAACAATCTGAACGTTCCAGCTGCAACCCTAAATACCCAAGGCGGATATAGCAATCATCAAGGCATAACAGATCTCGTGGTTAACACGAGGCCGAGATCAATGGGGGCGGTTCAGGGGTGGCTTGAGGCTGATTGCTGGCCGTCTGCACCGCCTACCTGGGTCGGAATCCTGAATTGCATTTTTGTCCCCTGAAATGTCTGATTGAAACGTAATATTGAATATCTACAGCTCTCAATTGGCTTTTAATTGGACTGGTCGTCTTATTCGCGACGCATGGCACACACCGCGGGCTTAGCCACCAGCGACTAACTTATAGCCCCTCGTAACATAAAGAGCTGTGCTATTTGTAAAGTGCAGAAAACGTCTTATTTATAGAGTCATAGAGCGTTTTCCGGACAGCTGGCGACCGGCCTACTAGGGGCGGCCCTCGCATCAGACCTAAGAGCTATCCTATCCTAGGGGCAGAGGTTCGCCTTTTAAAACATATCTGTTCAGCTCTCATAGTTGTATGAGGGCTAGATACTATCTTCCTCTCTAATTAGCTCGAAATAGACCCCAGCGTCAGAGCTACCCAAACTGTGGATCAATATGCTCCGAAACATTGAAGATGTCGACGTCGTAACCGCGGTAGTCTTCGAGGGAGAAGACGCTCCACCGGGAAACCGGCAGCCGGATCTAACTATCGCAATAAATCCCCTTGGCATGAGGATGGGGACATTATGATCTGGATAAGCCTTGAATTTTGTGGCAGACTGAATCGGGTCGCTGTTGGTCTAGTCAAACACTGTTTCTAACACAGGAGCGCACTTGATGCGATGCATAAACTTGATTCATATCTGCTCATATAACTATACTTTGCACTCAGGTACGCTATATTATAACACAATTACACGAATAACCTGCCTGCATGTATACTGCTTTACATATAGGAGAGATACGCTGATATCTAGGCTGTTTCCCCTGAGCTGTATCTTGAATCTTAGGTATCCACATCAATGAATATTTTAACCTCGAGCGAAATACATGAAAAATATCACATCTAACAATTCTAGATCTATTATTCTATTTTTAAACATTATAAGAGCTTGGTTAAGTTGACATCTATCTACCCCTGACTACCTACCTGCATTCTCTTAAATTCTACTATGCAATGCTGCAAAGTGTCCAAGTCTACAAAGGCATTGCCTCTTCGCTCTTATATTCTTATTCCAGGCCGTACTTCGTCTCTAGTTTGTCTCTAAGCTTGATTTCTTTTTCCAAAAGAGTAATCAGGAACCCTACACCCCCAAAGGCAACTCCGACGAGCCAGGTAGTGCGCAAAGACTTTGAAGAACCCGCAATGTTAGCGATGTAGATGAAAACTACAAGTTTTTGAATAGAAGGTCGAGGCGTGAGTAGCGACTTCCTGCTTACCTGAGTAAACACCTGAACAACCTCCTGGCGCGGTGTTGAGTTTTCGACGCTTTCAAAGAAGGTTTGCGTCGCATACTCGTACGCGCGGCCGCCTGAAAGGTACTGGACCAATTCTGGATCTTGAATTGTGCTGTCTGCACGCAATCGACACTCGTTGTTGAAGACGGCGCTCGGAATAGCAACACCCCACACGGAGCCAAAGCCTCGGCCGAATGCCCATATACCTATCGTCAAGGCCATGAGCGACTCGTCTAGCGGTGTTTGCATTGCTGGCAGTAGAATCCCTGCGAGGAGACCGGACCCAGCAGCGAGTAGAAGCTGGAAGCAGACCCACGCGGCCGTCGAGGAGTTCTGGTCCACCAAACTGAACAAGCCATAGCGATGGTAATGATGGCCCAGCCTACAAGGTGCACCGGCTTGTAGCGGCCCCATTTGGACAGTATACCACCGCCGATCATGGCAAATGGAATGATGCCCGCAAAAATGGGTAAGGTATCGATGCCTTTCACCAGGACACGTGAGAAAGAGTATGCTTCACCGGTAAGTGCTATTGAGTGGACTTACCTGGGTTGAACGACGATAGCCCTTTGACAGCCTGGAAATATAGCGGTAGGAAGTAGAAGGCCCAGTAGGTGCATAGTGAGTGAATCAGGGTGAGCATGAAGGCAGCAGCAGAGGTTCGGTTTGACAGGACCTGGAGAGGAAACGACGGCTCCTTGCAGATAGTCCATTCATATGCTAGGAACATGCCGAATCCGATGAAGCCGAGTACTAGTGGAACAATGACGTGGTACGTGTCCCACGCATATACGGTGCCTCCCCACGTCAAAGCGATCAGAACATTCTCACGGTACCCCAGATGGAATCGAACGCGCAATTATTCATGGCTGCGGGAACCGAGACTTCGGCGACGCTACTTTCCGGCCTGACTTATCTCCTTTTGACGAACCGCCGCTGTATGGGAGTCCTTACCGATGAGATACGGACGGCATTCAAGTCGAGCCAGCAGATAGATTTTGAGTCGCTCGCCCGGCTGCCGTACCTGAATGCTTGTATTAACGAGGGCCTTCATCTGTATCCACCCATTCCCTCAGCATTTCCGCGCGTGACACCCGAGGGCGGGAATGCGATATTGGGACGTTGGGTACCACCTGGTGTAAGTAGATAGCATATTGTTTGTTTGGAAGACTGTCTCACAATATGTCGCAGACCTCCGTCTCCGTCCACACGACAACGACTGATCGAGACCCGGATAACTTCAAGGACCCAAACAAATTCGTCCCGGAGAGATGGATGGGAGACCCAAGATATAGGGATGACAAGCTTGATGCCAGACAACCATTTTCTGTTGGTC
The DNA here is from genome assembly GCA_902806565.1 of Hypoxylon rubiginosum. NCBI lineage: Eukaryota > Fungi > Ascomycota > Sordariomycetes > Xylariales > Hypoxylaceae > Hypoxylon > Hypoxylon rubiginosum. Next base: position 1,399,151 of record CADCXA010000031.1, on the reverse strand, counting down.
CACGAAGCTGCTTAGGAGCGACGTGAGTTATCTCAGTTGCGTTCGTAGCCGCCATCTTTGTCGGCTTACTTACACCGGCCAGCGCAAAGATGGTTCGATTATAAGAAGCTGACTTTCTTTGGCAAATAGCATGGCGTGGCATGAGATGCGGCTCCTTGTATCGAAGGTCTTGATTGATTTCGACCTTGAACTCTGCGATGAATCTAGAGATTGGATAGACTAGAAGACATACATTCTCTGGCAGAAGAAGCCGCTCATGTGCCGCGCAATACCAGCTACTAAAAGCTAGGACAAAGTCGTAAGATGCAGGGTCCGAACGGTGATGACCAAGGTATGGATACTGTACGGATGGTAGCTGTGATCATAGCGTGCTGGGGGGAATAGGGGAGGGGGGGCTGGATAGTCGGTGATCGACCGCATTGAAGATCTTGATGGGGCTACGATACTAAGACAAACTTGAAAACTTCATAAGTCGCACGCACGTTGCATAATATGGGAGAGTCTAAACATTCTATAGCGTAATATCATCTATGCTGCCTGCCGTGTACTATGGGAATCTCTCTCGTTATGTTAGATTCTAAGCAGTTTAACACCGTGAATAAAATCGATAAAGTTATAAAGTAACCATGGGAACCATTTAACAGCTATAATACTCGTATATATAAGATTATACTAAGTCCCTTATATTGTGTTGTCGTTACATTGGCATTTTTAAGTCTACGCTAAATTTGTATGTAGATGCTCCTCACGTTATACCCACCCCGTCTCTCGTACGAATAATAGTCTAGAAATTCCGTAAAAGAAAAGAATAGACTAGAAGGCTAAATTTGTATCCAATATAATCAGATGAAGTGTAGATCTTTTAAATTCGTGGACTTATTTATGAGTGAAAAGGTAGTGGTTTGGCTGTACAAAAGGGGGTTTTATATATAAGTGGGTCAACACGGTTAGGAGCTTAGCCAAGTGGCTATGAGCCGTGGTGTAAATCAATACTGAGGATAGGATTTTGGCACAAGTATATATGTTCGGTCCATAAAAAATAATCATATGTACATGAAAGAAGGGTCTTAGACCCCTAAGAAATGAAGAATGTACCTAGGTAGGCTCATGGCAAAGGTAAAAAATGTTGCACCGGCCTCTCCTAGCGAGAACCCGTCCTGATAGCAACTATCAGGGAGGTAGCCAGAGCTATCAACTAAACTACAAGGCGACTGATCGTATTCAGCAAGTGCTGACCGTGGTATACTTGCAGTGGTCGCTAGGACCGGAAGATAACTCTTTAGGCTCGTTGCCAGGGGTAGTACCCTCAAACTCCTGGATTTAGAAATGTGCGTCAGTACTCGTTAAACGAGAAGGAGAAGAAGGAGAAGAAGGAGAAGAACAAGATGAAGAAAGAGAAGATCAAGATGAAGAAGTTAGGCACTCACAATGCAGATATCAGTAGTCGAAGAAGCGCAGCTGCTCGAGATACTAGCCACGTCGCCAAAGTTGGAGTTGATGCCGACGAGCGTCTTCCCGTTGTACGCCTTGACATTCTTGATGACGACGTTGCGCTCGCCCTGGGTGGCGCAGTTCCCGCACGATCGGTACAGCTTCCCGAAGTCGACGACGGTGAAGCCGTCGATGGTTACTGTACCGAGGCCGTTATGCTGGATCACCTTGTCGTCGGCGCCCGTCGCACCCCTATATGGGAACGGATGCCTGTCAGCCCTGCTCGCTTCTCCCCTGAAGGGCAGCATGATATATATAAGAACATGTCAGAGACTCACCCGCCGATGACGCTAGCGCTCCCGTCGCCCTTGATGCTCAGCGCGTCCTCGCACACGGCAGACCACCACACGTTCTCGACGGTGCAGGCGCCCTTGCAGTGGACGCCCTCGATCTGGTCGGCGCCGATGATGGCGTTCTTGAGGGTGGCGCCGCTCTCGAGCAGGAAGACGGCGTCGGCGTCGCCGCCCTCGTCCTGGCCCGTGCAGGTCACGCCGCGCCCGTACGTCTTGAGGCCGCCGTCGAAGGTCTCGCCCGCCTTGACCGTGTAGGCGGAGCTATACGTCACGGACCCCTTGGACGCCGGGATCGGGAAGTCGGCGCGCTTGCGCAGGGCCCCGAGGCCGTTGGGGGTGGAGTCGCTGGCGGGCGTGGCCAGGACGACGCCGAGGAGAGAGAGGGTGGTGGTGGTAACGGTGAACTTCATTGCTGCGGCGGGTGGCGGTTGTGATAGATCGGTGGGCAAGTTATCGGTACGTAGTTGAGGGAAAAGAACAAGGAATAGATGAAACCACCTGGGCTGAAAGAACAGAGAGTCAAGCTATACTGAGAAACTGAAGAATAATGAACCGTTGCTGATGGCCGTGAGGGAGAGATCGACATCTGCTCCATACCGGCGTATATCCGTCCATCTTATATAAGAGGCTTCACAAGGCCCCTAAGGCTCCCAAGACTATCCAGGTGAATAACACGAGAATGGTTGTTGCTTGGGTGGAGCCTCTTCCCGGCATTGGGCTCAACTCACCCCTGTGGTGATACTCCTGCCAAGACGGTATGGAACCTGGAATTGGTCAATCGTCCTATGACTCTCGTGCCAATTACTCTGTATAGTCAAGCTCATGTTTCTGAACGGAGAATCTGCCAGTATAGGAACATCGTAAGAAAGCCCGCCTAATTACTAAGATTATTGCCATCTCTCTCCTTTTGTCCTTACGCATCTTGTCTTGTTATAGTGAAACTGTTGTAACCACAGAACGTCGAGACGGGATGAGTTAAGCATCTTATTCGAGCGCATCTGCCGTCGTCGAAGCTAGTAGATAGTAGGTTGCGTAGGCAGGACACCCATTGAAGCCCGTACACCGTCGTATTGATAGAATAATAAGAACCGGGATATGATCTGCACCTAGACGATCTAGGAAGGGTTCGGGAAGCTCCCCCAGGACCGCCGCTAAGCGCTCCAAGCATCATGAGCCTCATCAGCGCGATTGATAAAACTCCTTCGAACTTCTTATTTGTGGGATAATTACGCTAAAGGCTGTTTCACCAGGCAGTCCAGGTTGACTAGGGCTGCCAGGTCCCGCGGTGGGCTTTGTTGCTACGGATTAGCCCTGTCTCGCATCATAGATTACTACGGGGAAAGGACCCGTTGAGGCAGGGATCGAGGATCATCATCGGATGAATGACGAGATATGGGCTGATGAGTCTCCACAGTCCCGACACGCTGGCAGGCACCAAATTCGGGCTTGTGGAAATGCTTTAAGAACCTAACATCGCAACGCCAAGTCGACCTGTGTTCGACCAAAACTCGCGAGTTACGCAACCCGCATGACGAGGACGGGTACTTCATTTTAGAGATGCTTCCGCATCTTCGGTCTTGGCTATATACTATAGTAGTTCGACACAGACTTGCTACGGGAGAGAAATTGAGCACGGGTTTGAGGACCATACGGAAGGTGGACGTTTGATAGGTCTGGTTCGACATTAATCTCCCACCCTCTCAGATTTCCCCCTTTTCGTCTTCGAACCTGAGTGAGTTGTCAACAGCCCGAAGCAACCAACCGCATTTTTTTTTCTCATGAAGGCAACTATGTAACTATAGTTGCGGACTATCTTCGTCCATGTCTACTAATGGCGCTTACGCCGAGCATGGTAGTCATCTGGCAAAAGCCGTCTCCTCACGACCAGGGCGTCTCCGGCCGCGGCAACACCTTCCCGTCGAGCTCGATCTCGACACCCTCCTTCTCATGGTAAAAGCATAGGCAACCCGCGATGTTCTCGGACTCCAGCGTCGGCGTCCTGTAGTACCATACCAGATCCTCGAATCTCTCTTTCTGTCCGTCGCCTCCCTCGAACCCCACGTCGTAGTAGCTGGCCACGCCCTTGTACGGACACGCGGTCATGGTCTCGCTCTCCTTGAGCACGGCACGATCTACCGAAGTCGCGGGGAGGTAGTACCGGCACGGCAGCCCCGTCTCGTGCAGGTGGTAGGAAGCGGGGGCCTCCGCGACCAACCTGCCCTTGACGCGGACTTTAACCGGCCTCGTGGAGAACAGCACATCTACTCGCCGGAAGGGATCTTTGGGGTGCACGTAGATCTGCACGTCCTCCTCGAACCAGGCGTCGGCGGCGCCGAATTCGACACGCACCATGTTCGCGAGGGCTTTTGCATGCTCGCCAAGCACCGACTCGGGTCCAAAGCAGAGCACCCGGTTTGTGGTCCGTGATCCGCTGCGTAGTTCCGGTTGCCAGTAGACATCCCGATCTCCACCAGTGTTGCCTTTGGTGAGAAGACCCGGCAGGAATGAGGAGTAGGGCACGTAAAAGTACGGATAGAACTCGTGCTCCCAAACATATAGGGCGGATGTCGTGTCTACCACATATACGCCATTGAACAAGATCCGTACCCGCCGGGGCGTGGGCAGAGTTTTGACCGGGCCCTTGCTTGCTAAGGTCTCACCGAGTTCCAATAAATCTGGTCTTGTTTGACGGCCTGACATATTGATCTTTAACTGATGAGTCAATGAATACACTGAGGAGGTACGATATCTGGGTGCTAGATGAAATATACGGGAGATATGTAGGATGAAGTGGGGAGGAAGAAAGTGAGCTCGTCAGTTTGTCTGTATGGTGCTCCTCGAATGCCCCTACATGTCAGACTCCACACTAAGGTTGCTTCGAGAAAGGAGAGAGGATCTCCCCGGCCATACCATCAAAGTCTGGGGAAACCCTGGGTTACGAGATTGGTTCTCCGTTGGCTACATATGGAACCTCATGCAGGTCACCCCTACAGTCTGGCGGGGTAGCTGCAGATTGCAGACTGCAGCTGTAGCTCGCTCTGTGGTCTCGAGGTGACGCAATACGCATCTCGAAGCTTCACCGACACCGAGCTCCAAGTATAGCCCTACCTTACCTACGGACAAGGCATGATGAAATAGTGGCAAGCCAATGGTCATAGTAGAAATTTGGTTGATGTTTGTTTATTGATTAACAGCAATGGGTATCTCAAATCATGCGTGCCGTCCCCTGAATTTGTCGACCTGTCGACCCCTTATAGCTATAGCGATATGTTCCCCTCTCGCCGTGATGCACGCCTGTCCAACACCCTAAAAGTAGGCGCAATTCCTGGACTGCCTAAACTTTCCGTTGATGCAAAGTGACGCCCTGCCATGCATGCTACCTCCAATGCAACCGTGTATCTTTCCCTGTGTTTTTTATGCCTCATGTTATGCTAGACCGTCGTGTGCTAACCATTGTGCCAAATGGTTGGCGTATTAGGGGTGTCCGAGTAGAAAAACGCAATCTGTATTAAACGCCGTCCCGATCCGGATGGAAATCAGTACCAGGAGTATTGTCCTCGGACTCCCTCCCTCGTTTCCATCATATCATATCAACGTCCTTACTCTTGAACCTCAAAAAAGGGGTCATGGGGGTTATGCTCAACCTCCAACCTCTTTGCTGCTGGCTCTTGGATATCCTCCACGGCGAGCCCATGCTTCTCCAGCCAGAGCTTCCGGAGCACCTGGTAGATGAATGCATACTGCGATTCGGCTTGAACCATCTGACGGCGCTGCTCTCGGAGTCGGTTGACGGTGTTGTAGATGATGTCATCTTCGCCGTCGTCTCTTTCTTCTTTCGTAACGTATCGATCTAGATCGCCAGAATCTAGCTCCCGCATCAGGTGTTCGAGAGCGATGAATGTTCCGCTTCGACCGACACCGGCAGAACAGTGGATGATCCGAGGATTATCCTCATTAGCATTCTTCTCACGCGAAAGACGCATGAGCTCCAAGAAACTGCCGACATCCTCTAGGGCAGGAACGCCGAAATCGGGCCATCTTCGGTAAAGCAGATGCCAAACAGTCATGTCCTCCTCGCGACCATCCACGTGAATGTTCAGCTTTCGTACCTCGATAGCACCGTTCGCTTGGTCTTCAACTGCTACGCACGAAAGCTGCGCTCGGAAGCCGTCACCGAACTCGTCGATCTCGTTGATATCCCATTCTTCACCAACAATTTTGGGGAAATATTGGTAGCATTTTTCCATTCCCGACTCTAGCGTCTCGGTCAGCATGACAATCACTGCCGGGCTTTGTAGCTGTTCCATCACCATCCGCCATACGTGGTCGGTCGTTATGCTCTTGGGTCCCTGCATGGCGATATAACGGTGCGTGGGTTTGGTCTGCGGGTAGAAAGGCGAGCGGAGTACGATCGGAGAGGCATTGATGTAATCTTGCTGGCCCTCGGGCACCTGTAGCTTCACGCGATTATTGGCCCACGGCTGTATGTTGGCATAACGATCGAGACGCTTAACATCGATCGAATCGATGCGCGCAAACTGGTAGGTCGGCGACGGATTGCTGAAGGAATCCTGAACCCGCATGCGTTCCGCCCAAGTAAGGTCGATGAACTTAGCTTCGATCTCTGTAAGCATAACAGTGACAGTTAGCATCTTTGTTACAGTAAACGGGGACGCAAGGGAAAAAGAATAGGTGCATGTAGGAGACTATCACGTACCGTTTTCCGACAAGTTAAGGAAAGCCGGCATTTTCGGCTTTGGCTTCTCTTCAGTTGCGCCCTGGCCGGTCTTGTCGTCGTCCTTTAGTAGAGTCGACTTGTCATGTTCCACTGTACCATCTTGACTGACGATGGCTGGAACCGGGGGCGGCTGAGGAGGCGCGGGGGATCGAGCACGCTTGTTAGAGTGTCGGAAGGTGAAGCCGCGACGAAAGGGCGACTTGGGAGCGTTGCTAATGGGCTGACCCGTCGGGATAGTAAGAGTAGGAGGTGCGACGGTAGACGGTGGTTCACGTTGGCCTCCAGAGTTGAGCTTGCTCTCCAATGGTGATCGGTCGGGGGGCGAGCCAGCGAGGGTAGTGGTAGGAGAGGCGGGAGAAGATTGTTTCTTAATGCGCCGGAAGCGCGAAGATAGATGGTCCATTCTCGCTGGACGATGTGAACAAGAACTAATAGAGAAGCGGGATGATGGTAGGACAGTTGAGATGGGGAATAGTGACGGAGATGGAGAATGTGATGAGGTCAGTGTTGATAGGGCCACGTAGACTGGGTGGCGCGTGTATTTGGGTGTTTGGGGATTAAAGGGGGAACGTGTCGTCGCCAAGGTCAGGGTATCGAGGCGGCGCAGGTGCAGTCGGAAGGAGGCCGCAGGGCTGAGGACTGGCCACGAGTACGAAATAATTGGCACGTGGAGATGGCTGCGCAGTTCTCTTAGTTCCCCAAGTTGTCTCGAGGTAGAGATCTGCGTCGCAAAAGTATCCGAGTTAAAACAAATGGTAGACGGTTGGTGTATCTATCCGCAACCGCCGAGTGCGAAATGAAGTTGTGTGGTTATGTGAGGCTGAGGTCGAGTCGAAGTCGAAGTCGAAGTCGAAGTCGAAGTCGAGGTCGAGGTTAAAGTAGTTAGGGCTACTGTCGCTGTTGCTGTGGCTTCCAAGAGTTTGCGATAGGATCTTGCATGGATGAGAAATACTGTTAGGTGTTAGGTACGTAGGTAAGTAACTTTTAAGGCAAGGCACGAACTGAGGTACCCGGGGGGAGATTAAATAAGAATGTGGGGCTTGATTGGGCTGTCTCCGGGGGGTACCTACATATGTACAGTAGCACAAAATAGTAACGAAATGACCATTTGTGTCGGGTACTTGGTACCTAATAACCTTGTCAAGTCAGCCGAGTCAGGCACGGTACCTTACTTTCGTCATTCAGGCGAGATCAAGCGAGACCAAGCAACACCGATGCTGACTAGGGTACATGCGTTCGCCTGTCGTCCAATGCTACCTCCTAGGAGCTAACGTACCTGGTTATGCACAATACAAGGATCTCCAAGTGGCTACCTGAACATATTAGGTACCTACCGCCTACTACTACTGCCTACTACTACCGCCTACTATCTGTTATATGTACAAGTATGACCTTTGTCGTCCAGACTTGGTATGTTTTTCTTTAGTTTGTGTTTACAGCCTGAAAGGTGTCGACAAGAATGTCAAAGGAGTGACGGATCAATCTATCTGTCCGCACATACGTGTATCCGTACCTAGATACATGTGTAATCGCATCCTGGAGGGATTCTGGAATGACGTTTGAAAAGAGTTACAGATTGCGTATACACATGTTAATAGTATCTGAGTCCTTACTATATACTTCGGTATTTCGGTGCTGAATCCTTGTCGTATGTGCATGTGCAAATATTGATTCGATACCTACATGTATTGGCTCTTTCCAAGTCTGCCTTTTCATCTCTACACCTCGCTGTCTCCTTGAGGCCGGAAGGCTGACTGTGGGGCAGTTAGGTACTTAAACCCCGTTTGCCGCTTGCCGGGAACCGCGAAACCCTAACCTTAACTAAATATAGACCTTCCAAGGCCCACTTCTTCCACTTCTTCTACTTTCTGTCCATTATGTCGGTACGAAGGTACCCTGTTGACTTGTCTTCACTTTCAACCTTGCACGCAACCTAAACCTTCAGCAATGTTGGAGCTTATGACTTATGACATTTGAGTTTCACCATATTAAAATACATAGTTACAAGGCCCTCCTCTTATTCATAAGCTTAAAATATCTCTCTAGATCTTTACAGCGCACCATACATAAGCCTTCTCTTTCAAATTGAAAACGTGCCTGGTCATCTTAGCTTTGCAATGTAAACCTCGAACAACAACATCCTTGAGATACAATCTTCTATATACTTAGGTACCTACTTACCTACGTAGCTTGACGTGGCCAGACGAGAGCTGACGGAATGCCAGGATCGCCGTTCAGACTCTCTAGCACTGTTCCTGCCTAGGATCTGCCCCTAACGCCCCCAAATATAGCTCTTTGACATCACCAGCAGCCCTGTTCCGTTTCACACATCCAGCTTAATTGGAGGAGTAGGATAAGTCACTTCGAACAGAACTTTCTCAAATTCACCCACCAAACCAGCCTCTATCCTACCGCGTAATACTTTTCGGCACTGAGGTCTCACCATGACTCTTGTTAGGACTTCGATCTTGTCGTCATCGTTAAAGAAAGGATTATGAAACTCCCTCCTGTTATATAAGCCTTGATCGCGGATCAGTTTCTCTTGAGTGAGAGCTAACCCCTCGATTGCGGCGATCCCTATTTAAGCCAGGTGTCAGGATAGGACCAAGAATATCGTTTGAGGTATGGATAGAAACGAAAACATACCGCATTCTTTCAACTTCCCTATCTCGGAATCAGCATATTTCCCCGAAAACGAGGGCGCACGACCTACCAGAAACACCCAGCACAAACTTGCGAACCGTCGCGAGGTGCAATGCCCCCTCTATACCTCGAGGAACCTTGGCCCATGGGTCAAAGTCGGGGTCTTTAGCCCTCTCGACATCGTTCGTGAATGTACGATACATGAGCCAATTAAGACCCGTGCATGTCGTCAGATCGTGTGCGGCTAAGCCATGTTAGCCAAACGGAAGTCGCTTTGCCAATCGAGTGGCCGTCCTCTTCTCAATGGCTTCGCTCCACGTTGCGCGTCAAGCTTGCTACTCAAGAAAACCCAGTATCCGGTACAGATCTGTGCTTACCTTCGGCCACGGTGTCTTCCGGTCCTTCAACCTTCGTCTGGTCGTTTCCCATGGTATCCATAAAATGCCCATCCTTATCGTGCCAGAGAATCATTAGCTTCACACGTTTCAAGTAGAGCAGGACCCTTCGTGAGGGACACCCTTCGAGGTAGTCCTCTATGAGCCACTCTCGCGCTTGGCCCCGTATATGCTCAGGTACGCCCTTCGACCAGACGTCTATCTTGATTCGTAAAGTTAGCATACGTTGGGCTTGGTCTAAATCTTCGACGATCGTCTCTTTTGAACCCCCTACGTTTGGAAGTATTAGTGAGATCCTGACCGAGAGTTATTGGCGACGGAACGTACCTAGGCATCGGTAAGGACGCATGAATCCATCAGCTGAGTCGGCGCTCGGAGAAGTCCCCTTCTTTGAAGAACCGATTAGGTCTTCAAATATCCTCATAGTAGCAAGGCGTAGAAGGTTCATTCTGTCCAACTCTGACATTTTATGATCGGGCATTTCTATCCATATGGGTTCCTTGGTTGAGCCAAGCGTTTTTGAAAGTGCGGCGAGATTTTCGAGGAGTTTGCGTCTCTGCTCTGGTGCGTCCCCTGTCACAACCTTCCCATACGTGCAAGGCGTGGTCATGTACCACTCCAGAGTCTTCTTGAAGGCATCCAAGGTCCCAAACACTATGTTCCTACACCTTTGCGCGTTGTCGAAAAGGAAAAGGTTGATCCTGTTAACGTGCTCTGTGTTGACTGGAAAGAAGCGGAAACAAAACTTGTCGTTCTTGCGCAGCTTTCCATCCTCGCCAGGCAGCAATTCTACCCGTCCGTTGACAACTTGGCTGTAGTTGTTGCGTGGCTTTGCAATGGGCAAGTCGGCCAACGAGGACTTCTGGTCAACGCCGTACCAATCATCAACTGCCGCCTTACGCCACGAATGCCGCTCCTCCCTAATTCTTTCGCTGCTATCTTCTTCCGGGTTGGGAAGGAGGCTGCTTCGTAAAATAATCATAAGCTTTGGCGTAAGGGGCGCAAATTCATGGAAGCTAGTCCATCCCGTCTCAACAATTTTACCAGTCTCCCCATCCTTGGCAAAAGTATTTGGTCCTTCGAAAATACCGTAGCTGTTGTCGGTGAGTATGAACTCGGCTCCGGGATCAGAGGGTGTGCAAATCGCCATGTACATCGCTTGCGCGTGAGTGATGAACCAAATGGCATCATCTGGATACATCTGCTGAGGCAAAGCCGTCATCCAGAGCCCTTCTGGATCCATGTCCACGTCTATTATAGTCTTGATGTTATCAAACCAAACGTCGATTGGTCTAGATATCTTCTTTTCTCTCATATATGCGTGGAATTTCTCCCTATCATTCGCGTTATACTCATCTTCGCTCTCATGGTAGAAGCGCCGATGGAAACCCGAACTGCGATACTTTAGGAGGAAAAGGAATTTGCGAATCAAGTTTCTCTCGTCTCGCGTCACCCACACGCCTTGCTCTTTAGACTCGAAGGCTTTGGTAATCTTGCGAAAGATTATGCTAGCGCGCGACTCTAGCTCTCCGAACATTTTTTCCATTCGGCGTTGCTGCTCTGTTGGCGCTGACGTGTCTTGGTACATGTCGTAGATGCCTAGTATGCGCTTCACTTTTGTCTCCTCGATGGAGATCGGATCAGCTTGGAGGTTGGCGTTATTCACCACAAGCTCACCGCGATACATCTTGTCATTCTTTTTCCTGCCCTTCTGTTGTTTTGGGCCGTTGTACTTGTGAGCAAAGTTCCTCACTATGAACTGGGGGACAAAATGCTGGTACTCAGGCCTAGGCGAACTCGTTGATGCTATGGGGGCCATTGTGATCCAGAGCGGAGACGTAGAGGTGTAAAGCAGGAAGCTAGGTAGGTTTTCGGGTTAAACGTTGTGTAAATGATGGTAAGTCTCGACGCAGAGTGCTTTATTCGGAAATATCGTGCCATCTTACGAAACAGTTAGGTAGCCATGTTGGTTGCCTCATGTCGTGGTGGCGGGGTTTGAGGAGTTGTGTGCGTTCGACGAATCAGTAAGCGCCCAAACCAGGTTGCATCAATCGGAGGCCCTTATTTGTAAATTAAATGAAACTTGTCATTTTTTGATAGTATGGAATGAAGAACTGGTGGTTTTGAGGGTAGTTTATACGCCACCCCCTTTTCGCTCCTAACTAACCGCTATTAACTCCCCTCTGCGTCGTAATGAAGCGACTCATATCTAACAAACAACTATTTCCATCGCGAAAGCTATTAACTACTCAATATTAAATAAATATATACAAATTTTTAGGTAAATTTCTAAATTACGCTGAGAATGAAATTGATTGCATCCTGCGGCTGGCTAATAGATAGGACATGACCAGAGTTGACATTTGAAACGTCAACCTTATTGCCGCTTTGTCATCCTCGGCGACTCGAAACGGGGACGTCCTTATAGCTATCATAGGTGAGGTTGCTAGCGAAACTAACGGCAAAGCGCTTTACCAGCTTCTAAGGCTTGCTAACCCACTCAGGTTGGCATATTATTCACTGGAGTCGAACAGAACTCACGGAAATTATTTAATAAGGATCATCTATATTATGTTTTGGCATTGCATTCTTTAGGTAGTAACTTAGCCCCCCAAACCACTTGCTGCAACACGATATTCTCCTTTGGTAGAGGCTTTGCCCCTGCCCATTGCTTAGCATATGATTTTGCTGCTTCCCCGACCTGCATGTTCTTTCAATCTTGTACTGCTTGCTAGCCTCTCTGAAGCATCTTGACATTGTACTTAGCAACGGTAGCCTTTATATTATCCATGCAACTGTCGGTATCACTTTCGTGCAGTCTGCCTAGCAACGTAGACAGCTTCAGAGCGTCAATTAAGGCATGATGACCACCTTCGCCCATAAAGGGAGTCATGGTATGAGCGGCATTGCCTAGGAGTACGACGCGACCAGTTGGTAAGCTAGACTGGCCAAGTTGAAGATCATGCCAGGTGTACGGCTCCTTGATTCCACTGGCGGGTGTTGATTCGAAGATCTCGCGAAATTCCGGCGGCAAGGCAGCTACCGACTTGAGCACATGATCTAACTTGTCTCGCTGGCCGGCATCCTCGAGCCAGTGATTAGGCTCGGCAACATTAGGGTCATGTGTCATCTACATCTAGTAATGCTAGCCCGAAATACCATCGGGATTTGTCTCATCTAGCTCGCAGAAGTTGAAGAAGCCTAGATCCTGGTTCCTTGACATGTACCCGCTGTGGCCCAGCTCGAGCTGCCTCTTAAAGACGTCCCCTGACAGCTCCAATCGTCCCACGATAGCCGCGAGAGGAACCAGACTCAGGAGGTCACTCTTAGGTTTCCCCAACAGATATTCGCGCACTTTTCGTCATGGTATTGTCACAAGTTAGTGGATGGCCACCTACAGTACGATAATCGTCATATATGAAATATCTTCCATTCAGCGGAGTTATAAGTTAAGATAACTGTACAAAAAACAGTTCTAAAGTTAAAATTTTACAAACCAGTTCTAGAGTCCAGCGTACATGAAGATGTCAGTAATTGCAATATTCAAGTATTCTATACGTCTAATTGTCCCCATATTGGGGCGCTCTATTTCACAATGTGGTACCTTGCTCAGCGTCTGTCTTTTCGTTTACGACAGTTTCTGTAACCGGGCTCTGCTTGCTCTTTGTTGAAATCCACTTGCAGCCGAGTAAAAGCAAGACCGAGATGACTGGCGCTACTGCGGGTATATACTGCTTGTGATCAACATATGTGCAATGAGACATGAAAGGGATGGGGCATATACTTACGAAGACCTGTGTGACAGACAAACTGTACTTCTGAATCACCGTGGGCAGCTCGGAAGCATCTACGAGAGAGCCAACCTTGGTTACACCGGAGTTGATGATTTCGTCCACCACGTCGTTGGATACTACTGTGCTTAGATTCGCCTGAAGACGTCCCTGGAAGACCGTCTGGCCAATGGCTAAGAAGATTGCACAACTGGTTGAAATGACAGATAGCAGTGTTGAAGAGCCGAGTGGGACAAGGTCCTGCGGGAGAGAAGATTGCATAGCAAGGTGCGACTGAAGAGATATTAATAACAGTGAGAGAGGTATGGACGTACGTAGGCCACTTACTAGGTTAGATACCAAAGAGTAGCCGATTCCACCAAAAATCTGATAACCCACCCAGTGGCTCCCAGATATATCAGGATATATAGTAGTGAGAAGGCCACCGCCGATACAAACCATAGCTTCACCGAATAGTAGGAATGGGTTCCACCAGCCTAGTTGGGTGACTATCGCCGAACCTATGAAGGCGGCGAGTACGTCGGCGATAACAGTAGGAAAGAAGTTCACTCCGCTACTGGTCAGCGATGCGCCCAGCACTCCCTAGAACCAGACCGGGAGCCAGTAGATGATTATCTAGAAGGGCCCGTTAACAAAGAAGGCGGCTGTGCAGAGTAAGGCCGGATTTCGATTGACAGTAAATAAACGCGGCGGAATCAAAGCACCTTCTCCCTGATATACTATCCAGAAGACAAAAAGGATCATTGTCACCCCGAAGCCTACGAACTGGCCAATGATCACCGAAGACGACCACGCGTACTCGACACCTCCCCACTGAAGTGCGAGCAGGAGCATGGTGATGGCGCCGCCGAATAGCGCGAAGCCGACCGCATCAAGACTCTTCAACTTTGCTAGAAGGGCTTGCTTTTCCGTCTCAGCGGGCTTGACATGGACGAGGAAAAAGAAGACAACAGCAGCAGCACCGCCGATAGGTAACTGGAGGACTTGGTTAGCATAAAGTAGGTAGGTCGGCTTCTTGGAGAAGAGCGTATACGTCTTGCCAGCGAGGGGTTGGCTAGCACAGAGAGCTACCATAAAAGCAGCTCCATACCAGCCGATGTCGCGGGTCGAGTTAAACTCGGTCGTAATGACAGGGACGGCGGTGGCAATGAGGTTGAAGTCCTAAGGTTAGTTAGTATGCATGCCTTCTCAGCTGACATCGGTACCCACCAGCCCAACGAGAAAGGTGCACAAGCAGATGGATAAGTGAATCAGAATCAATTTTGTGCCTTGGACCTCGTTGGCAGGATCGATATCCTCGGTGATATCAGTTTTCGGAGCATCTTTGATCAGTTCTGGCTTCATGTCCGCCGTACCTTCAAGGGACGCCGTCGGAGCAGAGCTGCCGGAGTCCATGTCGACGGATATCGGGGATGCTAACTTGGAGGCCATAACGAATGAAGGACTTAGGCTTAAGCGCCAGCGAGATAGGAATTTCTTGACTACCGATCGACAACTCAACTCTAGTCTTTCTGTGTCAGGGGAGGAGGGACAGGCGAGGTGCGACCAGTTGGATAAGAGACAAAGAGGCGCGAAATCGAGAGGTTACACTACTGCAAAGGGAGAAACCAGTGTGCAGTGCCTATCTCGGAAAAACTTACTCAGGAGTGAATGTAGAAACTCGGGCATCGAGACGTAGCTGTGGTCTAACGTATCATTCAGGTTACAGTGAAACTCGCGACATTATTCTACTTGTGTCTATCTACGGATGATTGATTATACCTAGTTGGCAGGTGGCCGGCCGCCTTGATTTCCCAAAGCTCCAACGTACTCCAACAAGGGATATATCTGTTGGAACTGCCCCGTGGGGGCCACAGAGATCGGTCGCCTCCCCGATCATGGTTGGTACTCGACAAACAATGAATCCTGCATTAGTACTTGCCTAATTACCTACCTAGGCACTTAGGTATCCAGGTAGCTATGCTGTTGTTATGCGGCAAGATCGTAGATGCATGTTCCAACGGTCAGGCGGCTCTGCTGCAAGTGTACTACGGGTCTAACGGTACCTTATTTAGTGGTCGTTTCAAATTAGCACCAGATAGGAAGAGCAAAATAATCTAATGACAAGATTAAAATAGACAAGTAATCATGATTTCACGCAAATGTGAAGTAAATAATCTTATAAGAAGTACGTAGGTACTATTGTAGAACCAGCGACACAGTGTAATAATCATTCTACATATGCAGTCAGCACAGTATCAGGGGTAGTTAAAAGGGGCATAATCCTCTCCCTCCCTTTTTAAATTCAAAATTAGTAAAAGCCTCGACGATAACAATTTTGGCCGTAACACCCGCGAAGATGCGTCCCGGACAGGTCGTCTTCTGTAGCCGAAGTTAAGGAATGAGGAAACCGATCACCAGCGACGACGATGCTGCCCGGTGAAGTCCACATAACTCTCGCGCGTAGCTGGGTACCTGGCACGAGGGCATTCCACCAAGATCAGTCGTTCATCTATTAAGCTTTCATTATTTCCCAGCGAGTAAAGGTTGTAAAACATTCAGCCCTTCATTGGAGGATTCATTCTCTGTACTTGTCGACTTTGGTCCGAGGTAGGTAAACGGGTCTACATCAGCCTTCAGGTAATGTTTCAATCTCCAACATCAGTAAGATAGATAGTTCTGATCTGATACCACGCCTGGTCGGTAGGTAGTTCTGTTTGCATATATACAACGACACTGACTGAATACTGAATAAAAAATGGTGTCTTACTGCGGTGGGCCATACTACCAAAACCGCCCAAATCGGTCAAAACTCCCAAAAAATTGATGACATAATCTTCTATATGCCCTATAACTGCCTATGATACAGGGACCTAAGTGCTAGAGGTCACAGATGGCCTCAACCATGGCGCAACAATAACTTAACAACGGCTTCATATACACCCAAATACGTACCAGGATTAACATATAATAATCATAATTAAATTACAATTGAATCATGTGGTAAAAGGTTAGGTATACTCCACGGGTCATATCCTGGCCAGGTGTCAAAACCCACAATGCCCTATAAATACAGGAAGCTTAGTGCCGAGCCCCGCTGTAATTACAGTGAGTTACAGCGCATACTTCCTATAACTCAAGATTATGTCATCAAATTTTCAGTTGTTAAAAATGCACCACTCATTTTCTACCTTGCCCCTCATCCCCCTTTCTGCGACTTATCTATGCCTCGATCCTGTGAGTATTCAATAGATGATAGCGGCAAGATGGCTTCGAAAGATGAATATGTCTTCAGTTGAGACTTTCTCGACGACACGCGGTACGTCATTATGTAATCCCCCTCCCCTATTATTCCGAAAAGTACCTAGCTGTCATGACGCGCGAGAACGAGGGGCTGACAGGAGACATTTACACCACAGTATCAATTTGATGCACCACCTATGGACCAAATCCTTTGGCTACAATATCCACCCTAAGATTCCAACTGAGGCTGCCAGCCTCAAGGTAGCAGACATTGGGACTGTATATATACCTAGATAGCTTCTCGGCGGAACTCCACCGCTATGAATCTCTAGTTGGACATTAGTTATTAGGGCCATACACATCTCCTTCAATATCTCAGGCCAACTGTTTAGTCATAGGCAAACACAGCTAGATGTCACCTGGAGTGACTACATTAGATGGATGTGCAACATGCCAGACTAGGCTACCCCTGATTTTGGTAGATGCATAAGTTCAATAGCAGCCCAATAGTCTTCTTAACCAAGTACAATGGGTATCTACACTATATTCAATGGATGAGAGTTATTTAGTCCTTGGAATTATCAATAGTATTATAAGCGGCCTTGCAGCCTAATCCTGTTTCCCTTCATGCAGTGTCTTCCACCGTTCAATTATCTCTTGCTTATCCACATCCGTCGCTTGTCGGCAATCATCAAGACCTTGCCTGAATCGAATCAAAAGCACCTCCGCCTTGTGCTCGGTAAGCCGGTGCTTTGACAGTTCCCTTTCGATGCCTTTAAGGGTATAGCCCGGTATACCAAATATTGCTAGTACATATGTCAGTGCCTTCTAATCTTTTCAGGGGAACGATTAACTAACCTCCGCTTATGCCTCCAAACACACCCCAACTAGCCCCGAGCAGCCCCTTCCCAAATCCTTTCGGTCCGTTCCTTTTTGCGCCTCTATACGGCCTAAGGACGATCCCGCTGAACGCCTCGTAGAAGCCAAGCGCGAACTCTTTCCCCGCTACTTTGAAGCCGCTCTTGAGGCCCACGATTTCGTCCCGCCGCCGCATGTCCTCGCTATCAAATGCATACGAAGGGAAGTTGCGAAACCCATTCGCGGTATTGTAGAAGAGCGCGACGGGCGCCTTCAGACCCGCACGGCTGAGGTCTGCGACGTAATCGCCGGAGGTGCGCATGACGTGGTGGAAACGCCCTTGGGAGCCCATCTCGCGAGTCATCAATCTCGTCATGGACTCGAATTCTCGAGCTTCTTCATCCGGGCCGCAAGGTCCGTTCATTCCGTCCATGTTTTTGGGGGGATTCTTAGCAATCCATCGGGCAATTCTTTCGAGCTGTTTAGGCGTGAAGTTGGCGTCAAGTTGAAAATCTCCGGTGTGTTCGGGGGTATTCTGGCCATATGACGCGCACGACGGATCCGGCGATCTGTGCGCCCATGGCCTTGTGGATGACTTGCGCCGGGTTCTTGGGGGCGGCCGCGACTGTAACGATCGCACATAGTGCGACGTTGCTACGCCGACGTCTGTGAAGAAGCCACTGCACGCAGCAATAAGGCCGATGACGACGCTTTCCGCGCCTTCATCAACGTACCAGCGCTTATGGCGGAGCGTCCCCAAGTGCTTAACCTTGATGAACCCCTGGTTCACCAAGTAGAATGCTGCTAAGCTGCTCAGATGTGCACCCGTTTTAGTATGCTTCCAGACTGCGAGTCGATTGGGGCAAATGTCACACTTCAGGCCTTCTGAATCTAGTCTCTCCTGAATGTCTCGCGCTGCGCCGAGAGCTCCGTCCTCCTCGGCTATCTGTGCTGCTACCTTCTTAGCCGCGACTTGTACTTCTGGCCGTAATGAGAATGTGATGCTCTCCGCCAAGGTCTCTGCCGTCAGCTTTTTAAACGGGACTGGAGTTGGGCCAGCGCCAGCGCGGGCAATCATCTGACCCCAGAAGGGCTGGTCTCCAAAAAAGGGCACGACAATCGTTGGACACCCAGCAGCAAGCCCGGCAGCCGTAGTGCCGGCTCCTCCATGGTGCACAACACAAGACACTCGTTCGAAAAGCCAATCGTGTGGGCAGTCCCCGACCAAATAGACATCATCGGGTACATCGCCCGCGCCAATGCCTCCCCAGCCTTTCGACACGATCCCGCGGACCTTGGCCAGCTTCAGAGCTTGGAATATGAGCCTCGTTAGGGCTTGAGGATCATCAACAACGATAGATCCAAACCCGATATAGATAGGTGGAGGGCCGGCATTGAGGAATTCGACCAAGCTAGGAGGAGGCGCGTAGGAAGAGGCTTGGGCCAAAAAGGAGAAGCCTGCAATGCGGATATGAGGACCCCAATCGTACGGTTTGGGGATCAGTGACTCTGACCAGAGATAGGTATGAGGTACACGGAGCCTTGATAGTAGTTGATGGCCCCATAACGGGCTAATTGGATCGAGCTTCAAAGTCTTGGTTCGAAATTTATTGATTACGTCGCCGAGACTATGAAGAATGTCAGCGGGGAACACAGGGTGCTGGGGATTACGAACCCTTGCCAAGTCAGCAGTTCCATCATCATGAAAGACAAATAATTGGCAATGCCAGTCTCGGCTTCGTTGTACTGCATCGAGGCTAAAGGGTGGTGAAATACGTGCGTGGGTGACCAGGGCATCGTGAAAATTATATGAAGAGGAACGCCGAGTTTCTCTGCAGAGTGGATAGGTTGCGATGGAGGGTTAGCAATGATCACGTCTGCAATGAACAGCTCACTCGCTGAAGCAACGTCAGATGCCCTGACTGTGTCTCCAAGTCCGTTGCCTGCTTCAATACAGCTGCGCCAGCCACCGTGCATGATTTCGCTCATCTCCTTTCTCCTCTTACTGATCTCCCCCGCCTTAAAACTTTCCCTGCTTGGTAGTAGACCGGGATTTTTCACCATCCGAATGCAATGTTAGCCAAAGATAAGCGTTGAAAGCATCTAGGCACGAAGCTTACATATGCCATTAGCGCCTCCGGGTCGCCTCCTATGCTAAAGAACTCGAGACCATTGCTTTCCACGAAGTCCTTAAATACGGGGTGCGTACATATGCGCACTCGATGCCCAAACGGAGGGTTGCTGAGCAATTTTGCAATGGGTATGAAAGGTTGGACATCGCCCCTGCTCCCGACGACGTGAATAGCGATGTTCAACCGCGGTCCACTAGCGGTGACGAGCTTCTCATCGCGAGATGCGCCGCTCGCCTTGCGCGGCGTGAAGACCTTCCTTTCCGGACGCGCGGCGGCGCTCTCGTTGAAACGCGTAAACCACGCAGCCAACTCCCGAGGGCTCCGGTGGAAAGAAACCGTCGTCCGCCCGTCGCTGTTGACGCGACTCGAGGCCCGAGTAAGGCCATCACCAATGCTGAGGTGCCCCGGAGCGTCGGAATTGAGTCTGTTGAACGGCATACCGGAATGTGTTCTTCCGCACACAGCAGTACCGATGCCGCCCTTTTAACTCCTGGCGTAATTCGTATATAAATTTCTTAGTAGGCCATGTTTGCTAGAAATCTGGACGCCTGGAGAGTTAGTACGGCCGTAGACCCAAAAGAATTTATCAACGCATTGGTGATTGCATTGTATGCAGACTGAGTACCTAGGAGGTAGGTACCTACCTAAGTACCTAGGTATGCACAGATCGAGCCTCGGTTAAGTAGGAAGGGCTGGTATGGAATAGTCGGAGAGACGTGAATAAAAAGTACATAAAAGGAGATTGAGGCAATTGAGATATGTGTGCTTACCTATCTTAGGTAGCCTTAATTTCCACATGAGAGATGTCAGATGATGTTTTTTGTTTGCTAAGAGTGTTGAGTGTCGGCCGTTACAGATCCAAATACTTGCCTCGGTCCCTGCTAAAAGGGGGATAGCTGATTGGAAGACAGGGGATGTATCGTTCTGATTTCCGGGCATGCCGCAGTTGTGACGCGCGGGTTATGTAAGACTGAAAACAATGAAATCGAGGATTGAACTCACATGAGATGGGATTGTTTAAGTCTCAAATAGCGCTGATAGGAACTGAACCCTTCTCCGACTCTCCTATTGCAACGCAAGGTTGCATTCGCAAAAACACGCGCCTCGTGCACTTTAGCTTCCATGCTAAGCTCCCACGAGTCAAGAAAATTCACATGTTCCGCAAACATGACGTATGCGATTGAATCGTAAGAGAATGGTTAATCAACGCTATTAGTGTAGGTGGATTTAGTTTCAGGGTTGTAGGCTGTAAGAGACGACGAGGTATACGATGCGCTAGCCAAATATACCGACATTTGACAGTCTAGCTAGCTCAATCTAGCTCAGCTAACTCAGCTAGTCTAGCCCTGACCCGTTTCTATCGGCTAATTTCGTATAACTAGTTATCATATATGGGTATAGAGAGCTGATGTTTACCTCTTACGGCCGACTCTTTAGCAAACTACAGCAGCATTTCATAAAATCTGCATAAATAACCTGCTATGTGTTCCTAGCGGCCCTGTAAGGATGTCTATCAAAATGAACATATTGACTGAAAAGATTAGGTAAAGGCGTTTGCTTCCCTGAACTTGGAAGGGTTAAAGGGGGGTTAGGTTCGATTCCTATTAGCGTTATCTGGCCATCCCCCTTTCTCCCAGTACCTATGCAAGGTCCAACCTTCAGAGAGACCAGACAAGCCATAAGTCAATCGTCGTAATCTCCACTCTCATGTGGTCTATCGCATCATCTATGGTACAGGGTGCATGCTTAATCCGAAATTCTCAGCACGTTTGAACTAATCTTCCAAATATCCTCAACGGCCTAGGAATTTCGTGATAATCGTTCCGGAGGAATAACGCGAGCATTTGAAACCATGTCCGAGACATTAGACAATAAAGGCCTTGGAGGCCGGGTCCGAAGCGCCTCCATGACCCTTATGAATCTCAACCCACAGCTGGGAATGTGGCAGGCCACAGGCACAGTAATCGCGCAGGCACCAAACCTCACCGAGCTGCGTGTGCCCGAACCTGCTGCAGGCATCGAGTTCAATGCCCAGGGGCACTCAGCGCGCACAGCTCTTCGAGAAGCGGATGGCGATCTTGTCCCGGCAACTCTAAAGAGTCATCTTGCATTGGATTTGAGCCCAGTCACTGAAACTCAGGGGCCGCCAAAAAGGAGGCCCACGTTCGACGAATTGTATAAGAGTGAACCGAAAGAGAAATTGGGACCAACTATCCTGAACGGCCTCAAAGCATTCTGGAAATTCTTTTGCACACCTTCCGGGTTTTGCATAATAATATACTTTCTTAACATTGTGGTAAGTATAACATTGCACCGTTGCTAATACTTTAGTGAGCACTAATCTGGGTCTAGGCATGGGGAGTATGTCCCATATAGCGAATTAGTTGCTACTTCATATCATTTACATTGCTGAGAGTCCTGTCCTAACATAAATGTTGGTTAGGCTATGCTTTTTTTTCTCCTCCTAAAGGCAGCACCAGCCATGAATTACCCAACCGCCGACGACGACAACTCGCCGAGGAAAAAATGGCTCGAAATTGATAGCCAGATTCTGAACGCCCTATTTTGTGTGACGGGTTTCGGGCTAGCACCATGGCGTTTCCGGGACTTCTATTTTATGATCCGGGTAATGCGATTCCGGGACAGGACAGCCATGCGAAGGTTAGCAGCACAGAATAAAGGGTGGTTTCGCCCTCCTGCTTGGGCCCGTGATGACGAAGACAACGCCAGCAATCAAGGACAAGAAGACAAACACCAGAGGGTCGAGTCTACAGAGAAACCGGCGGCGACATTTACAGGCAATATAGCTCCGCCAACGGCACTTTGGAAATTGGCATTCACAATATTCATGATGGTGCTAAACACAATAATACAGGCCGTTCTATCATATTACATGTGGGCATACAACAGAATTGATCGACCTGTACGTTGAAATCCTGTTGTAGTTTTGAAACAGCAAAGCTAACTAATATTGACAGACATGGGCTACGGGAACATTCATTGGGCTGGGCTGTGGTGTCGCTGCATTGGCGGGTATCACATCGTGGTGGGAAGGGCGGAAAGTAAAGAAAATCGAGGGCCCAGAGTTGAAGATTATTGATAAAGTATAGTCTCTCAGATATGACAACGTCCCATGACATGAGGAGTTCGCTACGGCACACTAATTCAGTAATTCTAGTTTTGCTCCTGAACTAACTCATGCTCAGTGAATGCTTAAATTAGACATAGAGAATTATCTTAGTAGGCACCTGTATCTAGATTGTTAGTTACCGGTCTTCATCGTTGCCCTAAATCTATAATCTCTACGGTATTATAGTAGGAAGTACGTAGTAGTATATGAATTATGAGCTTATTGTGAGTGTCATTCATTGACGGACTATCTACATGATAGGAGGTAGTATTGTCAAAATTGTTGAGTGCCTAATACGCAAACACATAGATTTATGGCAATACTAAGGTTTTCAAAGTTAACCTCGGTCTGATTTCTCTGAATGCAACTATTAGGTCGGGTTTCGGATGGGCCAAATTCAAAGCCGCCGGACCAATATAGTGAAATCCGCTGTCTAGTGAGTAGATAGATGAATACTACATAGGTAGGTACCTAAATAATACTAATTCCGCCTAGCTCGACTACCCACTGAAAAAGTACGCAGACTCAGCTTATTTTATATCTTCTGCCTCTTAACCTGATGTCTCGTCAACAGGAAATATCCGAGTCGCTTATCAAGAAGAGAGCGCGTGACCGTCGAGCTCAACAGAACCTTCGGGACAAGCGCGTTGCTCATATCGAAAGCCTGGGGCAGCGAATTACCGCTCTCGAGACAGAGTTGCAAGGTTTACGTCAAGCATACCATGCGCTATGGCAGGAGAACGAGATTTTGCGGAGCCGCCAGGAGCATATTCCCTAGAGTTTGACCCAAATGTCGCCAATGCGAGCCCAATATCATATAGGGCTGGACGTGCCTCATCCCTCAACGGGGTTTATTCCGGTCATGACACCAACGATTATAGAAACCCAAGTCCGACTCAGCCTACTGCTTATCAAATCCTATCTGGAAACAATACCACACAAGTAGCTGTGTCATCTCTAATGAGCTGCAAACCTCAACAAGAACCTAATCTCTAATCGTGGTACCTAACGCCTAAATACTTCGACAGCGATTTTATTCTTACGGATACCTTCGCACAATGCTCTAGCAGATTGGATATTGTGCACCCAGCCCCTGAAACGCCTCAATCCATTGATTTCCTTCGCGGCTCCAGGAGCGATTTTGTTGCCAACGATCTTCATGACACTCCGAGGCACCGGCTTTCGCGATGGTTTTTTTAAACCCCGTGCGGAGCAGCTCGGTCACCCGCATCTGTACTTTATTCACTTCATTCTAACTGGAATTTCGGAAAAGCATAATTCGGCACGAAGGTACTTATGGCCGCTAGGAGGTTGGTGGGTTATTCGCAGTTCTACTACTCAATATGCTCGGCGAACCGTAACATCAAGCGTACCACATTTGGGACGGCCAACGAGTAATATTCTGTATCTATAAGAGAGCGTCCCTACTAGTTACTCTATATTCCTGAAGGTAGAAACGTCCTATCACAGACGTGTATTAAGAGTGGCCTTAAGTATCATGGACTGATACGTCTTTGCATATACAAGCTTAGGGGTAAGCCAGATGAAGAATCCGAAAACCCAAACAAAACCTAATACTCTCCTAAAGACCTCTGTCCGCCCTACCCCAGCACCGACTAACTGCAGTGAGTATTTCGAAGAGAAGCGAACCCAAAGCTTCGTAACCACCACTTCAAAGCTGATGGCGAAGAAGGTGATCCAGAAATATAGGAGATCCCGATAAAGTGCAGATTCCCCAAGCCTCCAATTGACAGCCGTATGGGCTAAGCCGGACACCGTGAACACAAAAAATGCAACAACCAAATTCTTGGCTGTCGTTTGATCTCGTGAGCATAGTGTCTTGTCCGCAAATACGCGGCCCCATGTCGCAACGGAAGGTGATAAAAGTCGGTGCCAGAAGCGACCCCAGAAGCGCCGGAGAGTGTACGCCTCGCGAGGATGACTGAATAGAGGCGGCCATTCCTCCGGTAGATCGAAGCGCAGGAGAACGACAAAGACGATGGCGAGTAGGAGATGGCCTAGCTCTAACTGCGCCACCGTCTCGATAAGCCAGTATACTGTCGTGAATATCCGAAGTAGAAGGTCGCGTGATGTTAACTGGCCCGAGATCAAACGCCGTATCATGGGTTCTCTAGATGGAGATATTTCGACGATAAGGAGTCTCCCAAACACGACTTCCATGGCAACCTTGAGAGCCGCTTTGGAGCCGAACAGAACAGCTACTTTGAATGTCCGGAACCCCATGAAGAAAAGACGGTTTCTGTTTGTCTTGATTGAACCTTTGTTTGCTCCGGGTAAATTGACGGGAAGCATTCTTGGGTTGTTACATAGCTTGTAGGCCGTCCATAAGCTCCCGGTCCAAGTATCCCTTTCGTAGAAAACCAAGGGTTTCTCTAACGAATTCAGGACCAATGGGGCACAGAAAACGGTTATGATATCCAGCATGCCAAACTGAAAACCAAGGCCAGGAATCCAGAGCAAGTGATGGATCTCCCAAAATGATTTTCCGAGCAATGCCCATATTGGAACCAATAGGAATTTTCGCTTGCGCTTCTGGAGGAAGAGGCCGAAGAATACTAGCCCGACGGCTAAGACGTATAGTATGACTGGTTCCATAACTTTCAAGACAGACACGGGTAGTAAGTTGATCATGTTATTGCCAAGGACTTGATACTTTCATAGAAACGAAAAAAAGGCTAAACAATCGACCTGCCCTTGGAAGCACTTAATATCAGTGGATTCTTGGAAAATTTTCAACATTGTTCTTAAATCTGATACGGGATGATACATAAAAATAGAAAATAAAAAGCCAAGATCTCAGGAGGCGGATATGGGGCTATAGGCTATAGCAGGGAGCATAGAATAGACTTCTTGATTGGTAACGCTTACCCTCCTGCCTAATGGAAACATTTTTTCGAGTTGTGAAATGATTTCGGCATCTTGGCGTCGAGGGCGACCACACAGAGCCGCCTCAGCCTGCTTCACGAGAGCTGACGGGGTGCCAAGTGGAAGTGGCTGATGTCAGCCATTTCCGCTTTCAATACCTATGCAGCCGTGGCATAGTATCCTCCTAGCTAAATTTGAATTATAGATCAAGCGAGGATGAGATGTTTACACATTCTTGGCGGCGGTGATGGTGGTGGTTGGTCGCCAAGTCTGGTTATTTCCATGTCGCAAGGTCATGCGAGCACAATGTCAGGTCATGTATTCGCCCGATATAGGACTTGACAAAAGGATCCTAGCCTTTCCAGACAGCTCTCCTTGAGGTAGACGAGCCTAAAGTCTATAAGTAAGTCCCACGACCCGCCCCTTTTCCATACGCTACCTACTCATTCTCCAGAGGCAACAGCATCAAGACTTCAAAACAACTATCGTCCCATTCGCTTCCAATTCCAGCCCAAACAGCAGGCCGTCTAGCGCAAGCATCACTCTTCTTCATCCAACAACCTAACCCCCCCTCCCCCCCCCTTCAAGAAAAACTCAAGATGCAGTACAAAACCGCAACTGCCGCCGGCATACTGGCCGCGTACTCGCTACTGCAGAGCTGCCCGGCACCAGTGGTCGCGCTCATCCCAATAATTGCGGAGATTGCGGGAGCAATCGCTGGCGCAGGAGTGTACTGGTTCGGTAGAAAACGCGACTTCGGCTCGGAAGGCTTTACCTTCGAGGCCGAGTTTGTGACCGACTCCCAACTCGAGGGCCGCGCTAGCTGCATGCCCACACCTAATGGCGTCCCCGAGAACGTCATCCAGAACTGCTGCAACGCTCTGAACGGGGCCTACATCACCGTCAAAGGCTACCAGAGCAGCAAGAGTAAGTGTGCCGGTTGAAAGAGATTCCCTCCCCTGTTGGTTTTCGCGGGTGGTGGCAACGAAGAGAGAGAGAGAGAGACTAATGAGGTTATCTAGAAATCACCATCACCGGAATCCCTTACCCTTGCATCTCGGCCGCCCCTTGGTTCGACGGCACGGGTACTGTCCCGTATGCCTGTGGGGACGACTGCTTGGAGTACGCCGGTCTCTCGAGCAGCGAGTTTAACCAGCTGAAGGCTAAGTTTGAGTCACTGTGAACAAAAGCGCACCTCAATGAGCCTGGATAGGAGTGTCTATTGTGCTAAAAACGTCGCATCTTAGACGATATGGATGGTTAGAGAGCAAGAGAGAAGTTTTACTTGGGAATAGGGGTTGAGGATTGTTTTCGTTGCGGCCTTTATTACTTTTGTTAAAAATCTGAATTTATCAATGTAAAAATAAAAAAGGTGAAATATTCTTTCACTAAGAAAAAAATTTAAAAACAAAATAAAACCCCGAAATCGTACCCAAATCCCAGCTCCGAAAGATGTCATTTTTATTTCGGGCAACTAATATTAGTTGGCCGGCTTCGCTACCTAGGTGACCGAACACCAGATCAGCTAGCATATTTAACCCTACTGAAATTCATCATCTACTAAGCTACATGGTTCTACTCTAACTGGGCTTCCAGGGAATGAGATCAGTTTGCCCGATAGGCACCTGAGACAGCCTTACTTTCTAACCTAGCAATTGAAGTCTTTTTAACCAGATGATTCAAATGATTTACCAAAATCAATATAATTCAAACCACTTGTGGAATGACAGGTTATGTCGTAAGAAACCAGTTGCCTCGCTATCCTAAAGATCATCGACCCAGCATGGGCCGTCGTACCAGCATAAGAAAACAATTCTTCACAGCACGCACTATGTCGTCTTAGCTGGTGGTCGTGGCACGGTAACAATATTCATTTTCTTTGTACGTACTGTTATTCTGATTGCACCTTTTTATACTTGGTAAGGAGTTAGACTACCCATTAAGTTACCCCTGATCCTAATAAGAAAATTAGGCAGACAAGCCCATGGATTCAATTCAAATCAACTCGTTAACTCTTCCAACTATGGAATACTAGTATCAATCTCATTTGCTTTTTCAATTTGTTAATATCTCCATTACTCTCTGTATCTTGCATTCTGAAGTGATGACAGTGAGTCTCATGCATAAAGTATCAAAGTCAAGCACTAGTCTTAATCGGCTTGAGGTATACGGGCAATTTCGGCTTGTCCCAGAGCGTGTAGACTTTTTGGGTCTTGATCCAATCTCGAGCTTCGGGTGCAAGTTCAAGGTCAAACTTGTAGAGAATCCGAGCGAGAATGAGTCGCATCTCTGCATATGCCAGGCTAGAATGGAGACAAGGTCAGTGAGTTGCCAACGTCATTCCGGAGGTCGGCTTGGGCTTGCTTGCTTACTTCCTTCCGATGCAGTTTCTGGGCCCGACGGAGAACGGCTGCATCGCGGCGAGGTCGTCTTTATAGAACGCCTCATCGCCTAGAAATCGCTCTGGATGGAACTCCTCAGGCTTGGTGAAATTCGTTTCGCTGTAATTTGCTGCTTGCTGCCAAACGCCCACTACGGTCTACACAGCAACTCCGTCAGCTCCCTATTTTGATCAGTTAATTTAACTCATGTACTCACATCTTCTGGTACCCAATGGCCGGCAATTTCATGTCCTCCCTTCGGCACAACCCTCGGCAAACTAATGGGAACCGGAGGATATTGTCTCAATGTTTCGTTGAGACATGCCAGCATATAGTTCAGTTTGTTCACTGAGGTCAAGGTGATTTCGTCCTCGCTGCTGAATGAGGATCGCACCTCGTGAGTTAGCTTCGCCAAGACGTCGCTGTTCGATCCTATCAAGAAAGCCGCCCCGCTTAGCAGTGTGGCTGTAGTCTCTGAACCGGCGAGTATGAGAACAGATGCATTCAATGCAAGTTCTGTTTCCGTCTTTCACGGCATCAGTATTCACCACTTTATCGAGATACACATTTCATTCACTCACCAAAACGTCTTTCTTCTTCAGCAGACCCTCGATGAGGTCTGGTCTCTCGACCTCCAGGGCTTGGCGTTTCCGCATCATATCCTTGGAGTAATTCACGAAATCCTTTCTTCCCTTCAGTACGCCGACCTGAACTAGGAAATACAGGAAATATGAGGGGACGAAATGCACAAGGGTTCTCATGGTTGCGATATTCTTCAGGTTATGGGTGATTGCCTTGACCCAAGGATGGTAATATGATTTTTCCAGGCAACCAAAATCGTTCCCAAACCCAAGATTTCCGATTATATCGAATGTGGCAAAGTTGAACCAGGAGGTCATGTTGAGAGGGTTCCGGCCGTTGTTAGAGTGCTCTTCAAGTCGACACATTAGTAGATCGACATACTCGCGTATGACAGGCTCCTGAGCTTGCATGGAGCGCTCCGAGAAGCCGTGAGCCAGCTGTCGCCGCAGCATGGTATGATGCTCGCGGTCTGCCGAGATGATGGTATCGGGTTGGTATTTGCCCTGAGGACTATAGAGCTTTGGGTTTTTAGCCATCTCGTAGGAACCGTGGTGTCCGTATATGTCTTTCCATGCTTGCGATTCGATAAAGGAGAGTTCGTCGGGCGCGATGCGGACTACCGGGCCGTATATGTCGTGGAGTTTCTTCACCGTCTGTGGCAGATCTCCTGACTGGATCTTAATGGCTCTCCAGAGATGGGTCGCTCGACCGACCAGTGGACCGGGGAACTTGCGAAGAGGGTGTAGGAAGACGTTGTAGAAGATACGAATAGAAACTTTAATAGCAAAAAATGCCGCCACCTATCATAAGTGTTAGGTCTTGAGGTATTGATCATAAAATTTTTCAGATATTAGTTCGAGCACGTACCCAGACAATAATGGTTACCCCTAGACGAGGTAGGTCGATAGGACGCTGCGCCCAGAGAGATCTTAGTGTGTCGTCCATAGTATGGCAAAATTCTGGAACGTGTTGAGGAAGTTAGAGAATATAACAGTTAGCTTGCACGCCAGAAGATAGGAGCCAGTAGCATTTAAACTATATAAAAGCCACCTCCGACCGAGGACCTCGATCTTATACGTATGAACACCTAAGTACATGAATCCCCGCACCGTGTAGTAGTAATACAATATAGCCACCAATGATGCTATACAACTTCTGCCGCTGTTGCAGCCGAGTCAGTGCCTGAGACATCTTCAGTCTTGACTCCAATGTGAATAATCCGTAACACGGAACGGGACCTTATTGGACGGACCTACGGGATTCGCCTTCTTTCTCATTTGTATCCCGTAGACTATCGTGCGGAAATAACTGTGATGCATAAATTCCATCTGGGTTCTGAAAGTTGAATGACACGTCTATTTGCTGGAATGGAAAATGAATTGAATATTGTTGACTTTAACAACTTTGTATATTTAGCACTGAATATATGTACGGAATACCTAAAATATTATTCCCGGGTCGTGGTTCATCGCGGATTGTACAAACTTTAGCTAAAATCCACGCAATTACTGTAAGTCATCAGACATCGGTCAACGGGACTAGATACAGCAGCGAAACCCATACCAAAATTATCCCGGCTCGGGTTTAACCACTCGCGTTGAATGATCTGAAAAGGGTATGGATTACCGATGCTGCTCCTGCCAGCCTGTGCGACTCGGGGCGGCCCCGCCGCTGATTCAGCGGTCTCCACCGGTTTATTCAGTGCATAACCGCTGCCGGATCGGCCTACATCCGATGGGTGACATTGGTCATGTGTCCGGGCAGTTCCGGGGCATAAGAATAGTAGGTATATAGTAGCATCCTATACGATGTAGTACATATCCACCCAAGGTATCGAAAAGGATGCTATGCTTACTCTCGGCCTACGGGTTTTTATAGATACCTTGCCCGGAGTAACCGGCTCGGATGGTGCGAGAACTCTGGTTGCACTAATACGAAGTAGTCGCCTTAGCTATGGAGACGAGCAATATGGACGCACATAGAATCCACTACGCGTATTTCATCATAATTACCGGAATTCTGGATCCCGTCTGTGTCTGTTTTTTCTTGAGTAAAACAATTAAAACCGCTGCCCACCCGGCACATTCCCGAATGCAGCCTGTTCCTAGGTTATTTTCCCCCTTGCACGTACCTCCTTTTCTCGCCGATGCGCCTCGCGCGCCAATAACTCTCCAAAATCGATCCCTAGCATACAACCACAACGTCAACCGCGCATCCGAGAACGTCGACCGAAAGCGGGAATGAGTTTATCTCATTGGCGCCTGGTCGTGGATCAGGCCGGTATTACCCCAGCAGTTAGAAACTACGAATACCAAGGGTCCGGGACGGAAGCGGATCCGTATCTCGTCGTATGGCTTCCTCACGACCCCAGGAATCCGATGAACTTCAGCGACGGCAAAAAATGGCTCATTACCGGCGTCGTCGCCTTCGCCACCCTCTCCGTCGCCCTCGTATCGTCGGCCTATTCAGGCGGCATAGCCGAGATCATGGCTCAGTTTAGCATCAGCCAGGAGGTGGCCATCTTGGGTGTGTCGCTCTTCGTCCTCGGGTTTGCCATCGGGCCTCTCCTGTGGGCGCCGCTGAGCGAGCTGTTCGGCCGGCAGGTTCTCTTTTTCGGGACCTACGGCGCCCTGACCGCATTCAACGCTGCGTGTACTGCCGCCCAGAACTCGTGGACGTTGATCATTCTCCGCTTCTTCGCCGGTGCGTTCGGCTCGTCGCCGCTGACCAACGCGGGCGGCGTTATCGCCGACATGTTCCCGGCCTCGCAGCGAGGCCAGGCCATGGCCATATTCGCGGCCGCTCCTTTCCTCGGCCCCGTCCTCGGCCCCATCATCGGCGGTTTCCTCGGTGAGAGTGCTGGTTGGAGATGGGTGATGGGCTTCTTAGCCGCGTTTTCGGGCACCTTGTGGATACTGGGCAGCCTTCTCGTCCCAGAGACCTACGCCCCGGTCCTACTGCGCCAACGTGCAGCCAAGTTATCGAAGATGACCGGAAAACACTACCTCAGCATGATCGACCGAGACCAGGGGCGCATGTCGTTGGCCGAGTCATTCAAGATTGCTCTTTCGAGGCCTTGGATCCTACTCTTCAAGGAACCCATCGTCTTCCTCCTATCTCTCTACATGGCTATCATCTACGGAACTCTATACATGCTTTTCGCCGCGTTCCCGATCGTATACCAACGGGGCCGGGGATGGAGCGCAGGAATAGGTGGACTTGCTTTTCTAGGAATATTAGTCGGAATGCTCTTCGCCATCATATACACCTTCCCAGATAATAAGAGGTATATCAGAGTCCAAGGACGGCACGGAGGCTTCGCTCCCCCGGAAGCTCGCCTTCCCCCGACCTTGGTAGGAAGCATTTTCCTACCGATTGGTTTATTTTGGTTTGCCTGGACCAATTATCCTCATATCCACTGGATCGTCAGCATCATAGCTGGGGCCCCGTTCGGGTTCGGAATGGTTTTGGTCTTTTTGAGCATCATGAACTACCTCATCGATTCATATACCATCTTCGCTGCGTCGGTCTTAGCAGCGAACTCCGTCTTGCGGTCACTATTCGGCGCAGCCTTCCCTCTGTTCACGACTTACATGTACAACAATCTCGGAATACACTGGGCGTCGACTATTCCAGCTTTTCTAGCGCTCGCGTGCGTTCCGTTTCCCTTCCTCTTCTACAAGTACGGAGCGTCGATCCGAGAGAAATGTAAATTCGCGGCGCAGTCTGCTGCTTTCATGAAGAAGATGATGCAAGACGCCCAGGCTGAGTCAGAGCGGGACGATTCTGCGGAAGAAAAGCAAGAGTCTGGCGATACTGAAGGCGGCGTCAAGCCTACCAGCGTGGATGGATCTGAGAGCCGAATAGCGGAACCGGCGACCTTGTCCTCCACGCGTAGGCGGACTAGTTCTTGGGCTACTAGTGATGCCCACGGCGCACCCATTTCACGAGCTAGGACCTATGACGGCAATCCATTTGACATCGATAGAATTCATTCTAGGGAGGCTTTCACCTGAGACAAATCCGCACGGTAGTCTTATGTGCTCATACATGATAGCGGAAATGGGAATGATATGGTAATAGACGGTTTCGCATCGTAGGCATGAAAGGCAGGCAGGCGTATTGGTAACGAAGTTGCCAAGTTGAATTATTCATGTTTAAAATCTGGATACCCACTACTTAAGGGTTGGATATTATCAAGCAGTTGTAATTATCATAATTATCATTATTGATCTCGAAATCCGTCTCTTCTGAAAATTCTAGGTCTTGCAAACGGCCGAAACCTAAATAACTAAAGGTAAATGCACTCTGGTCTCGGGTAACACGACATTTTATGTTAGAAATGAAGCTGAATATTGATATTGTTAGGTAGCTGTTCAATGTGTCATCTTCGCTGCTTTCTCCTTGCAAAGCACCACCTATAGAAAATAGGGGGCCCATGCTCGCGTGTTTTCTCCCACTAATATAGTTAAATCTCAAGCATTTTACCTGCCTCAATGCCTTAGACTGTCTGAAGTACATGCCTCTTTGATTTGCCAAGACTCGCACTCCAGTCTGCTCATCGACGAAGTTGCAGTTGAAGTACGTATCCTCATTCAAAATTGACTACTACCATCGACCACTACCGTCGCATGCTGTGCACTGCCTTGGTTTGTTCAAGGTCTGTACCTGCCAACCCGGACTTGTTGATGGACATTGCGCGCAATTTGTCTTCACATCTGTAGTGCCAGCTGGATTGCAGACACATTTAACGAACATCCAGGTCAATTGCCCGCTCCCTGCACACGAAGAACATGTCGTCATGACGGGCCTCTTGAACCTAAGCGATGTGGAGGAAATTCAAATGCACGGGAAGCCTCGATTTCTCCTTTAACCGTTGGCTATGGAAGCCATTAGCGTGAGGTGTACTTCTTCTGGGTGTCAGACTTACTCGTAGACTGTGAATGTCCTTATTTAGGAAGGGCAAGTTTTTTTCTCTTCTTCAGAATTAAAGATGGGTCAAGTTCTTTACATATATGGGATGTGTGAATGATTTAAAAAACATGTAATAAATAACATGAGAAAATCCTAGGTGGGAGTGAGGGTAGTTGCGGCAGGTATTTGTTCGGGATATGCAGCCTTATATTGACGGAAAGTCACTATTGGGCAACGATCCCGGGGATGCTGCTACTTGAAGATGGCAATGGCTATCATCGGCAAATAATGTAGTGGTGTGTCAGTACTTGATTAACGTATTGGCTGTGTTCTTGCATGTGATATCTAAAGACTCTTGATACTACAGTGTCAGAGCAGCAAATATTCGGTGAATAGAAGACATAAGCTGAAACTGTGAATGTATTAAGAGTATTACCATTAAGCATCGCTAGATACTGTAACTTTAATGTTTAATGGTAATACTCTCTTACCCGTAACGGACAACCTTCAGGCTTGAATGACAACAGTTACGAAAGGGCCAACATGCTGTCTATTACTAGACTGGAGAAGGAACAAGGAAAAGATAGAATATAGTCTCTAAAGTGTGAGAATATATACAGTGGCTATGTCAGGTATGTATAAATAACCTTGCGCAGTTTCTCCTGGAGGCTTTCTTCTTTTAACGGTTCGTTAAGTAGGGCCAAAGCGCCGAGGCCAAAACGGAGCAATAAGGTGATGACGCATGAGAGCCAGGAGGTTAGTCAGCAGAGACACCCGCGCCGCTGTTAGCCATGTCGCTGTTAGCCCGGACGCACGAATCTATCATATGGTTGGATCACTACCGTATTAAATCCAAGCTAGCATTTAGTGTATGTATTCGAGACTACATATGTCCTTTTCGCGCTCTATTTTATCACTAGGTCCGGGTTTCTACGGCCCACGCTATATGCATGACTACCAGCTCGATGCTAGTGCTAGAATATAGATGATGAAGTAAATGAAGTAGCAGACAATTGGTGAAATCAAGGAAGTACCCATACATACGGTACTCGCACGATAGCTTAGATGCTTGCCATTAGAAGGTTGTTGCTTCATTCGCAACGCCACTAATCAAACCACGGACTTGGGAAGACATTCCAAGTGCCTAAGATGCCTACCCAGGTAGGTACCTAGTATACCTAGGTACATGATGTTCTAACTTGGTGTACACTGCTTGAATTACTTGCGACTGAACTAAGCGATGAGGTACCGAATAGGGGTTGGCGGCACCAAAAGGTTGCAAATCTCGAAATAATGGACGAGGTCATAAGGAGAAAGTTTACGTTATGATGATCATCTAGTTTCGCGCCATAACGGAATGCTGCAGGATTAAGCCTGGCCAGGCCTTGAGCAGAGCCTGTAGATTCGAACCCGAAGACTCAAGTGAAACATGAGATATGCTGCTTACGACAGCCGGTCAGCAACTATCCACACCGGCTAGGCTGCGCGTTCCGGGCTAAGGATCGCCGGCTTAAATTAACCGATAGAACCTTATGTACAACATATAGCGGTAACAACCGTGAAACACTTCCGCTTAAACAAGCGAATCAGTCACGATTATTTATCGTGGCACACCGCACCACGAGAAGCACTTCGGTAGCCGAGCGAGATCTCGATCTATTACATGAGTTCCTGCGCAACACTGCGTTGATCCAATATATGGCTGGCCTTTGATATGTGTTCGACAATTGAATGGCTGCTACGTATACTGGAGTTAGACGTACGGCAATGTATGACGTGTCCGGAGGGTTTTCTACAAGATGACCGGCTACAAGTGTGCGCTCATCTACTCAAGTACAACAACAATCTTAGTCTTATATAAAGTATCTTTGAACTTCCGATTCTTCTACACTCTCATATCCATTACCATACCTAGCTTGTCTATACCACACACCACAATCGCATCCCACGTCATTGTTCATCCCTAATCTCATCTCACTGGAACTACTACCCATCATGTCTGTTATAGCTCCTCCGTTGGGCGATACGCTTAATGACATCCTCAATCGCAATACCAATTACGATCTGGTGGAAGAGGATCCTCTGTCTATTTGGGATAGAGGTAAATATTTCGTAATTTATCATCTTTAAATATTATAAATAACCCACCCTAAGAACATAATGCCATATTATCCATTATTACATAAACACTAATGAGCTATAACTAGGTGTCTTCCTGAGCGAACTTCACAAGCAAGGCATCGTGCTCAAGACCAGCAACGACAATGCTATCAATGGGGGTCTCGCTTGTAGCAGGGGGCTTAAACAGGGAACTTATAGGGGCACACGTATGGCGTTGACGGAGATGTATAGTTTAATTGAAGAAGCGTAGTGTATCCCCCAGTGCCTCAAAATTTAAGACTTGCTAATTAATGCCTAGCGCTGCGGCTCACTTCGACTCGAAGGGCTTCGAACCCATCATTCCTAAGAAGAGAGATCTCAAGCAGAAGCAAGACATATACCAATGGAGCGATCCATCCATTGATAGCTATCCTCCACATCTTCTCTCGGTCCCTTCTGATCTACAGGATGGACAGCCGGGAGTTGGCCACATATTCGACCAGGATCAAGCGACATTTGTGTCGACTATAGCGCTCGTCTTTTCTTTCGTCATTCCAGCCGAGATTTCTCACAGAGGCATGCCCTACGCTGGGCCAACACTGGCGGACTGTGTGACGTATAACCTCGAACGCCCAATGCCGGCGACAGGTATCATGGGCGGCGAAAATCTTGGAAACAAAGCTGACTGGTACTCGGATGTCCGGTTCGCTGATCAACATCTGAGTGGCGTGAACCCAACAACCATCGAGAAGGCTCCCCTAGAGAAGGTGAAAGCTTATATAGATGAAGCGGGCAAACAAAGACTAGAAGACAGTGAGTAATAATCATATAGATAGCTGTACCCCTTTTTACCTAGTGCGTCTTAACAGCACCATACATGGAAACAACTGACATTGGATGCTGCAGTGAAGAGGTTGCTGTCGGAGGGCAAAGACCTGTTCATTCAAGACTACTCATACTTTCGCGAGGCTACTGGTGTTGGCAATGAGGAAACGTTCCAGAATATCATCATGGAATTGGATGCGGAGGATAAGGAAACCGGTGAAAAAGCGATCCGGTATGCCTGTGCGTCAGTGATCATTTTCCAACTTCATTCTGATGGAAGACTTCACCCTTTGGCAATCACGATTGATTATAGAGGCACCCTGGACAAGTCCGTCACCATCTTCAACCGACGACTGACGCCGGATGACAATGGGAAGGTTGATGAGAAGAATGACTGGCCATGGAGATATGCCAAAACTTGCGCGCAAACCGCTGATTGGGCAAGACATGAATTGGCGGTACATCTGGTCGATACGCACTTCGTTGAAGAGGCTATCATCGTTGCAACAAATCGAACAGTTCCCGAGGACCATTTGTTGTACGAGATATTAAGCCCCCACTGGTTCAGGACTCTCCCATTGAACCTTGCTGCCCGCGAGATCTTGGTACCGCTTGTCGTCGCTAGGATCTCCGGATTGGGACCCACAACCGGCCGGGAAGGCAACCGGGCGTTTAGACTGATCGACTGGTCCTACAAAAAGTTCAACTTCCAAGAGAAGTACATTCCGAATGACCTCAAGAAACGAGGATTCAACCTCGAAACGGAGACTGGAGACAAGTATCGTAATTATCCGTACGCCAGCGACATGTACTTGCTTTGGGCAGTGATACGCGAATTTGTGAAATCGGTGCTTGGGACTAAGTACAAGTCTGACAAGCAGGTTCAACTTGATCCATATATTGCTTCGTGGTGCACGGAAATCCAGACGAAGGGCCAAGTCACCACCTTCCCAACCATCACCACTATGGATCAACTGATCGACGCCGTTACCATGTGCATCCATATAGCTTCGCCACAGCACACCGCGGTGAACTACCTCCAAGACTACTACTACAGCTTCATCCCGGCCAGGCCGGCTGCGCTCTGCACGCCCTTACCACAGGATCTCAAGACACTACAGGGGTACACGGAGAAAGAACTCGTAGATGCACTTCCAATCGGAACCGAGGGGCCCAAGTGGAAGGACTGGCTGCTCTCCGCCCAACTGCCCGAACTCCTCAGTTACAAGGTCGATACGAAGTACAACCTGATCACGTACGCCAAGTCGATGTACAACGTGAACAAGAGCCGAACAAACTTCGAAAACAAGAAGTTCGACTGCCAGACCATCAAGGCCGCCGCCGCGCGCTTCTACAGCCAGTTGAAGGAGCTCGCGGTAAAGTTCGAAGAGATTTCGGACCGGCAGACTGAGGGTTCTATCGAGTACAAGGTCCTGCAACCTGAGTTGACTGCTGTCTCGATCTTGATCTAGAAGGCTGTGGCGGATGACTGTTGGTGTGTGCGACGGATGCGGTGTATAGCCTCGGTTACGGGGATTCACTACTGAGTGCGTTATTAGGCCAGGGGGACACATGACACTCTTTTCTGGAGCTCTTGTCAGCAATTTGTGCGCTGTAACCTCTCGTTTGGAACATTTACAATAGTCAATCACTCTATCCCACGTGTAGTGAGTAGGCGGCAGCGTCCAAGAGCTGTTTGTGTACCTTGAGCTTGGTTTTCGTGACAATGGCAGTTATTAATAGATACCTAAGTGACTGTAGGCCTGTACTAAATAACTTGGTATGGGCATTCTTGACTCCCAAATAGCAAATTTCCCCTTAAGAGCTTTAGTCGGATCTCGTAAGGCATTGTGCATTTAAAGCAACGTCTTGCACTACAACATGTGAAGACTTTTCCTTCTTGTTCTACCCATCATCCTCTCACTACCATCCTTTGCCATTACGATATTCCAATACTTAACCGAATAATACTAGGAATCGCTGCGCCATGATTTCCAACGTAAAGGCCTTGTTTACCCTGATTGGCGCATTCGCCATTGCCGTCGCGGCCGACGGCGGATACACGAGTAATTGTCAGAACGTATCCATTGTCGATCTCGACAAGAAGCATATCGGCTTGCGAGCATACTGCAACGCTGATACCGGTGCACCGCAATGCAGCATCCTAGATTTCGACCTTTGCTACGGAACAACTGGCGAGTATCAAAAGCTTCAGGAGAAGGACTAGTAAGGATGCACTGTTACCTTCCCTACGCTTGTATTGCTTTAGACAGCTCGGAGCTAACCGATTCTATAAGTGGCAAGCTGAGTAGCAATTGCACCACAGACCTGTGTGTACTCCCGAAAGACAGCACCGCTTTGTCGTGCCGATGCAACGGACATAAGACGAGCAGATCTACCAAGGAAACGAGTAAGTACCAACCATGAATATGTATAGCTCACGAACTCGAACTAATAATCACATTGTTAGATGATCTCATCAGCAATGATAATGGCACTCTCAAGTGCTTCGAGAACCTGGCAACCACACCGCCAGACTGCGCCCAGAAGCCGGCGAAATCGGGATCCAGAGGCAGATATCTCCCGTCATGGGTGTTCGTATACGTCTTTATTCCCTTGTATCTTATTGGAAGGTAGATCACACGATATTGTGATCAACGAGCCACCTCTAGGATGTCGTGAGGCTGTCTCTGCACGCGAAGACGACATTTAATGGAGGCCGCATGCCTTATTACAGATACAAACTGTGGACAAAGATTTCGAGGTTAAGCGACTATATATTTTCTATGGGAAGGTCAATTTTAGAGGGTCCTCAAGTGTGATTCAGATAGTTGGTTACCCGAGATCTAGTCGCAAAATTCACTGAGTAGGGTAGTTGAGTTGAATTTAATGTCATTTTATTACCAGAGAGGTCATGGTGTAAACTATGAATGCATGTGGTTTTGGATGCTCTCTTGTAAGTAGAAATGCCTTCTTCCTAATTTGATACGTTCTTGCCCTTATAATACACGTAGCTATTGCGAGCCTGGATACTACCTGGGTACCTTTATAGGTAGGTAGGTATTTGTATGAATACCGATTCAAGTTCAACAGCTTACTATTTTTATTTCATGTATCGATTTGCGCAATCACCAGCGGATGGACATAAATCAAATCCATGACTAGGACTGAATTCTTTCGTCGTAGCTATCAGGTATCTATACCTTAGGTAGGTAGTTACCTAAGTATGAAAATAGCCTAGCCTTCAGTAGACCAGCATAGGAAACGGGTAGTAACCTCCACAGTATCTTAGATCGTAGTCTCACGACGCTCCGGCGGCACCCTCCCCGCAAGAGCCGACTTGGCCCCGTCCATCTTCTTCGAGACGGCGCCCAGGACCGCCTTGGCCATCTCGTCGGCGCCGAAGCTGGCCGGCCAGCCGCGCCACGCCACGGTGTCGACGATGTCACGCGTGCCGGCCTTCTTCCACATCTCGTCGTCGGCGTGCTCGAACTTGGCGCGCGCCTCCTCGTCGTCGCCGAGCTGGAACAGCATCACGCCTAGCTGGTGCGCCGCGGCGCCCATGGCGTCGAGCTCTCTGGCCGCGTCCAGCAGGGGGGCCGCGAAGTCGTCGTCGCAGATGCCGGCCGTGATGACGATGACGTTGAGGGGCGGCCGCTGCGGGTCTTCCTTGAGCTGCTCGATATACCAGGTCAGGATCTTGCGCAGGCGGGCGCCGAGCTTGCATCTGCCGCCGGGCTTCACGTTGCGGAAGATGCCCTGCGCGCTGTCCCGCTCTCCCGTGTCGCTATGGACCTTGCCGATGTGGTTATACCCCGACTTGCGCACCGACATGATGCCGGGGAAGTAGAGTGTGGGCCGGTGGTTGACGAAGTAGATGTCGATGCCGTTCTCGTCGTACTTGAGACAGACGGGGGCTACTACTTGCACCAGGGCCGACACGTCGCTCCATTGGCGCTTCATGTGGCTGGAGTCATCGACGACGAACAGGGTCTCAAAGTACTGCAGAAACGAAAGCAGCTCGGTGTGTTCAGCGCTAGGCGCTTGGGGGACGCCCGCAGTGTCGTCGTCGTTGTTATACGTAGCCATGTTCGCGTCGTGGTGGTAGTTGACGGAGCCGACGCTGTCTGCTGGGAATGTGCCGAGAGTTGTCTGTTAATTAACAGCTGCGGCGGTTGAATGTTCCCGTTATTCCCTTTATTTGTAGCTCGTTTGTTTCTTATGCGTCAAGTATGATTCAGCATTAAAATCGTGAGGTGACGTTGTTCCTGCCAAGTCACAAGTCACCAATCCCCCGCATGCACAGGGAGTTTGGAGTTTTCCGGGATCTGCAATACAGTGGAATGTCGGTCAACCCTACAACCAGTCAATACAGCATCTACACGCAGCTGGTTCTCCACAATCGTGAAACATCCACGCGCGTGCGTATATAAAAACTCCATGGGGTCCATTGAAACTTAAAAGTAACATCTAATCTTTATATATAATTGAAACAGAAAACGATTTCCTCGGTTGGGAACACCACGAAGCCGAGATATGTCTTCGATGCACTTTTACAGGCTCTATTGATGTTGTAGGGAGATAGGGAGATTGCTGTCTCCCTAGAAATGAGAGCTGTAATAGAGGGGGTTTATGTAAGCATATTATGTAAGCATCTCAACTGACCCATCTTTCCCCCTATTTATTAGTCAGCCTCCCTCTCCTATCTGCCTGTCTATGTACCATCAAAACAATCGCGGCTCAATTGATATAAATAGGAATAAATCTTAGATCTAGCCTAAATCAAATACGAGGTCAAGACACTTGGAGGGTTAAAAAGGAGTTTAGGTTCGATTCTTATTAGCGCTGTCCAGTGGTCCTCCTGCCTTATCTGGTAACGCTAATAACTCAGTTAAGCTAGCAGTAAAAACAGATACAGGGGCGCACCCTTCTATCATATTGAACCATTTAAGGGTTAAAAGGGAGTTTAGGTTCGATTCATATTAGCGTTATCTAGTGGCCCCCCCTTTATTATGACCTTGTCTCCTTATTGAGAAAATGATGGCGTTTCTGGGTAAGGATCGCGTTAGTCGCGTAGCAGCAGAGTAGTAGCCCGAGTTTTAGCAGGCATGACATACGGTTGACTATAGGCACCGGTAAGCCAAGCCATCAACCACACCACCCACCACACGACCTAAGTGAAGCTCACGCCAGAAACTTTCCGGAGCAGCCGTTCGATAAAAGGCCAGTACTTACCTACTATGTAGGTAGTCATAGTAAGTAATCTTCTTCAGCACCTATTCTCCACGATTTACTATCCTGAACATCACCTACGCAAAGGCAATCATGGCTTCAACAATGAAAGCTTGGCAGTGGACGACGATTCAAGGCAAGTTTGAAAATTCGATTGTCCTAAATCACGATGTTCCTGTGCCGGA
The DNA here is from genome assembly GCA_902806565.1 of Hypoxylon rubiginosum. Taxonomy (NCBI): domain Eukaryota; kingdom Fungi; phylum Ascomycota; class Sordariomycetes; order Xylariales; family Hypoxylaceae; genus Hypoxylon; species Hypoxylon rubiginosum. Next base: position 1,357,353 of record CADCXA010000031.1, on the reverse strand, counting down.
CAAGTCAACTCTCACTTCCAGTCAATTGCTCGTGGAGGTCATCACTGTAGCAATCAACCCGGTTGACTACAAAGTGCCCGAGTCGGGCTGGATAGGGAACATCATGATTCGCGGCCGGCCAGCGACGCCTGGCATCGACTTTTGCGGTCGCATCGTCGCGAAGCACCAATCCAACAACTCTTTCACCGAAGGCCAATTGGTATTCGGCAGCCTTAAGAAAGTAGCCAAGTCTGGCACGCTAAGCCAATACACTGTCGTTTCCGTCGACGAATGTGCTCTACTGCCTGACGGCGTCGATCCCGATCAAGGCGCAGCTACAGGCTGTGCTGCGACAACCGCTCTCCAGTCTGTTCCGTCGGAACTCATAAAGCCTGGGTCGAGGGTATTCATCAACGGCGGGTCAGGTGGAGTGGGCACCTATACCATACAGTTCGCCAAGGCGCTGTCTGCTAGAGTGACGGCGTCATGTTCGGCGCGTAACGCCGAGCTATGCAAGTCTCTTGGCGCCGACGAGATCATCGACTACACGGAGACGGACGTCATAACAGTTCTAAAAGAACAAGGCCAAATCTACGATCTGGTGATCGATAACGTTGGAAACCTAGATCTATCTAGGCAAAGCCCCGCATTCATGAAGAAAGGCGCAACATTCATGCAAGTAGGAATCGAGTCAGTAAACGCGCGCGACATCCTGACGGTATTCGGAAAGATGTTTTGGCCTGGCAGCATATTCCGGTTCATTCAAATGAAGAACGAGGCCGCTTATTTCACACAGATCGGCAAATGGATGACGGAAGGAAAAGTTCAAGCAGTAATTGATGAGGCATTCGAATTTGAGGACGTGCCCAAGGCGTATGAGAAGCTGAAGACGGGACGTGCTAGGGGTAAGATCATTGTACACGTTGGGAATAAAGCGTCCCTTTGAGATGTAACATTTTACTTACCTAGGAGGTAGATAATTATACCACCTATAATCTTAATTTCTTCTCTCTCCCACCTTGCCCGTGCTTTTACGTGAATGCAAAGAAGTCCTACGTGTTAGTATATGAAGGTATATGAGCTTATCAGCGTTGACTTGATTAACCCCAAAGCAAAGGATCGGCTCCAAGGCGTTTTTCAAGTGATACGACTTGAAAGTGATAATCTGAAGACTAGATGGCAGATATTAATAAAGTGAAGAATGACTTGGCGTAGCTCTATAGAAAGGTAAATTTAATCAATCCGTCATACAATAGCAAATAGTTACGAATACAACCCTATGCCCGGTGCATAACCGGAAAATATAATCTTGTAGCAGTCGTATAGCCCCTATGCTAATCACCTCATCCCATTTAGAAGCTGCCATGCCTTAATCATACTCTTATCAGAAGAAGCTTCCGGCATGTAAGTCCCTTGTTGAGACGACGGGCTGCGCAGTTGTAATGAGGCTCGTGGCATTGCCCATAATTCCCGTCAATTTCGAAATGTTGTCCAAAGATACAACGCCAGGACGTATACTCCATCCTAATTCCGTTGGGAGACGTTCGTTCCCTAATGACTACTGTTAGATATTGCTGATATGTCATATCGAACGACTTCAAACTTACTGAAGAAGTACTCTACCAGAGTCCGATTAACCGTTGCGGCCTCCAAGTCCCCAAAGGCGACGATAGGAGCTATGACTTCTCCAAGACTGAACTGCTCCATCGTGGAAGTAAATGTGTACTTCGGGTTGAAAGCCTTGGAATTGAGCTGGCGTGCCACCTTGCCGTTCGCCAGCATATTTGCATCGAGGACCGGGCCGGTCCAGTACACTCGGGTTTCGTCAAAGATGGTCTCGTTGAAGACGTGGTTGTTGCCAAAGAAAGCGTCCGAACGGCTAACAATCAAAACTGTTAGCACCTCTCATCCGCAACAAGGGGTGGTTGATATGACGAGAATGGAAGTAAGGGGCCTAGGAATTACCTAAGACTTGCGTCGTGCTCGAGGACGTTGTGGACGTTTAGATTATCACTGGATATGATAGTTAGCATTTCTATTATCGATGTCGGTAGTTATGCTAACGTTCCGTAGGGAGTATGAAAGAGTGGAAGGATATAATGAGGATTACTAACAGGGTAAAGAAGGTAGCATTGGGCGCCGGGTTTGCGATCAAAGCCATCTCGAACATCAACGCCGCGAGGGTTTTGTTGAAGTGGAGGGCTGAAGACAAGGCGTTGACTGTGATGTCCTTGGTGATATTTCGACCGTTGTGTGGGAGGAAGCCATGATTCGCCAAGGTATTCAGCATAGGGCAAGGGCCTCGGACTGTGAAATAATTAGTACTTCTAAAGCCTGAATCATTATGAGATTGATTGCCGCGTACAATCGTCTGGTCCGGGGGCCGTCCATTGATGTCCACATTGAGCTTCAGCAGCAGCCAGCGTAACGCCGAGCACGACTTGGAGGGTGGTAAGCTTCATCTTATGGTAGGTGCAAGTGGCTACGTTTTCTCCGGTGAGTTGAAGACGTCTTGGGCGAATTGAAGATGGGATGAAAGGTGTAACGAGCCATTGAGGTAGAATAAGGGAACGGTATTTAAGTAAATCAATGATATTCTCCTGGTGCCCGTCGAGCCCCTATAATCACGCATGTGGCTATGCGAGGTTACGCGTAGCAAGAACAGATGATATCTAATCTAAACAACTTGATTCGACATATGAGCTCTCAAGTATTCCCCATGCTGCAGCCTAGGCACATGGGGTTTGTCGATCATTATAGCAATTGTGGGATGATGCGTGCTTCCAGTTAGAGGGGCAGAGAGTGAAGAATGGATAGCCAATGAAAAGTTGGATATTATAACTCGTTTCCGATGTACGATCGGAGTGCGAGATCTATACGAACTACGAAGTTATACGAAAACGCGTATTGTTCATACGATGTCATGCTAAGCCTTTTAAATGGAACGCGGTCCTACCCAATTGTTTCAGTAGCTTTCTCCACCAGAAGTAGAGTTTCTGTATTGGCTCGGATTTAGGGGAGGTGTTGTGTATAGGAAGAAAAAGGCCGTCGAAGCATAAGTACCTGCCTAGGTAGGTAATCAATCAAATCTCCTTGCATTGTTTACTGCTCATGTTATGATTAAAGGGGCTATGAGAAGGTACGGTGTACGACCTGATGTGGGCAGGTCCTACTTCGTATACTCATAGGTTTGATATCTGATAGCATCATTTAGTTCAACAAAGGAGTATATACACCACCCAATACTAGTCAAGAACAGATGCCTACCTACCTCCTAGACATCATGGAATTCTAACCTGAATCTTTTGCCACATCAACAGCCACGTAAGCATACCAACAACTGAGAAGCCTAACACTACCCTCATCTGCAAATTGAAACTCTCGACGAAAGCACCCCTGACAAATGTCTCGGTAGTTGCTGGGAGGTCGTCGATAGCGCCTGTGGAATGAAATATCGCTGAAACCTGCAATGGTGTCAGGCGGTCCAAAAGCACATTTCTCACCCAACTGTTTCCAACAGCCGTTATTATAGCAATGACGATTGCGCTGCCCAAAAAGCGGAATTGAGTCACGGCAGCTGATCCGACAGCTGTTTGTTTCAATTAGCTAACAGTCCCGAGTAAAGACCTGAGAGATGACCATACGTAGGTAGTCGAACTTACCAATATCTCCTTTCTCAACTGTCCATGGAGTCAGAAGGGCAGCTGTTCCAATATTACAGCCCATCCCTAGCCCTATAACCACCTCGATGCCATAGAGACCGTGCCAATCCGGATCACTCGGAGACCCTAGGGATAAGAAAACAAGGCCTATTATTTGCAAGAATTGGCCGACAAGGGATAGATAGAGAGGCGGTATCCGCCAATTCTTGACCGCCATCGCGGTGATCATGTTGCCGAGTGGTGAACTCACTGCAAGAGGAATAAGCCTGATGGCAGCTTGGAGAGGGCTGCCCCCAACCGCGGTTTGATAACGGATGGGAAGTTGATTTATGCACGTAATGCTGACAGCTCCAGTTACAAACGAGCTTCTATAGACAAGTTAGTGCATAATAGGAGCTTTCATAATGGTACGCACAACAAAAGACCCATGATGAGTCTACTCCGACAAAAGCGCCAGGGGAGCACAGCCTCCACGACGGAACTGGGGCGGCTGACATGCCACTGGCGTACCAGGAATGCTACCAATGTAACAACTGCAGCACATAGCGGTCCGATAAACGTAGAAGTCGCCCAGGATAAGTTGGTAGCAGCTTCTTCAAATGCCACGATAAGCAATGCCAAAGCTAACAGCATGAGCACAGCCCCGGTGAAGTCAGCCGCCGCCAGTCCTCGCCGTGGTATGTGGCTCTTTTCTCTGCCTTGATTGGGGAAGTCATGTGGAACGGCAACTAATACAACTCCTGCAGCCAGAGCGGCAGCTGGAACACTACAGTCTTGAATTAGTCTCTCTTCACAGGATAGCTACTGCTGCTGAGGCACAACCCTCGCTGTTGGAATAAACGTGCTTACTTTAGAAGAAATACCCATCTCCAGGAAGCCCCTTGTAGTATAAGGCCGCCAAATATCGGTCCAAGTGGGGAGGATAAGGCAACCATTGTCGTCATCAAAGCAGAGTAAAACGGATATCTCGGCGGTTCCACCAATTCATACAGCATAACAGTTGTCAGTGCATAGATACCACCGCCACCAATCCCCTGAAAAGCTCGGAAGACGATCCTAGAATCTATATCAGTACTCATGAAACGATAACATGCCAGAGCTAGTCCATACAGCTGAGTCATGGTTTGTGCCACTCCACAGCCTCCTGAGAAGGCGCAAAATATTATAAGGGATGCTACAAACGTCGGTTTTCGTCCCAGGAAGTCACTGAGCTTTGCCCAAATGACTAGCCCGCCTGCAAAATTACCTAGTCAGCCATCCAGCAAGAACCAAGTAATATCATCATTCTTACCGGTGTAGGTGATTAGATAGGATGTCACTATCCAGCTACTGCGGCTGAAGTCGTGGAACTCGTCAGTAATTGACACAAGACTTGTGCTGACGATTGTGATTTCGAGGTTGACGAGGAAAGTGCTTAAAGCCATCCTGCGTGAGGAAGTTAGCAAAGATTCTGTGAAGATTCCTCCGGCTCGCGGCGGCATATTATCCTGCAAGGTACTCACCCGATGAAAATGAGATACAATGCACGGCCTGTGACATAGTTGCAGCCGTCATCATCTCCGGATATGTCTTTCTGCGGAACATTCTCGTCAACCTCAGCTAGTATGAGCGAAGAAGTGGAGTCATTAGCGTGAGAAGTCATTGAAGTGGTCGACGAGGTATGGAGGAGGTCAATGAGATCTTCCCCGACTGATTCCACTCAGCTGTATATGTGCCGACTTTTCAAAGGGGGGAAGGGAGCTTATATTGAAGCTCAACCAACGTGTTTAGGTGTGGATCGCTGATAGTAGCACTAGTTTCACCTCGTGGTGCCATCCAGGCACTGTACTATTATTAGCGGAAGAAGCAATACTATCAAAACCATTTCATATCTGTGAATGTTATCCCCTAAAGAGTACGTAGGTAGGTACACTCATAACATAATAAAAGCATGCTTTATAGATAGGGAAATTATATCCAATTTCAACGAACTAGGCTGTTTTGTTACTCATGTCTACCTTTTGCTTGTGAAGCGCTGTACCTAAGGGGCACGGAGAGTTGAAGCCAATGCTAGGGATATGTCGCATTTTATAAGATAGCTACTAAGGTAGTCCATGGTAAACATCTCAAAAGTTAGACGACCTTCGTCATCTCGCTATAACTCCGTTTGATATAAGCACTTATAAACTATATATAATCAGGCTTGGTTGTGTCAGAATAGCAGATCAAGTAGGCTAGCCAGCTAGATACCGTTATTAACATGTTACGAGTAAATTATGGTGCCTCAGATAGACCCTAGTGATTGTTGTTATACTTCAAGCCGTGGTAAAGGGAAATTGGGACGACCCTCGCAGACCTCCTTGGGGGTATGTGGCATGTACAGCAACATTTAGTCTTATGTACGCAGGCATAGAGTGTTGAGATGTTGGATGTGTCCTACAGATGGAGTATCTGGAGGTACGCGAATCCGGATAAGCTTCCGAATGAGCATGTTGGGAATGTTGGGGCCGACGGATATTAGAATGGGGCATGTAACCAGCCCCTGTGTCGCCACAACTTGTCTCATAATGAATTGTCTTACGGGATGATGGTGGTTGGCAACTACCTAACTTGATTACTATTTTCTAAATGTCTCCTTAAAGATATTAATCCTCCATTGTCTCATTCTATCTATTATGCGGACGGATAATTCTCTACAATTATGGGCTAAATAACCAACCCAATGGTAACCTGGGTTTATAAGGGCACTACCTATCAGCTCTGCTTCATAATTCTGAGCTGAATTTATATCATTTAATTTGTAGTAGTCGATTCCACAGCCACAAATCTCCATCTGTCTCCAACGAGTTATTCTAAGCCTGTGCTCGTTTGAGGTTGCAAAGATGCGTATGATCAAGCATAGTGTTAGGCAGATAGGGTCTCTTTGTGAACTATCCTTATTTGATATTGCACCATTTTATTCTTCCGTAGTGTTTTATTCCGCTTCCTAGCTGTGCCTAGGCAATAAGCTGTTATTGGGTATCAAGATAAGTTAACGGTCCATACCTTTGGCCAAGTATAAACTCCACCACCAAAAAGAAGTAAGATACCCCTTACCACTGCGTGTGAGGTTACTTTGCGGAAACGAGGATGCCAAGCATGCAGAGTAGTAAGTCTTGCGTCGTGCAACCAACTGATATAAATGCTAAGCCAACATGAATAACAGTGGATATTACGAGCCTGGAATATACTCTAGGCAGCTTATTAGCTTAATTGGATAGCCCTATGATGCGAACGGACAGATATAAAAGGCGCGATGCCTTACCTGAAGACTATCAACTAATGGCTTGACTTGTTAAGCAGAATTTCCCAAACTTATGGACCTCAAAGGTCTTATTAGATCATTTAAGTCACGTTTTGGATTAGTTAGATTCTCAATTAAAATGAGGCTATTCAGACCTATTTTTAGATAGATACATCCCTAGCCTGGGGGTGGAACCCAAATACGGGGCATATCCGCCCCTAATAAAATGGGAATTGTTTTAGGAGCTGAAAATGCAGGAGATCAAGCAGCCAGCCTCAAAAGGCTCGACTTAGGCTAAGTCAATCAACTGTCCAATGTTGGTTGGGGCATGAAGAGGCTAGCTCTGCACGACGATAACGCCTCCGTACTGAGTGTGTCGGCATATCGCCATAGTCTTGAGTCTTTGGCGCCATCACTTCGATGATCTACGCCAAAACATTATGTAGCTCGTGTCATTACCGGCACCATAGCCGACCAGCAGCTGCACAATATCAACTCTCTAGACAGACTTGCTTGGCTGCAGCTATGAGCCCTTCTGGATCAGAAGGCCAACCACCCCCCTTTGAAGAAAGAGCCTGATCATAGGTATAAGTAGGTGCCTAAGGTACGTACGTGGTATGCATCGCGTTAGAAAAGATGTAAATAGAAGAGTTGTCACGCGGACTACCTGCATCGCATAACATTCTAATAAGTACCGATAAGTTGCCTCTTAGTGAAGATACTAAGACGAGATTGCCAAAGTCGTTGCCGACGTCACCCAACATAACTCCTACATTATAACAAATCCGTGCAGTAACTTGCACCTTATTATCATCGTTTAATAGTTTAATGGATTATCAGCCAAAAGGCAGATATCGTTGATGCTGACTGATACTTTACCCCCTTTATCATAGTAGTAGTGATGACCCCCACCTCCACCTCATCCCCACGGAAACGGTCGGTGGTTCTGGTGCGAAGGCTATAGGTCGGATCCTGACATGCCCCAGCTGTCCGTAGCCGATATTGAACTTGGATTCGATATATATGATGCCGATCATCTGATAAGTAATGCTATGGGGGTTAATGGTGTCATGCCTTGCACGGGAGAGAACACGTACGTGTATGCAGCTTTCAATCCCGAGGTTATAGGTGGTGCTTCCTTTTATAATACGGCGCAGGGTAATTAACTGAAAATCAAGGCTCGGAACAGTACCTAGGTACCTATCTTGTAAGCTGCCGGGTATCCGACCCCTCGACTGATCCTGTGAACCCTTGGGTAACTAATCTAGTCGAGGCGAAGAGGCTCTGGGAGCTGAGCGAGAAACTTGTTGGCCAAGAGATCTTGTACTGACGTGCCATTCCAAAATCAAATACGTACCTAGGTACCTAAGTACATGTGTACGGCATCTAGGCAACCACGATGCGTTGTATGAGAGCGACGATGTGATTGGCACAAACATTTTGTAAGCAGCCAATCAAAAGTATACCACATTATGTCGGCGGGTGATTGGGTACCAGGTTTTTAACATTAGGTCAACGACTAATCATAACCTTGGAAGTACATGTAATGAGTTCTGCTGGTGGAATCATCAGGCATTTTGCAGCCTTATCATTTTGTCAACGGCCAATGCATGCTCGTGGCTTGCATGAGGGCGAAGCCTCGGTTGCCGAACCTGCCTAGTAGCCAGCTGCAAGAGACAATCTATCTGACATCTTATATGTAGTGGAAGCATTGCTCTTCCATGGGCTTGCCTTTTTCTTACCATCAAACTCTTAGGTATAGTCGCTCCACCAACCTTATTATTTCAAAGCATCCCTATAATCTACATTCAGTTGTTTTCTTGGTCTACAAGTTTTGTCATTAGTCAATCCAGGTTGTTGCTACGACTACCTGACTATTATCTCCTTGATTATGGAGTCCTGCGAGCAAGACTGGGAAGGACAGAAAATTTTCATTTGGGAAGAATACCTTGTCAAAGATGGTGGAATAGACGATGTCTTTAAGAGTATAAAACAAAAGAATCCTTCAGCGACGTATGCATAGCCCTCAGCGTCCTGGACCACTTAATAAGGGACTGATGTTCTGACTTCCTTCTAGATTTTCTCAATTTCGGAAAAAGGTCAGAGAATGGCGCCTCCACAAGAACTTGAGTGCCAAAACGTGGCGATATATCGACCACGTGATCCGGAAGAGGAAGGCCTCTGGAGACCAGGTCGTTATTCTTTCCGGGGTACGACTCGATCAGGAGCAAGTGAAGAAACAAACAAACCGTCACAAGGTTATCACCCTTTCCAACGAATGGAGACCACGTAAGTTTCTTTTCGTCCCTTCTTCCAATACATCTACAACAAGCTTAATCTGATATCCCTCAGCTCCTAGCCCGGAGCCCCCCGGAGAGGATCTCCCTCTGTACATTTGTGCTCAATACAAATCGTCTACTGTAGCTTTGGGCGAATGGCCCGAGAGTCTCCCATGGTTCCAGTTCTGCAAGTCGATTCTGCCAGAATTAATGTCGAGCGTGCGATTACTTCCGGAAAGCGAAACAAAGGGGGCGATCACCGCGTCCGCTGCCCAGGGCCAACCGCAGCGTAAGAAGCGCCGGTCCGAAAATCTGTTGGCATGGGCCGCGTTCGAAAATCTGGTACGACGGGGCATGGAGGTCATAATCGGCTCAGGGGAGCTCGTTGAAACTCTCTTATTAACTAAGAGTATCGACCATATCGCCGGCCGCCTTAACGATATGATCCCAGCTAGATGTCCCAACGAGAATCACAGGCGGGCTATGATCCTATCCGACGGTGCGCGCCCCGACGTACAGAGAGAGGTACTGAAGTTGCTTCTATACCTCATATCCAACCATATGTTTATGAATTATGACTGCGGAAATCTGACATCGTATATCAATGATGCTCGAGCCTTCGTGGATATCTGTCGGTACTCAGGTCTAGCCGAACCGCGCGTACTGGCGAGAATTATCGAGATTTCACTTTGTAGTCCGACCATGACAGGAGTACTGGACCTATTATACGAAGCTGCGATCGTTACGTCAACCGAGGATCTTGTTTGCCATCTTCTCCAGGCCGACAGCCGAATTGACCCGGACCGTCCCGTTGGCCGAATCTGGTGGGGATCTTTTTCCAATTACAGACGCAATTCAATTTACTTATCTGCATTGGAGTTCGCTGCTTTCAAAGGCGACACGAAATTTGCTAAACATGTGATCCAAGCCGGAGCAAATGTCAATTGGGGCGACGAGCATAAACTATCGCCGCTGATGTTGGCCTTGGTAACCGATGACCACAAGGTGTCTGGTGAGCTTGTTTCGCTGTTTTTACAACATGAGGAGCGTACAACTACCCGAGGTCGGGACGAAGTGCAGAGAGCCTTATATCTCGCGATCATTAGGGGCAGTTTTGATTCGATTGACCTATTATGCACCGCCGGTGCGGATCCCACTCTCACCTTCCGTTTCCAAGATTTCCCTAGCATATGGTTTGAGATTGATGAAGGTTCGATAAGGAAAGGCCCGGATGGTTTTGTCCATGACCATTCCACCGAAACTTTTATTTGGGAATTCGAAAGCTTCTCCTGTCTTGGGTTGGCCGCTTCCACTAAATGCTTCCCTTGGGGTACGGTTTCCTCCGATGATAATGACCAGCGCACTGCCTTGCGTCTGGTCAAGCACATTCTCAATAAAGCTGGTCCTGAATTCGACCAAGACGGAAACCTCAAATCAGACGCCATGATACACGCGGCTATACGTGGATATGCCGAGGTAATTTCATTTCTGATTGAAAACGGAGCACGGGTAGATTCTAGGAATAGTTGGCTGTGTCCAGTCTACGCGGCGGTGAATTGGGGTTGGGCCGAAGCTACTCAGCTACTTCTAGTTCATGGGGGCTCAGCCCAGCCCGAGACCCGTTCCCAAAAACACTGGGAACCAGTAGAGTTATCCCCCCTACATGTCGCAGTTAGTTACAACCGTGCTGACTTGGTAGACCTTTTACTTCGCGGCGGAGTTGACGTTAATCTGCTTTATAACGTGAAAAATGCAGAAAATTTGACTGGATCCGGCTTTAGAATCCAGGGCGGGACGAAGAGCGGGATGGTCGCTCCCGGTGGCTCAAGTCCCAGGGGGTTCATGTCGCCATTAAACTTGGCGATAGTCTCCGAATATTGGGAAGTTGCATTCCTTCTCATCGACTCTGGAGCTTCCCCCACGAACGCCGACTTATTTCGAACGGCAAAGGCCGGGCACTACCAGCTCGTTTGCCAACTACTCGAGCTAGAAGTAAATCCGGATGAAGCTATAATGAATGGCGAGAGTGCACTCGACGTCTCTATCCGCTATGGACACGACACGGTCGCGGAGAAATTGCTCGATGCCGGTGCAACCTTTAAATTCGAGACTCTTGATCTCGCATTGCGATACGGACAGCACCGAACCGCCACGTGGCTGATCGAATTAGGTATCGAATTGACAGGACCTGCTTTTGCGAGCGCTTTTCGAACCCTAGACGAATTAGCGCTACAGTCCCTCTTGAAGGCCCATCCCCGGATCACTCTTTCTAGCGAACGGGATCCCGACGGAAGGACATTCCTAGAGAACGCCATGTTAAGCGGCAACATTGCAGTCATCAAACTCGCCCTCTCACTTGACCTCCTAGCTTATGATTCAGGGGTGCTGTGCGCCGCCGTACTTATTGCATCGCAGTCAAATACTGGCGAAATGGACGAGATAATGGGCCAAATCCTGCAACGGCGTGAACGTATAAGCCACGAAGGGCGTTGCTTCGATTATATCCTAGAGAATACGGCTGTATCCATCGCTGCCTACAACAAGCGGCCGGACATTATCAGGAGACTTCGAAGGCATAATGAATGGGGAGCCGACCTTGCAGTTTTGCCATCTCTGTCGATATGGTCCTGGCCAAAAAACACGCCCTGGTTCGCGGCCGAACGCAATGAACGGATCGAGCTTAATTCATTTCCCGATTTATGGGAACACGGGCCTAGTTTAGACATTTCAATTGTTTCTAGGCGACCCTGCAGTGTCTCATCGTCCGCTCTAAGAAAGTGGGATAAGTGGCATCATTCCGATAAGCAGCTTGTCTCTCCGTTGCTACTTGCAATCAAGAGTCTTAGCGAACCCGTCATAGAATTGCTTCTAGATATAGGGTACAGGGCAGACAGCCTTACGCTCAGAGCCGCTATGTCTGAGAATATATCGCCCAGCCTTACCAAAAGACTCATAGAGGGGTGCGGAGATATCAATGGACTCAGAACCCACGGCATGATGGATCCTTACAATCCAATGCAGGTTGCTGCCTTATCGGGAGACGTAAACCTAGTGACGGCCTTGTTGAACGCCGGCGCTGATCCTAATTCCGGGCCATGGTACGCTCGGGAGCAAACACTTTGCAAACTTTGTGAGGATAGGCGGTTCGATATCATCGATATCTTGCTTCAACGCCGTATGAGCATAAGTGATACCCCGCGCATTAGAGAGAAGGGGGGTACAGTACTGCAATTTGCAGCCGCAAGAGGCCAACTTGGGATCATGCGCCGGCTTCTTAAAGAAGGCGCTGATCCAAACGCTCCGCGCTCAGTTTTCCGTGGGAACACCGCGATAGAAGCAGCAGCACGTCACGGCCGCCTTGATGCGGTTCAGCTTCTACTGGACAGTGGCGTTGAGATTCAGGGCCGTGGGCGCTTCCAATACGTCTTCGCGGTATATCTGGCTAAGGAGGCCGGTCACTCCAGCGTCATGCAGCTCTTGCAGTCGCAACGACCTTGGGCGGATACCGATTGGGAAACTCTACGTGAACTAGAAGATGAGGGGTGCCATTTTTATTATAAGTGCATCGTCCATTACGCCGAGTATTCGGAAGATGAGATGGCCCAATGGCTTGCCTACGCAAATAAGTTGGTTACCAATCACGATGTGATGAGCTACGATATTATTGTAATAGGTTTGCCTATGGTGCGCGGGCAGAGTGAACCTCGATATTTACGTGGGCTTAAGCGCATAGCAATGCTTCGAGACATATTGCGGCCCTGCCAAAAAGCCGACGACGTTCGGAGCATTGGGGATGGCTCCGAGGCTACGGAGGAGGAGCCCATGGAAGAGGACCGCATAGAAATTTTAGACATAGAGCCCACGGAGGAAGACCGCATGGAATTTTCAGACATCGAGACTACAGAGGAAGAGCATGGAGAGCACCAGGAGTTACCTGAGATTCCCTTCAACACTTGGGATATTTTGGCAGACGACGTTAGGAGTCCTGCGGTTGATTCCGAGGCCATGGAATGGGAAGGACACAAGGACTTCTTAGACATGTTAGAGGTTACTGAGAAGGACTGCATGGGAATTGCAGACATCGAAGCTACAGAAGGAGAGCGTGGAGAGTATGGAGAACTGCCAGAGTCCATGGGAGCACCCCACAACACTGTAGATATTTCGGTCGATCCCAGCCAACTGAGTTACGACTTTTTAGGGCAAACGACGACATTCTAGATATCACAGCGGATTCCCGGGCCATAGCAGGAGAGCAGGCAGATACGCAGTTGAGGAGTCTCGATAGCGAAGGCGAAGAGTAGGAGGGGATATACCAAAGATACAGGATGATCTCCTAGGTAAGCGAGAAGCGCCACTTCATTTTTTATTTACGTAGCTACAGTAAACTATTCGTTATCTGGGCAAATACCCATATCACAGGGAGCATTCCTTCCATCTAGTCCCGTGGCTACGTCGTCTGGCCCTTGGAGTACCAGCAATGCACTTGGTGGTTAGACGGATTGAATAAATGGGGCAAAGGGTGAACCCTAGGGGCCAACTATTACTACTACAATTGCTGGTGCATGGCCTAGCTGCATATAAAGTTATTCGAATATTTGCCTGGGCCCTGCTTTGCATTGAAATTGTAATACGACCAAGGGCTGCAAGGGCCTCTTCGCTCCCCCTTTTCCTGTGCATTAGGTAGGCAATTTTAGACTTTTATGTTTAAGCTTTTCCTCTCTTTCCATCTAATGGAAATGGCAGCTATGCCATGTTAATGCTCCTTTGGAAAATCATGAATACTTCTCACATTTATCAATTCCTACCTAGCTTGAGCAAAATTGGCCGGACATGCGACAGATAATTGATGCATCAAAAAGGGGTAACGATTCAATTGCCTGGTATGTACCCACCCCCTTTACGAGGGAATTTCGAAGGGCAACCCCTACCTTCAGGAAAAGGTTCATTCGCTTTTTAAGTTCACTCTGGAGTTATGGCAAGACCTCTGTGTGCTGTGGAGCATAAAGTTAATGTGCTCTATATTGCAGGAAGGGACAGCGAAATGGGAATGACATGGAAACCTTTTTTCACAGTAGATCGGAGAAATGACTGACTCCTAAATGTTTCAATTACCCAACATCTACCAGACATAGCAATAATTTGCATACAAAGCGACACTTCTTCCATCAGTCAGAGAGCTGGTACAACAAGCAATCCACCCAATTTGAGCTCACATACCGTATCTTTCAGTTCTCCTCTTTGCCACCCGACCGCGTGTCGTGTCGCTACATTGCGCATGTCACCCTCGAGCGGCCAGACATCAACCTAAGCCCCAATTCCTGTCGCGCAGAAGTCGGCGAGCTGTCCAGGAAGGGCAACCCTACTCCCGCGCAGTGCAAACGCCACGACGAGGAGAAGGCATGCCTATTTCACTGTTGTACGTTGAACACCGACACGATCTTGGTGATCTCGGTCTGCGAATACCTGAGACTGCATACATTTCCTGATTGGTCTGGTACCCGACTCTGTTAGTTTCTACTTGGAAATGAAGCTCGTCGACAAGCCAGAAGACGAATCCCCAAAGGTTGACATACCGTGGGGCGGTAACGAGCCAAAGCTGCAAGGACACCTCGGTACACCTAGGCAAAGACGCAGATACTCCGGACCCAAATTTGACAATTGATTTGCGGTAACTCTTGGATTCCTGAACATGGCAAGGTGCTGGATTTCGGGGAATCCACTTCCCCCAAGCAATAGGGAAGCTATAAGCCTACGAAGCTATACATACCCTAAAGGTCACGAGCATGCCGGCGAGAAAATGGAGGGTAGGGTTATGTTATACCAGACTGATATGGTAGCAAAGGGCGAGGGAAAATACCTCCTGTTGACGGCAAAGAGCACAGGAGGTGGCTGGCATGCATCTCATCTCTGCCACAACCCGGCGTGTTTTAACCTCGAGCATCTGGTAGTCGAACAATCAAAGGTCAACTATACCCGCAACCACTGTCATGGAATGGTGATAATAGAAGACGTGGATGGCACTCAAATCAGCCTTTGCAAGCACCACGGCCTTTCTAGCCACCAGTCCTGCGTCCTGCTGGTGGTAGAGATAACAGAGGGATTCAAGGGGAAGAATATACAGCTACAGGAGGGAGAAACGTTTAAGATCAGAGGATGGGGAGACCATCATACCCTTGAAGAAACATTCCAAGACGAAGAAAGCTACTGCCTCCGAGTCGAACACTGGCACTATCTCCGAGCCAAACATAGGCACCGCCTCCAAGTCGAACACAGACACAGTTTCTAAGTCGAAGAAACGCCCCGAGTTGAACATAGGCACAGCAAGACAAGCCACCATAGGATATAAGAGGTTGATTGAGAATTATGCCACGGTGCTTAGGAAAGAAGCCTCTATTTGAATTAGATACTCCCAGCTTAGGCATAAATAGGTCAGCAACTTAGGTGGTAGCTTAGAACTTCACTATCTACCTGGGTACCTACCTCCTATTCTCATTGTGCCGTATCTACCTAGAGCAACTGTAGAATTGCCATCGAACCGTGTGGCATCCTATATGCAGGTGGAATTCTGTTCTTAGATCCGCCATTTCCAGTCTACCTTTAAATGGACCTGATGATACGTACCAGGTATCCAGATGGCGTGGTAAAGTTGATTAATGGCTATGTACAGAGATCGATACTATAAACTAGCTAAGGGATAGGTTAGACACATACAGGTAGGCGCGTAGATGTGGTTGAGCTCTTTGAATTGGTATCCAAGGATACCCAAATACGATCAGCCTCAAGCAATCCACTTCCACCCCTTCCCCTTCCCATCCGCCCATCGTACCCCAATACAGCACACGGCAGAACCCATAAGCAGCGCCCCGTCCCAATAAACGACGCTGGCGTACGTCTCCGAATTCCCGAGCAGCTGGCCGCCGACAGGGCTCCCGAACATGGTGCCGAGGCCCCTGACGAAGAGGATGAAGGCGTTGACGGCGGCGTACTGGCGGATGCCGAAGACCTCGGCGATGAGGGCGGGGAAGAGCCCGTAGTAGCCGCCGGCGGAGACGCTATAGAGCACGATGAAGGCGAGCCACAGCGAGAGCGACGACGAGGTCGAGGACGCCAGGACGCTCGACAGCCAGAAGGCGAAGACGCTGGTCGCGGCCACGAGGAGCGTGAGGACCAGCGTGTTCTGCCGCCCGAACCGGTCGCCCGCGTAGCCCGTTAGCACCCGCGACACGGCGTTGATGGCGTTGCTCGCGGCGAGGAAGTTGGCGCCCTTGGATGCGGTGAGGCCGAGGATTACGGTGTAGGAGGGGATGAATGAGAGAGGGAGTTGCGCGCCGGCCGCCTTTGTTAAGATGTCAGTTGTGAAGAGTTGAAGAGTTATGCGATGGATTACGATTGATGGTGAAGGCAGAAATCAGAGGGGAGGGTTTCCTGTAAAAACCATGTAGAGGGCTGAGAGTCATGCTGTGCGAAGATAGGTACTGACCTGGAGAAACGCGGCCACGACGGAGAAAATAAAAGTCGCCTGCGTAGCCAGGGCCCGCGAGACGTGGGTATTTCGCCTCTCCGGTCCCTCGGCGGTCGAAACGCCTGCGAATCGGCTTCGCGGCACCGCCCAGGCGATTGGCAACCCGGCGACCAGGTTGAAGAGGGCATAGATCCTGAGGGTCCAACGGCCGCCGACCGAGCTAAGAAGCGCGCGGATCACGGGCGAGAATATGAGGCCGCCTGTACCGCCGCCAGCTAGGATCTACGTGATGGTTAGCCGAAGATGGCCAGGAGTAGGTAGTAGGGCTGCATTGCCGAGGCAGTCGGAACGAGGCTTCTATTTGGGTACCGAAAGACATGACGTGCTATGACGCCACCCACATCTGCCGAAGGGGGAGCGAAACAGAAATCGCGGACGGAACACTTACGAAGCCCATCGCCGTGGCTCTATGGCTGTTGAAATACTCGGGCGCGGGCGCCAGCAACGGGAAGTACAGAAGCGACATGCCGAGGCCCACGAGAAAGCCCTGAGTCAGCAGGAGCTGCCATATGGAGCTGCAGAAGGAAGCCAGCGTGAACCCGAGGGTCATCAGGAGCACCCCGGAAATGGTGATCGTCCGCGGCCGCACCAGGCGCAAGACCCTGCGGCGCCACAGCCGCGACGACGGCGTCGTCGTCGTCGCCGTCGGGGTCCAGGTCCCGTGCTCGATGCGGGATATCACGGGGTTGACGAACAGGCCGCCGGCCCAGGTGAGCCCGTAGCACAGCGTGCCCACGAAGGCGAGCAGCGCCGTCGGCGGCGAGGCCTGCGACGCCGGAGGGGGCGCGATGACGTCCTGGCCGGGCGAGAGGTAGTACTCTTGGAAGACGCCGAAGCATTGGTTGTACCCGATCGTCAGCGCTATGGTCACGAACGCGGACAGGAGCACCGTGGCTTGCTTCCTGCGGGATATCGGTGGCAGGGCCGGCGGCGCCGGAGTTGGGTCCGACTCGGCCTGCCGTGCTGTTAGCGGGATTGACTGAGTTTGTGCTGCCATCACCTCGAACTTGAGAATGGGAAAAGATGGTGATTTTCTAGATCAGCCATGACATAGTAATATTTAAAGATAATCTGACAGATTCCCCGCCCCTCATTGCTCCGACTGCCGAGAGGAAGCCCCACGTATAGCCGGGATTCGGATCCAGTACTGTAGCATTCACATTTCCCGAGGTCATCGTAGGTACCTCGTGTCGTTCTCATTTTCAATCCTCACGTGTTTTCGCCAACTTCAATCAGTTCTCGCTACGACGCTGCGTTGCGCCATCAGCATGGAACACTCAACATTCGTGGTTAGCAAACTCAAACCCCTCAGACCCAAGACAGCAACCCGTTTTGAAGTCAGGAATTTCGATTTTCAATTTGAAGGCAGAAGTGTTGAGAACTTCGAATGCGATGGTGACTAGTTCACAATCAGAACTAAAAGAGGATGATTTTTGAATGCCTTGGTTACAGCCTGTTAGAGTCAAGGTACCTAGGTACTATAATTATTCCTAACTTGCTTTCATATGAGAATAGTTTTTCTGAAAAGAACATTAAATGATCCTATATGTAGTCATACCATATTTGTACTATAAGACAGTAGGCAGACCATACATAGATGGCCTCGAGACTCTTCCAGGATGGCACTACAGAGACCAATCGATCGGTATGAGCTTCCTGTTCATAAGACATCCTGACGGCACCTTCGATGCTTCGATGCTACCGTGGTAATGCATCGTCGTGCTATTGCTAGATAGTTTGGCTTACCGAGAGATATGTTTCCAATCGTGTGACGTTTGACGTGCGGATCGCCGGAGGCGGTGGTTAGAAGCATCATTGATGCGAGGAAACCGTATGACACTAAGAGTGGGAAGAAGGGGTACGGTGGCTAACTGCTCTAACACGTAGGCTAAAAAGGCTCCCGGGATATGCAGAGTTAGGTCGTTGACGTTTTGAAAGCCGTTCATATGACACGTGATGGACCTTGCTCCCAACTCTCCCAACCTGTGATATAAAAAAGCGTTAAAACCTACCTCTTAGATAGCCACATTAGCGTTTACGCGCAGTAACTCGCGGACGGAGACTGCAGATGCAACAATATGTACCTAGGTATGATGAGTGACATGCGCCGAATGATGCTGCAGGTAACTCGTCAGCTCGTGGTATAAGACTCCGTGTTCTCACCGAGGAAGTTAATCCATCTTGAAGCGTGGGACATCCTATTTGGTCAGCATAGCGAAGAGAAGGTCGAGAAAGATCACGTGGAGGACGTTCGACTGAAGCTGACGAACTAGTCTCACATTTCAACATGATGGCAACCGATCGGTCCATGAGTCACAATGACGACCTGTCATCCCAAGTCCTTGCGGGGAAAGCAAGTTTGATGCCCATTTCGGACAGGGCCGTAAATGTTATTATGGGCAAAGTTAGAGTTGACGACGACAACGGCTCGGCGAGCTTGACACTCCTAAAACTTTAAACTCGTTAACCCGTCTGGAGATAAAGAAGCCGGAAGATGTCTGTCCTGTTCCAGATGAAAGTCTTCCACATAGACATCCACCATTGACGAAAGAAGTCGCACACAACATGGCTGATAACATGGCTGATCAGGCGGGCAAAGTCAGTTTAGCGAACACGGACGATATCTCCGACCTCGTCGAGATCTTCTGGGAGGCATTCAGCGGACCCGGAGAAGTCGTATTTCCACATACGGAGGGTGGACGGAAATGGCTCCAGCGGAGTTTCGAGAACTTCCTAGGCCAGAAGTCTTACTATAGACCGGAGTCGAAGATAGCCGTCGTGAGGAACTTGAACAGTGCGTAGGGCGAGGAACATACGAAGCGACATGAAGGACGTTATGTTTGCTGACAAGGTGGAATAGGTAGACCGGTTGCGCTGGCAATTGCCCACGTAGTCCGGCCAGGCCAAAGCATTGCCGGAAAGTCGTGGAAGACACGATGGGCGCGGTGCGAGGACATACCGGGCCTCAGCGAAGAGAAGCTTGCGGAATTCTTCGATCCCTTGGCCAGAGCCCATTATCTCGTCGTAGGAAAGGAGGGACATGTCTGTAGGTTATCCCTCCCACCCCCAAGCCGATGGAATCAATCACCTAGATGGGTTTGCTAACGTAAGGATTCGCACAGTCATCGAGCTCATCATGACGAAGTCGACAAGCCGAGGGAGAGGATACGCATCGGCGCTCGTGGGATGGATGACGAAGCTTGCCGACGACCTCGACATCCCTTGCTACCTCGACGCGGGGATGCGAGGGCTGGGGATCTGTGACCGATGTGGCTTTAAAGCGCAAGACATTGAGATGCGTTACGGAGGGCCGCCACCTTGCACGCCGATGCTACGATCCAAGAAACAAGAAACAGTGACGGTATCTTGAGAATTCGATTATGATGAGAATAGGATAGGGGAAGTTGGGTTATGCTTATGCTAGGTTGAAATCGGAATTCAGAAAGCCTCTCCCTTCTAGAATAGTCCCACGAGCATGGCTGGCATGGCGTAGGTAGCAAGCCGCTCGGGGAATTGCCAGCGCCAGGGCGGCGGGTATTGGCATTGGCGGCATGGGTTTGATGCACCCCGCAAAGATCGCCGGCTGTTTGGGTTGCAACAGTTTTATTTATGGCTTCTCAAGGTCTTGTCGTATTTATATTTTGTTTAATACCGTATGTATGTGCTTGTTTCCAGCAGCTAGGATTTATATTCAACATTTATGTTAACTGTCAATTGCGTTTTGGGGGGAAATATAATAAACGGAAGAGGAAAGAGAAAAGTTAAAAAAGTCTAGACTCTTCGTACCTACTACCTCATCTCCTGATCGCTACTTTAAAGCGGAACTGCGGGACGAGTGATACCCGGCGAACTTTATATTAGGGGTAGGTATCGATTAAATGGTAGGTACTTGGATACTTATGTTATGCGCAGATATTTCAATATTTCAATATTTCGTCGCGCTCTTCACTGCTTCATCCTTTCTTCTACATTTTACCCCTGGAAGCATCAATTCCCTCCAACTTTTTATCGTGTCTTCCCCTATTCCTCCAAATGCAATCCCAAATCCCGCCACACGCCACATTCCTCATGTTCTCCAAATCGAGTCCTATAGCCGGTAATCAGTTAGGACAGACGCCAAGAATAAGCCGCAGACGCCATGATGATTCTCTAGTACCAAGGTAGCCTGCTTTAAGCGACCTCAGTGTTCCAATGAAGGAAGATGCCAAGGCTCACTCTGGCCCTGTCTGCCTGTTCGGTCAGTTATCCATCTGGACCCTTGGCACTTTCTATTTTCCATCATTTCATCCGCTCTTGCGACCCTGCGGCACGGCAATTATAGACGATGGTCGTCCTGGTTGGTCTGGGTTGCTATCTGTCCTTCTACATCCGATACTCGATTCATTCCTACGTCCCGTTTTTGGCAAGTTCTAAAGAGTCGCTTCTTTTCAATTCATATGTCTGTCTAGAACCAGCAAGATTTTCCAATAGATCGAGTCTTTGCTTTTACTTCGTTGATTGTCGTTAACTCCGGTCCATCGTGAGCCCGTATCTCGTATTCTGCAGATTCAACTCCTTCAGCCTGCTCCACATCAGCTCAAATTTGCTTGACCGTCTCTAGTCTAGCAATAACGTACCCGAACGCTGCCGAATAAAGATGATAGAATCGAGCATTGGCTGATTTTCGTTTTGCTTCCCTTCCACCACCTCCAGGCTGCTTCAGGCTCGCATGAGTGGCGCCTCCTAGATACCAATTGCCACTGCAGCTATGTTTCGCCTACGGAGATATCGCTACTACGTTTTCTTTGCTGCCGTCGTTGTGTTTTTGATATACCGCGCTACCAAGAACAGCGAGCAGTGGGAGTCTGTTTCGGCATCCATTCCCTACACGAAAGCTCCTCCTAAATCGGCCCCCGAACAAGGCTTTGGTATCACTAACAAGCAGTCTCCCGGCAAGGGTGACACACGATTCTCAGCCGAAGATGACGATCTGGCCCAGCAATCCTTGGACAAGACGGAGAAGGACTCTGACAAAGTCAAGATCCCCAATTTAAAGCCTACCACCACCGAAGATGGCCCCGACAAGTTCGAAATTCCTACGCCGATCACGACAATAGACTCGACCGACCAAACTAGAGTACTCGTATATGACAAAGATGCCGCCGCGAAGACTACGACCGCCCCGTTGATCGATATACCGGACAAGAATGTTGGTCAAGGAGCCAAAGGTGTTGGAAAAGGTATCCACGGAGCGCCCGGGCACAAATCCAAGACGCAGAGCGTTTCTTCAACCACCACGATTCACTGGACAAAGGTACCAGAGCACTTCCCCGTCCCCGAAGACGAGATCATCCCTCTTCCGACCGGGAAACCCAAGCCTATACCTGCGGTACAATACGAGTTCGCAAAAGAGTCGACCGAAGCTCGGGAGAAGCGTCTCGACCGCCTCGCCAAGGTGAAGGCGGAGATGGTGCGCGGCTGGAACGGCTACATGACCTATGCGAGGGGACACGACGAGCTGAGCCCCGTTTCCAAGACATTCCGCGATCCCTTCTGCGGCTGGGCCGCCACCTTGGTCGATGCGCTGGATACTTTATGGATTATGGGCATGAAGAAAGAATTCGAGGAGGCTTTGCTTGAAGTTGAGAAGATCGACTTCACCACTTCTGGATATCGCTCCGAGATCCCCGTTTTCGAGACGACTATTCGTTATCTCGGTGGATTGGTAGCCGCGTATGATGTTAGTGGTGGTAAAGCTGGGGGATACGATATACTTCTTGAAAAGGCCATCGAACTAGCCGAAATATTGATGGGCGTCTTCGATACGCCAAATCGCATGCCTGTTCTGTATTACAACTGGAAGCCCGCCTTCGCATCTCTACCGAAGAGAGCTCAGGCGGGGGTAAGTGTCGCGGAACTGGGATCCCTTGCCATGGAATTCACCCGCCTTGCGCAGATCACAAAGGAGAATAAATACTATGATGCCGTAGCGCGCATCACCGATGCCTTTTACGAGTGGCAAGAGCGCGGAACGACGATACCCGGCATATTCCCTGAGCATGTTGACGCGACCGGGTGTAATAGAACAGCAGAAGCTGAGATTGCCGCCAAGAAAGCTGAGCTCGAAGAACAGCATCAGATCGAGCTCGGAAAGTCTAGTTCAAAGCCCCTCACGGGCAGTAAACCACCAAGCATCGGTGATGTTGACAGCCAAAGTAATACCGCTAAAGATGAATCACATACGATACACAGACGTTCCGCGGTAGGGACACCTAATGGGGATGCCGCCGAAAAAGAAAAAATCGTACACAATGGTGAAGAGATACATGCACTATCGGAGGGAGCCGCTTCCTCCAAAAACGAGCGAGACCAAGATAGTTCCCAGCTAGAGAGTCAAAGCAGCTCTATGGACTCAGAGAAGGAAAAGGAGAAGAGCAAATGTGTTCCCCAGGGATTGGCCTCGGGATCGTGGAGTTCCTCGGAGCAATACAGCATGGGCGGAAGCCAAGACAGCACGTACGAGTATTTCCCCAAACAGTGGCTGCTTCTTGGCGGCCTGGAGCCCAAATATAAGGCCATGCACACCAAGGTCTCAGCAGCAGTCAAGAAATGGCTGCTCTATCGACCCATGGTTCCCGATGATCGTGACATACTGTTCTCGGCCAAGCTCAACACGCAGGGGAACCCAGAGATCGATGCCACGGTGGAATGGGAAGTCACCCATCTCACCTGCTTCATCGGCGGCATGTTTGGCTTGGGCGGAAAGATCTTCGAGGTCCCCGGAGATGTTGAAATTGGAAAGCGACTCACCGACGGTTGCGTATGGGCTTACGAAAACACTCCAAGCGGTATCATGCCCGAGGGTGCTACCGTCGTCCCCTGCGCTGAGGTTAACAACTGCCACTGGAACGAGACGCTATACTGGCAGTGGCTGGATCCGCTTTTCGAGACTCGGAACGAACAGATCGCGGAGTTCGAGAAACAGAAGAAGGAGAGGAAGGCGCAGAAGGCGCAAAATGCGAAGATGAAGGGACATAAGAATCTAGGCATGTCTTCTGGTGAAACGGGATCTTCTAGTGAAGGGCGAATTGATAATTCGCGCGCGGCAGACTTTGATGAGGAGTTGGGGAGCTCCTCGCAAGAAGGACTCGCTGCTAGCGGGCTCGATACCGTCGGAATTCATAAGAGGGCTCCTCCTACACCGATAGGCACATCGACTGACGGCAGCAGTGGTCGCGTCTCCGAGAAATCAACCCAAACAACTGAGTCGGAAGATGGGCTAGATATTAACACTGGTAGCGCTGCTGTAGTAGATCCTGTAAGCAATAATGTTGATCAGGTTCCCCTTACCGACGCAGACGACGAGAGCGAGTTCCCGGACCCGGCAAGCCCCATGTCTCATAAAGAGTACGTGGAGAACAAAATCCAGTCGGAGAACCTTCCGCCTGGTTTTGTCAGTGCCAACTACCACGCATATATCTTACGGTGAGTAAACCTCCGAGACAACATAATCAAGTGCCAATGTGTGCCCACAGCACGGATCTTGAAGCTTGACTGACTCGACATCTATTCACAGGCCGGAAGCAATCGAGTCGGTCTGGTACATGTACCGCATCACGGGTGACACGACTTGGCAGGACAAGGGATGGAAGATGTTCAACGCCATCGTCAGCCAGACTCGGACGGAAGCCGGCAACAGTGCCATTAATAATGTGCTCATACCGAATCCAGATAAGTCGGACGAGATGGAGAGTTTCTGGCTAGCTGAGACGTTGAAGTATTTCTACTTGCTGTAAGTGACTGACTGGGCTTCTAAGTTGGTCGTATGCGAGTGAGAGATTCTAACGAACCGACACTAGGTACTCGGACCCGAATCTCATCAGCTTAGACGAATGGGTGTTGAATACGGAGGCGCATCCCTTCAAGCGACCTACATGAAAGGAAATATTTTGGATAAGGCCTCGACAGAGAGAGGAAGAAAACCCACCATTTTGTATAGAGAGGAGGAGCAAAAACGGGAGCAGCCACAGAGCACAGGCCATAGAGCACAGCAGCGGTGGTGATATTAAAGTTGGAACAATGTTTGTTCGCTAGATCTCTACACTATGCTGGCTGCAGGAACCGCGCACTACTTATGGGGTGTTTTTTTTCCACGCAAGCGGACAGGGATGAAGCGTCGTCATCGCTCTCGTCTCGTCCCATCATTCTCATCCCGTCGCGCCAAGCATTCTTATCGTGGACGCAACTATCGAGAGGCTTGACGGTATTGGATATAGATAATCTATTCCGATGACGCCCCATATTCACGAACTTGGGTGTTTTTATCAATGCCGGAGGCTTTAAAAAGGTGCATGGATTAGAACGCGGATAGACACGGCAATTGGATTATCCACACCTATACCAATTTAGGACACCGAGTCAAGCTGCATGCATATTGTGTACCTATGTTATGCAGGTTACCTAATGACATCAAGCTTATGCATCAAGGTCATTCGTTTTAGCTACATAACTGATGCTTACGTGTCTGAACTAACAAAGAAGAAAGTTAAGCCTCAAACCTCACTAGCCTTCATTAGCTGTTAGCCTTGCCGGCTTACGGGGTATTCAAGGATAATCTCAGTCGTCTTCTTTACTGGTACTGTGCTCTGCTATTACGCTGCCAACTCCGCAGCTCTGCTATATCGATCGGCTTTGTTCGGGAATACCCTTCCCATCAGCTCGTTATCTATGATAAACAAAGGTCATTACTTTATCTGTCTATGTAAATCTCGAGCCACCCATTCTCCAAGATCTTACTACCCCTCAATAGGGTAATGCTCGACCTCGGTGTGTGCAATCCCTAGGCTGCCTTGGGTCCCAAACTCAGCTCCTTATGTTACATCAGAGCCACAGGGCCAAGACGCGAGATGACTGTATGGCTGTAACGTAATACAACTTTCTAATAAGGTCTGTCTCATATGATAAAAATCCTCGTGCTTAAGGTTTAAATAATTGCCCGGCCGCGTTTCTTCAGCGCACATTTTGACTTCCCGCTTTGCCTTGCCCGTGCCAATCGTCCACCCCGCGCGAAACGAAAGGAGCAAGCCATACGTTCGTTGTGCGAGTTATCCTTGTTTTTTCTTCTATCTCGTAAATGACTTCGTATGAAGACGCAACTTTGGACTCTCGTAGCATCGCAAGGATGGGTCGAGATAGAGACGATGTGGTGGCCGACGAGGCTAGCCGGGGCGAGTCCGAACCGAAGACCTTCGATCGCACCATGTCCAACCGGATCGGCGAGGTGAACCTCGAAAGCGAACACCAGCTCCAGAGAGGACTGAAGAGTCGACATATCCAGTTCCTCGCGCTGGGTGGCGCGTAAGTTTCTTCTTTACCTCCCCTATCCTTAGACCCTACCAATGTAGTCCGATATGTATAATGCAAAAGCCTCCTTACCTCCTACATACTAACCACCCCGTAGGATCGGAACCGGCCTATTCGTCGGATCGGGCCAGATCCTCGCCACTACGGGGCCGGCGCCGCTATTCATGGCGTATCTGTCCATGGTATTTAATATAATACTTAAAAAATAAACTTAACGTAAAACAAATATTAATTAAATGATTTAGATGGCGTGCGTGTGGGTCGTGATGAACAATCTCGCCGAGATGGTGACGTACCTGCCCATGAAAGGCATCTCGATCCCGTACTTCGTCGGCCGCTTCGTCGAGCCGAGTCTCGCCTTCGCCGACGGCTGGAACTACTGGTACGCCTACACGATGCTGGTCGCCGCCGAGTGCACCGCCGGCGCTATCATCCTGCAATACTGGACCACGGCCGTGCCCGTCGCCGTCTGGATCGCTGTCCAACTGCTCGTCATCCTCTTCCTCAACATCATCGCCGTGTCCTTCTTCGGCGAGGCCGAGTTCTGGTTCGCCAGCATCAAGCTCCTCACCATCATTGGCCTCATCATCCTCGGCATCGTCCTCTTCTTCGGTGGCGGCCCCAACCACGACCCGCTGTACTTCCGCTACTGGCAGGAGCCGCCCTACGGACCCGGCGCCTTCGTGCCATACCTAGTGGGAGGTAATACAGGTCGCTTCCTTGCCTACTGGACAGCTCTCGTTCGTGCTGGCTTTTCTTTCATCACTTCTCCTGAGCTGATCGCGCTGTCGGCTGGCGAGACCGTCGCGCCGCGCCGCAACATCCCCAAGGCCGCCCGCCGCTTCGTCTGGCGTCTCGCCATATTCTACGGCCTGGGCTCCCTCGTCATCGGCGTGGTCGTCCGCAACGACGACCCACAACTTCTATCTGGCGATTCGAATGCCTCCGCGAGCCCCTACGTCATCGGCATCGCGAGGGCTGGTATACGTGGCCTTAACCACGTGATTAATGCCGCGATTCTCACCAGTGCATGGTCGGCTGGTAACGCTTTCTGTTACTCGGGGTCCCGCGTTCTGTATAGCATGGCGCGTAGCGGGCAGGCGCCGAGCTGGTTCGGCCACACCACGAAGCGAGGCGTGCCGTGGGTCGCAGTCGCCTTCACCCTGCTCGTCGGCTGTCTGGCCTTCCTCAACGTGAGCAACAGCGGCGCCCAGGTGTTCCAGTGGTTCACCAACATCTCCACCATATCCGGCTTCATCGCCTGGATCGTCATCATGGTCACGTACCTGCGGTTCCGCAAGGCCATGGCCCGCGCCGGCCTGCTCGAGACCCTGCCCTTCCGCACCCCGCTGCAGCCGTACGCGACCTACGCCGTGCTGTTCATCATCAGCCTGCTCACCCTGACCAACGGTTTCCAGGTCTTCTTCCCGTCCCAGTGGAGCGTGTCGAGTTTCCTCGCCGCGTATATTACCCTTCCCATCTTCCTCGCGCTGTACCTCGTCCACAAGATCGTGTATCGCACGCCGCTCGCCATCCGGGTCGAGGACGTCGACGTCTTGTCGGGGAAGAAGGAGATGGACGACATGTCCGCCGCCGACGTGGAACCTGTGCCGCGGAACTGGGTGGAGAAGGCATGGTATTGGCTTGCTTGATAGAATTTTTGCTTTTTTTTTTCTTTCTAGAAAGGAGATGATGGGATAGAAAACGAGCTTTTATTTATATTAAGGATCTAGAATAAAATATACCTCTACAGTGCGTATCGCACCTTCCATCTCCGTACCTTCCATCTGGGGGCTTTCGTAATAGCTTTTTCTTTAAGCTTTTAAGCTAGACTCGTCAATGATTACTAAGATATGAGGCTTCTATCGACGACCTAGCATTAATCCCCTATCTACTGCTCGAAATATGTTCGCTACAATTATGTACTATCAACATTAACCACAAAATAATAAATCGCTTCCATATCTCGTTTCCATCATCCAGTTGAAAAGATCATCAATCTACGTAGCATCGGCCTCAACTAAAGAGCAAGCTAACCGTCACCAGTCCCAGCGTAGCAACCCACACGCGGTTTCTCTGCGGTGCCCTCGTAAGCGAAGACCCAGCACTAGGCACAGAGGTTGACACCGGCGCTGTCGAGCCCGAACCCGAATCCGTAGCCGAACTGGTCGCGCCTCCTGATCCCGATCCCGTAGCCGAACTAGTCGGCGCGACGTACGTGGCCGGCACCGTGACCTCGGCCAAGCTACCATCAACGCCGTCGACCGTGTTGACATAGAAGCACACGGGCGTGCCGGACGCGCCGTACGTCGGGCTCGCCCATCCCCACAGGTCGTTCGTCACCGTCGCCGACTCGTCGCCCGTTGTCGCGGTCGCGGCGAGCGACGACGTGGGCGCGTACGTGACGGGGAACACGCCAGCGTCGGACGCAGCGCTGGCCGCGAGGCTAAGCAGCGGCGTGGGCTGCTGGACGCTTGTCGCGCACGCCGTCTTCAGGCTGGGCCAGGGGTCTAGGGCGGCGGGGGGTTGGGTGCCGGCGAGACCACAACAGACGAGGTCCGAGAGGTAGACGGTGCGCGCGCCGTTGCCGTCGCTGGCGAGCGGGAGCGGGTAAGGGGAGGGGCGGGACGTCGCCGAGCTGTTGTACATGTCGAAGGCGGTGTTGACGATGGGGCCGTCGCAGCAGAAGCTCTGGAAGTCGGAGGCGTTGCGGTAGTAGTTGTTGTCCGGACACGCGGCGCCGCCGAAGAGCTGGGCGCGCGGCGTCCGCTCCTTCACGCACCACTCTGAGATTGCGCCCGTAGGGACAAGCGTAGTTACGAAGGACAGCGCCGACATCGTACCTGTGGGGGGTGGGTGTGTCTGTCAAACCGAATCTAGGGCTCGATATAAGATAGACTTATGTGTAACATGATCTAGGTATCACAATAGGCGATGCTATAATTGTAGCATGTCGAGATAAATGCACGAGAGAGGGGAGAGAACTGCGCCGCATCTTTGGATCAAGCCATCACGAATTAGGCATCAGCATTCAGGCGCTTAACCCTGGTCACATCGTCTATGTTACCTCCAAAGAGACTGAGGTTGGCACGCTAAGTATATAAGTGAAGTCCAGCATAACCCGGATCGTACTGCTACAACGATAGCACCTGCCTCTAAAACTCCGAAATGGCAAGCAAGCACCTACCATATAATTCACACCTGAGGAAATTAGCAAGTAGCGCTGACCTCACTGTAAGCTACACCGCCTGCACCGTGCAGCCCTCACCGCTTCCCCGCTAAGGAATTCTGCCGGCCCAAAGCGCGCTAGGGAATTTTATAAATAGCCGGCCATCTCTCCACGATTTCAGACTTCCTTTTTCCTTTCTTTTTCTCATACTTACCTTGGGAGAACAGATCTGGCTCAAGAATCAGATTTGTTATGGGGGAAAGCCTGCATTGCACAGCGCGGAGTTGACCCTCTTCTATTATCCTTCGTGGATCGTAGTTCCCGGAATTTTTGCTGTCTTTCGAAATATTCGTTTTCGTTATGATCGATGCTTCGCGCATTGCCATGAGGAAGATGATACCATATCAGCCACTCTGTTGATTACCACTTGGATAGGTAGATTCACGAGCACATTAGATCTAGGAGTAACCTGCCACTACCTACTAACTAGACAGCTGGACTGATTATTTGCTTGCTGTAGCTTGGAAGAAGGCCAATTGGTGTTAGTGTCATGTATCTCCATCTCTCCCGATTCCTACAAGCCTGAATCGAATCCTGGTGTTTGTAGGAAGATCCTACATATGTATTCACATGAGAATCATCATTCGATCACGTCTAGAGGTAGTGTCGATTTTAATTGCTCGAAAGCCAAGTGTAGAGATGCCATTCTTTTTCTAATACAAGATCCTATACGATACCTAAATCTAGACGTTCCAATCCGCATGCTCTCATTGTCTCTTCAGCCGAATGGCTGGGTGGTAGCATGCACGAATGGCATGGAAATTCAAAGTCTTTCGTCTGTAATCATTCCTTCATTATATTGACCTCCGCATATTTATTCGTCGGTGACTTTTTCTTGCTCTGGGCCTCGTGCCTCGACTCGTCGTTTTCGTCTCCGTGTAGAAACAAAACATCGTGACGTGTTTGGTAAAGACGTATGGGAGAATCGAGCGGATGAGTCGAATATGATGGGAAAGAGAAACAAAAAACCAAATCATTATTTCACCCGAGGTGTCCCCTTTCTTTACTAAACTCCAGTTCCCATATGCTTGATCAATCGACAAAAATTCGTTGCGTTCTTTCATAGCTTCAATGCCTCCCATATACACAGACACGCACGAAACATTCGTAATAACCCAACGTCGTCAATGCAATAGTGAGTCCCCTGCTCTTCTCGTTTCCTATTATCCTTCTCAATCTGCTAATTGCGAAAGCACCCTAATACTTAATATCATGACTAGCAGGCCGATGGTGACGATGATGAGCAGCGTGAAACTGAACCAGCCCATGACCATAGCGCTCGTGCCTATCCCCGACAGGACGCTGCCGTTGCCGAAGTCCTGGGCGATGATGGATGCAGCCACGGAGGCCGTATGTTGCCACAGAACAGACACGAGGATGAAGATGGACGCGATGAAGATGATGGCGAGGGCGATCTGGGAGACGGGGCGACTGGGAAAGGGCTTGATCTCGCGGTCGGACCCTTCACTGTCCTCTTCTTCGTGCCAGCCGGGGAAGGTGGCGAGCAACAGGAAGCAGACGAAGGCGAAGATGATGGCGATGATGATCAGGTAGGGGAACACGATCATGTCCTTAAATTGGCTTGCCAGCCAGATCAAGTTCAGCGGGTCCTGGTCGACCGACACCTCGTTGGCCAGCGCCGTCGCGTTGTTGCTGCAAAGCCACGATCCGCCGTCCGGGTTAATGCAGATGCCAAAGTAGCCCACGCGCGCCTGCAAATGGGCCGACCCCACGATGTTACTGATGGCCTGATTCACATTGTAGTCCACCTGTGACGTGTCTGGTACCGCCGTGTACTTCTCGTAGTATATGGACAGGAGGAATATGTCGGGTATCAGCGGCGACGATGACGAGCAGCCTGCTAGTAACAGTGCTATTCCTCAAGCGTTAGTGTCTAATTCCAGTCGAGGAACGGGAAGGAAAGGATGGAGACTGGGGAGAGGAATGTGGCTACGTACATAGTAATATTATGGACACGGCTATCAGAATCATCAAGACATGGTGATATCCTAGGAACGGTATGAACCCTATAAGCAATATTGTTAGCATACTGACAATTTCCTTCCATTCCCTTTCTTAGAAGCAAAAATGCGAATACTTACGATACCAGCCGACTTGAAATCCTTCAGGCATCTTTTCTCTCTAGTCCTTCTAAACTTCCCGAGGTATGATCTTTTGCCTCTCTCCACTCCCGTCCTCCTTGGGAGTGACGGTGTGGTTGGATGATCTCACGCAGCAGCGCTGGAATGCGTCGGTGAGGTTCGGCCGGCGGATACGTGATGCTCGAGATGGAATGCTACTGGAGCAAGGTTGATCTCGAAAATCCCGCTGGCGTCGTGCTGGAATGGTGTCGCAAGCTCGTTTAGGTCGCCGGTATTGTTATAAAGGCGAGCTTCGTCGATGCTTGCTAGCTAGCTGATGCAATGCTTTCTCTGTTTTGTCAGATCAACTCTATCAACAGGCACGAAAGTGTTGTGCAAGTGTTGGTATGGAGGTAGGTAATGTGGCTTGAGGTGAAGAATCAGGTGTGGAGGATATGGTATTGTTTTGGTGTGGTGTGGTGTGATAGGTGTTGTAACTTAGAAGTTCAATGGCTTCCTCCCGGACAACAGCCCTTTGCCGTTTGGAATAGCCAGATAAGGAAGAGAAGAATAGAATTGTCTATCGAGACTCGTTTCGTTGGCAGGTTTCTAGACTCTGGTCCCCTTTTTGCGCTTCGGTACTACAATTTGCTCTTTGAAATAAAGGAGGTTGGTATTCTAATGGAATAGGTGGCTCAAAGTTGTGGTGCGTAAGTGCATGTAGGTTGCAGCAAAGAATCTGCAATTGGCCCTGCCACCTGGTTTTCCACGATGATATCGGGACCCAAGCATTGGCCCAAGTAAATAAAAGATGTGGCTGGGCCGTTGCTGGAGGGATGACGCCCAGCCAGTCAGCCAGTGCAGCCAGTGCCAGCTGAAGCCCCAAAGGCCAATAGTGGGGTCGTGCTAACCGCCAAGCCTCCTGTAAGCTAAATAGGTACTTTATGTTTTGCGGTGGTTGGGTACACCACAAAGGTACCATCACAGATTGAATCTGGTCCCTGCAGCAGCGCCATCTTCCCGCCAATGAATGATCGACCTAGCACAACAGAAATGACGTGGACTGCGCTGCCGTGCTGCTAATGCCAGTTACCCGAAGCTCTAGCAACAATTGGTCAGGTTCCAGTCTTGACACTAAACGGTCCCCATCAAAAGTTGCATCTAGCGATCTCCCATTGTTTTGCTATGCACGTACATATGTACGTATTTCTTACCTCTCAGCCACCTTTTTCACATAAAAGATCTCTCCTTATTAGCTGTTATATGTCGACTTCGTTTGGTAGACCCACCGTCTTAATACCTCAGTGCATCTCTCGACACCCGAATAGTTGACCTATATGACCATATCGATAATATTATTACTATATCACAACCTCCACTCCCTTAGCGTCCTTCTGTCCAGCTCTGCCCGGTTTTCATATCTCGTATCCAGTGCAAATTGGCGTAGCCTAGGATTGTCGCCGTTGCTATGGAATCATCAACTGTCACAAAAACCACCTACTGTTGTTTTAGCCACGATTCACGTCTTCTGCCCGTCGCTATCCTGTGCCAACCGATCCTAGTTAATACATAGTTAATTCTAGGAAGTCTACTGATAGTTTTATAGAAGGCTACACTAAGCTACTGATCTATCCTTTAATACTAATATGCACTACCCTTAAGCTATGCGGCATATACCGTTCGTTGTTATTTGGCTTGGAGTTCCGAGCCGTATCCAACAACATCGCCCCCCTCAACTCCACATCAACATCGGCTTCTGCTCCTTTAGGCCCAAGCACCGAACCATCGGATAGCTTGGAAGAAAGCTTCTTCCTTTCCGAATTTTTGCTTCGGGTCAGTAACATTTGCTCGCACGCCGAATCCGTGCGACGTGCCGCCGTATAGTGCCAGCGTGTATGGAAAGCCGGTATCAAGGAGCAGCGCCTCGATCTTCGTGCGCCTCTCGGCCGGTGTCATGTCATCCGCGTCTAGGTCATTTTGTTAGCTATTCGGACCCATCTATTGCGAATGGGGGCCATCACCAACCTGCAGCAGCAATGCTAGCGGGACCCGCGATGGCCGAGATCTCGGCGTCCTCCAGTAGACTCGGATGAGCAGCGAATCCTACATCGGCACCTTTTCCTTCGGCTAGCATGCGAAACGCGTAGCGACCACCGAAACAGTAGCCGGTCACAACCACTTTCTTCACTCCGAGCTCGGTGCGCATGAAGTCTACGGCCGTTGCCAGGATAGGGTCGGTGGCTTCGGGACTATGCTCAGCGAGGAATTCGGTCACATTGAAGTCCGGTTGTCCGTTGATATCTCCTGGCGCTGGTGTTCCATTGAACATGTCCGGGGCGACGGTAAGATACCCGGCTCGCCCGAAGCTGTCTGCAAGCCTGGAATAATGTCAGGTAAAAGCCCCTCGACGGAGTATGGTCATACGGACAACTTGTTCTCGAGCAATTGGATACCAAATACATCCGTCAAATACAGCACACCTGTATCCGACGTGTTGCCAGTAACATACATGTTTACTACGATATCGTTAGACGGTTGTTCTCGATCAATGTTGGGGCAATTGCATACTGCCGTCGTAGACCTGTTCCTTTCCAACAGGCTCGCCGGAATGGGCGATGATGGAAACACCTGTCACCGGACAATCTTCCTGGCTCGTCTGGGCGCTGACCAAGGAGCCGGTGCCCCAGAGCGCAAGTAGAGACGCGAACCGCAGCATTTTGAATAATCCCGCGAGTGACTAGTGTCGAGATACAGATGAAGGTAGGGATACCGAAGTCTTGACGGCAGTGTGGTACCGCTGCTTGTCCTGTCTTATATATACACGTAAAAATGGGTTACTCGGTAACAAATGAGTCAAAGATCATCCAGTTCTCGCAGATTCAAGCGGTGTTTTTACCTTTGTCTCCGGGTGAATCGTCGAGAATATGGGATTTGGGGAGTCGGGTTGAAGAAGTTCGCCAAGCTAGATGACCAACCATTTGTTCGCTGATAATGCTGCTTCTATAACTCCCCTTTTAAGCAAAAGCCAAGGACGGCAAGTGTGGAGAACTTGCTTGGATGCTCTATTTGGAAGTTGGGGGTTTTGCAGACGGTAGATCTGGGAATGCGTATCGGCTAATTGTAGAGTTACAGTTATTCTTGCAGTATACGTACGCTCCTCTGGCTCTCCTATCTTGTAGCAGCTTCCTTACGTACATATATGTACATCACCATTCAACCCCAACAGGAGACACCACACAGATTCACGAAGATGACGCGCGACTCAGCATTTAGCGCAGACTACACCGCAAGGGTGCATCGCACCTGAATTGGAAGAGCCGGAGTTTGGATATTTTCCCCCTAAAGACCGAATTTTTGCTATGAGGTACCTAATCACAGCTTGCAACTTCGGCTCTTACTACTATTGATTCCAATCCCCACCAGCCCGTGCTTGACGAAGGTTCCGCGTGCATTCTCCTATCCTACTACTCACGCGCAAGCTTCCACAAGTATCTGAAAGCACGTGGCAATCAATAGCTCTACAGCATGTCGGCTATCCACCGGCCTAGGGCTATCAGGATACGCACCAGGATCCATTGTCCTAAGGCGAGACCCATCAACACAAATACATTGTCGACATAATCCTGAGGCGACCACTCTCTAGCGGGGGTGGTGAGCA
The DNA here is from genome assembly GCA_902806565.1 of Hypoxylon rubiginosum. Classification (NCBI taxonomy): domain Eukaryota; kingdom Fungi; phylum Ascomycota; class Sordariomycetes; order Xylariales; family Hypoxylaceae; genus Hypoxylon; species Hypoxylon rubiginosum. The sequence goes on along the minus strand of CADCXA010000031.1, from coordinate 1,322,339 downwards.
TTCGGTGGTGATTAGCTCCGTAAAAGCGTTCAACGTAGACCTGAAAAGCCGTGCGCTTAGATGGTACGGATTCCTATTGCCCAAGTATCATATTTGGTTAGTCGTCAATTCTAGGTTATTGAACTTCATATCAGATAACTGGAGTATATGCCTATCCAAACCGCCCGAGTGGAAGTTACGTCTCTAACATACCTTGAGGATAGCATACACATCATGGGCTAGGATATCTGCCTCCCAAAGATGCATCTCGCAACATGTCTTGAAGGCCAGCTGCAGTTCCGAGATGTTAGCTTCATGCAGTTCGACCCCCGTCCAGAAAAAATTGTTGGCCGCGTCTGGTTCCAGTCCACGATATGACAGATATGATCGAACCCAGATGCGGACGGAGGCAGACGATGCTCTTAGTTGAGGACAGGTGCAGATGAGTAGTGGGCGAGTTGGCGGATAGCTGGGTCCAGATTCAGTAGACATGGTGGTAAGATAAATGATTCTATGTTATTCGTGTGTTGAAAGGGTGCTATTTCCTGTTCCTTTAGCAAGAATGAAGAGAACGCCCGTCTATTATGAATAATTTAAGCTGCTGAAATATGCTTGTTGTAAACTGCCATATAGCAGACCTTTTCCGTTGTAAGATGATATGACACACTGATGTCTTGAGCTCTTCATGAGAAGTCTTTGTTAAACCTGAATTTGATGCAACTCTATAGAAGCCATTCCTTTATCTCTCTGTATTATCTTAGACTTGATAGATTTACTAGGTCCGCTGGCCATGCGACATTTTGTCGTCGATATAATAGAGTGAAAACCCAACCTCTATCTGAGACTCTGCAAGAGACTATTCACTTTATTGGTCGCAATGCATCAGAAGGTATAGGTAACATAGAGATTGGTGAGAGCTATAGCTTAGATAATACACGCATACTTCTATCACCTCCAACACTTCCGACATCCTCCGTTGACTATCGAAACACAGAGAGCTGGTCCCGCGCGAGCCATAACATTTTTCGTGCTGCACGAGTAATATTAAGGGTTACTGCCTACATTAGCTACTGCAGATACATGTGTCAAAGCCTGACGGTGCCGGTGCTGTTCGAATTGTTCGGAGCGGTTGCATAGCCGTTGATTCCACCAATTGGAGGTGTACGCGCAGTGTTCCAGGCCAATGGGAATCCGATTCTACTGCCATCTTCCTGTCGTCCACTTGTAAATCTGAACTAAAAACGCCATACATGATTAATTTCCTCAATTTTCGTGACGATATGATAACTGACCTATCTCCAGCTAGTTGGCTTCTGACTCAGGGGCATGCATATCAAGGACATCCTGGGTATTTTCCTACCTACCCACAAGATGATAGAAATTTGACATCGCATCAACCAATAAAGATTATCTTTTCCTGCAGGCACTGCATTTTCGACAGGCAATTTTCCATCTCAACTACGGAGACCTACAGTTGAATGAGGTTTCTAACCTGAGAACGCCTCTCGGGGCTAGTGTTTCATCATTCATTCCCTGAGTCAAGCATATTCGTAGTATTTATAACGAATTTTCAAGATGACTTGGACCTAGGTAGTATATAGGTTAGGTGCCTAGCTATAGTTAATAGACTCCACGTCGAATGTCTCATTCACAATCTACATTCGTGATCATTTCTCACAATGAAGGTTCTTTGTATACACCTACTTGCTGCCCTAGTTGTCGGCGTGAGAGCAAAAGACGAAGGATCCTTTGCTGTCTTACATTTCAACAATGAAGGCGGTCAGTTCTCTACTGAGGGGCGGATGGATCCTATCGTGAGCCCTGGGTCGGCGTCATCGCACTCTCACGGAATCATGGGAGGGAGTAATTTCGACCTCACCGTGGATAATGAGCAGCTCTTGGGCTCCAAATGTACCAATGCGAAGATCAACAATGACAAGAGCAACTACTGGGTCCCCGGCCTATGGTTTCAGTCACCGGTCAACGGCACCTTCAAGAAAGTCCCTCTATTCTATATGAACGTCTACTACAAGTGAGATACGCAGACCTTATATCTCAACTACTGACTCCTAATGTCGTATCAGGTTCGATGCCACCAACGATGAGATCAAGACATTCCCACCAGGTCTTAAAATGGTTAGCGGTGACGCTTCCAAGAGATCGCCTCCTGCTACCGGCGGGCTTCAGCTTGACCCTTCTCAAGGCGAGATCCAGGCGGTGCAATGGACGTGCCCTACGCAAGACAGCAATGCCAACCGGTACCCAGCCAATTCCGACGGCACCAAAGCCGGAATGCAGGACCCCACGAATAAGGGGAGCGGCGCAGGCTTCCCCGTAGTAAACTGCGACGGCTACGCCTCGCCTCTGCGACAGGACATCCACATGCCCTCTTGCTACAACCCGGATGCCGGGCTCGACGCCTACCAGAGCAACACGGCGTTCCCCACCGCGGGCGGCGGCGGCAAGGCGGACTGCCCCGACGGGTGGACGCACGTCCCGCACCTGTTCTACGAGGTGTACTACGACACGCCCAGGTTCCAGAACGACTGGGACGAGGACGGCGCGACGCAGCCCTTCGTGCTGTCGAACGGCGACAGGACCGGGTTCAGCTCCCACGCGGACTTCATCTCCGGGTGGGACGCGGAAACCCTCCAGACCATCATCGACGGGTGCAATGCCGGCGACGCGGGGATGGATACGTGCCCGGAAATCATCGGGGGTGTCAATCAGGACGACACATGCCAGATTGCTTCTGCTTTCCCTGACCCTGCAGACGATTGGGTTACGGATTTGCCGGGAAACAATCCGTTGTCTGGCTGGGGAGTATAGTCATACGGTTTTGTTTTCCTCTTTCCATTCAGCATTACGATATTTTCCCCGCAAGCGGGCTTGTACATACCTTCATGCGCCATCATTTGACTGCAACTACGGCAATCTGATGGCTGGTTTTCTGGACGGTAACGTGGTGAGGAGAGTGTGCAAACGGGGCTATTTTCGTTTGGCGTCATATATAGATAGATTCAATTTGCTATATAAAATCTTAACTACCTAGGTAGCTAAGCAGTGTCATTGTCAGACGGCTTGTAGTTTGGCAAGCAAGCTATGAATAGGTAGGTACCTGGATCGGTAGTAGGCCTCCTCTTTCATCACCCGCCGCTTGATCTATTTATACCTGCTCTCTCTGCCATCTTTTTCTTTTTCTTTTACAATTTGATTCATCGTTCCCATCTTGATCTAATAGCATCTGAACAGGACACTTCACCTCCTTATACTCTGTAGCAGGGGCTAGGGTAGCATAGGTATGCAATCATGTATCGTCTCACTGCATACCTAGTACCTGGCACACCGTTTTGGAATATGTATACAAGTCAGTGCAGCTGTTGCGGTTTCAACTTGAGCCATACGGGTTACTTTCCAACGTGTTTAGATCAGTTGTGCATCAGTTCAGTACCACATTTTCTTCATCGTCTAGGTTACTGGTTTCTTTGTCCAGATTTCTTTGAACTGTAATAATCCCATACAGGTTATATTCAAACAAGGAATTTGTATGTGCTTAAAGGCGTACAGTACCAATATGGCTTTTTTTTTATGTATCATGATACATATAAACTAGTGTTGACGGCACCTTATTCTCTAGTAGAAACCCATAGCTACATATTCTCTCATTATCCAAACATGGCGACGACTCCTGATCAATGTTCCCTTGGTAAGCGAAAGGCAGAAGAAATTGCTGCTGATCAAGACGAAGGGGAAGTACTTGATTCTTCGGAGGAGCCAACACCCAAGAAACTCAAGGTTGACCAAAAGGAACAAGCTGTTGACGTTCTAGAGGAACCAGTGCCTAAGACAATCCAGAGCGAAGATGATGGACGTAAGCGCTGGAATGTTGGCATGGAGATGCCGAAAGGAAAACCACGGCCTACGTTCATAGGAGAATCTGAGAAGGATCGACGATCCGGTAGTGGCACTATCGAGGATCCTATGATCGTTTGGCTGGGCAAGATACCCGATGATGCCGAAGTGAAAACGGCTAACGAGGACATCGCACGGCAATCTGCTGAGAAACTCGAAGCCATAACTCACATCTACATTAGATGTGCAGTACAGGACTGCAAGTTTATCGACAGAGACGGCAAGCGAATTCATATCTGGAACCCCGACAGCATACATTTTCATCACGGCACGGCCACAGCAGACCCCCACATGTCTTTAGCGTTCGGAACAAACGCGTACAATCTAGTTCTATATGGCTACGTTTATGTCGATGTCGACGAAGACGGGAAGCCGACGGGGCTTGCGACGGGCCGGGATGCGGAGAACGTGGACAACGAGGACGACAGGGTTCTCGAGCTCTTCGTACACGACGATGAGCAGCTCGACTGCGCGCCCTACTGTACCAAGCATATGCGTTACGAGGCGCTGCTTAATGCCTGCCAGCTCGCGGGGTCAAGGGCCTGTCCTCGCCATGAAATGGTCGGATTACTCGACCACTGGTGCCGTCGAACTCGTTGGAGGACTGAAGCGTACGATGACCATTATTGCCCGTGCCGCCACAAGCTCGACGGTGTTATGGACCACTACTGCCCTTGTCCTCACGACCAGTCTAGAAGGACGTATGCACCTAAGCATTGCCGGCATAACATTCCCCCAAAAGCTAAACTGTTTCACTACTGCCCGTTTCACATTTCATAGGGAGTATATAAGGCCTATTAAGGGGTATGGTGTTCTAAACGTGCATGGAATATCTACGGAAGTATCTAAGGAACTAGGCCGGCGGGGGAGACTACTTGGGATAGGGCCCAGATATTCGGCTGTGGTGTTTTCTACCTCTTTAGTGTTTAATCATATCGCAGGGATGGTCCTTCAACAAGTCATCTTTCACCTAGCAGTTACACTTTTGGTGTATCTGCAGGTGCCAATAAAAATATCTTTAATGTTTTTATTATTCTATGAGTTTACACAAGAAAGCTATTATTAAATATTCTCCTACATATTGTTATACAACACCTACAAGACTTCAATAAAGTAAGGATTATTTAATTAATTTTCTCCACCTTAACTACACCTAAGCGTTTATACTTTGAACATTGTCTGTGTCGTTCGATGGAAGTCATCGTCCCTAAGCCTCTTAAACTTTACTCTTTAATTAACTCTTAACGAAATAATTCATTTCCACCCTCAATGATTTACTAAAGGATAGCTATGAGGCAAGTAAATCAACTACTTGCCATTATATCTCTGCTTAATATAAGTCCCAATTACTGGATGAATAAACAGAGTTTCACATAAATGTTTTAAACGACCTTCCAACAATGTTTCGAGTTATTTATTCCGCTTCTTGCATCCACAACTCTTACCAAAGTATGTATCTAATATTTCATTCATCAAGCTTCATGATGCCAGCTATATATGTCCTTGCTCACAGATCTTGTCTAGGTTCCTACCCAGTGACGAAATTGACTATCATGCGGTAAAGCTCTTAGCACCAAAGCTGGGAAAGCCTGTACACTCAAGTCATCTCATAGGAATTAGGGTCGCATCTGAGACTTCATTCTGATTAAACAACATTATACAAGCTGTAATACTTGCCTCCCTACATTCCAATACCTGCTTGCCAATCATTCATGAAAACTCAATATCAATACCTACGTATTCGTTTAATATTTTCTCTTTTCATCATTTATATTATAACTGTATACTCTTAGACCAGTTAATTTGGCAACGCTAGCTACTCGTTACTCGGTTCTCACTATTCAATTATCGACACTCTGATACTTGCTATACGTCACTTGTCTTAGCCTCGAGCATTCTGCAACACCAGAAATACCATCTCCCAAAGATTTGATCCTCAAGACGCGTCAGATCAATTCCGCACAGGCCACACAAGTGAATATCTGTATCTGCCTACCTACCTAAGGTACCAACCTTTATCGTTAACAGTTTGCTCTTTTTCCCATTGTCTTCCTCACGCTATCCTATCAGGTCAGATTGCCACTGCCTGTTGTTTTCGTTCCATTCACCTTCTCTGTTACTAGTCTATCATCATGCCACAGACCGCCGCCTGCCATTGGCCGTGTGTCAGGGGTCACCACAGTTTGCCTGTTTATACACCCCGTTATCAGAGCACGTCTTCTCCTTCCTTTCAATGGTGAAGACGAAGCAAACACAAATGGAGGCACTTAAAGCCGCGAATCTAATGCTACCACCTACGTTCTAATGAGTCGGTCGCTACCCAGAACCAATCAAACAATGGGTGTTTGGAACTCCTTCTATCTATATTCGTTCAATGATTGGTGCTACCTTCATTGGCACGGACCGTCAGGCCTGGGCCGTTTACCTACCTAGGTAGGTACGCTACCCAGGTTTGAAGAACCTGAAGGTCGTACTATCTACTTTGATATAGGATATTGATAAATTATTTGCTATTTTGCTCAGGTATCCATGCCTAAACCCAATGGTGGTCGTATTCACCTTACGATAGGCCGTCGTAGCATATCTATATATACATCTGCCATATCCCCAAAAGTTTCCTCTTCTCTTCTTCACAGTTATTCACATTCACCAGCTTGGACTATTGGGTCATCAGACAAAGCTGGAGACTTCGGAAAACCCCTAACCCATAAGACACGATTGACAATGGGTTGCACTGTATGCACTCTCTAACATTTCCTTTTTAAGAATCGAGTGTTAACACGACAATAGGCACTCGTTCTTGGGCAGGCCTGTTCCGAGGAACACTATGCTTGTAGCCGATGCGTCAAACACCATTTTCAGAAGGTGGTCATGCACGAATTCTACCATGACGTAGAATGGTACGGCAAAAAAGAACTTGACCGTACTGACGAAGGCTCAGAAAGTGACAAGGCCATCGCATTCGTGGAGGCAGACAAGGGATTCACTGCCGCGATCTTAACCAGGGAATTATTCACACGATGGTTCCACGGGGATGATGAAGACGATGGCCATTGGCAATACAGGGCCCACCTGTACCAAGAACGAGCCAGCGTTCGAAGAAGGATACAAAAAAGCTTCGATTGGGAGAGCAAACACCAAGTCGAAGCATTTTTGAATATCCTCAATACCACGATTCCAACGTTAGCGATAGACCCCAACTGTAAGTTTTTGCATGCCGAGTTTGGTTTATGATGGCTTTAGCTAATATGGTCTATTTAGGTCACACATCAGGGGAGCTTCCCGAAGACTCTTTGGAACAGAAAATTGAGAAAGCAAAAGAGATGCTCTGGGAAGCTTTGAAGCATATTGAATTCATCCAAGTCACGGAGCGCGAAGGGCCGATGATAGAACCTCCATTGCCTGAAGGGGCGGACGTATGGGGGCCTTGCAACGACTTGGGGAGTCCCACCGACGTCGTATTCGACAACGGGACGCCCGACGACACGGCTCCCTGGTCCGACGTGTGGAGCGCCCAGGATGAATTTGATCCCTGATGAGATTCGGTGGTGATCGTTGGATAGTGTATGGATCAATCTGAATCAGTCGATCAAATTGCATTTATTTAAATTGTATAGAGTCAAACCAATTTTCTGAATATATACAATTGATTGAGTTGATTTCGAACAGGTTAATTGTATCTGACCAATAGAGGGCCTTACCAGACCATTGGAACCCATATTAATAAAGCCCTGTCCGCTAAACCACCAAAAATTATCGTGACATTCTAGAATGGGCGATAGCCTAGAAACCGCCAACCCGCCTCTTCAGCCCCACTTAACGCATTACGTAATCCGAGTCTTGAAAACCTAGCCCTGTAACGTATAATACTAAAGCTCTGTAAAGGCTTATAGCGCACCAAAGTCTCATAGTAAGCCCTCCATTCGCTATCCATATGTACGCGCCACAAATAACATATAATTATAGCTCTAGTAATAAATAAATGGTCTAAATAATGTTTTAGAACTTTCTGATGGGGCAGTCTGAACCAAGTCAATCGTCAATCGAACCAATTACATGATTGATTGAATCCATACGCTGTCACTGGAAGATGTGGGGGTTTGGCGAGGAATTGAATAGATGGGATGAATAATAGTCGTGAGCAAGACCCCAAACGCTCCAGCGTGCCATCTTAGTCGCCGTCGCCTCGACACTGAGTCGAATCTGCTATACTTGACTTGGCCATATGCCTTGGGTATATACCTATGCACATCGTCTCCCTCCTGACTGTTCTGGCCGAAACTACGATTGCGCCCTTTACACCTGAAGACATAGGTGCGCCTAGTACGCCCGAGGACTCTTTAATTTAATCCGGAGAGTCACTTGCGTTGGAGAGTGTAAGAGTCTGAGAGGATAGAAGATGGGAATCTCTTTGATATTTTTCTCGATTGGAGATACGAGTATTAAAGACTTTCTATATACGGGCTTAAAGAGCCTAATAGTCGGTAGCGATATACCGATAGACAGTTCGTTCATCAATAGAAAGTCCGGCAATGCAGAGATTTCTGTGATATCGCTTCTGGAAGTTTGATCATCCGAGGTCGTTGCAATTGCGTGACTCGATGATCGATATCATTGTAGACGTTTCGGGGTAGTCACGTGCCTATGGACGAGCAGTTGGTCTTTGCCCACCGCTCTCCGACGAGTGGTTTGCCTATTTAGGATTTGAATGCGATCGCTGGCCGCTTGAGGATGCGTGGCACGAAACGGAACTATAACTACCGGCAGTGGCTGCGACGTTAAAAATTGTTACCTCACAAAAGTCTCCTTTTTGAAATTCTGTCGTCGCTTGCGTAGCTCTAGGTAAAAATGTCTCCTCGCTTGCGAGAACTCACGTTCTCTGCAAACTCTTTCTACACTACCTACTCCTGAGTCAGGTCGCAGACCGGGAGGATTGATTAGCGAGACTAGTTGCGGAGCGAAATGGAGACCGACTCACAGCTGGACGATACCTCCGGGCTGCCCGGTGGGCATTAGCCGGACCCTAAAACATTAGAACAGGTGAGGAATAGTCTTCAGATGGGTTACAGCGCTACCTTTTCTAGTTCTGTTACTGATTACTACCTACCTCCTCAGAGCTCCTAGCAGTGATTGTAGCATCTAACCCCTGAACTTGCACACCGGTCTACCTATTACAGCAGTAGTAGTAAGCTAACTTGCAGCCATTATTCTGCCTTTAGACCTATAAAACGTTGCTTTATGAAATTTGTTCATTATCATAGGGCTGGGACTAATATGATTACTAGTTGTTCCATCGTCACTAGACCTTTTCATGTTCGCTCTGTCAATTCGTGTGGTAGGCCTTCGGAACGGGCAGAACGGGCAACGGGGAGATGAGAGATGCCAAGGAGAGCTGACTCCGCTGTAGATTTTGTCACCACCGAGGCTAGCTGGGGTTGACCAAAAGCGTGAACCATCCCCAGAACCCCAGAACCGCTCATCCTTCATCCGTGGTTCCCAAGTCGAATTTGGAACCAGGCCATTAGATTGCCAAATAAGACTTCCGCCATGCAAGCGACTGGGGTTTTCAGCACCTGCAGAGTAAGAGAATCAACCATCAACCCCAGAGCCCAGAAGCTTGATACTACCTAACAGACTGACAGGCTGACAGGTTACGCTCGAGCCCCCCTAGCTATACTAGAACAGTCCCTTTCCATAGTACAATGCCCCTTTCCCCTTGTCCCCTTACTAGCTGTTGCGTCCCAGCTTATCTTCCGGCACCCTGTTCTAGAATCCATTCCACCTCCCCATGTTTTTCAAGGGTCGGCAGGTAACTATGAAGCGGTATGTAACATCGTTTGTTTCGCCATACGAATATGTCGGGTTCAATTCTCGTCACTCTGTCACACGCTTTTCGGCGCATTGCCTAGAAACATATAAACAAGTTACCTTGTGTGCAGGCAATGGCAAAATGTAGTTGTAGTCGAGGGTGTAATGTGATCGCGGGAGATGTAGGTAGGTCGTCATATTCGTAAGCATGTCATTCAAGCCCCCCCCCCCCCCCCCCCCCCTACAATGCATGCAATGCAATACACAGCATGCAGGTACTTCGTACTTACATACGAGCTGCGTACTAGGTAGTGAAGCGAATGTAAAGGGATCACCGCTGTAATTATATAACCCTGGGCCATATCCAGACCTGCGTGAAAGGGTTGAACTAATAAGGAACCGACTCCAAGGTTCGAAACTACTACGGACGCAGCTAGACCTGGATGCGGATAGCTTCCATCATAGCGTTCCAGAAATCCGTCGGCGCAGCCCTGGAAAGGGCAAAGCTGGGTCTGCCCATCGTGCCAGGACTTCCAAAGCTGCCCAGTTTACCAGACTATGTGGTTAGCTGTCCGCCAAGTGCTACCCTTTTTAACCGCTTGTCGTGATAGCGTCCCCTCACGGCAACCAGCTCACCGGTTCCGGTGGCGGGGATTCTCGAATCTCTAAGTTCTCGCTCTAGATTCTCTATTACGCCCGCAAGTTTCTCTCTTATTTCCTCGCCAATCGCTGACCCTGGCGACGCGATCTGCTAGCTTCGGGGCACCACCTTAGGGCTAGCCTAAGGAAAGATACGGGCCAGCGCGAAGCCCAAACTTATATGGCGGATCTCTCCACTGCGAAATAGATCGATTTCTACTGTTTCTCCCCTTCGCCTTCTTCCTGTGGATTCTTTCGACAAATGCGTGGTAAAAGGTCTTAAGGTCAAAACCTCCTGGCATGGAAAATTCATTCGCCCGGATTTTTCGACCTTTTGGCTGGGCTCCAGACGGGGCCGAAGGATAGTACTAGGTCGCAATCATGAGTTATCTGGGCATGGACGCGGAGACTTACGCCAGTCTCCCTCACAACAACCGAGCCGGCGATACCATAGCGGCCATGGTGCTATGTATGATATTCGCGACCATAGCCGTGGCCCTCCGGCTATACACGAGATACTTCGTCTTGAACAAATTCTGGGTGGATGACTTTTTGGCAATAGTCGGATTGGTACGTTCGCGCCAAGTATTTTTACATACGGCAAAAGAGACATCTACAGCATCTACTACGAACAAGAGCATAGTCTAACAATATTTCTTCAGATGGGAGCGATCACGAATGGCGTAGTACAATGCGTGCACACGAGACACGGCCTCGGCGCCCACATATGGGACATTTCACTGGAGGATAGCATAAAATTCTGGAAGGTCAGAATCGCCGATGCCGTCAACACATGTTACATGGAGAACTAATTTACCCGGAGCAGCTGTTTTACATCATGACGATCACATATAACCTGTCTTTAATGTTGATCAAATTCACGCTATTCTTCCAGTACTACCGGTTAATTCAGGAGGTCCCCCACTATCGCATGTTCTATATCGTCATCATGATTGCGGTCACTGGCTGGGTCGTCGCTCAAGAATTCGTCCTCATATTTTCCTGTACTCCCATCCCATCGTATTGGGATCGCAGTATTCCGGGCACGTGCCTGGATAGCAACCTCCTCGGGTGGATGAACGCGATCGGGAACATCGTAACCGATCTTATTGTTCTCATCCTCCCGATTCCCGTCGTGTGGCGGTTAAACTTGAAACGGGGAAGGAAGTGGGCGGTGCTCGGAATCTTTGCTTTGGGGTTCTTGTGAGTGCTCCTGGTTTCCTTCTTGGTGTAACCATAACCCCGTACACACGTCTAACCAACAACAGCACCTGCATCGTGTCCATATGTCGCATGATATTTTACGCGAAGTTGACCGACGACCTCTCTTGGGATCTTGTAACGATTGCGGCGTGGGGAGAAGCTGAATCAACTTCGGGCCTCATATGTTCCTCCCTCATCGCGCTTGGCCCGCTGATCCGCCGATTCTCTCGTCGCTTCCGCTCCGTCAAGAAGACATCAGTTACTCCGAATAAGTACGTCTTCGTCGGAACCAACCCCTTTTCGCGCCATAGCACGAATCGGGATAAGAGTCTTTTAAGGACCAACGGTTCCAGAAAACCGTTCGACGACGGTAGCGAGACGGAGCTCAACCGTATCGACTTAGAGCGGCCACGGAAGGCGGAGATACAAGACGACACAAGATCAATACGCAGCACCAAGTCCTCGGGGATGGAGCGAGGTGCGAATAGCGATTACTCAGATACGATGCCCGACCTGCGATTAGGTCTGGAGACGGGAATACGGACGATTATTAGCACGGGGAATCGGGATAGCTTCCACTCACAATCACCGGTGGCGCCAAATGGCATTGTGGTGAAGCAAGTGTGGTCTGTCCGCCCACAATAAAGTGAATAAAGAGGCCGGGAGAAGGGACAATTGATCCCCCCTGCGCTAGATATACGGTTGTATATACTCGAATAGAATTGATAGAATTGCGAACATTCTGATTTTGTTAAGTCTACTTTGTGGCACACTCCCCAATCTAGGTACTCAGGTGGTAATCACTTTGACTTCTCTCCACGCCACCCCCTCTTTTTCTCAAGCCTCAGCCCTTTTCATCAAGATGGTAGGAAACCATCGTCTAGGTATGCATTCCATAATCGTGTGGAGATGGTCCTTACCCCTTTGAAGCTACCATCCTCCGAGAAGGCTGTCGGGATTGGTAAGAAGACGTTTCATTGAATGAGGCATGAAATGCAGTAATACGGTATACCTATCTTCTATATCTATTTCATTATCTTATGCTTATGCTCTCTAATCTATATTATGAAGGTTGCTGTCTCCATGTGTTAGACTTCTCTAAAGTGCCCGACGCGTAAACGCCAATAAACACGACCAAGCCTGCCAGGACCCAGAACGACGTCACAAAGAGTCTACTCCTCAACGTGCTCCCGATTGCCAGGGCACATAGTATCCCAAGAATAGCGCATCCAAATACAGCCAGCAGAAATACCCCGCCTGGTTGAGAATAGAGTCCGAACATCATCGGCAGTATGACCGGTGCCGTAAAAATGATAAGTACTGTCTCCCACCATCTGTTCTCGTACGTCTTTTCAAAACGACGTGAGATTGTCGAAGGGTCTGTTCTGAGTCTGTGGATCGTCTAATCACTCCTAAACAAACTACCTGGAGGAATGTAGTATGCCGAGATTTTCAGAGTTGGAGCTGGTAGCGTCGCGTTCTTTTAAGTTGACTCCGTATTATTGTTGCTTTAAAACCCGTAGCGGGAGACGTCTTAATAGATAGGTTAGCCTTCAAGTCCTCGAGGCTCGGCATTTAGGAGAACATTTACAACTAGATACAGCATGTATTTGCCTATATATATTCCTCTTCGTTATAGCGGCTATCATATTCAAGATTCTCATTCCTATATCAAACGACTGGGTCTATATAGTAGTCGTCGAGAGGCCTTGCGACGTAAGCGTCGGCAGTCATGTTGATTCTGAAGCCGTCGTGGATGATATATGCCAGAACCTTGAAATCTGAAAACAGTATCAATCTCTCGTCGTCATTTTGAATAAAAGCTTTCGTAACAGGAGTGTAACCAGTCATAGCACTGACAAGTGTCGGAAACACGAGCACGAAGATCATAGTCGCGACCATGTACACCATCGCAACTACGGAGCGCAAGCGCCGGAAAGAAACGAAATCTCGTAGCAGGTGCAGAATTGAGAAGGTGGGTTCTTGATGGAGGAAGACGACCTAAAAAGGTCGATACGTGACCGGAGAGCTGTCTATCGAGGTTGCGGTATACTGCGAGAAGACGTGCCACGAGAACGTGGCCAGCACAGCCTGACCTACTCGACCAACGATCTGGTAGAAGACTGGTTACCGAGGAGTATCCCAGACTAGAACCAAGTGACTTACGATATCCCAGCAGATATCAATGACCTTGGCCGGAGTGAAATCGAGCGGTCCAAATGCCAAAGTGATTTGGAAGAAGCCGGATGAACCCCAGGGGTTGTAATCGTTTACGAACGGGGTGAAGCTATCATCCGGCTTGCATGCCGTACTCAACGCGCCCTAGAACGAATATCCATACGACAAAATCGCGAGTAGGGTGATCACGAACACGAGAAAACCAATCCAAGACAAGTACAAGAGGACAAGAGGATCAGAAAGGGTTTCCAATACCGCCCATCACGTAGGTCCGCCAGAACCTCCTGAGTAGCCTCTTTCCATTGCCGCGAGATCCACCGACCGGCGGCGTGTAGTCGAGTTGGCTTGGCCGGAGAAGGTGCAGGCTCTAGAAGAAGAGAATCGAGCGATGTATGAGTTGAAAACAGCGGAATGGAATCAGCGCGACCCACATTGATATTACCGGCGGAAGACGGGGCGTTTTCGTCACAATAGTCTTATCCGTCTACATCTGATCGGCAAGGTAGCAAGGTGGCAGTTTAGAATACAACGTTCAGTAGAGGACAGATAATACCCCAATGCCGTGTTAAGAGCTTGTGCTATAATGTCTCTTATCAGGTACGTCATGGTGAGATTATGTGTAACGACGAAGCTGAAAAAACTCGGGTGAAAAAAAGGGGAAGTCGGCGATTATTTTGCAGTAATTGATTCCAATTACGCTGCGTAGTGAAGCTCCCGGCGCGCACACAGGCGTAGATGGCTTTGGCCAAGGTAACGTTAGTACAGCCTGCGGTCATCATTTAGCGTTGTAACCCTGGGCCGACCTGTTTTCAGGTACCCGAAACTCCTTTATTCAACTGCCGTGTACTTCGACGCAGCGGCGTAAGCAGATGTTTACGGATACCTATGTATGAGCGAGATCGGTGTTTATATATGACTTCTAAAATTGAACGAACTCTGCCCAATATGGAGGTTTGTCAGTATTAGGTTGGTACCTACGTGAATAGGGGGCCAAGCCAATAAGATATTTCCACTCGTACTTCGTACAGCCAAATTTCCAGCTGTCCGTAATTAGATAAGATCGCCCTAGCAAGCCAGAGGCTAGCCCAAAATCGGCATTAGTTCTCAGATTGCCGAGCTAGATCTATATCGCTACCAACTCATCTCCATGACCCGTGAACGAACGTTGATCATAAAATTCATAAGCGGCGTGGCGGCAAGCTGACTGCCCTCGAGAACCAGTTTCACTCCTTGCCCAGGTCCACCCTACATCCGTCCGCGGGCTTCAGCGATATCGTGACCGTCTGCCTCTCGTGGCCCGTCACCTGCACCGGCTCGTCGGTCGGGATCCTGATGGACGGGAAGCGCTGCAGGATGCGCACTATCGCGTACGCGCCCTCGGTCAGAGAAAAGTCCACTAGCAGACTCTGGTCAGTACAATAGAAAACCTAACCAACCCAAAACGCGTGTGGATTGGTGTTAGATCGGGGGTAGGTAGGCAGCATACTCCCTAAGCAAGTCCGCGGGCCGCCTCCAAACGGCAGAAACGTCCACCCGCGGTGCGTCGCGTCTCGAGACCGGAGCGGCTCTTCGTCCCACCGCTCCGGCCGGAACATCTCCGCGTCCATGCCGTAGAGATCCGGGCGGCGCTGGATGCAGTAGGCGCTGTAGAGCACGCTCATCCCTTCCGGCACGAGGATCGGCGACCTGCCGTCTGCCCCGCCGCCCGTGGGCAGTATCGTGTCCCTCAGTGCCGTGCGGCTGATTAGGGGGACTGGTGGGTGGAGTCGCAAAACTGATACGTTATGTTAGGGCGGGCTAGCATGAAGGCTCGATTTTAAAGAGCATGTACCTTCTCTCATGACATTTTGCAAGTATGTCAGTCGAAGTAAGTCTGCTCGTGTCAGAGGAGCGGCCGTCTCGTCGACTTGTGAGACTTCCGCTCGCAGTTTCGTCATCGCCGAGGGATATCTCACAAGGTGGAAGCTAATTATTAAAATGTAAGAGCCTCCTCCCGTTCTAAGATCAAGGGGGTTTGCTTACAAGGTCCACGACAGGAAAGTAGCAGTAGAGTCCCTTCCTGCGGTTAGAATGTTAATAGCCTGGCCCCTTAAGACATCCCGATCGGGATAGTGCTGCGCGATGGTCGAAATGAAAGGAAGCCGATTCCCAGCATCGGAATCGTTGGCGCTATTGGTGAGCGTCTTGTTGATGATTCTATCTGCGAACTGATGGATTGTGCTGCAAGCCTCTCGCAGCCTCTTGCCTTCGACTAGCCAGTATAGCTTTTGAAATCTGAGCCTCTTGGTAGAAATGCTCTGAGCCGTGTCGAATGCCTCTTCGAAATCATGGCTTGTCACGCTAGAGATTGGCCGTTGGCTCAGTACGGATTCACCGAAGAGAAACTCAGTTGTCACATCGAGTGTCAATCGGAAGAACAGCGGCTCTATATCGATAATGTTCGTTGCACTAGTAGCGACATCACTGTCGATCGCCTCCAATAAGCTGTCTACATGCGGTCTGTATATATCGAGGTTTTCATAGTGCCGGTGGTAGAAGTGTGGCCGTAGGATATCTCGGGAATGTTTCCACGCCTCGCCTTCCTGGAGAAAGATGCCATCGCCAAGAAGCGGGAAGAAGATGGTACGTCGGAAACCCAAACCCCAATCTAAACCCAGTTAACACAGTCACGCGGTTTGTTACATCTCGTCCATCTCTCTGCACGTTAACCTACCTTTGGCATTAGATAACAAGAGCGTTTCCACGTTAGCAGGCTCGATGGTGAATATAGACGTGTTCGGCCCGATAACCTGCTGGAAGGTATTCCCAAGTTTGCGGAAGTTGTCAAGGAAGAATTCCATCAACCGCAGTTCGTCAGATGCCCTCAAGGTCAACACCAGCAAGTCGAGGCCTAGAGGCCATCTACTGGCCTGCGGGAGTGAGTCATGCGTGGATGCATCTCCTTTTGAAAGGGACAGCTTTGCCTACGGAGTGTTAGAAGCAGTTATTGGCAGTATGGAGAGGTCACTCGCTCTGCGATCGAAATATACATAGCCTGCTCGGTAGATGTAGAATATTACTGCTGCCACAATAGGGCACAGCCAAACATACATCATTATAGATCCCGGGTGAGAGGCCGACTTCAACGGCTCGAACAGTCAGCGGCGAAAGGACACCAAATAAGTAAGCCGGAAAGCACACGTATGAAGGATTCGCTTCGGTCTTACAGGTCAGAAGACACGGGAGGTACGGGAAGGATAAATTCGCGGCGATAAGTAGCCTAATGTTGAACCACTTTCCATTTGAAGGTCTTGCTGCAACATCGTAGTACGAGCAAGCCTCATTCGAAGGAGTGACCAATGAGTGGCCATGCCTCTGACAAGTTTTTCTTCTTTTGTATGCAGTTGGGCGATAGTAATGGGGCTGCACAAATCACGTTCTACCGTAGTACCAGATCGTCCAACGGGGCGGATGCTACCGGTTTGCGGTTTTTGGTGCCAAGTTCACGATGCACTAAACAGCCACATGCATCACCGCTGACATCGCGCCAGTTTTGGATTGGAGGTTGCTTCAATCATGCATAGATCGCCGACCTCGAGATATGGCGGAGCTTCAACATCGCCACGAGACTTGTTGATACACGGTAGTACATGAAGCCCATAGCAGGGGCTGCCAGGGTTATCTAGAAGCCATTGAAAACCATCGACTACGGTTTGCTGCGTTTGCTCTAACGTGGTATCCGCCTCCACTGTCGCCAGGATGCGGGTGTCGGCTAGGTGCTGAAATTGCTTATCTCGAGTTATTATGAATGCGCCACTGACGGCATACAAAATCCGCGATTGTGCATTTCACTCTAGGCTCCCTCATTAGTGAGTGACAAGACCACGATCAGGTCGTGATGGGAGGAGGGAGGTTGCATATGCTCTCTGTATACCGTAAATCCGAGGCGGCGAGCGAGGAAGAACAGGTTCATTATTAAACTACCTGCTTGGTGTCTTGGTGTCATATAGTCCTATCGCGGGGTCGGGGCTACACCATCGCCCTGCGTGTTCTCACCGCTAGTCTTGGTCATCTCCCATCCGCGATTCCTATACTGCTTCGGCCAGATCCCGCAACGCCCGGGGGCCATAATACCGTTGGGATCCAGCGCGTCCTTTAGCTTCTCGTGGAACTTCAGCAGAGCTCCGTCGTTCCAGTTGTACGTGCCGGCAACCTGGTCCATCAGCACCAGGTGCGTACGGTACTCGCCGTAGCCGCAGGCCGCCGCGTCCTCGATCAGATTCCGCAGGCAGTCCAGCACGGCCTTACGCCGCTTAGGGTCATCACGGTCGTACACAAGTTCGACGATGAGGTGCATCTCGCGCAGGCCGACGCAAAACGCTGGGAACAGGTCGATACCGAACTCGTTGTGCCTCCGCTTCGCCAGCTCGTAGAGCTTTTTAGCGTCGGCGCCGCGTATCGGGCTCACGGGTGAAAACGCAATATGAGCACCGTTTGGCATCCAATTGACCCACCGCAGCTCATGGATATCGGGAATGCCAGCAGCGATGCGGTCCCGTGCCCAAAAGTAGTCGCCCTCCGGTAACGTTGCCGGATCAATACGACGAGCACCCGGAACCTTTTTAAACTCTGCATCGATAATATCAAGCTTGTACCGACGAATATGTGGCGGCCCGTACGACATGCCATAGTAAGCCCAACAATGGTCGCCCGCGGGAAGAGTAGCGGCTACTTTGTGGACTATATCTTCCGGAATCGTGCCGTCGCCCTCGTAGAATTTCGTTCGCGGTTGGCCAGACACCGCAAGACTTTGCGTCACATGGCGTAGTTGCGCGACATTCTCGAGGATGTTGCCAATGCGGAGTGGACGAATGATTTCGATCTATTTGTGTTCTTTTAGCGCTATGATTCCGAAAGCTGTTGTCTGGCAGAGCTCACCATTTGATCAAGGTCATCTTCCTTCTGAAAAGTATACATCTGTGAAATGAGTTTAGCATCTCCAAGACACAGCTGATACACATAAGTCATAACTTACAAAGCTCTCATATCCACCTGGATTTGGCATCAGTGTCATACCCATCTTCGTTACGATGCCGAAATTCGACTGCGAGAAAATGCCACTGAAGTCCGCCACTGTCAGCTAGGAATTATATAGGTAACCAATAATGAGTTGGGATGACGAACTCTGAGTATGGGCCAAAGCCATAGGGAAAGGTTTGCCAGGTATTATTACCCGGGAGAGCGCCCATGCCGGTTCGGATGACCTCTCCAGTTGGAAGGACGACTTCTAAACCAGAATGGCAAGCCCAGTGGTCGCCATAGGGAGTATAGCCGACACCTCGGTCTACAGTGTTTCCTATGACCGAGCCGCCGCCAACATCTGGAACGTCGATCCAGAGATGGTCGTATCCTTTCGCTTTAACGGCTTCGTGGAGGGCGAAGAACGATACACCGGGCTCGAGGAGACAGGTGTAGTCCTGCGAGTTAATATCAAGTATCTTGTTCATGCGCCTGCCGAGGTCAACGAGAACAGACCCGCGTACTCTAGGAGCTGCGCCGCCGTAACCCACTGAATTCATTAGCGCCGTGGTTCTTTCGCGATCTACTCTTGGTGGTATACGTACGGTTTCGACCCATTGAAATTGGAAAGATGGGTATATGGTATTTATTTGCCCATAACACAACTTGCTGAACTTCTTCAGTGCTTCCAGGGTACACCATAGCCGAGGGGACCAACTCTTCCTCGTCGACAACTGCCATTAAGTCATGCGTATTCGGGTCTACCTCCTTTAGCGAAGATGTCTTTGGTTAGCCACCTAGACTTAACTTACGCTCCATATACCTAGATCATTAGATTTGATGTGAGCATACGAATATGTACTAGTCCAGGCATTGAATATGATATTGGTTAGGTACATACCATCCATCCTTTAGGGGCTTATCGTTACGTTCAACATTCTCGGCGCCTAGCTGCGTGCCCAGTTCACCAAGTGCGTCAAAGAATACATGTTCCTCAACACCGTCGGGGATGACAGGTAGTCGGTTTCTGGACGCCTTTGGTTTCGTTCGTGTTTCGAAGACACCGATCTTCGCCTTTCGAGCTTTCTCTAGCAGGAAGTCGGGGATTCCCGAGTGCTTCTCTGAAAGGAGCGGGACGTCTGACTGAGCCTCATCGGAGAAGGACATGGCGCAAGGGTTTCAAACAACTGGACTACCTACCTTAGGTACTATGATACCCAGTAGCTCTAAGGACCATGACAGCCCTATTCTTATAGCTGTCGCTCGCACGTCGTCTAGCCAAGGGTATCGTATGGAGTGTGCTGCTACCCCGCAGGTAGCTAACCTCGCCAACCCATCTGCCGAATATCGATCCTGCATTATGCCGATCGACCGGCGTAAAAAGGAGGATTGCAACTCCGCGAAGTTGGCGTGGATTGAACAACGGCAGACAGTCTAAACCTAAGTCAATGGCATTCCCTAGAAGCCGGGCCTTCTCCAATATGTGGGCGTCTGGTAAACGCGCCATCTGGTTCAGCTGCTGCGCGTCGCCATGTGCTTTGTTGGCAGATAACCATACCCCAAAAAATGAGCCCCGCAGGCGATCATATATATATATATATATATATATAAGGTATATATCGCTTCTAGGTGCAAGAGTTGGCTGATAGACCCTCCCTCGAGCTCACCTATTCTTAAGCCGTAAGCCGTAGCTTATGGCCCAACTAAATCTATGATGATCTCTAAGAATTACTTCATCCTAGCAATCAAACTGGGCCGCTTGGAAGACCTTGGTAACAAGGTATCTGGGGGAATTGTGCGATTCGAGGTTTGTTTCTGTATGATCCAGTTGACTGACTGCCGAATCAAGTGGACATGAGTATTTCTCTTTCACATGTAGCTAACTGCTTATAGAGGTTTCTCCGTAACTGGATATATCTAAGCCAAGAGCCTGAGAGGTGTTCTATTTAACCTACATACGTAGGTAGGAGTCGTACTTGGTTAGCTTCACCGAGGTAACAAAGTGAGATAAAGCTATGAGAACTGTAAGAGTGAAGGAAGATTGGTTGACCCCCCTCTGCCTCCTTTAGCTTCCCCTGGAAAATAGTGGATGCACGAGCTAGAAGCTCCACTAAGCTCCCCCGCCTTTCTCCAACTCCACACAGAAAAATCGTGTGGATCATTCATTAGCGGTGACGGACCTCAGCTCTTCTTAAAATAGCCTAGCCAAATTCTCATTCTATTCCTCAAACAGTTCGAGTTTCTTTCCCGACGACATAGTTAGTCCAGTCTTGCAATCTTACTAGTATCAGTCTTACCCGAAAATGCCTGGAGACGAGATCAAGCCCCCGACCCCCGCGGAAGCTTTCGAGCTGGCCACGAACCATGCTACCTTGCTCCGCGCCCTATTTCTCGATCCTCGATACAAGTACCTGCAACCCCCTACGGCAGATTTCATAAAACCCGATACCGACCAGACCCCGCTGGCCTTGTTCTTCGTTGCCGACTTCGTCCAGGAGACCTATATCAACTACGTGATCCCCTTCCTACCCGCCGGCGCGACCCGCAAGTGCAAGGCGGTCGCCAACCCCTGGGCCTGGAACGACCCCGACTACAAGTGGGAGTGGGAGTGGGACGCGCAGACGTCCACATTGAAGGACGCCGACGGAAACGTCCAGGAGTTCCCCAAGCATCCAGAGAGCTTTGCCGTTGAGAAAATAGGCGACATATTCGGCCGGGGTTTCATGACCAGCAAGATCGTTCTCGAGAACGCCACCGACACGAAGGCTCGGTTGATGCTCGGCGGAAAGACTTTTGATTTCGGCGAAGAGGTGGGAAGACTTGTCAAGGCTACTTATCCCATGTGAGGATAAATTTGTGACAAGATACGATATATTTGGTTATGTCTCGGTCTCAGATTGAAGAAAATATTAGAAGAAAAAGGTTGGGACACATTCGGACGACAATGCACTACGATAGAGACCCAAAGATGCATTGCATATCACGATTTCAGCCGTCAAAATGGCCCGCACCAACAACAAAATGAGGGCGGAAAATAGAATACGGCAATCATATGCGGTCATCATTCCAATTTTGCTCACTTGGATATGGTACGTGAGATGATGCAGCTGATACTGTAGTCTACTATCGAGACCTGACGCATTAACATTTTGATCAAACGATTGGATTGGGATGGAGAGGCATGTTTCCATCACTATGGCTGACAACCTACTCTCTCATACTTCAGCAGTCGTAACTAAAGTCATGTAGATTGAACACCGGGGCTATTGGTTAAGTCAACGAGGACCAAACGAGCGTGTTATTTTCCATCTATCCGTTACATATAAAAAATACCACATGCGTCAGACGATATTCCGTATTAACGACAACCTTTCCAGTCCCGCGTCACTACGTAGTTCCGACTACTTGCATCTCAGTGTTTACCGCCACCGCTGCGAGTGGAACCACCATAATTGCCGGATTGGCTGCCGGTGCCTATACCCACATTCTGCTGGCCGGCCGAGCCCAAGGCCGCCTCGTTCCGGTCTCCGGCAGATTGGGCCGGAGCCGCGCGATCTCCCGACGTCGTATCGGCGCCCTTGACCTAGATACACCACGATTAGAAATGATCAAATGGCGTAGTAGGTAGTAGGTGGTATGTGAAGCCCGAACCTGTGAGGATTTGATGTTTGATGAATCGGATTTGGACATCTCATGTTTACCCATCTCGGTGGTATTTTCAGGTTGATGTTCGATGTCGATGAGGAGAGTACTAGAGGCTAATAAATTGTGACGAGACAAGGTCAATCTCCAAATTGATTCGGACTGCGATCACCTTTCCTCTTATACGCGTGGCCTCGCAAGGCGAATTTCCATGTAAACGTCACGACTACGTAGGATTACTCGATCGCCATAAACAGAAACAGACATAGCTCACATTTTGAATTGCTAATATCCTGACTATGTAGAAATCAGGAAATCAATGATGGTTTTATGATATAATGTGTGCCATATCGTCTTCCTACATGAAAATGTGCTCACGTCAATGTTAGGAATGAAAGAAAATATCTAGAGGCATGCGCATTTTCATCTCTTGTACACACTTGCAATATGCATACGGCTTGCTCTATCCTCTACTTGGCATCGCTACTATCATTTTACTCCTCATAGTTAGCCAAGGACTATCTAGATACTTAATCCGTAGATCCGTAGGCGACCTACGTATCTCCGACTCACGTATAGTGCTAGCATAAAATTTTCTTAGTTCGCAATAGATCGGTTCACGATACGTACCTTCTGGTTCTTGCTATACAGCCACTGGGCACATTCAAGCTAGGAAGGTAGGTGAGTTATCCAAAGATGTCAAGGTTTTTAGCCCTTTTAGCGAGGAGTTGGCCTATTAGTATAGATGAACGCTAAGAGAGAACAAAGCTTCTCAGTGACTATGTATTTCTGCGGCTCTTTGTAATTAGTTTAATAGTCTCTCGTATAACAATTTGTTGTTTCTGCGCCTTTAGTTCGTGCTGTGACAAAGGGCTTTAGATGGCTTCTATATAAACATCCAAGCCTAACGTAATATTGCAATTACTACTACGAAATAGGTTGGAAAACAGAGCAGAATACTTACCTCCTGAAAATCCTCAGATACACTTACATGGTGAGTACCTACCTAGGTAGCGAGGTTCTTTCATTCGACTTTGCCTCGATTGTGTTATCCCGTAGCCTTTAAACATCTCTTCTCGATTACAGCAACTAGATATCAACCTCACCAACGAGACCGGTAGAGGAGCCACGGAAGATGGCAACATCATTCAACCTCAATGACCTTCCTCCGGAGCTACGCGCTATCATCTGGGACTTCGCAATATATCATGAAGCTCGGTCCCGCATCATCCTCATCGAAGAACAAAAAATCTTGCCTTACAAATATCTATGTAGCCCTTTTCTTTCGGTCAACTCGGAAAGTCGTCATTTCGCTCGGAAGCTCTATTCCGTCGGGATCGGCGTATCTAATATAAAGATCCCACGGGGACTGTTGCGGGATTTCCGCTGTGATTACCATCTACTGAGAGATTGGGTCAGCCTGCTCGTGCGCGGAGATTTGACTAGCCTGCCCATGCGCATGAAGAAGGATAACAGCTTGACTCGAGGGGTCATCTACATTAGCCCGGAAACCGATAACTTTATCCTGGGGAATTTCGTGACAGAATACGTTCCTATGATCTCCTCGAATCTGCGCTGCCTGGACGGCGAGGACGAGCTTCAACACGATATCGTGCTTCGTGTCGCGGACAAGCTCCCCCTCGAAGTGTGTGCACAGGTCCAAAACCTCTCTCATCCGATCCCTTCCATGTGGAGAATTCAAATAGGCGCCTTAAGTTGCCAGGCGCGGTTCTTTACTGGCGTTCAGGGTTATAAGGTGATCCGGATTAGTAAACACTATGTAGAACTCGACGCCGTGATCTATGATCTACCCTTTATAGTCAAAAGTCTATGCCAGTACGAGTCCACCGCACTCATTGACGAAATCACTGAGGAAGCCGAGTTAGTTTCAGAAGACGTGCTGGCCCATGACATCGTAAATCATTCCGGGAAGTTTTCAGAGTGGCTTGGAGTGTTAGCCACCGCCCATGAAGAGAGAGTGATGCTGACAATGCATCGACCGCCAGCGTCAGCTCTGATTCCTTTATCACAAGGCTTCGATATGAGAGCAAGGAGCTGGTTAGCTGCAACAGGAAAAACTAATTGCAGTTCAACCGGTGACTCATTGTTTCCACGAGGTCCGTACGATTACTAGTCGATGCTAGGAAGCTAATGTTTTGAGACAAGATACTTTACCTGCCTCCGGTAGGTAAGCATTGTAGCATCATAATCAATCATGAGTAGGCCTATATCTACCTAGGTACCTACCAACCTACCTTAGGCAGGTACGTTAGGTACAGATATATACCTTAATTAATTTACAGATACGTTTTGTCCCTATAGTTAGAAAGTGTGGCGTACTTCCTAGTGTGAAGTAGTGTATTATCAATTATAGCATAGATGTGAACCTATATCCGTCTACGTACCTAGGTAAATAGTAATCGCGTGAAAAAAAAAAGGGGGAAGAAAGAAAAGAAAAGATCCAGGGATGAGTTCTAAAGTACCTTGATAGTGCCAAATACGATATACTAAATATTCCGAAGATGACGTGATGTCTTTTAAAATGTCTAGATTGTGTAAAATATCTGTAAAATATCGCCGCTTGACTTCACGATAGACGGGATAGGTCAAGACGTCATTCTACCTTCGAGACGTAGTTCAACCTGTTCACAACTTCGCACGTGTTCGATTCATTAATTCCTTCACTAGATTAATTTCAGCTGGATTGGCCTACGCTAATCCGATCCTACAACGTTACGGTAACATCATCTAAAGCCTCAAAAAACGGCTCTAGTCTCCGTAGTCTGCCCACTTCAACCCCCGTCTTTCAACTACCTAGGCTAGTCAATGTCTTCCTATATAAGAGCACCTAAACCGCGTCTTCGGTCGACTAGCTTGAATCCTTCGCGTTCTGGAATAGACCGAAATTCTGCTGCTACGCCGCAACGGAGAAAAAAGGTGGGTGTGGCCTTGAAATGAGCGCGACCTGCTAGTCTCTTCGAAATATGATCTCATCAATGCACGATAACTTGGCTGCCCTGGCACCTGGTACCAGCCCCATGCTCGCCCACGACGCGCATCTGTGGCACAGGAGAGAGAAGGAGAGATCTTGGGGGCGAGGTGGGAATTAAATATGTATCAATAAGAATCGAGATGCTATATGCAGTCATTAAAGAAGAATATGCCAGACCACCGAAGATTCCCGAGATGCCCTCTGCATCTTTCCTTTCTTCTCGTTCCGCTAAATGACAACGACGATGATCATAATGTTTTCTTTATGGATTGATTTTAACAGGTGCCAGGTAGGTAGCCAGCCGGGTCTTCTATTCCGTGTAGTATTCCAGGACTAGCGGGTCGTAAGTTTCGTTACCGTACGCGCTGCCGCCGTACTCCAGATACCCACTAATGTACGGCGGAGGGATCTCCCGAAGGATCGTGGCCGCGTCGCCAAAGACCCAGACGGTCTGCATGCCTGCCATCGCGCAATCATGTTAGTGTAACCGTTCGGAGAAATCTACACGCGAGAGGACGAGAAACGCCAAGGTGATAATATCGATCGGGAATTGGTTCCCACTTACCCATGATCATATGCTGCAGGATGTGACAGTGCATCATCCAGGCCCCCACGTTATCTTTCGTGACGCGGATCCGCCATGCTCGCCAACCGGCCGTGGTGTGGTCCGCCCCTTTAGACGTGTACCGATGCAGCATCGTCGTGTCGCGCTTCATGGGCGTGTAGTTCTTGAAGCGCTCCTCGTTGGCAGAAGCGTCGTACGTACCGTTTCCTCCCCCGAGGTCCCAGTAATGCTCCCCGTGGCCGTGCATCGGATGGTACTCGAACCCGCCGGTAGGCCCCGAGTTGCTCTGCCATACGATATCGAGGACCTCGCCGACTAAGGCCGGGAACGCCCTGGTGCCTGGATCCCATCCATTATTCGCCATCGCGGCGTCGTAGTCTGGAGTCTTTCCTTCCATGTATGCTTGGATGAGATACGGTGTATAATGCATCCTTTGTGCTTCATCCTCGGTCCAGGATAAGTTGTTCTGTCTGGTCATTCGTTAGCCTATTATATCCCTTAATTGCCCCTCAAATAATATAATTAACACTTACTCCCACACTAAAGATCCAGTTACTGTGCCCCCGTCGTACGATCCGTTGATGATGTCCTGGCTCACCGTGATGTAAATAGTGCGTGTCACTTCGGAAAGCGTAGGGAAAGGGTCCGTGATATTGAGCGGCTCGAGATCGTACTCTAGCCATTGGGGGATTCCTTCGCCGTCTGCCGGCAGCGTGACAGGTGGTTTGTCAGGGAAGTCAGGGTAATCGCTGCTGTTTTGTGATTTCGACGGCCCGTGGTCAGATGTTTCTCTCCTTGACTTTAGTTTTGAGCTGGTGTCGGCGCTGGTGGTGTTGTATTGCAATAACGCGTACCCTCCCATGTCTTGCGGACGTCCCCGACTCTCATATCGAAACCAGTACGTTCCATTCTTCCCATCTGCGTCTAGTTCCTCTTGAGACTTGGTCGTAAATAGAACGTCGAATCGCTGGCCACTTCCAATTTGGATACGATCTGTCGTGTAGGGCTTAGAGTATAGGCCGTCCGCGGCGATGATAGTCAGATTCGGGTGGTCCTCAATAGCGCTCGTAACGAATGATATAGCGGTCCCCCCGACGAACCGTAGTCGGTAAGTCGTCGCAGGGTCCACATCGACGATGTACGGTTTGCAAGAGTCGTCGGGTGCTTCTTCAAACGATTTGTTCCCCGTGCGGTCGTTGAAGATTAGAGCATTCGGTTCACCTGACCAGTTGAACGGTATGGACACGAGACCCTTTTCTATCTCATAATCTGTTTTCATGTACCAATCTGCGAATACGATCGGGATGTCTCCATCGTACTGATACGGCGGCTCATCTTCTTCCTCGATTATCAACAGCCCATGTGCCGTGACGGCTTGGAATCCCATGTGAGAATGGTAGAAGTATGTGCCAGCGTCCCCAACTTCAGGGTGTATTTCATAGTCGAAGAACTTGCCCGGAGCTATGGGCCACTGAGCTACTATAGGCGTTCCATCTGAGAACGGTGCGGTCCGCATGGTGAGTCCATGCCAGTGCTAAGTGTTGAGAAGTTAGAGAAGATATAAGGCAAGGTCTTGATCGAGTTGTGTCAACATACCACTGTGAAGTTCAGATCAGACATATCATTGTACACTCTCACCCATGTTGTCTTCCCTTCCTTCAGATATAGCGGAGGCCCGGGGGTTGTGCCATTGAATATTACCGACTCGCGCTGCTCGCAGTTCATGGTAACGACTTCAGACGTCGCACGGAGCAGATATTCGGGCTGCCATTGGTCGTCATGGACCGATGCCGTCGTAGCAACGGCACATGTTTGCAGCAGTCCTACTTGCAGTATTAGCGACGGTAGTAGGCCTAGATGCCACCGCATTTTTTGAAGCGACGAACTGACGGGCTCGTAGCGGAAACAGACCATTAAACCTAGGATTATGGTATTGGAGGACCTAAGATTTATTTTATACGACTTCACATGCTGGGGCATGTGAACCAGATCCTACCTAGCACCTAAGGGCGGAACCGATTTAGTCCCGTAGTCATCGAAGGAGTGGTCCCCATCCCTACTGTGACGGTATATTTTTCCGACCCTAGTAAGACCACAGTTGTTTAGATGGATGGTGTGCAACCCCAGCCAGGGGGTGGCCACATGGGGATCATCCATATGTGCGAGATCATCCATCAACTAGCTGGCTAGGCGATGGATTAGACCTAAAATTGAGGCTGCTGGTGTCCCTGATAGGAAGGTAGCAGGGTAGGTTCTGAAAATAGTTACGCAGCTGAGAGCTAATATGCATCATGATGGATATTTTACCGTATGATCCCGCCACTACACCCGTCTAATTATTGAGTGCGAAGGGGTCCACAAGAATGTAATATCATCCGGTATCTATGTCCAGCTCGTACGAACAGGCCGGAGATTCGGGCTCGGAAATGAAACAGATAGCACGGCGGCTTGGGCCGTGGTGCATCTATGCATATGCGCTGCAGCATCGTAGACAATATGGCCAGGGAGTGAGTCCCGACACTTAAGACATCTGCTTTTTCCGGAACGAATAACGGGGTTATCGGACGCTACAAGTCGCGACGAAATTAATGGGATGGAGCCGACCACCACACACGCTAGACAACGATTGGAATATATGCTAAGGTCCAATCTTGAGAGACATGAGCTACTCATGCCCGTGTCGGCAATTGGGAAGAAAAAAGAAAACATGGCCCCTTTTAGGGCAAGATAAGTCCTAATGAGGGTAAAATGGACGCTGATTGGGATAGAAAGGGGGTGTGAAAGGCAAGGCAGTAGAGAAGAGTTGGTAATAAGGTAGAAGTTTAATAAGGGAGGGTGGTCTGAAACATATTAGGACAACGTTTTGAGCTGATGGCGTTGGCCCCCCATGGGCCATCAGGCACAGGAAATCCTACTTGCCGTTCTTGGAAGTACACTATATTTCAGACGCAGTCTTAGGAAGCCTCATTTACTTGATTCAGCTAGTACCCCTGACGGCATTAAGAATAGTGGTGCTTAGTTACTTAGGTACTTGATCTGGCTTACCGATGTCCTTCCAACTTCGGGACGGTATGAGGTTGATCAATGCAGCCACATTCTAGCTCAGCCACTGATAACTCCTAATTTCCCAACATCCCTTTCTACTGGAGTCAGCCGCATTCCGACTTCAACCAACTCGCCTACCTACATACGTAGAAAAACTTTGAAGCTCAGATCAACAGCTGATGATTCAAAACTCTAAGTACTGAGACCGTCGCGTTACCTTAGGTACGCATCTCGATGACGGCGAATATCAAGACCATTTGTCCCTCTCTGTAAGGTCAACGACTTGACTATCTATCTTACCGTGCCTACCAAGTGGCCACCCAGCCACCCAGATTTGTTATTCAACCTTTCTCTTCATGCATATTCGGTCTTAACTCGCCGTCACGACAAGCTTCGCGGGAACAGCAGCTTATTCTCGGCAAGCGACCCTTCTAAAGTGCCGCCTCACGGTCTCCCAATTCCGACATGCCGCGTTGAGGGTTAGCTATGACTTCGGGATAGAAAAAAATGCATATGCCTCGTCTTCAGGTCAAGTCGTTCGACATAGGGCGGTAGTGGTACGTCGATTATGAGAAATTTCCGAATTTGAGACCCGAAGGTTTCAATGTGCCTTGTTTTCCGGAGTCTCCAATGTCCCCGACATTACACGAACACTCACACGGCGGATACGAGCCGTGGCTTTCGCAGCTCTTGTTTCACCTGCGTACGGAGCAGTGTACATTACCATGCAGTGCTCCTCTGGACCCTCTTGACCCGACCTCACATCTCGGCAGGAGACTAAACAGCGCTCATCAACCTTTGCTTCTGCATAGCCGTGGTAGGTCCGCCGATCTGCACAACGTTTGTGGAATTTGAGTTGCTCCGTCGCGGCGCATCCGCTATCATTACTCATACTGCCTATTATGACACCTACTTTGAAAAGTTATATACATGAAAAATCACACCCCAATTTTCCCCTTTTCGCCCCTTGATCTCCCTCTTTTCACCTATAGTGTAGCGTCAACTTCATCGACAATATGGACTTTGATGCTGCCATTTCCGGCATCTGCATTCAGTTCAAAGGCCTCGACTGCCTTCTCGAGTGGGAACTTATGCGTCACCAGCTTGTTAAGGTCGAGTATGCCACCGCTCATACATTGGATAGCGGCCGGCCAGGTATCCCTATACCGATTAATGAATCTCAGGTTGATCTATCGCATCCACGTCAGCGCTGATATGATTCGAACTGTTAGTAGCGTGTAGCTTAAGACTACTTACCTCAGCAAGAGAGAGATGCATGAATGGTATATTGTTCATGACCGGTTTTCCTACTCCGATCACCATGAGCGTGCCTCCTCTGCGCACAGAGAATGCAGCCGTGCAGACACTGCTCTCTACACCGGTGCATTCCATTACCGACGCCGGGGCCGAGTACTCGTCCTCGCCGTACAGCTTTCGGATTTCCTTGGCGTTCTGCTCGGCGCTCAGCTTCGAGTTGATCCGGTACGTCTGGCACTGCGGGACGAAGTCCTTGGCGAAGCTGAGCCGCTTCGGGTCGATGTCCGTGATGACTAGCGGGTGCGCTCCCGAAGCTCTCGCGGCCGCCAAAGCGACCAGCCCGATTGGGCCCGCGCCGCAGACCAGCGCCGGACGGCCCAGCCGTACGTCTGCTCCGTTGATACCGTGGAGAATCACGCTAAGGGGCTCAAGCAGCGCGCCTTCGGAGTAGCTGAGCCCATCTGGGATCCTAAGGACATGTTAGACACCGACAGCAATGCGCTTTGACCGAGAATGGTTCTTACTTGTACAGCCACTTCGCTGGATGGACCTTAAATCTCTGGATACTTCCATTATCGGGCCATATTCCGGAGAATTTGACTTGTTCGCAAAGATTGTACCGGCCTTCCATACACAGGAAGCATTGTTCGCAGGGTTCCTGCGGTTCAATGCCTACTCTATCGCCTAGATAACGAGTTGGTAAGGGTTCGTTGCCTCTCCTGGGAAGAGCTGATAAGGAACAGACGTACCTGGCTTGAGACTCGTTACTCCCTCTCCACACTTGAGCACAAGGCCGGCAGCTTCATGTCCTAGAACACAGTCGCCCTTCACCTCCAGGGATCCTATGCGCCCCGACTTCCACAGGTGCATATCTGATCTAGGTGAGAGGTCAGTCTTATATGTTTCATTATGTACGACTTAGTTTAAAGGCGAAACTTACCCGCATATTCCTGAGCACTTAATATGTAGAGTCA
The DNA here is from genome assembly GCA_902806565.1 of Hypoxylon rubiginosum. Classification (NCBI taxonomy): domain Eukaryota; kingdom Fungi; phylum Ascomycota; class Sordariomycetes; order Xylariales; family Hypoxylaceae; genus Hypoxylon; species Hypoxylon rubiginosum. The sequence continues at coordinate 1,291,147 of CADCXA010000031.1, read as the reverse complement.
CCTCTCCGGGACCAGGCTCTCGGATAGGAGCGTTGACTAATTTTATTCGATGATCCGCGGTGACTTGGAGCGACGGGTTTTTGAATTCCGATACATCTACATCAGCGTGGCCATTAGTGTGGCCGTTGGTATGTCCGTTGGTATGTCCGTTGGTGTGTCCATTGGCGTGACCATTAGTATGGCCATTCACGTCGGCGCTAGGCATATTTAAAGATATGAGATGTTGTTTCAAGAATGCTGTGCTTCGTTTCACTAAATTGCAACCAAACCCAAATCGATCACTTTTGGATGGTGGGTTTATTCCGCGATGGGCTCAAGTATGTAAAGGATGGCACTTTCAAGCCCATTCAACACCAAGAAGAGAGTTTCATCTTATAACTTTCACGACGCCCCGTTGACTTCTGGATAGCTTCAGTCGCTTCGAGCCCCGGCTTACCCGATTCGGATATCCGGCGGCGACATCGTCTCTGGGCAATTTCAATGCCTACCACCCACGTAAGTGTGATATAGTCCAGTGTGGGGAAGACGACTCCCATTGGAGGCTTGCTAACTCGTCCCCTGCTCTGGTTCTCGATCTGTCAAAGATGCGGAGACAGTCCAGACCCTCAAAAAGCAGGCTAGGGAGTTGTTTCTATTCGCCTCCGACTCCACCCGCATGTTCCGATTGTCAGGTTTGTTCCCACATCTGCGTTCTGCGCTCTCTTATGGCACGGGGAAAGAACGAGACTTCGATACTACCATCGTATTGCATGATCCGTTCTTTTCGCTATCGTTACCATGCGTTTTCCCGCCCTTTCATAGGACCGTCTATTCAATAGCTCCGGTTTTATCGAGGTCTTGGCCTTTGGCGTTTCTGCGTGCGGAGGAGTTAATGGGAGTCCTCGCTTCCGAATCGGGAATATTGTCTGTAGGTATGTGTGTGTGATTCAACGTCGCTGCATCGGCGACTCCTATTCTATTGCTACTCCGCTGGCCGTATTCGCTGTATATTATGTAACGCTATATTTGCCAAGCACCTCTCTGCGATATAACCTATAGGCGATCCAAGCTGCTTCATAATCTAAATTTTGGCCCAATCTGTCACAAGATGGGGGAACGTACGGGCACGTGAAGACAAGCGACTGTTGTTCGACAGACCAGCAGGCTAGCCCCCCCAGACCCTGAACTGGGGAAAACAGAGCAATATTTCCTGATAAGTCCATCCGGGAGACCAACTACAGACTAGCCCCTCACTCGATCGCAATCCGCCCCGCCATCCTCGGCTTTCCCATCCCGCAAAAAATATATAGACGGTTGACTGGAAAACTGGAAAATTTGGTTCGTGTCGCTCCAATTCGGATGTGATGGGTGGCGTAGATCCGTGGATGGACGGCAGGCCCCGCTTGACACGAGGCGAGATCGCTGCTTGGCCTCGATGGCATGCCATCTTTTTGCAAGATGGGGAACTAAAATATCTACCTAGCGCGAGAGCCTATCCGTCTCCCGAGCACGACTCCATTCGCATGTCACGCTGGCGGTTAGCCTGAGTTGCGTTCTAGACATACTCCGGAGATGTGGATGCTACACTCGGGATCGTTTCGGAAACCCAGGCCCAGCGTCAGCCGATACGAGGCAAGGTGTTTTCGAACGATCGACGGGTATGGGGACGACCATTAGCTTTAGGCTCTCCTGGGTGGCAGAGTAGTAGGACCAGTTGTCTGGGCTGATCCGTGAAAACAGGGACGTCTTCCTTGCCTTATGATCCATCTTAACGCTTGGCCGGCATATGATGCTCGGTTTGGTAATCAGGCGGACTCATGTTCTCCACACCGGTCAAGCTTCAACGGCCCGACGGCGATGGGCCCGGATCGCGGGGATTCGCGGGGGACCTACCCTATGGATATCAGTCTTCATCCGAATCGAAGCGAACAGAACGAGGTCTAGCGCATAGGTCTTAGGTGACGATACTCATTCGTACTTAGGTAGGCCATGGGAAGAATAGGGCCCCTCGTGAGGCAGTCTTATTATTACGAATGATATACAAAACGAAGTCTTGCATAGATCATGAGAAGGAAATGATGGGATGGGCTTCCGAGATATTGAATCCCTATCTTACAGTCCGTCTATTGAGAGTACCTGGGAGATAGATATAGTATGTGTTCAAGCAACTTGGAGTTCAACACCACTGCAGCCCTCTTATATACCTTCAACCTTGAAGTTCGATCATATCTCGACGTCCGGAGTGGCTCATACTGGTGTAGAACGTTTCTTCCTTCGCAGAACTGTAAAACAGCTCATCAGGACAATGCGATCCCCGGGCAAAGCATTCCGGACATAAGTCGTAATCTCCTGACAGATGTTGCAGTGGAAAAAACGATCACGTGTCAGCTTCTCGCATACATCCGCTAATATCATCGAAGCTTTTCTAGTGCATCCAGATAACTTCTTTTTCGAAGCACCTCCGTCGAGTTTTGAAACCCCCTTGGTTTTCTGCGCGGAGACGCAACGCGTAGTTTCAGCTTGAAATGGTTTGTGAATATCACCCATATAAGCAAGCCTAACTGATAAATGTCATTCTGTACAGTTCTGTCATATCCAAAGCGAAATGTCGACAGTCAGGGGGGGCCACACCCGTCCATGCGTTATCATAGGTGAATTCAATCCGAAAATAGCAAAGCACTGCCTGGCCCCAGCTATCAATATAGAAGCACTAAAGAAAAATTTGGGAAGCGCTTGAGACTGGGCCATGGCGACACCCGTAATGATCTGTTTACACCATTTCTCACACCTCTTCCATCCAACTGGATTGCCGGGCTTGTCGGAGCAAGCTAACAGTGCTGATAAATTCCCCTAGAGTGGGAGTTCTATCAAATAAGGCCGCTGAAGTACAGAAGGGCAACCAAAGAACGGGTTAATGCTGGGAGCGCCCCTTAGACAGTGTAGCACCTTGAACAAGTACATATTTGAATCAATATGCGACCTGTCCGACCCAAATCGGAATGCAGCAACTCACCGCGACTGTAAATAAACGACAAAGTGATTATCATGGACGAGTCTATACATGACTTGCTCTATGACCTCCTTCTCTGAGTACCTTGGACAGTTCTAATGATGAGTTATGGATGTTGAATCACCCAAAAGTTGCCCTCGCTGACCCCTTACCCTTCAGACCATCTCTTGTCGCTGTACTTAGGCCTGATTAAGCGCTACTCAACTACTCAACGGAGGCTAACCCTTGGCTCACAACAGCTCAGGGAGAACATGAGAATATGATTAGCGAAGTAAGAAAATTTCCCTGAGTTAAGGAAGGTGAACATGATATGTCAACTGTTTGCAAGGTGTTAGGAACCGGGCCCGAAAACGGGACCCCATTGCATTACGTAACATGAGTCTCTGAATATAAGCCCTACTTATTTTCCATTTAGTGGGTCCGAGTTCAGAGACTCGGATTACGTAATCTGCGTCCAAGAATTGAGCACAATTCCTAAATTACAGTGGGGATACAGCTCAGCCGACCATTGACCCGCTTTGGACCTGACCATTGACCCGCTTATTTGTATGTGGCGGGGTGCCGACCACTGACCATTGGGATCTGACCTGACCATGGCCCCATGGTCAGTCTTGGCATTTATTAATAGAGTACTCAATAACCCCTCCATATCCTATTAACCACTTTCACTCTAGTGGCTCCATTTATATAAGCCAATTATACACAAGAAAAGCATAGACCAATAGTCAATAAAAGTAATTGCTATGCCCAAATTAAAATGATACCAAACTTTCCTTTACACATACTTTTACCATAATTTGACTAACTACTCAATAAGTACTCATTGAGCATTTAATATAAAATTTATTCTATTGGGTAATTACTAAAGTTACACAGCCCTATTCACTAATATGGCACCATTACCTTCTACATCCTACAAACACAAATCTGTAAGTTTTTATTCATTTCATAAGTACTATATGAGTACTCATTATGTTTTATAGGAAGGATACAAGTGGTATCAGGCTCACGAAACACGACCAGATAATGTATCGCCATTCGATATGATCGTAAGTTCTATATTTCTTTTTGATAACTCGATGAGTACTCATTATATATCAGGGTGCGGATCAAGTCGTTATTCCTAATGGTGAATGCTTCTGTCGATTCAACATGAATCACAACACCGACGCTGATATTCAGTTATGCTATCGCACGGTGAGTCATATATGAACACTTATGGGGTACTCAATAAGTGCTCATTAACTTTGAACAGGACAAGATATTACATTGGAGTAACCTTAAGCGCCATGTTGAGTCACATCGTGTCATCGTCGACGGGAATGATGTGGAGATTCGACTGGCGAAGAATCGCAATGGCGGATTGACACTGCATGATCATGCTGTATTAATTAGTAAGTACTCATCGAGCAGTATAGAACTCGTATCAGCTAATGAACCAATATAGCATACTGGGACTCGGTGAAGAAGGACATCGACGAGTTCAACCCGAACACCGCGGCTAGTTCGGTGGGAAAGACACCATTCCGGCCTGATACGCGGCCTCTCCAAGCCCCAAAGCAGAAGGATCTCAAGTCAGTTCCTTTCACGAAGGCTCGCAAAAACTGCGCAGCTCATGTAAGATATATCAAGGACTTTTCGAGTACAAATTGAGCTAATCTATTATAGCCTAACCTGAAATCTATGAAGCTTCTGGCGGGACAAAAGAAAAAGGCCTGCGAGGGCTGTATCGAGGCCGGAAGGAGTTGTAAGTGATCACTCGATAAGTACTCAATGAATAACTAACTGGTGTTTAGCTTGTCCAGAGGTACGCAAACCGGACTGCCATCTTTGGATGCAGTTCTTAGAGACGAGGCGAGAGAGACGTGCCCGCCCCGATGAAACCGACGTAAGCGACGACGATTCAAATCATGCCCATACCATCGATAGCAAGGATGCGGAGAGTAAATCTATACCCGAGCACCAGCCAACTCTTCCAAGAGAGCCCTCAATGAGTGTCTCAATGAGTACTCAACAGGGTCACCAACGGGCTGGCAGCAAGACTGTCCTGCTGTCTGATGGTTCTGCCCGGATTTTTGACTCTATTGCGGATATCGAGGCCGCGGAACGTCAGCAAGCTACGGAAGCAGAGACTGAACGTCATGGAATGATGCAGCTGCAATCCTTCCAAGAGATGATATCCCATCCTGAGCTTCAAGATGAGGTAAATCAAGAGTTCCTATTTGAGGATGATCCCCTGCTGCAGCAGGAACGAGAGTTCCAGCAGCAGGAACAAGAGCGCCTGCAGCAGCAGCAGGAGCAGGAACGCCTGCTGCAGCAAGAACGAGAGTATCTGCTGCAGCAGGAGCAGCAGGAACAAGAGCGCCTGCAGCAGCAGCAGCAAGAGCAGGAACGCCTGCAGCGAGAGGAACAAACTCGCCTGCAACAAGAAGATCAAGAACGTCTGCAGCGAGAAGAGCACGAACGCCTGCAACGAGAAGAGAACGAACGCCTGCAACGAGAAGAGAACGAACGCCTGCAACGAGAAGAGCAGGAGCGCTTACAACAAGAAGAGCAGGAGCGCTTACAACAAGAAGAGCAGGAGCGCCTGCGGCAACAGCAAGAACAAGAGCGCTTACAACAAGAGCAGGAGCGCCTGCGGCAACAGCAAGAACAAGAGCGCTTACAACAAGAGCAGGAGCGCCTAAACGAGCAGGAGAATCGCGAGACTCACGAGAATAACGAGTTAAATGGAGAAAAACAACAGGAGCCCGATACGCGCCCAATGAAAATAAGACGTGTAGAGAAAAAAACGTTGTCCACTGAGCCGAGGAAAACTCGTTCTGCTACTAAGAGAGAACTTGAAGAGTCCTTATCAAATGCTTCACGGGAAACCACCGAGTGTTTCACGACGCCGGAGGGAGCTAACGATGACGATGCAGCCGCGCGACAGCTTCAGGATAACGTATAAGTGGCTAGAATAGGGAGAGTGGGTTTTGAGTGCTCCATGTGCTAATCATGGAGTATTCAATAAGTACTTAAAAGTGTTTATGTGGCGTTCTTTTCATTACGAGTAAACGGACGATATCCAGGTAGTAGGGCAGTTTTAACGCGTTCAACGATACCCATTGCTATGATAGTCTAATTTGACCAATACCTTTCGAGTACTTGATGAGTACTTGATGAGTACTCATGGAATATAAAACCAGTTTCCATATGAAGCACTCTCATTTATCTTTGCTGACGCATTTACAATTGAATTACCATAATAATTAAGCAATAAAAGGGATTGCAATAAAATTCCAAATTCAACATATATAGTTAATTACTTCTATGCCTATTTGCAAAATGGAAGTTCACGGAATAAAGCATCCAATACATTATAACTAAATACTCGTTAAGTACTCATAGAGTACTCTATGAGTAGTTAATGAGTATTCTATAACAAAAAATAGTCAAATACCCTCCGCCCTCCGTCTCTGTTCAAGATCATACCTAGCCTGATCCAGCCGCAGTCTCCTCTCCTCAAGCTCAAGCTCCCGCTCTTGACGAGCAAGGACTTCATCATAGGCATTGCTTGTCGCGTCTCTTGCCATGGAACTGAGAGGTATCAGTAAGTGCTCGATATATACTCTTCGAGTACTCATTAAGTACTCATAATAACTTACCTGCGACTTCGACCTCCTCTACGCCCGGACCCAGGCGTGCTATGGACAGGACTCAATGTTCGACGTGGAGTGGGCGTCCTCGGGACACTAAGGGATCGTTGAGTACTCCCAGAGGCATCGGAAAGCGGCGAGGATCTAATTATTTGCTTCCTGGCTTTTCGTTCGTCACTTGATTGTCGCTGACGGGTAGTTCTTTTCACTGTACTGCAAATTAGTACTCTGCAAGTACTTATTCAATACTTATGGAGTATTCCATCAAAATTAGGGGCACTTACTTTGCGCTTTAATGGCATTGCTCCATCGTGTATCCAATGAATGATTCCTTTGACCGTACCGAATGCCGTACCGCTGATATATATCGGCTTGTTGGATACGACGAGCATCATATTCGGCGTTAACCTGAACAACTACAAATACCGGCTTATACCTGCCACTAGCATGATAACTAGCATGATGGAGCGATTCTACCGCGTTCGTACTTCTAGACATCGCATGCCAGTCGGCTTCGTCGATATCGGAACAACACCTCGCGAGCCCTGATGCGATTTCAGGAATTCTCTTATGTTTAACCCAGGGGATTATCCCAGGGTAGTTACTGGTTAATGTGTCCTCAGCTGAAGTAGTATTAGTGTATGCTTAGTACTTATTAAGAACTCTATGAGTACTCACAAATTATCTTTTCGCAAGTACCGTGATAATCAGACTCCGTCTTGGCTTCAGGTAAGTGGATGAGGATATCGTATATGGAATTCTGGAATCTCGGCGTATACTCCCCTAGCAGCTTTCTCACATTTCTCTCGTAATGAACTCTGCAGAAACGAACGGAGCGTTTGTGATGATAGAGCCATCCACGGCGTTCTGGGTCCAGATGCTGCGATACGAAGTGTCCCCATGCTATATACAATTAGTACTTATTAAGTACTCAATGAGTACTTATAGAGTAGCTAGTCGCAACTGACCTTGAAAAATGCCCCATTCCATATCGAACGTAAACCCGAGAATACCAGTTCCGTGGAGATGCTTTAATTGAATCTCTCTACCAGTGGCAGAGTGAACAGTTGAAAAGACATTCTGAAACATGAAGAAGTACATATCAGGGCTCTGCGAGTTTGTGATTACTCGGAGTGTTACCTCGGCTATAGAACGGTTAATCTTTGATAAGTACTCATTGAGTACTCAGAGACTACTCGTGGAGGGGCAAATGGGGAACTCACATCTTCGCGATACTTCATCGTAAAAAGCCCAAATTATCTCGAACTGGCCACCTATGAGGTGCTTGAAATTCATATCTACTTGGAGTGAGATATCTGGAGTCTGAAACAAGAGTAAAAGTTGCTCGACATAGAACAAAATAACCATGAAATTCGTGTTATCATCGTGGAAGAATTGAATATACTGCGGAGCAAATAATCAACTTAGCAATAGAGTACTAACCGAGAGTTCATCGAGTACTTACCTTGTTTTCGCTGTCCTTGTGATTCAATTCCCATTCATACCGCAAGGCGAGGCGCGAAGAACCTAGAGGATAATGTATAGCCCGTTCCTGGCGAATGATACGACGTAAGGCATCATCGTTAGTAAAATAGGGGTGAATCTCGGCGAACGTTTGACTATTAAACTCTCTCAGGAACTCCTGACACGCCTCGCTCCTGAGAAAAGTCCCTAATACAATTAATATGTACTCAAAAAGTAGTTGTTTAGAGCTTCGTGACCTACCGAGGGATCCATCACGATCGCCCGACTTGCGAATATACTGAATAAACCGCCGTACCAAGCTCTTAGGTTCACGATTTGGAGTGGGCGGGGGGTGTTTATGCTCACCATGGATCGAAAGAAAAAACCATGGGTATTTCTTGCGGTCGCATGGGATATGCCATTTGAATATCACATCACATTTGAGAGGTATTAGTTGCGGAGGAGTATCAACGGTGTGAAATGTGTCTGACGAGATGTTAGTGAGTCCTTAAAGAGTACTCATGAAGTACTCCCTAAACTTACTGCACAGTTTACCCCTCCCAGACGTCCCAGCAATTGTCCCACAATACTCACCCATATCCCGAGCAAACTCTCGAAGTTCGGGATTATCTTGGATGATATCCTCCCAGTCCCATTGCTCAACTATGCGCTTAATCACAGTCCAGTGTTCCATTAAACGGGCAGGGACATGTCGAGAAAAGTGCGCATACTCTTCCATCCCATGATTCGCGCATTGCAAGAATTTCCTCGGCGATCCGTCAGGATACTAGTGAAGAGGTTAATAAGTACTCAATAGGTAGTTTGCGAGTACTTACATTGTCGCCCGCCATTTGCCCGTGACCCAACACACACTCGACATACCCTTGCATTGTCATTTCATTCCACCTGTCACCAGGAAAGAATTCAGGCTTCAAGGTCCTGTGACATGGCTTAGGCACATCGAAAGCTTTGAGTGCTCCCCGTGCAAAGGCAACTGCCTCGAACAAAGCCGAGTGCTTCTCGCGTGCTCGATTAATCCTCGCAGGCATACTCCAAAAGGAGTCATCTTCGGGGATACGTGTGTGATGGAGATCGCGAATGTTTGGGTGTAGATGTGGACAGATCTTAATACCACTACATTGACGTGTATAACGTATCACGGCGGCATCGTTTAATAGGTCGGTTGTCCCAGCCTTCGCTGGGTGTTTCTGGTATGTCGAATATTGCATCTAGAAGACGGAAATTAGCTGAGTACTCAATGAGTACTTCTTAACCACTATACAGGATCACTTACGTCCTCCCAGGGCGCATTTTGAACGGCTTCATTGAGTACTCCAATAGGGCATATATAAAGCACTCCATCTGGGTCAGTCCTTGGATAGGCCGGAAGCGTTGAAACTGCATAAACGTGACGAACGTAGGTGGCAGTATTTTGATGCACCAATGTACCGTCAATTAATCGTCTACCACTTGACACTAATCGCGGAGTGCTTAAGGAGAGCTCGATGGAATCGGGGTGCCCTATCGGGTTGTTCATATCCTCACTATTCGTCGGCATTGCTTGATTCCGAATAGTTGTTGAGTTAGTCATCGAGTACTCACGCCGACCAATATCAGCCCGAGTCGTGAGATCGAGTAAGGCATCTGTCCATGGTTTTGGGAGAGCAGGTGCCTCAACTCGATAATCTATAAACAATTAATGAGTATACCTCAACTCGTCGCCAGTATCTAAGTTGAAGCTTACCATCTGGTATGTCTTCAGCATAGTTAGGTCGAATAATCTGGTGGGGTTGAGCCATTGTTAGATTCTCGTATTGATGAGCGCGATGTATAGGTAAATGTGAGGACTCACGCTGGTTTAATAATTGATTGCTTATTGAGTACTCATTAACTATTCCATAGTAAACTCCTGCGCTTTGGCGGTCAAATCGGCGGTCAAGTCGGCGGTCAATCGTACCCATCACTACATCTTACTTGGTCCTGCCATCGGTGAACTCACCGCAAAGCCTAATAAGTAGTCGATGAGTGCTCATCAAGCAGATCGATATAAGCAAAACGTTTTGTTAAGTAGGTAGGTAAAAGGAGGTAAATTTCGTGATATGTGGTGGTGGTATTCTAATAGATTTGTGGTGGTGATATTCTAATAAATGCTCACCTAGCTACGTAATTGGCTTATATAAATGGAGCCACTAGAGTGAAAGTGGTTAATTGGATATGGAGGGGTTATTGAGTACTCTATTAATAAATGCCAAGATTGACCATGGGGCCATGGTCAGGTCAGATCCCAATGGTCAGTGGTCGGCACCCCGCCACATACAAATAAATGGGGCTATGGTCAGGTCCAAAGCGGGTCAATGGTCGGCTGAGCTGTATCCCCAATTACAGTGAGCTATAGGGCACCTAAGCCCTGTAACATGCCAAAGCCCTGCAGCGCACCAGAGCCCTATATTACAACCCCCTTACGTACCTAATTCTAGCTACAGCACATTCTAGCGACAAGGAATCTATAATGCGCTGTAGCTACCTAGATAGGTAGAATATCTAACGTATGGGGGTTGTAATATAGGGCTCTGGTGTGCTATAGGGCTTTGGCATGTTACAGGGCTTAGGTGCCCTATAGCCCATTGTAATTATAGCGGTTTTAGGGCCAGGTTTTAGAGACTCGGGTTACGTAATACATTAAGTGGAGCTGAAGAGGCGGGTTCGCGGTTTCTAAGTTTCTATTTCAACTCTTGCCTTATCCTCTCTTCGTCTTTAAATTTCCTAATTTTTCTTCCCGTCCGTATCTAATAGGCGTTGAGCTTCCTATTCTGGCACCTTAGCTATTATACGGACACGTATCCAACCTATCCTTTAGGTCGTTAAAGATAACTAAAAATGGGTAAGAAACGAACAGCAGATGAGACGGGGAAATATGCAGAGCAGAATGGGTTCAATGATAATGACACCGATATCGATGACAAGCCCGTCCTAAGGGCGGTTGGCCACTTCCTCGAGGGCTCACCTCTCGTATCAAAAATTTTCTATCTGACAACTCTAGGACAAACTCCGACGTTTTCTAATAAAATCCAACATCGAAATGTTCGACCTTAACCTCAACCTTATAGTCGAATAGATGTCAAATCCCTACTCAGTGAGCCACCCCATTGGCCACTCCGTTGCCCTTTTCCCTGCCGGGACTGAACTGCACGTGAAGGACTTTCTTGATGAAGACACCGTAGGATCTTTGGTCGAGCCAATCGGACGGAGTGCGCTCGTCGAGTCGGATGTTGTAGTGCCACAGCATCTTGGTCAAGATCAGGCGCGACTCCGCGTTGGCCAGGTTTTGGCCGATGCACTACATGTACGTTAGTATCGAAACGTTATAACGTATCTAGCCGCAAGTAGTAGGATCCTACGCGGGTGGGTCTCTCTTTACGTTGTAGGCACCTATGCTGAAGGGGTGGAAAGGCTCGTGGTTCTCGTTGGCGAACTCGGCCGGGGGGTTAGGTACGAAGCGTTCGGGACAGAAGTCGTTAGGCCGATGGAAGTAGGCGGGATTCTGCGCGATGCCAAAAAACGAAATGTTGCATCCGGTCTGCGCCGTTCGGTTGTAGTCGGTTAGCTTCCAGCACTACTAGCTGATCAGAGATACACAGAGGAGTGCACTTACGCCTTCGGGTATGAACAGGCCGCTAACGGAGCCGCCGCCTTTTGGTGGCGTGCGCCAGAGCATGGTGATGACGGGCGGATACAGGCGCATCGTCTCCTCCAGACAGGCCGTCATGTACTTCAACTTGTGAACTGAGACAAAGTCGATCTCGTCGGGGGAGGCGAACGACGTCCTGATCTCGTGCACGAGCTTCTTCATGGCGTGCGGGTTCCTGCCCAAGAAGTAAACAAGGCCCGTCAACAGTGTCGAGATGGTCTCGGAACCGGTGCCAACAAGCGTCACGGCAGCCACAATCATCTCTTCCTTAGTCAGACCCTCTCCGCCGGCATTGTCGTCGGCGCTCTTCATAGCGACCTTGTCCCAGAAGTCGCCGCGGATTCCGCCGGTCCGGATGCGCTCCTCGACCCTGCTGCGCGCGTACTTGAAGTTCTTCAGCCGAGCGAGCTGCATGTACTTGGGGACGAAGTACGGTGCGAGCCACATCAGCCCGTGTTCGCGGAACAGGAACTTCATCTGCGAATCGAATGCCGTCTCTACAAATGTTTTCATCTGGAAACACGACATTAATCGTACATTGGGCATGGCAGGCGAGCTGGATTGCAAATACCCATTCATGGACTTCCCCCTTCTCAACGCAGTTGAAAGGCTCGCTCCAGCCTAGGTCACTGATGACATCGAAGCCCACCATTCCTAACCTTCGAATTACGATCAGTCAATCAGCACAGGACTTGAAGTGTTGTTGTAGGCTCTGGCTATTACCATTTCGTTATGTCCACGGTCTCTCCGGTCTGGGCGAAGTCGCCGACCCTGTTGATGAAGAGGTCGATGTACTTGGTGATGAGGCCCTGCTGCTCCTGCAGACCTTTCTCCGAGAAGGCGTGGTTAAGCAACCTGCGGAAGCGGGCATGATAGTTGCCAGATGTATTCATGATGCTCTGCGGGCCGTTCTTCCCCTGCGGAACCCTCTTCGGGTGCCGGGGCCACTGCTCCTGGCCGGGAAGCTTGGCGAAGATGTGAGCCCAGGCATCTTGGTTGGCGAAGCTGAGTTCGTTGGGCGATATGCGGACTACCTCGCCGTATTTGGCGTGAACCCTAGCCGTGTGCTGTGGGAGGCGACCCGTCCACTGCCAGTAATCCTACATGCACGCAAGGGTTAGAGTCCTTCTTCAATGCTACGATTTGTATACAATGTGGTGTTCAAGCATACCCATGGCAGTTTGCTAATGCGGCAGGAGAAAGGGCCCGGGACTTTGGCAAGTGGATGTAGGAAAAGATTATAGAATGCCTCCCCGACGAGATACACAACTAGTCCGATAGCTAGGAGGCCCGCAAATTCAGATATTGATGAGAGATGGTGGGCAATACCAGCGAGAGAAGGGTCACCCATTCTTGCTGGAGGTGAGACTGCGGATAACTTGATATGTTTGTCGTTGGAACATGGAAGGGGGAGAGGGGGGAGTTCATGCTATAAGGAAGCAGGTGAAGCAAAAAGAAATGGTAAGTACCTACCAGGTATACGAGTATACATGGAGGCACCACATGAAAATTAATAGCGACGTCAACGATTCGGATTCTGGGAGATCTCCTAGGGCGTATCGATTGGTGGCCGGCTCGGGTTCACAGCTCGTCCGGTAGGATTCGGGCTCGGGTCCGGGCTACAGTACAGGCACTATGCATGCGCCATGTCTTATTTATTGCGATAAGTATTGCGGTAAGCTTATTCGCGGGTTTTGATCGGTTAGAATCCGGCCTATCGTCCCGGTCTAAGTGCATGAGCCAAGCTGGAGTTAAAATCCGGGCAGGCGTCAGCGCGGCACAGGCATCCGAACCGTTGCCGTTTGAGGATCTCCTCTACTATCATGGCAAGCTGAAGGCTGAGGGGAATTCGTTGATGATAAGTCCTATATTATTACTGACATATGGGAAAGAGATGCTGAATTGTTCTCTCATACCATCGAGCATCCAATTGGACGTTAACAGCCACGTGCAGTGTAGGAAAACGATTTTTTCGAGAAATCATGTTGTTAACGCTGCTAGGAGGGGCCATTGTGCTTTTTCTCTTGAGTTTGCTGCGCGATGCTCTAAGGCCCGGCCTTGTCAACATCCCGGGGCCAGCTGTAGCAAAGTTCACCAATGTTTGGCGCCTTTACAAATTATGGCAGTGGAGGTTCAAGGAGGACCTCCCTGGTCTGCACGAGAAATACAACTCCTCCCTAGTTCGTATCGGGCCTAAGATGGTCAGCTGTTCAGATCCGCGAGCTGTTGAGCTGATCTACGGCTTTCACACCGAGTTCAAGAAGGTGAGAATGAGCTCAGTTAACTTGCCCATGGATAAGAAAGCTGGACCGGCAATGCTAATGAAGGATACGTGCATTCAAATAGTCCAACATGGTGAAGGCAATGGCGCCGGTCTATAAGGGCAAGAAGCAGATGACCATGTTTTCAGCGGCAGACAACAAGACACATGCCCGAATTCGAAGGCCGGTTGCGGGAGCGTACGCTATGTCATCTATCATACAAGTATGTACTGGTCGACTTCATGAGCCCCATATGATCATTCCTTGAATGGGAAGATTTGAGCTGATCCCGACCTGTGATAGTTTGAGCCTTTTGTAGATGAAAATATGAAGATGTTCTGTGTGAAGATGCAAGAACTTTTCATCCAGCCCAAGAGCCCATGTGATTTCCACAACTGGGTGCAATACTGTGAATAGCATACCACGATTTCATCGAGATAGTGTCACATATGTCACATACTGACTGCATCGATCTCTAGTTGCGTTCGACGTAGTCTTGGACATGACTATGAGTCGTAACCTGGGCTTTCTGAAAGCAGGTGGAGACGTTGACGGCGTCTTAAAGCAGCTGCAGAAGGATCTGGATTACAGAGGCATTGTAAGTCCGAGACCATTACAGCTCACACTTAGGGGTTGTTACGCTGATATGAAGGCAGGCACTTGCCATGCCTATCATTGACCGGATCTACCGATTGAACCCAATTAGCAAACTTTTCAAGCCAAACCAGTCCGGGCACTTCGCTATACGGTGCAGGCGCAGTACGTATTCCAACAATTACTTCCGCCCCTTTTGAGCCGATGACGGGACTGGCTAGGTTAAACTGTCTCTCAGGGTGGAGAAGACAAGCATTCAGGTCGCCAGTGCATCTAAATTAGGGACTTATTAACATCGGACTCTGAATAGTCCTTGAAGACCGCCTCGCTCAAGAGAAGGCTGGCTCGGGAGCAAGCCGTGGGGGCAGGCCATCCGATTTTGCAGACCGGTTCCTGGAGGCCCAGAGAAAGGACAGCAACATCTCCGAAGGGCAGCTCGTCGGCTATCTCCAAACTAACCTGGTGGCCGGGAGCGACACGACAGCCGTAGTCATCCGCACCGCCATCTACTACTCGCTCAAGAACCCATGGATCCACCGGAAGATCGTCGAGGAGCTAGATGCCACCTACGAGAGGCGCGGACCGTTCCCCATCCCCTTTAAGGTTGCTCGCTTCCAGCTGCCCTTCTGCGCGGCCGTCGTCCGGGAGGCGCTGCGCAAACACTTCGTCTTCATGGGCCTGATGGAGCGCGAGACCCCGCCAGGCGGTGTCGAGCTGCCCGACGGCCGCAGACTCCCCGGCGGCATCGCCATCGGGATGCATGGCGACCTGATCGGACTGGACCGAGGGATCTTCGGCGAGGATGCCGACGAGTTCAACCCGCAGCGTTGGCTGCGAGGGCCCGATGAGCCGAAGGCGGAGTACAACACCCGTCTGAGCGCCATGAATGCGCACGACCTCGCGTTCGGGCACGGTTCAAGGGGGTGTATCGGCAAACACGTCGCCGAGATGGAGATATACAAATTCGTCCCCACGTTCTTCGGTCTGTTTGAGGTACGTAAGAAGTGATGGCGCGCCCCGAGCTGCACAGATAGCTAATGCAATACGATACCCCTAGCCGCAGTTCGTGCGTCCAGAAGAACCTTGGAAGCTGCGACAGCTGTTTGTTTTCAAGCAGTCGGGCATGGACATGTATCTAAACTGGAGAGAGGGAATGAGTCTTGCAAGTCTCGAGGCTTGATACCCTACGCTTAATCTAGGTGTAGGAGACGATTTGAAATGGCATTCGGACGTATCTCCTTCAAGCTGTAAATTCCAAGTAGAGTAAATGAAGTAGACGAGGTATTCAAGCGCAGTAACCATAGATCTGATTCGAGATGTCCGGTTCTAGAGTAGGGTGTTTTATTAATAATGAAGAATTAAGTACATGACACGAACTTGTACGCTTGCAGATCTATTACATGTCCAACTGCCCACATCGGTGGCATAACCCATCGAGTCTCAGTCAATCTGAGAATAGGCGGGCCCCAGCACTTCCCTTTATCATGCCTCAGCCGGACGCAAATTTCGACACGGCACGTAACTTAGGGCCAAAGAACCAGAAGAAGAAGGGAGCCGCCCAGCCGATACCGATGCTGATGAAGGCCAACACGCTAGTACCCCAACCATAGCCTAGGTCGCTATACATGTATGGAGCGAAAAGGGGAAAGCCGAAACCGGCCAAGCTACGCAGGATAGCGCACGCGGCCATGGCACTGGCGGCGTAGGTCTGGTAGCTGTCGACAATGTAGGTCTGCATGCCCTGCAGGCACGAGATTGTCCCAGCCGTGAATATCAAGGCGCCAAGATTAGGCATGATCCAGTGCGCCCTGCCCTCGATACTCCAGCCGTACCAAAAGAGACCAATGGTAGTGATGACAGACCCCACAGCCATGCACGGCATGCGGAACTCAGGCTGGCCGACGCCGCCATTCTTTGCCTTGAGGCTTTTGTAGATGCGGTCGACAAACTTGATATTGAGGATGAGGCCAACGAAGGACCCTATGGCGATCGAGAGGTAGTTGAGTCCGCCGATGCCCATAGGCTCGCCATACCAAGTGGTCCATATGGTCGGGAACGTTGCAAACATGAGGTATGTCGTCCCGAAGAGATATCCCATGTACACGGAAATGCAAGTTACGATGGGCTGGGTCGTGAACATGCGCATCGGCCGAATGACAGCGTGCAAAAGCTTGTACGGAAGACTCTCGACCTTCTCTTCGGTGTGTAGCTCGTCATTGCCCGTCTCCTTGGCGAGGCGGTCGCGCTTCCTTTTCAGGAGGGTGCCCGGATGCGATTCACGGAGCCAAATCATGCCAACTGCCTGGACGGCGAGAGCGGCAGCGCTCGTGGACCAGAAGACCCAGCGCCACGTCGAGTATTGGGCGATGAAACCTCCGGCGATCGGGCCTATTACAGGTCCTAGAATCGGGCCTAGGGTGTAGAGACCCATGGCTTTTCCACGCTCCTCCGAGTCCCAGGTATCACTATAGAAACAATGGGTTAACAAAGGTATGTTCTTCAGGTAAAGTACCTAAGGCATCTGGGAAGAAAAAGGAACCAGGGAACGAAAACATATGTGATTAATTGGAAAAGGGGTGTTGTCTCACCTGATGGCACCTCCTCCAAGTGCCAGGGGGGCGCTGCCGCCGATGCCAGCGAGAAAGCGGAAGGCGAAGAACTGGGACTTGGTCGTCGCAAAGCCGCAGCCAAGATTCCAGGCCAGATACCAGACGTTGCTGATCTGCAGAAGCCGTACGCGGCCGTAGAGCTCGGATGCGGGACCGAAAAACACCGGGCCGACGGCGTAGGCGAGGATAAAGATAGCCAGAGAGAGGTAGACCTCGAATTGGGTCCGCATGTCGAGGTCTTCGCCTAGATTGTTCATGGCGGGCGCGATCATGGCAGACGATACGGGCGAGATGAAGACAAATAGTGAGACGGCCGAGGTGTATTTCCACTTGATGTTGTTGGGCCAGTTCTTTGGATTCTCGGGGTCTTCAGGCCCATCCCAGGTAACGAGATTTGGATCCTTTGGCACTTCCAGGGGCTCGTCTTTGCCAGCTTCTAAGTCTCTCTCTTTTGAAGGCAGCGAGTCGGCTTCGAGCTCTGTGGCAATGGCCTCCTCAGGTGCCATCACGTTTGTAGTGGAGGTTGAAGTCTCAGTTGAATGCGCCATGGGGACGGTTATTGTTTGTGCGTTAGTTGAGATGTTTTCAGTTTCTCTCTCTCTCTTCAGAATGGGCATGTAATGTACGGATCATTTATTTATATTTCTCTCTCTGTGTGCTTGTTTCCAGGGCGTTGTATATAGATCGCCGCTATCCAATCGGAAGCAAGGATTCGAGCTCGGGTCCGAACAAAAAGGGGCAAGAACTTGCTACCGACACCCGGGCCAATCAAAACTAAGCCAGCGCCCCGAAACTGCGCAGTTCATTCGGTCATTGATCTTGTCAGATAACGTGTGTATTCAATTAGGGGGTTAATTGTGTGTATTAAGTGTGTGTCTCCTAATTGTACGTGTTCTCGCGATTCCTTAGAATAGCCTCGTAATAAGGTTATTGCGGCTCCGGCCGTTGGCCTGTGCGCAGGACCTGAATAGGTCCTCCAGAATAACCTCTTATTATCTAACACACCCCCCCAGGCTTGTCTATCCTTAATAGAGAAGCCTGAGCAATTAGGACTTATTCTCTGATGTCTCTTAATTGTCAATCATGTACGTATCGCTTTCTCCGCCAGGCAAGGAGTCCTCTATCCTGTCGAAGTCCTCCTCTGTGAGCTCGCGAATCCGTCTGGATTCGATTCTCTCCTGTACATCCACTAGGTTTAATTGTCGAGTGAATGCGGCGAATTCCTTTGCAGCAAGTGCCTTGGTGAGACCATCTGCCATCATATCCTTCGTAGGGACATAGGTGACTTTAATCCGATTTGCGAGTGCCTCCTGCCGTAGCCAGTGGTTGTGAATATCCACGTGCCGCAGCTTGGTTTGAAGTAACGCAATGTCTGCGTGTACCAGCCTGATCGTTTGCTTATTGTCACAGTGTATTGTAATCCTCGAGTCATCCAGACTCACACCGAGCTCTGTGATTAGACGCGATACGAACATGGCTTCCTTTGCAGCCTGCGCAAGAGACAACAACTCCGCTTCTGTTGTAGAAGTAGTCACTGTGTCTTGCTTGTTCGCACGCCATCCAATCACTCCTCCAAACAGCTTCATTACGTATGCTTGTGAACTCTTTCGATCGAGGGTGTTGTCGGCAAACGAGGCGTCGCTGGCTACTTCGAATGTATCGGCATGTCCGTATTGTAAGGACAGGTATTGGGTGGCAAGGAGGTATCGAATTAGTCGGTCGGCTTCAGAATGGTGCTCGTTGCTGGGATTCATATTGAATCTGGCCAGTCGGGAGGCTGCGAAAGCAATATCGGGACGTGTGATCACTGCTGCGTACAGTATCGATCCGATCTTTTGTTGGTATCGTTGAATAGACTGTAGGGAAGCCAATTCTGACGAAGGTAACAGTTCCTTGTTTCTCATAGGAGTTGAAGGGATAATTCCTGGTTTCTCATTTGTTAACAGTTTGCTTAACTTGTCCACGTATGAGGATTGAGAAAGCCAGATCAGTCTCTTATCTCGGTCTCTGATCACTTCGATTCCGAGAAACCACTGCAAGTCATCTCCGCCTGTAAGTTGGTACTTCTCTCGTAGCTGTGATACCACTGCGTCTACTGCTTGTTGCCTGTGGCCTTGGTATGCGAGGACGATATCGTCAACATAGAAGAAGATTAGCACTCCGTCTTTGGAGAAGCAGCAAGGCTCGTGGGGAACGGCTGAGAAGCCTAATTCCGTGAGTGTCTTGGTCAGCTCCTTTTGCCAAAGTAGGGGAGATTCTCTCAATCCGTATAACGCTTTCAGCAGACGTAGAATGGTCTGGCGTTTCCGGTACCCTGGAGGCATCCTCATATAGATTTCCTTGTCTAGATTTGCGTTCACGAATGCGTTAACTGCATCGTACTGGATTAGCTCGAGGTCGAATCTTGCTGCAATTGCAATAAGGGTTCGGAATGATCTTCCGGCTAATGTTGAGGCGTAGGTGTTTAGGTGCTCGTCTTTGGTCTGCTGGTCTCCTCGGACCACCAGCCTTGCTTTGCACTTTATAAACCATCCGTGTTTATCGAATTTATACACGTATACCCACATGCAGTCTAGAATCTGCTTGCCATTAGCGGTCTGTTGTTCACATTCAACCCAGGAGTTCATCTCCTTGTGGCTATCCAGGTGTGATTTCTCAGCTTCTCTGAATCCTTGCCCTAGGGCATGGTCCCGTAACTCCTTGTGAGTTTTCGGGGGAGGTGGTAGATCCCTCCTATGGATTCTCTGCTTTCTTTGCAGGAGTCTCTGCAGCCTCTCAGGTTCATATGATCCCGGGCGTGGTACTGAATTTGGATTTGCTTGGCTTGTAGGATAGCGTCGCGGATGATGTGTCATCCGTGCTACTTGTGCCTTGCTCACTGGCTTTCCGTGCATTGATCCCATCGCCGAGGTTAGGCGTCCTGCATTGAACGTGGCCTCCCAACTCGTTGCGTGGTCCGTGGCTCCGGAATAAGAGGTGGGTGAATCCCTCTTGGTCTGCTTCGGGAGCGCGCTGAGAGCTGCAGCTCGACCTACTGGGACAGCGTCTCTCATATTTTTGTTTCGGGAGGCGTGATTCACGGCGCTCAACCTTGTTTTCTCTATTTTGTTGCGGGAGGCGTGATTCACGGCGCTCAACCTTGGTTTCTTGATCATATCCGGGGAGGCGTGATTCACGGCGCTCAACCCTTCTTCTATGTCGGTATCCGGGGAGGCGTGATTCACGGCGCTCAACCCTTCTCTTATTGTTGCAGTGAATAACGAAGCAGCCGGTGGAGGAGTAGCATCGGGAGTAGGGTATGGCATGAATACAGCTTCAGTGTAGGGGTGATCAAGCCCTTCAGCTTCTTCGTTGTCACATTCTCCGTTATCGCCATCCACTTCACGGTCTTGCTCGCCTTCATCTTCTGCTGGCATTTCTGCCTCTGTCTCGTCTTCTTCAGGAGCCGATGGCCCTGGGTCAGCCTCTCTTTCTGCGTTTTGCAGGGTGGCGACCTGGTTAACTAGGTCTCGGATATTCTCCTCTGTTGTGTGCAACAGGTCATCCTTCAAGGATGAGATATCTCCGTTGAACGTAGTGTCTTCGTCAAATGTGACGTCTCGTGTTTTGATGACTCGTCCTAACGTAGGGACCCAGATATTGTAAATATTCGTGGAGCTGTAGCCTACTAGGTAGCCTATCCATGCTTTCGGATTGAGACGTTGGCGTCGGTTCTGTTTTCGCTTTGCCTCTGCAGTGAGCGCAAACGCCTTACATCCATACACCCTTAGGTGAGCTTGATGTGGTCTCTTGTCGGTGACTACACCGTCTCTGAAAGCCAAATAAGTGTAGAAGCGCTCGTATGGAGATTGCCAGTTGAGGTTATACTTAGGAGTGCGATTGTAGAGGTAGGTAGCAGCTTTGAAAACCTCTACCCATAGGAAACTCGGAAGCTTTGATCCTATTCTCATCGTTCGAGCTTTCTGCTTAATTACACCCCCCGAGCGTTCGGCGCCTCCATTCTGATCTTGCGTATCTGGTGCCGAGGGCTCGAGTTTAATATGGTGTGTCTGTTGAATGTGATCTCGTACGGCGTGCTTTCTTGTCACTAGCTCGTTGTCACACTCGATAGCTTCAATATTGAGTTGGTGCTGTTTCCGAATGATTCCGAATATCCAGTCTAGGACTTCGATAATTGAGTCTGAAGTACGATCTTTGAGATAGAAGTCCCAGGCCCATCCCGTACATCTATCAGTGATCAGCATTATACACCAATATCCTTGAGAGTCTGTTTCCAAGTCGTGGAAATCAATAGCTAAACGTTCACCTGGCTTGCTTGGTCGTTCGCGACGCTTGCGATAATTGAGCTTCTTGGCCTTTCCACAGCCACACGCGTCGCACTTCACTGTAGTGATTCGATCGGTCTTCTTGGTTGGGCCAGACTCCTTAATCTTCACCCCCCGAGAGTGACCAGTCGCGTGATTAAGGGCTTCTGGTCCTGGGTGGCCGAATCGTAGGTGCCATAGTTCGCTAGTTGCCGTGCTTGGAGGTCGCTCCGTCCAGCTGTTAAACTTGACGCTTCTTGTGTGGAATGAGTAATTGGTGAAGTTCTCAGGAAGATCCTCCAAGACGTATTGGTCCTGTCTGTCAATAATGGTGCACAGGACGGAATCATCCTTTCTTCGTAGGCAGTTATTCGTGCCTTTGTGGTCCCACCAGTATCCCATTCTTCTTAGGAGCCTCAATGACACCACATTGCATGCGAATCCTTCACAGTATGCTACGTCTCGCAATCGTAGGAGCCTTGCTCCTTCTGGACTCTTTAGACGTACATCCACTTCTCCATATCCTTGTACAGGCACAACTGAGTCTCCTGCGAAGATCGCGTCTCCAGTGTGTGCTGTTCGGTATGACAGGAATCGGCTGAGTCGATTGAAGATGTGAATAGTGGTCCCTGAGTCCAGAATTGCTGAGTTCTTCAAGGGATAGGTATTGACTCCGAATGCGGCCTGTAGAGTTGAGAACGTTCCTTTTGTTCTCCCAATTACTCGAACTAGTCAATCCCCACTTTGCGCAGATGACCTCTTCTTTGTCTTCTTGACTAGCTCAGCAAACGTATTGTCTTCAGTTATCTTGTGTTCGATCATTCTCTTTGCGGTGAAGTTTGGGGTCCAGTCTTCTGGAGCCTTGTCTTCAACAATATACCAGCAGTCGAGAATCTCGTGGTAGCCGTAGCAGGCTGGGCATGGAGTGTTGGTTTCTCGTGGGCGATCGGCAGATGTGTCGGCTCGTTTTCTCTTGGTTGACTCAGCTCGTCTATCTAGACTGCTTCGGCCTCGTGATCTGCCGCGGCTCCTACCACCTCTGCCTCGTTTTGATCGATCAGAGGGTCCAGGAGTGGCGTCCTTTTCTCTTCCCGGCTCGGTATCTGAGTCTCTGTCGTGATCAGATTCCGTGTTGCCGAATTGAGCAGCGAATGCTCCCTTCGCAGGGCGGGGCCGTGCAAGAGTTAGTTGTAAGGATGTGTGTTCGCGTAAGGCAGCTGCTACATCTAAGTAGCTGAGCGTGTCGCTTCTGATCTTGTCAGTGCTCAGCAGTCTATAACTGGTCACCCAGTTGCTTAGAATGCCGCCAAGTGCAACTTCAAGATCCTTCATTAGTAGTCGGCTGTCGGTGATATCTGTAAGGCCCTTTGCCTTTGCATTTGCGATGGCTGATTCCCATTCAGTTATCCATGCCTCGAAGTTCTTAGGCATCTTTGTCAGTCGTTGCACTGCTTTCTTATATCGTTCTTGAGCCTGTGGCTTCAATTGATTGTTGTACACTTTGCCAGTGGCAGACAGTTTCTTGTACCACTCGTACAAGGTGTCTGTTGGGCCAAAGCACGTGTCTCGGTAATTCAAGGATACAGAGTTGGTGACCCAGTTCCTCAGTTCCTTGACTGCTTGTCGATGAGTCTGATAGATCTTGTGATCGTGACTATAGAAGGTCCAATCTTCCTTGTAGATGGCTCTGCCTTCCTTCGTCATCTCTACTAGACTTGTAGGTCTTCCACCTATTTCGACTTGTTCCTCTTGACTTTCATTTATCGCAGTTTGGGAACTGTTGTTCGATGAATTTCGCGTTATCCGTTGAGCTTTCTTTGGATAGTCGCCAACGTCTGGCTGGAATGGCTCCTCTGGCCATTCTAACGTTTCTGTAGGATTGATGTACTTCCAAAGTTCTAGGTCAATAGCCTTTGTTTGGAACTCTCTATCCCATCGTTCCCAGTCAATTGGGCCGTTGTAAAAGACCTTCTCTTCTACTGCTTTCGACATGCCGTCTTCTTTGCTATTGGTCGGATTCGGGTTGTGGAAGGTTTCGTTGATGTAACCGTTTCGTAATTTTGTGGTTTTCGGCTAATTGAAGGTCACGTATCGTTATTCGTATATA
The DNA here is from genome assembly GCA_902806565.1 of Hypoxylon rubiginosum. Lineage (NCBI taxonomy): Eukaryota > Fungi > Ascomycota > Sordariomycetes > Xylariales > Hypoxylaceae > Hypoxylon > Hypoxylon rubiginosum. Next base: position 1,267,493 of record CADCXA010000031.1, on the reverse strand, counting down.
GCTCTTTGATTCTTGAGCGAATGAGACTCTTAATTGTCAGATAACGTGTGTATTCAATTAGGGGGTTAATTGTGTGTATTAAGTGTGTGTCTCCTAATTGTACGTGTTCTCGCGATTCCTTAGAATAGCCTCGTAATAAGGTTATTGCGGCTCCGGCCGTTGGCCTGTGCGCAGGACCTGAATAGGTCCTCCAGAATAACCTCTTATTATCTAACAGATCTATAATGTCTCGCCTGCACATCTGCCTTTCTAATGTACCTTTAGTTAGGTACTCTTTGATACTTAGTGACTACCAGGTAGGTATCCTTGCCTGCAAGTAGGACTGATCAATAACGATCGCTCTTTTCCACGATTCATAACAAACTACCAAAAGGTACATTTACCTAAGAAAAACATGAAGCATCAGGCAATCCGATTTCGAGCTAAGGCGCTCTCGCTCTCGTCCGCTCCACGAATTCTTTCTTCTGCTTTCAACTTTGGTTATCGGAGAGCATACGGTTTTCACTCTTGACTCTCAGGCGCACCGGGAATCGCGAATGCTGCTTGTCTTTACTTTGGCTTTCTAGCACTAATACTATAGAAAACCCATCCCGCCCTCTCACTATAAGACATTGCGCCCGCCCTATTCATGTTGAGCCGTTCCACACCCGGGAAAAAATCCTGTCGAGGATGACTAGATCTAGTATTTGGGTCTTGCCGCCCTGAACATGAAGACGGATCCGACAACCGCCGTTTCGACCTCCTCGAAGTTCTGCCTCAGCGCGTGCTCAAAGTCGTAGGCATTGTCGTCCTCATTGTGGAAGATGCCATCTCGCAGCACCATATGACGGATGTGCTTGGCGAATAAATTGTCCCTGCGAACCCCCTTGCCGAGCACGTTCGCGCCGTGGATGACTCCGTCAGGCGCCATGTTGTGTTTGATGTGTGCGAAGATGCCACACTTGGCCTCCACACTAGCTGAGATGCAGTGCAAAAGGTAGTACATGGATACTGAGTCAAACTTGGTGTCATCTTCCACCGGCAACGGCTGTAAGATGTCGGCCACGATACCAAGCGCATCGCCCGCCCTTCCGGACCGGCGAAGGCCGATCTCCAATGCCGGCCGCTCCAAGTCAACGAGCGTAAGCTGTGTTGTGGCCGGAATCCCGCCTCTGCGCAGGTAGTAGCCTGTACCACTGCCAATATCTAGGTGATGCTTCTTGCCAACGTTGGACCGGAATTGTGGCAGGAGATAGGCGTCAGTGCCGCACCCCCAGGCCCATGTGCTCACGATACCGAGGACCCAGATTTCGTAAATGAGGAGGTCCCATGATTTGTAGACTACTTCCTGGGGCTCGTCTCTGGCCTTGGCTGTAGTAGAGGTAACTTCAGCCGTTTGAAAGCGTGTTGGCATGATTCTAGAGGGAGAAAGAAAAGGTATTTAAAGTTGGGGCGGAATGTTCATTGAGAAAGTCGCATAAGCTGTAAGCTTCACCGTACTCAACTACAGACAAGCATAAGTCATCTAATCTCATAATATGTTAGTTCGAGTGATGATATTTCTGGCCCTGGAGGTGGATATACTAACGTCGTAACGACTTGAAGTAAGGACATACGGTAAGAATTTCGGATTCTATAAACTGAAAAACTGTAGGAATACGCAAACGGAGTCGTCAAGCGTTCCAAAACTCGCATATATGTGGCGCGTACGCGGGTTCTTAGAACCCGTCTGCAAACCCCGACGGCGGACTGCGGCGGTCCCGTGTAATTCAATTCCCCGTTGCCCACGCACATCTCAACTTTACCTCGGCCAGCACCAAGTAAGAGGCGCAAGCTTAACTATACCAGCGGCATAGATCATGTGATACATGCTGCGTGCTTAATGAACATACCTAGACCTTCGATCTTATGCGGGCGTGTCGTGTGGCCTACATCTTTCGGCAGTGACTTTCCGCCATACCACCCGCCCTATTATCAGAAATACGCTGCTGTCGTTAACACAAGCTCTGTCCACAGTTCACGATGACAACAAGAATTCCTTTTGATCAGTCTTTCTGGAAAGACTACCTTGCTGGCCAAGAGGCCCATCTACCCCCTTTGCCCGACGTCGAGGACTTAACAGGTCGAGTGGTTCGAATACTAGGGGGAAACCCTGGCCCTATGTCGTTGCAGGGAACTAACACGTATCTTATCGGAACCGGCAGGTCTCGCATCCTCATCGACACGGGCGAGGTGTGTTCCTAGATTTTCTCTCCGTCTGCCTGTTCACTACCTAGGTACCTTAGGTAGATAGGTAGCTACTGCAGTACAAAGTGCTGACGCGTCAGAATTCAGGGACTACCGTGTTGGATCGAGCGCATAGCGCTACTCCTTGACCAACGCCAAATCGAGCTCTCGCACATCTTACTTACCCACTGGCACGGGGATCATACCGGCGGCGTACCCGATCTCGTTGCCTACAAGGGGGAGCTGGCGTCACGCGTGTACAAGAACCAGCCAGACTGCGGCCAGAACGACATCGCGGACGGGCAGGCCTTCCGAGTTGAGGGCGCCACCATCCGCGCTGTATCCACCCCGGGTCACGCCGTCGACCATATGTGCTTTTTGCTGGAGGAAGAGAAGGCGCTGTTCACGGGGGACAACGTCTTGGGCCACGGATACTCGGTCGTCCTAGATCTATCGCCGTACATGCACAGCCTAGCACGCATGGCCGCCTTGGAGTGCGCCGTCGGGTACCCAGCCCACGGCGCGAGAATCGAAGACCTGCCGGCTAAGATGCGAGATTACATTCGCAATAGGGAGTCGCGGGTGCAGCAGGTGTTTTCAACGCTCTTACGGAGCGGAAGTATGCCCGCGGGAGGCAGGGAGAGACCGAGAGGGAGAAGTGGTATGACGCTGGCCGAGATTGTCCAGTCTATCTATGGCGACGTGCCGACCCACGTGGTCGAAAAGGCACTCGCTCCCTTCTTGGCACAGGTGCTGTGGAAACTGGCAGAGGATCGAAAGGTCGGGTTCGAACCGGGTGACTTGACCAAGAGGCGGTGGTTCGTCAGTCAGACACACCCAAGGACCCGGCTTCCTTTGGGGAGGCCCCATACCGCCGTCTGAAAGCTACGCATAAAGTGTACCTGAAGATTACACGTCTCCTTATTTTAGATAATAATATTGATTCCTGCGTGATAACTTATTCCGCACATCTAAAGCCAAGTCTCCCACCACGGAACCCGTCGCATGCCATCGTTGAGACATTGAAATTAGAATGATCATAGCGTTTTCATTGATATTTCCATCCATAACCTAGTAAAGGGTTACAGTGAAACCGAATGGAGAACAGGCACCGAAGTAGATCGGCTACTTGACATGGAGACCTTTTTCTCAGCGAGTTCCCGCCATTCGGCCATTGGCCTGTGCAGCACATAGAAACGCCCCTTCGACCTCCTGACGGCGTCATGACACCGTCTCCACGCACCGTCGTAATAAGCGGCAACGGCCTTGTCCAAATGAGAAAGACCATCGCGTAGCGCCGCAGCAAGCTCGACGCCGTCCACGAGAGCGTGGTTCCCGCCCTCGCCGCCGAAAATGGGCATGGCGTGCCAGGAATCGCCGACAAAGACGACGCCCCGCTCGGCGGCGGCGTCAGCGTCAGATCGCGCCATCGAGACGTACCGGCTCGTCCAGTGGAACACCGAGTGCTGCCGTATAGCTTCGGCGCTAAGGATCTGGGCCCATGGCTCTGCCAGGCTGCGCGTCGCCAGCTCGTCTAGCAGCGCCTGCGGGATCTGCTTGGCCTCCTCGCCCGTGCTGTTCGGCCGGTACAGCGGGTCGTCGTCCCCCCGCGCCGGCCGCGAGTACGACCAATCCAGGTGCGCCAGCGTCGGGGTCAGGTTGCATATCGTGATCGGCGTGTTGAAGCCGTCGCCCACACCCGCCAGGACGTTAGACGCGCCGGCTAGGGGCCGGATGAGCCGCTCGAATTCCACGCGCGGTAGTTGGAATTCGCCGTGGTACACCACCGCCGGGACCACTTCGGGGACGATGTGCGGTAGGATCTTTGATCGGACTACGCGACAGCAGAATGCGAGTCAGATGAATTACGGACTGTTCCGTGGCAGTCGCTCGGGCAGGTAGGTAGCTTAGTAACGTACCCGTGGAGTGTACCCCGTCAGCGGCGACGACGAGCGAGCCGCGATAGCGCGATCCGTTCTCGAAGACGGCTGTCATGTCGCCTATGGTACCCTGGACGCTTTGCAGCCGGTGGCCATACCTTATGTCGAGCTCGTCGTCGCCGCAGTCAGCGATCCAGGCTCGCAGCGCGTTGCGGTTGGCGCGCACGATGGACGGCTGCGTGGCCGGGTCCGGCGCTACGAGCACCTCTCCCGTACGGCTGTCGCGCATCACTAGGTCGACCCAGCCGTGGCCGCCGACGTGGCGGTCCGGGGCGACTCCCCGCGTCAGGCTGCTCAGGGGAAGGCCCCCGAGGGCCTCGAGCAGAACCTCGTAGCCCCAGTCCCGTAAGCTGATGGAAAATCCCTGGCTGCGGTCCGGCGGCGACGCCTCGAAGACGATGTTGGGTATGCCGCTGTTGGTAAGTAGCCGGGCCGTCGTGAGACCCGAGAGGCCGGCCCCGATAATGAGGATGGGCATGTTCATTGTTCTTGATGCGTGATTCAAAAGGGAGCTCAGGGGCACAAGGATGCACCGGTAGCTAACCATGTACGTGTAGGTAGGTAGTATGGTTGACATATACCTACCTGCTTAGCTCTAAGACTGAAGTCCACCGCCGGCTTCTGCGCCTCGGTTATGCCTAATGGTGTCAACATGTCACTGTCACCTACATTGAAGTCCCAGGACATGGGCACACAACACACAAAACCCGAACAAGTAGTTGTTGTATCCTCCAAGAACGGGCCATGCATTTTCTTGACGAGGAAAGGTACTGGAACTTGATTGGCGTGGGCCGTGGCGGAATAGTCTTGCTATCACCTAGCTCCGGGGTGCCAGCACAGCACTTATGTAATCAATACGTTACATAATCAGCCACGGGTTTCTCGTGTAACAACGTGATTCAATTTCGGGCAAAGCAAGCACCGAAATTAACATTTTGTTTTCTCGTTCTATTCCATCATAGGGTGGACCATGAGACCCGGAATTCGCTGGATTCGCCATCTACAATTAGAGATCGTGGCATTCGGTACCTACATGTACTGAAGGCATAATGGCTAGCCCTGCGGGGTCCCAGTCCCAGTCCCAGTCCCAGTCGCGGCCCGGGCCCGTGACGATCGCTCCCGCGCTTAGCAAGCCGAGTACTCCGTCTGCCGGCCATGGCTCGCCCTCGCCGCACCCCAACGCGATGCCTTATACTTGCCAAACATGCGTGCGTAGGAAAGTCAAATGCGACAGGACCACTCCGATATGCTCGAGCTGTGCTAGATCTAAGCTCGAGTGCCTCTATCGCGCACCGCCACCTCCGCGACCCCGAAGGCGAAAGCGCGATGACGAGCATGTACGCGGACATGTAGCGCCAGGTGAGCGGGTACTGTACGGCAATTCAGCGGAAGAGGTGGCATCTTCCTCGCACAAGACAGAGGAAGAAACACCTCAGAGCAACGTTCGCACTGCCAAGATCGGAACGCTGCTTGCCGGCGATGGTAGATCTCGATATATTGACAGCCGCCTTTGGCTAGATGCTGGCGATGAAGTCGACGTGCGGGAAATGTCTGGCCACGAGGAGGATGACCAAAGCGTCCCCGCAGGCGGTACCCCCCTAGCACAAGATCCAATCTCGTGCGCTCTACTCGGCGTTTCGCAAAACTTATTCACCTACCATCCCAGCCATGAGGAAGCTATGAAGCTGTGGGCGGCATACGTCCAGAATGTTGAGCCTCTCTGCAAGGTTTTGCATATTCCCACGACGGCGAGAATGGTCGAAACAGTGTCGCGGCAACCCGCCTCAGCCTCCAAGCCATACGAGTGCCTACTCTTTTCCATCTACCACTTCGCCATATTTTCTATGACTGACGACGATTGTGTGCGCGAGTTCGGACAGTTGCGGACCGTCTTGTTGGACAAGTACCAGTTCGCTGTGCGACAGGCGCTCGTCAATGCATCATGGCTTAAAACCACGGAAATGGTCGTGATGCAGGCGTACGTGCTCTTTCTGATCCCCATGCGTTCCCAAATTGACCATCATACATTTTGGATCATGACGGGCGTCGCGGTCCGCATCGCGCAACGTATGGGCCTTCATCGGGATGGCGAGAGCCTTGGACTGTCTCCGTTCGACGTGCAGATGCGGCGGCGGCTCTGGTGGCAGCTTCTTCCGCTTGACGGCTACGCCGGCCAGTTCTCAGGCACAGGCATCGCTATAACACCGAATAGCTGGGACACGAAACAACCTTCCAATATAAATGACGATCAGATTTACCCTTCTATGATGCACTGGCCTGAAGAGCAGAAGGGCGCGTCTGAGATGATTTTCTGTCTTACTAGAGCAGAGCTATCTAATTTCTACACTCGAACGGGCGTCAAGATGAAGGATATCGGCCCCACGATTGAACTAAGAGATAGCGCAGAACTCGACAGGCTGATTGACCAAGTAGAAGACATCATCGAGAGCAAGTATCTTCGGTATTGTGATATCGTTACCCCCCTCCACTTCTTGACACTTGCCGTTGTGAGGTCGGCGACCAATGCAGTCCGGCTACGTAACCGGATACCAACCTTGATAAAGCGAACTATAGGCGACGAGGAAAGGAGGGCGCTTTGCGTCCTTGCTCAAAAGATTCTCGACAGCGACAGCGCTATTTACAGGAACCCCAGCATAAACAAGTTTCAGTGGCAGATCAAGTCCTTCTTCTTATGGGATGCGTTAATATGCATCTTGACTAGTTTAGCAAAACCTGGCTTCTTTGCACCCGCAGAGCTAAACATGACGTGGAGCAAGATGGCGGACGTATATACCAACCACCCCGAAATACTGGAGGGCAAAGGGGCATTTCATGTTGCAGTTGGCAAAGTAACGCTTGAGGCTTGGAAAGCCAACCCGCCGAGCGATTCTACGCAAGAGCCAGCCTTCATCACGATGCTTCACTCTCAACGTCGAAGAATCAACGCCGCCAAGCATCCAGAGGTCCTGACCGGTCAAACGACCCCAAGCAACGATGGGCCTGTCGAGGCTATGTCCTCCCTTGATGCACTCTTTGGCAGCCTTGATGGAACGGATCTAAATTTCGACGGAGATCCCAATTATAGTACCGCGGATTGGATGTTTTGGGACCAGTTCTCTCAGCCACATGGACCAAGTCTTGGCTGACTTCGAAGCCTGTCGTGTGATTCCTGCTCTCCACTCTCTTCCAAGCATCAATAGAGCCATGCACATGCATGCACGCACTATATCCACGATGCATCTAGCCCTTGCCAGCTGAAACTGCAAGAAAACCCGACCCGGACCTATTTCGTAAGAGTATTACAATATACATAGCACGAAATCACAACTATAAAACCCGCCCCGTCGGGTTTTACAGGTCCCACCCCAAAACCCGAGGATTGTCTTCCTTATGCGCACCCCCCAACTTGAGAAGATGGCATCGTTAGATTTACTCACATGGTTCCTAAAGGGGTAGCACGATGTCGTCCGAATACTTCACATGCTGCCCTCGTCTCATGTTGGTTCTTTCGAGGCTGCCTCCTAGCCTTCTCAGTTTTACTAGGATTGAGGTGCGGTCTACCTGAGATCCAGTCCTCTGATCATTCGGGTTGTACATTGTATATTCTTTGATATCTCATGTTAGCTTCTTTTTCCCTGCAGTCAAGATGCCGGCTTCTCTAGACGAGTTCAAGGCGATTTTCCCTACGTTGTTGGAAGACCTCCGAAAGCAATGCTGTGAGCGATATGAGCTTCCAGTTGAAGTATGGCAATGGTTCGAAAAGGTACTACGATGCAATGCGCCTCTCATCTGTCTTTCCATAGTCGTCCTACGTCCAAACCATGGGCCTATCAGCTTACAACCAGTGTATAGTCCCTCAATTACAACACTCTTGGTGGTAAATGCAATCGGGGGCTTTCAGTAGTTGACACAACACAACTACTATTTGGTCGTGACCTGACGCCAGACGAATATTTCGATGCCGCGGCCCTAGGTTGGATGATCGAACTATTGCAAGCTATGATGCTCGTTCTGGACGATATTATGGACGCGTCCAAGACCCGCCGAAACCAACCGTGCTGGTATCTCGTGCCAGCCGTCGGCATGGTTGCCGTTAACGATGCACCAGCACTCGGGAGTGCCATATATATACTTCTGAAGAAGTATTTCAGGGGACATCCGGCATATGTAGGTTGAAGCCTACCCCTTGCCCCCGGGAGCTAGATACATTGCCTCGAGTCTTCCACTGAGAACCTCTCTAGGTGGATATGTTCGAGTTATTTCAAGAAGTGTCATTCCAGATCGAGCTGGGGCAGACTCTTGATATGCTCGTGGCGCCGCAAGACCGCGTCGACCTGGATAAGGTCAATATGGACAAGTACACATCTATCGTCACTTTCAAGACGGCATACTATAGCTTCTATCTTCCCGTCGCCATAGCCCTCCTCTACACCGATAAGGCGTCGCCGCAGAACCTGACACAGGCGAGGGGTATCCTCATACCTATGGGACAGTACTTCCAAATCCAGGACGACTACCTAGACGTCTTTGCTGACCCGTCAGTGCTGGGGAAGATCGGCACAGATATACAGGATAACAAGTGTTCTTGGCTTGTCAACCAGGCTCTACAGAAGTGCACGTCAGACCAAAGAAAGGTTCTAGAGGCGAATTATGGCCGGAAAAGCGAGCACTGCGAGCATATGGTCAAGGGCCTCTACGATGAGCTAGGCCTGGACAAAGTGTATCAGGATTTCGAGGAGGCCAAGGTGGCTGATCTTAGGCAGAAGATAGACGAGGTCGACGAGACGCAGGGGCTCAAGAAGGAGATCTTTGAAGAATTCTTGAGGAAGATCTACAAGAGGAGTAAGTAAATAGGGGATGCCGCTAAGCCCAACTGTCCATTCTTAGTTTCCTACCGTTACATATTCAAAGACGAGTGGTGGAATCTTCGTGGGTTGATCTAGCTTAGGAGTTCGGGTACAATTTGGCATGTGTATTTAGCTTCCGGTGTCTGCGTCTACCACATTGCTACTATGTCGATATCTAGTAGTTTACGAGACGGCAAATGTTGTATAAGATTAATGGCATTCCATGAGATGCTATTCCACAGAGGACAGTCATCCAATGTGTCTTAAAGGGTTTTCACAATTTACCCTCTTAAATTCAGTACCTACCTCCTATGTACATAATGCTCTGGGTGTCTTGTCTTCCATCGTCCTTTCGCCGTGCCACCAAACAAATAGCCAACTAAAAGGTGACTAACTAGTACGAGCCAAACCGACTCCGCCGTCGTCCTTTAGGCGGGGCCGACGCGCTCAGCTCGGCTTCCGTCTCGGCAAACCGCCTATACACCTGCGGCAGGAAGTACGACGTGATGTCGATCTCGCCCCTCTTGGCCGCGAACGCGAAGAAGGCCTGCAGCCCGCGCCGGGTCCGCAATTCCTCCTCGGGCACCATGCCACGCAACACGTTCATGTAGGCCTGCGCGTCGCGGCCCTGGCCCCGCCGCGTCAGGAACCTCGTCACCGCCTCGATCGCGGCCAGGTCGCTCGCCGAGTGCTTGCTCACGTCCACCTGCAGCTTGACGTGCGGCGCCGCGTACTTGGGGTGGATGTCGAAGTAGAACGTCACCCCGCTCACGTTCGCGTTCGGGCCGCCGCGACCCGCCGCTCTCGTCCCGTTCGTCCCGTTCGGTTTCGCGGCGCCGGGGTCGGGTGGCTCCGCGCTCGTGGGGAAGTCGGCGGCTAGCCCCTTGAGGTCGTACCAGAGCTCGCGCAGCTGCGCCAGCGTCTCGGCCGACTCGGGCTTGCGCCCGCCGAGCGTCATGACGGCCGCGATGTGGTCGAACGAGAGCTTGCGCGTCGCCACGTACACCTTGAACCGCGACGCCTCGGGGCTGCAGCAGTCGACGGCCGTCGTGCCCAGCACCGTGAGGTGGGCCCCGTGCTTGTCCGTCTCGATGAACTCGCGTACCGCGTTCAAGCAGCCGAGCGAGGCGCCGTCGCCGTACGCGTCGCGCATCGCGCGGGGGAAGATGGTGCCGAGCAGGGAGCCGACCTGCGCGGGCGCCCGCGTCATCAGGCCCGCCATGACATCCACCGTGCCAGCGCTGTCGGGCGCCCACTCTAGCCCGACGAGCATCGACGACCCGGCCACCTTGCGCGTCGCCTCGTCCGTCAATACCGGCCGGATGTGCGCGGCGAACTTCCACAGCAGCGACAGGTCGGCCGTGGGCAGCAGCTTGCCCAGGTGCCATAGCATCTCCTTGGCGGCGCCCTCGTTCAGCGGGTCGGCCGGCGTGCCCGTGAGCGTCCCGATCGGCTCGACATAGTGCCGGATCAGCGGCTTGCTGCCCGCGCTGGTGCCCCAGCGCCAGCTGTAGCCGATCGGGCTGCCGTCCCCGACGCCCGGCGCGACGCGGCTCCAGAACCGCGGCTCCGCCGACGTCGCTTTGGGCCCTAGCCGCGGCACCACGGCGAAGCGATGGAAGAGCAGCAGCTCGGCTTGCCGCTGCTCCGGGTACCGGGCCTCGTGCATCATCCGCGCGACGTGGCGACCCGTGACGTTCCACCAGAACGATTCGTCCTCGTTGCCGTCAGGAAGGAAGCGGGACACGGCTTTGAAGATCTCGAGCTGCGATTCGAAATCTCTCGGCGTCGACTGTTAATTAGATGGTCCGGTTAGCAAGTCCTACTAGGCTCTACTAGATAGCATTTGGTATACTCACCGGGACATGGTTGCCATTAAAAGTAGTATCACCCCGGACGACCTTGCTGTCGTCAGTGTCATTGTCATCAATTAGGACATGAGACATTGTGGTATACTCGTTAGATGAGTAGTTATTGGCTTAGCAGAGGTGGTAATGCGACAGCTGGGCTCCCTATCCGAAACATTTGGGCAGCGCAGTGATTCGACGACGACACTTAGTTCAATCAAATACCAGAATCGCCGGTTGTATGTGGTATTTGGTGGCTCGGGGGAGAAATGGACTGATCTCGCATTTTAATCGGGTTTAGTCACAGCCTGCAGCGAACGATTCGGAGTTCGGACGGCGTTTCCCACGTGGCTTCACCCGCCCGGATTTTGTGACGCATCACGCCCTTCCGAAGGATTATTCGCACTTCTTTCAGCTGTGTGACTTTACATTCTAGCCTTGGCTGAACTCTGACAGTCCCCGAGGGGAATCTTGTACTCGACTCAGGATTGAATGGTCGGGTTCGCTTTGCGCAGTACAAGAGCCCTTGGTGGTGTGCTCTGGTAGGTCTATTACGCCGTTAGAAGAGACGTATCAGATAGTTGACAACGCAATGCTCTCCAAACCATAGACTGCCTCTGTACTGTTGAATGAGCCAATAGTAGCATCTGATCACTTTGCACCGTTTGATAGAATCTCAAACTTGAACCCATCCACCTGAGACAACACAGCAGTATACGATAAAAAGTGACAAAAATGTTTGGTCTTCGATCTCTCCTCCCCTTTCCCGCATGGATGAGCAAGATTTGGTGGGGTCTCCAAGCCAAGTTGATGTGGTTTATTAGGGCCGAGAGCCACTTACTCCTGAAAGGAACCGGCGGCGGCCACGAGAAATCCGTGGGCATGCCCACAAACGCGACTATAGACAATTTCCCAAATAGTACCGTTAACAGCAACAAACCAGGAGGCGAACTGCTCTGGGAACACCCTTCCCCAGGAGATACCCAGTTGTGGAACTTTCTTCGGCGTGTGAACGTGAAATACGGCAAGAATCTCCGGGCCTACCATGATCTTCATCACTGGAGCATCAATAATGCTGAAGAGTTCTGGGGCGAAGTATGGGATCATTGCGGCATACGCCACTCCCAGTCTTATGAGCAAGTCGTTGCTGATCCGCAGACGATGTGGCCGAGGCCTGCTTGGTTTCAGGGCGCGAGGTTCAACTTCGCCGAGAACCTGCTGTTCCCAACGCAAGAAGTTGGGGAAGATGACCTGGCCGTGGTCGCCGCGACTGAGACAACGCGGGAAATGATCACCTGGAAAGAGCTACGAAAGCGAGTATGCGAGTGCCAGGCCGGCATGAAGGCCATGAATGTGCAAGTAGGAGATCGAATTGCTGGTTACGTGGCAAACCACACCAATGCATTGGTTGCCATGCTAGCGAGCACGTCGATCGGCGCCGTCTGGACTGCAGTCAGTCCCGACACTGGAGTGACTGCGGCTCTCGATCGACTCGTGCAGATTGAGCCCTCGTTGCTATTTGCCGATAATGGTCTAATGTACAACGGGAAGACGTATCCGGCACTGCCCAACGTCAAGAAAATCGTGGCTTCTCTGCCGTCCCTGAAGGCGGTAATCATCTTCCCGACTTTGCTCTCGATGGATGCCACCGTCGACTTAACTGGGCTGATGAGCAAGCCTCTCACGTACCGGGAGTTCACATCTGTAGACGGTCCAGCGAAGCTAGAGTTTACCCAACTGCCAGCCGAACACCCAGTCTACATCCTCTACAGCTCCGGAACAACAGGCCCGCCCAAGTGCATCGTGCACGGCGCGGTAGGCACACTCATCCAGCACAAGAAGGAGCACATTCTGCAGAGCGATATCCGGCCTGGCGATCGGCTCTTCTTCGTCACGACGTGCATGTGGATGATGTGGCATTGGCTCGTCTCTGGTCTAGCATCAGGTGCTACCGTGGTTCTGTACAACGGCTCGCCGTTCTACTATCGTTCGTCTGCCGGGAATTCGGTCAAGGACAATCTGGCTATGCCAAAACTGGTCCAGGAGCTCAGCATCGGCGCATTTGGGACCAGCGCGAAGTATCTATCCCTGCTTGAGCAAGACAACGTCATGCCGAAAGAGTGCGGCCTACCACTTAGCACACTCAAGGCCATCTACTCGACAGGGTCTCCCCTTGCCCCATCTACGTTCCGATATGCTTATAGAGCCTTCGGTGCAATCAACCTGGGCTCGATCTCAGGCGGCACAGATATCATATCGGATTTTGGCACACCGTCTCCCTTAAACCCGGTCTATGCGGGCGAGATCCAGGTGGTTGGTCTCGGCATGGCCGTCCAAGCCCGGGACGCCGAAGGCAAGGACGTGAGCAAGGCCGGAGTGCCTGGTGAGCTCGTCTGCGTGAAGCCATTCCCAAGCCAACCGGTAAGTCATGTTTCCTAGGAGAAGAATGGTTTCTGCCGCTAACCCGGGAGAAATCCTAGGTGGGGTTCTGGGGCTTAGCGGGGCAAGACAAGTACAAATCCTCGTACTTTGAGCGGTTTCCCGGCGTTTGGGCGCACGGCGACTTTATCCGCTTCAACCCGCAGACGGGCGGGCTGATCATGCTCGGCCGCTCCGACGGCGTCCTCAACCCGGGCGGCGTGCGTTTCGGGAGCGCCGAGATGTACAACCTGCTCCTCAAGCACTTCGCACACGAAGTCGACGACGCGCTGTGCGTAGGCAGGCAGCGCAGGGACGAGATGGACGAGACGGTAGTCCTGTTCCTGAAGATGCGAGACGGTCAGGCGTTCACCGGCCAGCTCGCGGACGACATTAGGAGCGTGGTGCGACAGGAGCTCTCTCCGAGGCACGTGCCTGGCATCGTCGATGAGTGTCCGGAAATCCCGGTGACCCCTAACGGCAAGAAGGTCGAGGTTTTAGTCAAGCAGATGTTGAGTGGCATGAACATTAAGACCAGGTATACGGGGAGCGTGGTGAATGTTGGTTGTTTGGACTGGTATCGAGAGTGGGCCGGGACGCACTGAACCGGAGCATTAGGGGTGATATTTTAGAGCGAGATAGGTACTTGCGCGGCTTGAACACACATACGCCCCCCTGAACAAGTACGGTAGGTAATCTCTTGTAGCAGGTACATCTCTAAATATTCCACTAAATGTCCCTAATAAAGCCCTCCAACTCCGGAATACTCCGAATCACGTGCACTCAGATATAGGTACCAAGGGTGTGGGATGGTTACATTAGGTACCTAATCAGCGGAGATATGAGCCGATTCTCAGGAAACTTAGATTCTTCCTACTTCAACATCATTTTACCCCCAGGTACATAAAATAAGTTTGAGCCCTTTATAAAGGACACGACCGAAGAAACGAGACGCATACAGAGGGAGGAAGCGAATTACGCAACAAGAACTCATCAAACTGTCTCTATTATTCATCACTTACCACAATTGGTAATTCTAGGGAAAAAACAGCTGAACACTATCCCACATGACCAATCAGAAGTTTTGCTCCAGCCAGGCTTTCATATCACCAATCGTAGGACATTCCAAGAAGAGTGAGCTCTTGACCTCGATCCCCAGCTCGCCTCGGAACTTCTCAGATAAAACGAGTGACATGAGCGAGTCGACTCCAAGCTGCGCGAACGTGGCGTCGGGTGTCAGGTCGCTCATATCAAGACTCGTCTCAAACGCTATAATCCGCAGGCATTGCCCTACCAAGCCGGATTCTGTCTCCTCTGATGACTCGACCCTGTTCGACTCGACCGGAGTAGCCAGGGGCGTGTCTGTGCTAGATGTCTCCTGCAGCTCGACGATTTCGACCTTTGGTCTATTTAAATTATTCTTCTGGCGAGAGACTCCATTGGGCTGTTTATGCACTGTTGTTCCATCGACTTTGACCTGCAGAGCTGTGGCGTTGGTCGTCGGTGACCTGGTGGGACGGACAGGCTGATGATTTAGCAGCTTGACGCCATTTGTCTGTCCGACATGAGCTGCACTACTAGACTCGGATGGCGGCGAAAAGAAGCGATTCATTAACAATCGCGGTACGCGCCGGAACCGGATTTGATTTAGCACGCCCACAATCGCGTCGTCTTGCAAGATATACACATCGCCCGCGTACATCAGCATACCATTACCCCCCTCCGTCTGCTGCGGCAGGGGAAACATGCGCACGTAGCTTTGGTACTTCGCTCCTGGCTCTAACGGTTTCAGCAAACGGAACGAGTCGCTCCCAGGTGTCACGTAGAAGTATTCCCGCGTATCCGACGTGTCCATACTCCCATTCATGACCAGCCCCGCTAGATGACAGACACTGTCAATCCAGTGCGGCGGCGTGTGCCAGGTTCCGTGGCGTTCCGGCTCGAGCGTGACATCGGCGTAGGCCTCGTGCCCATGCATGACCACGCCGTCTATTCCACGGTATCGGTCCGCGTAATCGACTACATTCGTGAATAACGCGTACGCGAGTGGTTTGGACAATCTGCTGGCTGTCCCCGTGGCTACCATGGCATTTAACGACTCGATGCGTCCGCGCACGAGGTGAGTTAATCGGTCCCACTCAGCGCGCCAGGTCCTAGCGTCTTCGTACCGGACTACTGCGGATGCGAAAGACTCGACGGCGCGAGAGCCCGTTGCGGCGTCGACATTAAACCAGGCGAGCGACACACGCCGTGCGGCCCTGTCGAAATTCGCCTCTAGCGCAAGCGGCTGGGTGCTCTTCTTGGATTTTTTGGCGACCTGGGCATGCAGGACCTCTAGGGCGCTGACATTCATAAGCAAGTCTTCGTCTCTGGCTTGTGGGTCAAGCTGGCGGTACAGGTACTCGCCCACGCTCAGAGCCATGTCGGTCCAGATGGACGAGGTGGCGACGCCGCAATTATTCATCTTGTGACCATGAACCGCCTCGAGGAACTCTGGGTGTTGCAGGTCAGAAAGAATGTGAAGCATGCCAGTTCCAGCTTCGATGTCGAATGTCTCGGCCGTGACTTGGTGGATGAGAGACGTTCGCAGAGTCGATGAACTCGAAGGTGATTCGACCCCCTTATTACCACCGCTGGGGAGGAATTGCCCGCCGTACTTCAGATGCGCTTTATCTAGCGTCCACGTGCCAATGTAAGGAATCCAGTAGTTCGTCTCGTTCCAGCCGTACTTCGGCAGATTGTTAAGCAACGTGTAAGACTGCTCATGGGGTCGGAAATACTCGTTCCAGAGCGGTGTTACTCCAGCCAGATGTAGCGTGATAAGACTCTTGGAAATGGTCGTCATGTTGTCCTCGTTGCGACGGCACGAGGAGGCAACGCGTGCCTGAGGTATTATCTTTCGCACGAAGTTCACGCATACGGGGTGTGGGCCACAATCAACCCACACTGTCTTGTCATCAACCATACCTAGGTCCTGCGCGGACTCGATAGCGTCGACAAAGTTTACCGCGTTACGTGTTTGATTTCGCAAGTACGCCGCATTAATGGTTTTGCCGTCGAATACAGCGGTACCGAGCAGGGTCGACAACACGGGGATACTGGGTGCCTTGAAGGGTATTTTCGCAGCCATCTTCTCGAGCTCATCCAACACACCTTCCATCTGTGCCGTGTGAAAGGCAAAGGGTATATCCAGTATCGTACACTTGTAGGTGTTCTCCTCGAGAATTTGGCGAATCGCGTCCATATCCTCCCGAGCACCCCCGAGAACAGTATCCTCGTGAGCGTTCCGGCACGATACTTCATAGTGTACGTTGGTCGTCTTGGTATCACTTCGTACCATCCGTTCAATATCGTCGGGCGATGCCAGGACCGAGAGCATTATATGGCTACCAGCCACGCATAGCCTCTCCGTCAACTGAGCACGACGGCCAACGAGCCATAGCACATCGGCAGCTGATAGAACGCCGGCGACGGCGAGAGCCGAGTATTCACCCAGGCTGTGGCCAATCACCGCGCTAGGCTTGATCCCAAGTTGCGACCAGAAACGGGCGAGAGCGAGCTCGAGCACAACAATGCTCAGTTGACTGGTCACGGGGGAGTCGACTTCATCTTCGTCACTACCAGTGATCGCAGGCACAACTGAGGGAAATCCTAAACGCTGAACCAGCCTATCGAGCTGCAGAACCTGGGTGCGAAAAGACGGGAAATCATCGAACAGTGCCTGGCGAACGCCGCGGTAGGACGTGCCCTGGCCAGTGAAGGTGAGCACGACCGAGGGTGCATCAGACGGGACTGGCCAGACATTGGCAAATGTCTTGTTCTCTAGCGATGAGCGGAGGAACTTCTGCAGTCCAGTAATGCTAGACACACATGTGGCGACGCGCAGGTTATGGTGCATGCGCCGAGCGCTCGTTGTATACGACAGATCGGCAGGGTTAGTATCTGGGTATCTCTCCAGATAGGACAGCATGTTCCGCATATTGGCTTCTAGTGACTTCTTACTCCTGGCTGACAGCATGATGGGGTGCATGGAGCGAGTGCCTGCACTACTGTCTTCATCGACTCGGCCCCCTTTCCGTTCCGGCGCATCTTCTAATAGCACCGTCGTGTTTCCGCCGTGTGCACCAAATGAGTTTACCATCGCAAGCCGCTTCTTCCCCGCCGGCTGCGGCCACGGCGTCAGCTCCATTGCCAGTCCAGTATTGCGCTTCTCCAGGTCCTTTGGTATGGTTGGGTTGACTTCCGTCTTAATACCAATATGGGGTGGGATTTTGCTATTCTGGAAACAAAGCAGGACCTTGATTAGCGACGTAACGCCCGCAGCCGCCTCACCGTGTCCAATATTGCTCTTGACGGCACCAAGGTGTAGCCGCTGATCGGGCCGCCGGCGCGGCGTAAGCGGAGCAAACACATCCAGCACCGACTCGGACTCGATGGCGTCGCCGGCCTGGGTGCCGGTGCCGTGCATTTCGACAAAGCTCACATCCAAAGGATTGATTCCGGCTCTCTGTAGGACCTGTTTGTAGTTGGCCCGCTGCGCCCCGGCGTGCGGGTGGGTGATCGAGATGGCATCTGCGGAATGGTTCGTAGCGGCTGACAATACCACAGCCAAGATATTGTCATTGTCAGCCTCGGCATCTTCCAGCCGTTTCAATACGATCGAACCAACCCCCTCAGCGCGGCAATATCCGTCGGCATCCTTATCCCAAACCTTACATTGGCCCGTCTTGGACAAAAAGTAAGCATTGCATAAGCCGGCGTAATTATCTGGATCTGTAATCACGTTAAGCCCACCCGCAATCATCACATCAGTCTCGCCGCCCCATAGCATCGAGCAGGCAGTGTGTACGGCAGCCATCGAGCTAGAACAGGCCGTGTCGATATTAAATGACGGGCCCGAGAACTTAAAGAAGTAGTTAATGCGGCCCGTGGTAAACCCCCTTACTCCGCCCGGGACCGCGTACGTGCCGATGTTTTGCGATGCGTTGAGCTCGCGCCAGTCGTCACTTGCCTGGCCGTAGCATGTACCGATGCGGTCCGGGCGGGTCGACGCCGTGCGACCCGGAACAAGGCCTGCCATCTCCATAGCTTCGTACGCCGTCACGAGTGCAAGGCGCTGCATCGGGTCCGTCTGCTCAGCCTATTACAAAGTTAGTTGGAGTTGTAAACCCAGGAGAAAACGATATCTTAACTGACCTCTCTAGGGGACATGGTAAAAAACCCGGCGTCGAAATAGCCCGGTCGGTCGATGAAATTCCCGTACTCCGTCTGTGTAGCATTTTCGACTTGGCCGGTAGGATCGTAATGCGCGGCCAGGTCGAACCGATCCGGGGGCACTTTTGTATGCGCATCGCGGCCATGTTCAAGCAGTGACCAGAAAAGGTCAAGGTCGTTTGCACCACCCGGCATGCGGCAAGACATTCCGACGATAGCTATTTTCGAGCAAGCCGTCGAGCTGGGACGCCGCTCGCCAAAGTCTTTATATACCCAGTCGATCATGTCGTGTCGTGACAGCTCGACGTTGGGGAATTTCTTCTGGATAGCTTCCAAGATGCCCACAAGAACTATCGAGTTGCGGAAGTAGTCCGCCTGACACTGTCTAGATATGGCTTGGTTCAAATCTATGCTGTCCAAGATGGTTGCGGTGATGTTGTCCAGGTAAATTGTTCCCGTGATCAGCTCCATGGTGATCTCTGCAAATAACTCCCCGGCCGTTGTGGCCGTAAAGGGCTTCCCCGTCCGCGACGAGAGCAGACGCAGCTGCACGGGACGCGAAAGAGAGATCAGCGACTCTGGCTTGTTCAGAACGGCCTCCATATCTTCGACTCCGTAAATATGCGACGCGTGGCACAGGCCATCATAGACCGGCAGCGGAAAGGATTTGGAGTATCTGAGGTCATGAGAGTGCTGAAAAGCCGCTTTAAGTCGTGATGGCGGCCCGCTGACACTGACCGAGGACTTGTCTGCCGCACTAATGAAAACCTTGGTGAGAACGGGGGTTGCAGAATCTGTATTGTACTTGGACAGTTCGTCTTGGACGGCGTCCTGCGGCAATCCTGTGACCACGTGGGCCCAGCTCTGGAGCGTTCCGTCTGGCTGGGGCGCTTCAAGCTTGCGAGACAGGTCATCAACATAGACCCCCAAGCGAAAGGATATTCGGAGGCTTTCGACTCCGTTTTTCACCACATCTACGAGGGTGTTCGACAGGGCCACTGCCGCCCCGGCAAAGAGGCCTATGCTAAGACCAGCAAGCGTGACTGGGTGTTGCCTCATATCCAGGTCGGTGCCTTCAGCCTCGTGGTGTCTGCGATTTTCGCCGAATATCAGTCTCATTGTGCCGTACATGCGACAGAGAAAAAGAAAAATACGCACCCGATGAGCATGCCAAGCTGGAGGACGACCAACAGGACGCTTTCCATCGCTGCTCCCAGGCCGCCCTCGCGGAAGTCGCCATGTTCAGTCAGAGTCAAGACCGTGTCGAAATGAGGCACCTGGTCTTTCAGCAACTGCGGAAGCTTGGAAATTTCGTCCTTCAGGACCCGTGTCGACTCTTGGACGAAAGTAGCTAATAACCGGAACTGCCGGTCCTTGGTGTTTCGGTGCAGGCGGCGGAACAGCTCTTTCAGGTCGTCATGGGGGAATTCATTGCCAAAGAAGACAAGCTTGGCTCGAAGGTCGTCTTGCACTTGGCACTCCTCCCGGCTCTTGACTTCGTCCTCGATAAGATCTGACATATGGACCGGTTCTAAGGATATATGATCGACTTGATCACGAATATGGCCGCATATAGGCAGAGGCAATATAAGGAGGTTGCTACCTTTCAAATTCAAGTAGCCTCATATATAAAGCCAGAAGCCAAGTCAGTCTGTCCCACAGATTATTCTGTGATAACGACAATTCATTATTCTTGTGTATGATATATTATAACAGGAGCGTCGCATTGGTTATAGTGTATTCAACCAGGACCTACGATGCGCACGGATTTTGAGGCGACTAAATGGTGAAAGCTCTACTCGAGCAAGGCTAAGTTCCAGACTCCGATTTAGGACAGAATCACCAGCAGTATCTCGTGTCAAAGTCCATCTATCTACACTTGAAAGTGCATAGACTTGGAGGTTTTGCATCCTGCGCTGTCTGGGCGTAAGAAAAAGCTCAGCAGGAGTGTGCGAGCTGCCGGGGTTTGGCCTTTGACCTCACGTACGCCGCCCCCATGCAGCTCAAATTTAAAACCCGAGAACTCGACACCCGGCCGTCATGGAGGAATATTCGTGTAGTACCGTGTCACGTATTTACATTATTTTGAGCTAACAAGTATACACTTAGACAACTCCGAATTGCTTGACATCAACGGGACGATGGGCTGATCTAACACTTTCCGGGTGTATCTTTCACTGTCCGAGTGGAAGTTTATTAAGAAAAACAGTACAAGCAAGCGCAAAGAGTGGCGATGATATAGTACTGTAGTCTCTCAACCGGCATCTAGAATCCCTCGTGCTAGATTCGGTTAACTCTTTCATTTCAGTCTTGTAGCCATTTCATACCCCTACGTTTCCCAAAAAGACCATCCTCTACGTTCAACATGGCTTCCAAGTCATCTTATGATGAGTCCCTCTTAGGGGAAGCTTCTTTCCACACACTGGACTGGGCGCGCTTGAAGGAGAAAGATGGAGATCAACAGAGAAAGCTTCTCCAAGCTGGCCAAGACCAAGGATTCTTCTATCTTGACTTGAGCTCCGACAAGACCTTTATACAGGACTGGAAGGCTGTGCTGGACATCATGACCCAGTACTTTCATCTAGATATCGAGGAAAAGATGAGAGACAGCCGGAATAGTGACACACATGGGTGCGTACCATTCAAGCGTAGATGTTGCCGGCAGACCTTCTAGATACGTAGGCTGAATACCTCTAGCTATGAACCAGTCGCGACATCATCTGGCGCTGTTAAAGAGCTGCCAGACTATTATGAATCACTAAAGGTATCAAATCAACACACGTTGCTATAGCAACCAGTTTCTGACTTGACTCGCGAATAGGCTTCAAGGGAAGAGGTACTTGAAAAGAGCAACGCACTCGCTCCTGTGATCGCCGCCAACCACTCACTCTTTCTGCGGTTCAGCAATGCCGCCCATGAAGTCGTTATGACTATACTGCGCCAATTTGACTTTGCTCTCTCCGAGGCCTTCGGCATGCAGACGAACCTGGCGTCGTTCCACCAAGATAATCACCCGTCCCTCACCACGCTCGCCATGTTCCGCTACCCAAAGCAGGAAACCCCCAGCGTCGGCATTGGCCACGGCAAGCACACGGACCTCGGCACTCTTACCTTTCTCCTATGCCAACAGTGGGGCCTACAAGTGTTGTCCAGAGACCCCGCCGGTTGGCAGTTCGTGGCGCCGAAGCCGAACCACGCCGTCATCAACGTGGGCGACACGCTGTGTTTCCTCTCGGGGAGGAGGCTGCGCTCGGCGGTGCACCGCGTGATCCCCACCCGGGGGCTCCAGCACGAGGATCGCAGCAGCATCGCCTACTTCCTGAGGGCCAAGAACGAAGTCGAGTTCGAGGACAGCACGGGCCGGACCGTCTCGGCCAAGGCGTGGCATGACGAGAAGTTCGACGTCTTTAGGGAGCCGCACGAGCAGCAGGAGAGGGTTCCCATCTTAACCGGCGGTATGGAACGCGGCGAAAGCCTGATCGTAGCTTGAACTACGCGTACCTTGATGTAGAGTCAGAAGAACCTGACTGAGTTATGTCGCATTTCATTTATCAACTGCGTCAAGTTTGCGCTTCTGTGCAGATAAAAGCAAGTTCATATATGCCTACGCCTGTGAAACCCTTCTAAACTCACGCGGTTATTGCCTGTGGAGGCATGGTGTGGAAAACCATGCCTTGGAATGCTTGATGCGATCGTATTAGTCTACGGAGCGTATTGATACCCCTGATGGCTGCAAGCTTGCAGGGGACATCGTAAAACCCAGCAGCGAAGGCGGCAAGGTACAATTCGGCGAGTGTAACTTCCACGTCATCTGCGCGGGCCACTGAAATTACTGCCTACCTACCTGGTAGACGTCCCTTGAACAAATGTGAGAGTAATATCATAGCAAACCAACTCGACTAAAGGATTAGGCCGGCCATTCGTAGAAGGATGGACGTCTCATTTCTAGAAACTATACTACTTCATAATGCCTTCGCCATCATTATGTCACTCCGTCCTGCCTAGCACTGCCTGCATCAAGCTCTTGAGCCTCTGCACTGCTTCATTGCCGATCTGATAGTGCACCACCAATCTCGCCCCCATGAGCTTCAGCCCAAACCTCTCTCCGTACTTCACGAAATCCTCCTCGCTCAACCCTGTGGGGCCGAGATCCAGCCACACCATGTTCGTTTCAACCGGATACACAGTCTTCCCCCCGAGACCCTCCCACAACCTAGCGATATCTCGCGCCCGACGGTGCGAGCCCTCCAGCTTGCCGCCGAGGAAGGTATCCTTCACGGCGACCCTGGCGGCGGCGCTCACCACGCCGGCCTGGCGCAGCCCGCCGCCGATGCTCTTCCGGATCCAGCGGGCGCGCTCGCGGAACGCGAGCCCGCCCACGATCATGGAGCCGATGGGCGCCCCGAGCCCCTTGGAGAAGCAGAGGCTGACGCTGTCGAAGCAGGCGCAGTAGTCGCGCAGCGAGCCCGCGCCCGCGGCGACGGCCTCCCACAGTCGCGCGCCGTCGAGGTGCATGGCCAGGCCCCGGTCGCGGGCCCACCGGCTGATGCGGCGGCACTCGGCCAGCGGGAGCACGACGCCGCCAAGCGGGATCTCGAGCGAGACGAGGCGGGTCGGGCAGTCGGTGACGTGCAGGCCCGGGCCCACGACCGCCTTCCCCTGCAGGTCCTCCAGCGTCAGGTACCGCCCGTTCGCGGCCGGCTCGACGGGCACCGCCAGGGCCCCGGACAGGCTCGCGACGCCGCCGGCCTCGTGGGTGACGACGTGGGCCCGGCGGTCGCAGAGCACGCCGTGGGGCGGGCACTGCAGGTGGGTGCGGATGCTGAGCTGGTTGCCCATGGTGCCGCTCAGCACGAGGAGGCCGGCTTCCTTGCCGGCCAACTCGGCGATCCAGGACTCGAGGTCGAGCGTCGTGGTATCCTGGCGGAAGTCATCGTCGAGCAGGGTGGTGGAGGCGATGGCGGAGAGCATGCGGCTTGTTGGCGTTGTCGTTACGTCGCCTGCCGTTCGGTCAAATATGAATACGATTTGTATGACATAGCCTCAGGAAGTACTCACTGCGAAAGTCGAATGCTGCCGGGCCTGGCTTGCTCCAGTTGTTTGCCTCGACATCGCACACGTTTTCGACCATGCCATTAGCCTTTTCGTTGACGAACACTTCTTCCTCAGCTAGAGCTGCAGTACCATTGATCTCCATGGCCGGTTCTTGGCAGATATCAACTTGAACTATTTATATGACTCAGGCCAGCACGTGAAGATCGTTGGACTTCCATTAAGAGGGACAGGCCTCGTTAACTTAGTGTCAGCTACTTCTAGTCGTTCTCCTTTCTCCGCTGGATACATCTACCTCATACTTTCACGTAAGTCTGTGGTCGAGTGAAACCACCATGAGCTAGACGCCGGATATAGCAGGGCGTTTCCAAGCCCGAAAGAAATTATCTAGCGAAGGCTCAATAGCCTATGTCCTCGGTCGGATTTTAATCGGGGCCTGGAGATGAAAGCCACAGCTGACGAGAACCTTGCTTCACTTGCAGCGTGCATAAATGTCGCACCAGGGAGCGCACCACCCTATATGGAGCGGACGAGAGAGGTAGGTAGCACAGCATACGATAGGATTGTATGTGGTATGACTATGTTCCCCGTACAGAGAGGCGTTTGACACATGCATACCGCCAATCTCCTTCCACACCCGTGCTTGTTTTCTGCGAGTCGTCCCAACTGGGAAAGTGAACCGCCATTAGCTAAGCACCAAGAACGTCCCGTGCCTCCCGAAAAGCTTCATTGTACGGGCCCGAAAGCTTTATAGGTGTACGACCCGAAAATTTCGATTTCTCAGACATTGGGTAGGGCGACTATCGGAAAGGAGACATATTGGATTTATATCTCGAGGGGCAAGGGACGGGTTTCATTTCATATATTTTAAAGCTACCACGATGTACACGTATGCTCTGTTTTCTAGCTAGGCTGAGATGTATATCCTAGAAACTGTAGCGAAGCTCCTACATGTCTGATGAAACCGCGATATTAAACTGGCGCTGCGATGGGCAGCGAATCGCCAGCTATCACAGCCTAGCCTTACAACGAGAAAGAGACCGGGTCCCACTCCATCTGCTGCGAGAGCAGCTGAATCGATGCCGCATATGACGTCTCGAAGTCCATACTCGAGGATATAGGCGAAGTGCTTGTTGCACTAGTTAACTCGTTCGGAATCTCGCCGGAAATAGCGCCGCCCATGGTGGGTGTTGGTAGCGGTGCCGACAAAGGGGCACGGGCAGTCCTGAGAGTATTCTGGCCCCCGCTCACCTCCTGATCACCTCCTTGCACGAGTCCTTGCACGAGCATCGCCAGCCTTTCGCGGGTCTGGTGCATCAGCTGTGTCAGGGACTCGCTGTCCTGGGACGGATCATTACCAACGCAACCGCCACTTTGGCGCGAAACCACCGCGCTCTCGTGGTTCTGGTACAAAGTCTCGAGCAGTGGCCAAGCGCGGCGAATCAGAGTGGCGTCGGCGCAGGCGTTGCACTCGCCGATGGCCGTGGCGAGCGCGGTCCGAGGGATCGTGACATACCAGCGATAGCCCTCACCGCGGGGATCCGTACGCATCAGCTGCACTTTCTCTAAATGGTGCAGCGCCCGGCGCAGCAGTTCGGGGTCTCCCTTTCCCCCAGTCTCAGGGGGCGAGGGCGGCTGTGATCCGAGCAGCCGAAGCTCGAGTGCGTGCTGGCGCTCGTGGAGCGCGGAGAAACGCACAGCGGCCACGAAGCACTGCGTGCTGTGCCAGGTAAACCAAGCATAAGGGGATGATTCCGGGTCGCAAAAGTGTAGTAGACTGAGAGCCTGTTGCTCGAAGCGTCGGACGTGCTGCTGTCGCCTATCCTGGTCGGTGGATATGATGGTGGATGGCAGCGATGTTACGCTGCATGTGCTACTGGTGCTGCCGCCGCCGTTACTAGTTGCATCGAGCACAGCGAAGTTAAGCAAGCGCCCAACAATTTGCACACGGTACGTGATAAGCGCAAAGGTCGTGTCAGTGAGCCCCTCACGGTCGGGGATTGCGGTTGTTGTGGTCAGGTCGAAGTCGGCATCGTTGACGTGTTGTACACAAGACAGAGAAGATCCTGCCTCCTCGTGGCTAACGAGCGGCTCTGATTTCTCGGCTAAGGATGCTTGGAAATCCATCAGGCATATGGTAAACCACAGCCGCTTTCGCATCTGCTGTTCGAAGAATGATATCTCGCTCGGTCCGGGATCCTCGTCCGGGTCGCCGTGCAAGCCGAGACCCTTCGCGATTCTCACGGCTAGCGCGAGCAGGGTCCAAACTGCTGTGCTTTTCTCTTCTGTTCTCTTACCAATCTGTAAATGGCCACGAAGCATGTTAGCGTCGTGGCCGGGAACTTCAACTACTAAGGTGACGGAGGGTTTTCATGACACTTACAAGGTATAGAATAAATGCTTGAAGGACGGTAAGATCTCGCGTAAGCAACAAGCCTGAATTGGCGATGGCGACCTCGCATGGCCTCCGACAGGCTGCTACGACGCTGGACTTGGTGTCGTGAAACATGGCTTGGCAGCGACTTTCCGTCATGGTGTTGGCGGCGGCGTAGCACACGGCCGCACCCAAGGCCTCAACTGCCGCATGCCCTTCTGGATAGCTGAGATACCTCTCGCCTTGTATCATCCACTTACTTAGGGATGGACGGTGGAGAATCTTGACGATCGGGTCAACATTCTGAAGGTAGACCTGACATAGCTGCGCGGCAGCCGCCTTGTTCTGAGAAAATAAACCGACCTGTCTGGGAGGGAATGATGGTTCAACTTGGTTGTTATTCATCCCAAACAAACCCAGAACGGTTATGCCGCCGTCGACCGGATCGACCTGCGCCGAGTTCGATGATGCACCGTTTGCATAGTCACCTGGCGCTAACTCCATAACACCTGGAAGCCTAAGTCGCTATGGGACTCGTAACAGGTTAGCACAACTCCTGCTTAAGTTGACTGGTTATCTATAGATATGAATATAGCCTCCTACCTCTTCTACCAAGTTCTTGGAATAAGAATTTGACCGCCGAGCCGCGAGACTTGGTCTCCTCGTAAGGGTGGATCGCGTGTCTAAACTCCCGACCGACTGAACCGAGCATCAGTTTAGGTTAGTCTTTCTTATCAAGTCTACATGATCGTCGTGCACAAAGAGCAATGTAAGCCAACTGGCCTCGCTTACCAGCTCTCGAGACTCCTCACTAGCCTTCGCTGCATTTTGGCCGGCGCCTGCTGTCGTGGAGCCTGCTTCTAACAGAAGGCTCTCGAGCCTGCGGATACGTTCGTTCAGGCAATCCGTCTGGGTCGGAGAAGTCACATTAGAAGCTGGGACAGGGTTAGAGTTTCCTAAAAATGAGGGCGGCGGCGGCGGCGGCGATGAGTTCCAGGGTGTATTTTTATGTGCGTGCCGGCCTCTTGGCAGCCGCCGCCGATAGACGGGCACGCAGATGACGCCCGACGATGAACAGTTTGTGCAAGGATCGAGTTTATCACACTTGAGCTTGCGATCCCGACAAAGTGCACAACTAAGCTGGGGCGGAGCGGGCTGCTCAGAGACGCTAGAGCCCCTTATTGTTGTTCCTGTTCCTGTTCCTGTTCCTGGCGCGGCACTTGTGTTTACGTAGCGCTCATCCATTAGTACGGGTAGCGGCTTGTGTGGTAATTCGATGAGTACGATATACGGTACTAGCATTTGATGCCTTGCAACGAACCGTACCATGTATGTAGCTTAAGGGATGCTAAGTGGGACAGTCTGAAATGCATTGGGCTACCTACAGTTAAATAACACACTTTAAGTAACACCCTAGGTGATAGATGACTTTCAGCTCCTGTCGAATCCTTGGGGCCTGGAATCCTCTTGCATATGCAGGTTATGGATTATCCTGACCTGACAGTTTATGGGAACTGCACTTTGTTTCTTGGTGACCTTTTATAGTCTTGGTTTGGCATGATCTCTTTGTGGCGCCTGTTGTCGTGCTGACGTGCAGGAGATATTGTGACTTGACACTCAAGCCATTGTCTAGGTACATATATAGGTACCTAGGTCCTACATGTTGTGCTGGGCACACCGAGAGGCGGCTAGGCGGCTCGGCGCTCACTAGCCCCGGATTTTCCCCACACGAACTAAGGATGAATGACGGGTGATAATTGGATTGACATGTTGTAAAAGCAATGGCGTTTTATAAGTGTCTAGGCCGGCCTAGTAAGCTCGAAATCGGGGTCCGGATTGGGAGCTTGGATTTGGAAGTCCCTATATTCCCCAATTAGAAAATAATGGTTATGATTGGTGGTAGGGGGACTTTATTCCTGGAATGGCATTTCGCTGACGAGAAATGAAGAAGCACGGTACGTGTAAGTGACGTTGTAACGCGCGGGGTATGATATAGCTTTATTTTAGTGGTGATGGTGGTGATGGTGGTGGCCCCTTTTCAGGATTCTATCATATTATACCGTCTTCCTTAACTTGGCCTGGAGCTTAGGGCCTGGACCACCTAAATCTCTTGTATAAATCCTTCTCGTCTCACCCTTTTTCTAACCCCTCCTATACGCCACATAACACCATAACGCCATCAACACCCCATAGCCAAACAAAAATCAGGCGCACACCCTCCTTCCTTTTCTCACCCACACGACAAGACCTCTAGCTAAAGTTCGGGCATCCCTCCTAAAGCTCAGGCACTCGGGAATTTAATTGAGCCATCTAAGTCAGTATTTTTATTACGTGTATCTGACAATTACGCCCTGCTTCTAGCGCTTGCAACCAACTCTTTTGCATCCATCACCATCCGCAAACTCATAGCAGGACAAGAAAAATAACTTGGCTGCATATCATTTTATCACCACCGGGTAGAAGGCAGCATGCCTCAATTTGTTATTTATATAATCCATGGGTTTGCGGCTGGGTCCGGTAGTACAAACACCACCCTCAAAGCCTCATAGGCCTGACCGATCAGCATGGGTCCGCAATCGTCAAACTACAATTGAGGAGGACATGGTGTATTCACTCCCAGGCATATTTGTCGTTTACATGCTGCTAATGTACGGCAAAGGGCGGCAAAGCACGCAGAGGCGGCAGCAGGAGGAGGTCCATGCGCAGAACACTGAGCTCGGTGAAAGACATCGCGTCGTTATTCTCCATGGTCTCGGCGGTATTGGCAAGACACAGCTTGCCATTACATACGCGAAGCAATATAGAGATGAATGTTCTGCCGTATTCTGGTTGAATACCTAGGTAGGCAGTCATACCTGAATACATCCAAAATAAAGATAAGATGATGGAAGATTATACATCCTTTCACCAGTATCACCGACTATTTGCTGTCCATAAGACAGAATTCGGGAATATGAGACAGGTAAACAGGCGATGAAACGCTGACGACAGAAAGGGGTGGTTACCGCAAGCAAGGGTGATGCGATAGTTGGTAGAGGAATTTCTGAGGATTACTTCCGTAAAATTGCAAGGAGACATCGTCTAAGCTATTTCTCTTAACATCCCAATTTTAAGTATCTCTACCTAGGTACCTAGGTAGTCAGCCTATGAGTCACACAGCTAATACTTTTTAACCTATGCCGATCACTCCGCAACGAAGGAGATATTGAAGCTCTATGAGACTAACTATTTTCTGGGGTAGGTGTTGGTGAACTCGATTGGCACTACTGCTAGGATGATGTTTAAGTATTGTTTATAGGTATCGTTTATTTCATTTTCCGTTGAATTTTCCATTCCCTTGGACCGGCACCCCTCTATGTCCTCTCATGGTATTCACCCCATCAACTATATCGAAGCTTCGTTGGAGAACTATCCGATTCTAATTATTCCGGTCTCTATTAATGGATTGGAAATCATAAGCCTTTATAGTATGTAAACCTATATTGGGGACCCCCATAATCCCAGTGTGCTTGCATTCGCTTTTTGTAAATGGTAACTTTGGCCTGTGTGGCCGAAAATAAGGAACCTGGGGCTGCGCCGGAGGCTCGCCCCAGGGGGGCTCAGGGCAACTAAGGTTCATTGACACCAATGGTAATTCCTCAGGGCAATGCATATGTTTGTTGTCGTTTTTAACTGCTCCATCATTGCGGCTCGTAGCTTGCTAGCTGACCTAAGTAAACCAGACTTCTTGTGTCTATTAGAATTCACCTAGTTCCCTAGATAGATTTAAAGTACGAACCTTGTTCTAGACCCGCGCAAGAGGTCATAAATGCTTCTAGTTTCCTAAACAAGCCAGCTAAGGTGTCAGCCGTGTTGCTTGTATTCGATGATATCATCGTGACTTTCCAGTACGGAGAATCCACGCCGACTGTGGCAGATATAGAGAGCCGAATCCCGTGCCTCGGTGACTTGCAATAGAACATTTAGTACGGGTTAACTATGCTGTAATCTGTGACGTGTTTTTTGATAATTTATGTGACCAACAAGCCTTGATGTGTCCAAGGTTTGTTTACCTCAGGATAAAATCATCGAATTTTCTGCTACCAAATCAACCCAACTTCTCCATTTGGTGGAAGGCAAGGTCTCAACGAAACAAAGACAATAAGCAAGAAACAAATTGTTTGAACTGTGTAAACCCTTGTGCCATTGTGCCGCCCTTTTGGGGGGGCCTTGTTTGCATAGGATAATAGCGGGTAATAATGGCATTTGTCCTCAAACCATTCTTAGGTACCCAGTCAAGCCATTTCAAAATACTGATTGCTCCCATATAGCTCCCATATAAGTGGCTAAGGTCCAAAAAGCTAGGGCCCTGTCACTATCTTTGCAACTTCCTTAGATACCTTAGGTGACCCTCGTATCAAATCTATCCAGTCACTATCTTTCCTACCTTCCTTATATACCTTAGGTAACCCTCAAATGAAATCTATATATACTCGGCAAGATCCAGACTTTTAGACTTTTCAAAAACCATCCTTCACTCTACTCTGCAAGACCTGAAAGCTCTTCACCTACCCACCTGATACTCGATCAAGATCCAGCTCGACGTATCCACCTTGTTCCATCAGCCTTCCTGTCCCCCCCTCAGAGTTAGAGTGCTATACCAGAAGAGCCTCTGCCCCTCTGCCTCTCTGTCCCTCTACTTCTTTGCTGCTCTGCTGCTCTGTTGCTCTGCTGCTCTAGCGTTTTTTCAGGTGAGTTTAGGGAGCATTAGTCAACCGTAGATGTACAAGTTGCTAATTCAGGTAGACAGCCTGCCTAGTTACCGCTGTCCCCATCCCATACCAACGAACATCAAGCTGGACACAATGGCTCTCGTTGCAACCTCAACACAACTGATGCTTCTAAATCTTCCCATCGAAATTCGATTGGAGATTTACAGCTATCTGCTCAACGGCGAGACTGGATACTGCAGCGAGACTGGATACTATGGCGACTACGGATGCAACCGTATATCTGCCGATGTTCCATATCGAGTACAATGGACCGGCTACCGACATAACCTCCTGTCCCCTTTGCTCGTGTGCCGGCAACTCCACCAGGAAATCGCCCCGCTCATATACCGAGCGGTGACCATAGGCAACGACGGTTTCGATCCCACGCTGTGGCAAGACTTCTTCCGTATGATTGGCCCAACGAACGCCGGCTATATCAGAGACGTCGAAATCGATTACCATTGTGAATCAGATTCGGGATATGATCACTATGGGGGCATACTCGAGTATCCTTGGACAAGTGCCGACCTTTGGCGGATGTTGTTCGACACCATGTACGAAGCAGGGGTGCGGCCAAAGCGTATCGATTTGAATGTCCAGAATTGCGGGACTAATTGCGCGAATGGGACCCCAGCAAGGTTAAGGTGTTGCAAGACTTGGAAGAACTTGGACTTTCTGAGAAGCCTGAGTTGGTTTTTTCACAGGGTCCAACGGGTCCAACGGGTCGCACTCAGCGGCGATTTCCATCCCCTCTGGCCTTACGCTTTGAAGGCTCGGTTTGGACTACAGACCATTTGCCAAAGCAAGACTATAACTTAGGAGGTCCGTGGGGAGGATATCATGAATGTCGTTCAAGGTCGATGCAAGCATGTCTCTGACAAAGTGATTCTTGCTATTTTCCTACCTATTCACTAGCTGCGTGACCCGTCCTTCGGCCGGGGAAAGGGGGGGGAGCGCCAACGTTACAACCAAGCTTAGCTCTTATTAGCTAGCCACACCTCAGCGCACGTCCTTTGAATTCTTTGTAGAATCAATTGATCTATTCCACCACCTTTTAAAAATACTAATAATTAGTATAATTTAATAGAGCTTGTTTTGCGTGACCTTTCTATACTCTTTGCACTATTCCCAGACCTGGAGCGATATAACCGCAAAGGAAAACGTTAAAAAGTGCGGGGCGATTTTAAGTATCTGATTGGCTGGTGAAATTTTAGCAGTATTAATAAAATAAAGAGAAGTTGATGTTTCAATAGCAGTTCAACTTCAGTGACTAGATGATGCTAGGTTGCATAATGGTGGTCATTTGTTGTTAGAGTCTTCCGCTGAGGATCAAGACGGAGAGACTACTACATAGGCCAAGCCTATTACGAGGATAGCTAGTCCCCGGTCTCTTTATAACTTCACTTGAGAGCAGATCCATTAATTCATGCTTTATGCTTTTCATCCATTGAGGTTTCCATGTTTCCCTTTTTATGATTTCTTTGTTATATATATATGTTACAAGCCCTGGTTTGAATCCAATTGTGTTTTAAATATGTTTTTTTGTAATTTCTTCACTTAATAGATAGAGCATTGTTTGTACACCTAGGTGGTTAATTACTTACCTAGTATAACTATAACCACCCCTACGCCAAATGACTGGGTAAGATGTACGCTATCACCATCTTTGCAACTTCCTTAGATACCTTAGGTGACTCTCGTATGAAATCTATCTAGTCACTACTATTCTTTCCTACCTTAGGTAACCCTCAATCAAATGAAATTTATATATACCTTAGGTAGGCACTCGGCAAGATTCCCACATTCAGATCTTTCAAACCCCATCACACCATCTGACAATTCTTTCTACCCTACGTCAATCACCTTCCTAGTGCAAGACTAGACAACACTTGAACACCTTTTGTCTACTACTCAATCAGGATCTAACTCGACGGATCTACAACAGCCTTTCTGTTCTCCCGAACTTAGTGCTACACTATAAGAGCCTCTGCTCCTCCTCTCCTCTGTTCCTCTGCTGTCCAAACCTTTCGTCAGGTGGGTTTATGGAGCACCAGTCAACCGTAGATGTCCGAGTTGCTAGCCTAGGTAGCCAGCCTAGTTATATTTTCCCTCTCTACTATACCCAAGTAGACCCTCAACACAATGGCTTCCCGCAACGAAATGGCTCTCGTTAAGAGCTCGACCGGGCCGACGCTCCTAAACATTCCTGTCGAACTTCGATTGGAAATTTACGATTACCTCCTACACAACGATCGCGGCACCAACTATATTACCGCCGATGTTCCCTGCAAGGCACAGTGGACTGGCGAATGGGATGGCCAATGCACTGGCGACGAGCATAACATTCTATCACTATTGCTCGTATGTCGGCAATTCCACAGGGAAATTGCCCCGCTGGTATACCGAGCCGTGGCCATAGGCCAGAATGGTTTCGAGCCTACGATGTGGCAGGAGTTCTTTCATACGATTGGCCCAACCAACATCAGCTATATCAAGGATTTGGCTATCACCTACCACTGTAGTATGGATCTGAGCTACTTCCAGTATGGTTACGGTCACTCGCATCTTTCCACTAGTGCCGACCTTTGGTGGGCACTGTTCGAGACCATGCACGAATTAGGGGTCCAGCCGAAGCGTGTCTTTGTAAATGTCGAGAAGTGCGACTATCTCTGCGCCCCCTCGTCGGGACGCTGCAAGACCTGGGTGACCATGGACTTTTTGAAAAGTCTGTCTTGGTTGCTGGACGGGGTCGACAGGGTCGTGCTCAGCGGCGAGTTCAATCCCCTGTGGGCTTACGGGTTGAAGGCGAGGTTTGGGCTCCAAACCGTCTGTCAAAGCGGTCAAGACTGTGAGGAGGTCTGTGAGAATGGTTGTGTCGTTCGTGCCCTTCGAGGAAAACATGCCTCTTGGAAGGGTGCGTTCGGAAGTGGTGATCATTATCTCGATCACTTCTTGCTGGAGTCTCCGGTGGAGGATGGAAATTAAGACGACACTGTTGCATAGCCCAAGCCTATTGCTTCTATGTTACAGGACACGATCTAAATACAATCTTATTTGAATATATTGTCTCGTAATTTCTTCGCTGAGCACCTGGAACATTGCTTGTACACCTAAGTGGTCAACTACATAACTACCCCTACGCTAAATGACAGGTGTAACATGTACTGTATATCTTTTGAGGGCATTATAAGATATCTCGCCTGTGAGATTATGGAGTTCGAGTACCTAGTGATATAGCATCGTAGTAAAATGTAGTATTCCTAGATTGTTTATCTGTTAACCATTAGATACTCGTTCACTGGGAGCTGAGGTCATAGTCTGGCTAGGTGAACTTATGTTATATGGATATCTAAAGCGGAAAAATTTAATGATTCTCAGTCCACCTGCAGCTCACTAGCGAGGATACCTACCTTGTTGGTTGGTGGTCTTGTAATATGGGTCGCTCGGTGGTGTCACTCGGAACGGGACGAGTACGGTTCTCCGGGTAAGATTTGAGTGCCAAGGCCGAAACGGAGCCGAGGCCCGGTCGGTGTGGCGCCTCGGAGCCGGGGACATTAGTCAGCAGAGACGCTGTTAGCTATTAGCTAATAGGACCATGCTGCGAGTATGTTCT
Source organism: Hypoxylon rubiginosum (assembly GCA_902806565.1). Taxonomy (NCBI): domain Eukaryota; kingdom Fungi; phylum Ascomycota; class Sordariomycetes; order Xylariales; family Hypoxylaceae; genus Hypoxylon; species Hypoxylon rubiginosum. Next base: position 1,233,232 of record CADCXA010000031.1, on the reverse strand, counting down.
TTCCGGTATTCTCTAGCATCGTGTTAGACTTCGACGATTCTCGATTCTCTACCTAGGTATAAGGGACTGCCTTCTAACGGAAATCCCGGCTTTGGGTACTAGAGTTTCTCCTTCGTGCTGGTTTGACCTTTAACCAGGCTCTTGGGACCGTGTCAATCTAGTCAAGACAGGCATCGGACACTTACCATCTCTTCCATACTTTCGTGGTTCCAGGTTCATTCATAACAAGCTAATTGAGTCGCGGCCCGCTCGCCGCTTGGTGGCGAGTAATGACAATTCAAGCCGGTTCGCGGCAACCCTGCTTCAGTTAGTCTGCGAACAACACTTACTACACCTTTCATAATGACGCACAGGGAACTTACGTTTAATGCCACCCAGAGTCTTTCAAGGGCATCTTTGAGGTTGTCCCTCAGGGCGACTATTTTGGACTTATTCCTCAACCAAGCTCTAAGACGAGCTCGACCCGACCCACCACCTTGCCTAACTAACTTGACGATTATCATTCGGTGTAGGTCCTCCGCGATTTTCCGAGCTTTATAAAGAGTACTATTTACTATGACATCCATCGTAATCAACTCTTGTATTGTCTGTAGGACTCATCGGAAAACCTGGTAGCGTTAGTCGTATCGACATGATATTGGCGCGAATGGCGATGTAGCCCATATTCAACTTTCAAATTTTCACTGCAAATGTATACATCTCATTGATAGGTAATATAACTCGACTGGTGATGGCTTTCGAAATCAAGAAAATGCTGCTAATGAGACCTACAATCTCTGCTATGACTGGTTACTGCTATTTTATCATGAATCGAATACTGACGAAGACAATACGCCTTTTATTTATATGGCTGTATATTATACTTGAATCTTGTGCTTTTATAATCTGCTGGGTAGTATTCAGTAAGAGAAATATTCTGAAGCCGTAGATCAAGTAGCTAATATCCCGGCATGGGAGTATGGCAGTCTCGTCCGACAATTATTTAACTAAGAACAGTCCTATCTGGCGGCTCTCCTCTCGGTGTGACATGTGCCCGTAGCCAAGCAATGCAGCCGGCAGATTAAATGGCTCTTAGGGGATCGAAGTGCTTCTTTTCATAGATTTTCCGCAAACCCGCGCATGGCCATATACTGCAGTATTTCCATAGCAGGACTCGTGTTTTTCGTTCCGCTTCACGAAGTTGAAGAATAAGCCGAGGCAGCAACAGAGATATTTAAGAGCTTGTAAGTATGGTAAGCATAATCCGCGCCAAGATTATCGCATGTGCGATTAAGATAGAATAACGATTGTCTGTAAGGAAAAATTTCCACAACATGTTCTCAAACTGCTTCTGTCCTATTCCCTCGGTTTAACGATTTTATCCCTCTAATACTCGTATGATAACTTATCTCTTGCTGTTCCAGCAATAAACAACAAGTGTCCTAAGAATGACGAATATTCGGAATCTCACCTTGTAGACGAAGGCACATCAGCGCACGATGTGAACACCCTTGCTCCATGGGGGCTCCCATAGTGAAGATACACGATACTCGGTATTAATAGCATGTCTTTATAATATGTACTGTCCTTTGAATGTCTAAACCCTACCTAGAGACATCATATTCCGTGTTAGTCTATACCTACACGTATCCAGTAGGTACATTGAAAACAGGGTTGGTTTAGACAAACATTCATGTACGACATATTCCAGATATAGCTTACCTCACTATAACAATAAGGAGACTGTAATATAAGAAAATGTTTCGAGTTGGGTTCCATCAATAGCGTTCCAGCTTGACTTAGAAATTCATAGTGTAGGTTTGGGGGTTGAGAGTTCATGCTTGAGAATCTTAAACAGTAATGTAGTAGCTAGGGTTATGATAATTCGATATGAAGCCATGCATGCACCTACACGATCTCACCGCCTTATGTACCTCGGTACTCACCTCTGCTCGCTGGCATGAATCGAATTAGGTAACTAAAATATTGTGCAGGTACTACGGAGGGCGATACGTACTTGCTAATGGGGGGCTTACGGGAGCAACACGACTAAGGTACCTATTAAAAGGAGAGCTGCACCGGGCAACCGGGAAGAATTCGGATGGTTGTTGGCCAGTAATAGCAACTTCCCAAGTAAAGGTTATAATGTAGAATAAAACTGCACTCCATCAGCCATTCCCCGTTCAAAGGGCGTATCCTGGGTGACCTAGTGGTTAGAAACAACTCCCACGAGGTAATCATATGCTGTACCGCGAAAGTGTGACTTGTCAGTACGATTATCCGAAGAGGGTTTTTCGTAGGCCGTGGATTCAATTCCTCGGCTGAGCTTTTTTTTTTGTCAATCTTTTCTTTTTGTCACTTACTTCTATGACCGTCAATACCACCCAACATTTCTTCCTTCGTTTCTTTTTAACATACTAATATCAGGTTCCAATATCTCTATTTTGAATTCGGTTCTTTTTATTTTATGTTTAGTATTTAGTAGGATGGTCACATTCTCTTGCTACTCTGACACATTTTACAAGTCTCATCATATGGAAAAGGTAAGATCGGATCCAGATAAAAATGCAGTGATGCTGTCGTCAAATTGACTCTAGATGCGTGCGTTTGATTTTGAACAAATATTTGGCAAGAAACAGCTAAGATTGTGACAATCTCAAGAAGACTACGCCACCAGTATGAAGAGTTATCTTATTTGTTGAGACGCCTAACGCCATGCCATGATAATCCATCATGCAGCCTTCGTCTATGAACCATCCCCGATATGGACTCGCAACTACCTTCAATATTCATAATCGTCCACGCTCCAAATTCCACGCCCTGGTTCCTCATCTCACATCTCACGTCAACGCGTTATTGCGAGTTATTGCGAGCTGTTTATGCTGCTGGGGATGCTATCTCTTGGTCCCCGAAACAGAGTTCGGAAATGCACTTGCTGCTCGATTGAGACCGCGCAGGACCTCTGGCAGAGCACCAGACTGAAGAGTATTGATGAACTCATCAATAACCGATGTGTCATCCAACTCTTGTGCGCGAGTACGTGTTAACCAGTACTCGAATGGGCCTCCTATATCGATTATTGTTAGTGCCTGATAACACCAAGTGGCAAAGAAAAGGGGGAAGATAGACCAAGAAGGGACAGCCAAATATATACGTAGAAAATATATGGGTATATGTCAACTTACGGTTATGCGCAAGTGCGTCACCGAGTTCTTCGCACCGTTCATGGGGCGAGTGTTCAATATGCATATCGAGGAAGTGATTCAACATCTTCGAGACGTCCTTCAGCGGCCATTTGCACGGCATACTAGGCACGCGATTGGCGCCGGCGTCGAGAAATTTCTGAGATGTGCAGAGCCGACACTTCCAGAAGCCAAGGCGCTGGATCGAGCTTGTGCCCGAGCCCTCGAGGCCCATTATGGAAGTCGAGACGGAGTCAGCAGCCTCGTCGTCGCTGTCTGCGATTTTCGCGATGCGCTGTCTCTTGGCGCCGCCCATGGATACGGGTGTGCCGGTGGAGGCGCGATGCTGCTGTAATGACGGCCTGTAGCTGAGAGCTGCAGATTGAGCCGCATTTCGCGCTGCCACGTTGCGTGCCTGAGCATCTATAAGCTCGATCCTATGCTGGCAGTGGCGGATATTGTGACTGCAATCCAGCACGCGAATCTGCAGTGTTCTGCTCTCCTGAGGGGTGAGGAGTTCAGGTGCGTTGAGCTGAGTGCGACAGAAGTCCAGGTCATAACGGTAGGCATTGATATCCTCCATCATCTGGCGTCGAGTGATATCATTGAGGTCACTATTCTCATAACTGAGTGTACGCGAATCTACGGATCCGTTACTAGCAAAGGCAGGAGACATGGTGCCGTTACGAAACTGCTGTCCGTGTTGGTTTATTAACCTACTATAAAAAACAAGACGAATAGGGATGAATGACAAGGCTGAGAGGGAAGGGGAGGCTGTGAGCACCTACCTCGAATAGCCTAGTGACGTCGGGTATGAAAGGCTTAGCGAAAGATGAAGGTCGTTGCGCCATGGCTGGGGACGTGGTAGGCGCATTCAACGAAAGAAGAAAGAGAAGAGGTCAAAATTTGGCTTCCTCTAACTCCCTAACAGGAACTTCGAGATATAATCAGAAAGGATAGTAGTGGCTCGAGTTGAGTTGGTATTCAATATGGACCAGGAGACGAAATGAATGGTATGAAAGGGTTCACGAATGGGAGAGACGCGACGATAGATATCATCAAGGTCAATCTATCAATATATCGCCGTGGTCTTCTTTGGGGGTAAAAGAAACCAGTACGATTGAAGACTACCTAGGCAGAAAAAGAAGTGAAAGGAGAAAAGAAAAGAAAAAGAAAAAAGAAAGAAAAAAAAAAGAACCGAGGAAAAAAAAGACTAAAATTTTCTAATTCTAAAAAAAAACCTTGAAGGTACAACGGAAGCCTTTCTAACACATATTGGTCTCCTGAGCCTCCTACTTCCATTTTATTGACATCTACATCAAAGAATATTTCTTGACAGCGTGCATCCTTCCTTAACTCATTATACTGTCCTTTTTGTTGTTGAAAGTCTAATAAGACGTCGGAGAAGAGGCCTACTTGAGGCTCAGGTACAAAGTACGGAATAGTGCTAGTGAGCCAATGAGGTTAGCGTAGGTGGTATCGGTGCCCCGCGACCCCACTATGGTTGCCTATTATAGTAACTCAGTATCGCCGGTATTCTGAAGAGTTGTCACAAGTCTACCTCGGAAGGCACGCTGTGGAAAGAGTACAACTTCGAATCTGAGCATATATGTAAGATGATGTATATGTGACTTGAACAGGTAGATAGTCAGCTGCCATGATGAGCACGATGAAATTTCGTCCTGAATGCTGCAATACAGCGGTTAGATAAAAGTCAAAAAGAGCAGTCAGGGGCTTTAGCAAGCCTCGGAATTGAAGTTGGGTCCTCCGTGCCGGTGTCCTTTCCCCAAGGCCGGAAGGGATAACACTTACACTGGATATAAACTGGGAGTTCCTACATCTTATGAGTTGGGAACTTGAGCAATATGAGGTCTTGCAGAGTATGTTGGAGCAATGTTCTTAGTTGGCATTGGAGGAAAGTTGCATTTAGATGTTGCGGATGTATAGTTTACATAGGAAGTAGATATGCTTCTTGACAGTCAGCATCAAGTGTAATCCACGTAGATACGAAGTAGTGCCAATGCTAAATATGCCTGTAGCTTCGTGATATGTAGTTGCATCTGAGCCAATACAGGGACAGAAGCTGGAAATATACGACATAGGAACGCTCGGGAATAATTAGGGATAGAAGAAAAAAACCAACATGATTAATCGAGAACTCAAGCTATACGGTCCACTACGTTCGTACATATTGGATGATGAATGTATTGAAGGCTGCATTTTTTGAGAGCATCAGGATTAGCTGTCAAGGTATTTCTCTGCCTGGAATCGGCCGCTGTATGGTCCTTTGGATGGTACCTGACTCATGTTGCCAAACTATGAGGCTGAATATACGAATTGGAGAAGAAATAATCTGTGGAATGGCTCATGATTGTCTAGCAATTTAATTGTAAGAATTGATCAAGAAGAATTAAGGGAGGATTCATTGATATCGTCAGTTGCCTACGAAGTACTTCAGGTAGAAATTGTTAGCGCTGCACGCCTGCACGCCCAGCACGCCTAGACGTTATAGGTCCCTGCACGCGCCGGTTGCTCCCTTACAACGGCATGCTCCACACGACCCACCTTTGAATGTCAGGGCAAGCTTCCCTATTGCTCAATGGCTTGGAGCTTGTGCCGTCTTCTAAACAAAAGCCCAGCTACGCACCCGCACTCGCACCCGACACCATAATAACAGAAGCGTTATTGAGTAGCTCGTTCAACTTCACCAATTTTTTATTGCATCATTTCGCCCGCTGCTTGGCCATAGCCCTCCTTGCTACTTTCTTGCCATCGCTCGGTATTGCTTGTTGCTGACTTGAGAGAGAGTCATGTCCGTAAGGGTCGTAGCACGGATACGTCCGCTCCTGGAAAAGGAACTAGACAAAGACGTGATCGTGCACCCTGCAAGCAACGACGATGGCAAGACCAGTAACGTCGTCAAGATTCCTAACCCAAAGAACGAGTCAGAGGAGTTCTCTTTTGCATTCAATAGTGTTTACGAGCAGGCGACCTCACAGGAGGAGCTATTCACCGCTGAAGGTACGCGTTCATCATATCCCTTCATTCCTTCATCCTCCAGCATTCGCCTTTCGTGGGAGGAAACCATAACTCAACTTGGGATATTACAGTTGCACCTCATATCAAATCCCTCTTCCAAGGCCTCGATGTCACCATATTCGCGTATGGCGTTACCGGAACCGGCAAGACTCATACAATGCGTGGTGGATTAAAGCTGGCCGACCGCGGTGTAATTCCTCGACTACTGAGTGGTGTCTACCGTAGAGCAAAGAAGATTACCAAGGACTCTAATGGCGAGACGAGTGTGGCCGTTGCCCTTTCGTACTACGAAATATACAACGACAAGGTCTTTGATCTACTCGAACCGCCCGAGAAACGAACTCCTTCCGGCCTGCCTTTACGTGCCGAGGCAAATGGCAAGACAATTGTTGCGGGTCTATCCGAGCGCCCTTGCCAGGACGTGAGGGACTTCGAGCGTTTATATATCGAATCCAACAACAACCGCATCACTGCTGCCACGAAGCTCAATGCTCACAGCAGCAGAAGCCATGCCATCCTGCGTGTCAAGCTTACCCAGACCACCGGGGATATGGTCCGGGAAAGCACAGCATCAGCCATTGACTTGGCTGGTTCGGAAGACAACCGACGGACAGACAATGACAAGGAGCGATTGGTCGAGTCCGCTGCCATCAACAAGAGCTTATTCGTACTAAGTCAATGCATCGATGCTATTTCGAGGGGAGATCGTCGCATACCTTTTCGAGAATCCAAGATGACGCGTATTCTCTCGCTTGGCCAGAACAACGGCATCACCATCATGATTCTAAACCTCGCACCCATTCGAAGCTACCATCTCGATACCCTCAGCAGCTTGAATGTCAGTTCAAGAGCTAAGCGTATCGAAGTCCGCGAGATCGAAAACGAGGTCGTCTACAAGCAGCCTCCGCGCACCAACTCCGGCTCGAGTTCCGGCATAGCTCGTCAGCCTCTTCGGCCGTTGGCGAATGCGCATAACATCCACTCGGGCATGGTCGCGGCGGCAAAAGACAAGCCTTCGGACCGTCCCGTCAAGGCATTTAGCGTCTATACCGACCGGCTAAAGCCTTTACCTACATCCCGACCTGTAGCGAACACAACTATGAAACGGACATCACCCGCTCATAAACGGCCTTCCGACTCGGACGGCAATGGTCGACCGACGAAGATTACGCGCCCCGAGATTCTGCGTCCGGCGCCGGTGTCCCGACTAGCCAAGCCGGCGACGCTTCCATCCATGTCCGCAGACCAGATCGAGGCGATGGTGGAAAAGAAGGTCAGCGAGATCCTCGCTTCCCGGACGCAGGCCGCCCCAGCACCGCCCGAGATCAACGACGCCGTGCAGAAGCGCCTCGATGCCCTGGAGAAGCGCATCGAGGACGGTCGCCACGACGACTCGCGCTCCGAGGGCCTGCGCTTCCTGCTGATGGCCCGGCAGCACAAGGAGCGCGGCGAGGATGCGAGTGCGCTTAAGATGTACGAGATGGCGCTGCCGCACTTCCCCGGCCAGGCGAGGCTTCTCGGGAAGATCGAGAAGCTGAAGGCCAAGCTGGACACGAAGCGGGAGGGTCGAGGGGCGTCTCCCGGTGAAATGGGAGACGACGTCGACGAGCGGCCGGTTGCGGAGAAGAGGCATAAGAAGCCCATCCGGCAGACCAACGACGACGAATATAACGACGCGGAGGCGGATGATGACGACGAGAGCTTTGTGGGCAAAGGCCATAAGAAAAGTAAGAAGTCCAAGACTGCGAAAGGATCCTCGGTCGAGCCTAGCGCGATAGAGGATGGCGCCTCGTCGCGAAGCCTGCTCGAGATCGTCAACTCGCGAGACGTGTCGATGATCATGACTCTACAGGGCTTCGGACCTAAGAAGGCGCGGGATCTGGTAGATTACCTAGAGCTGCTTTCGGAAGGGGACGGCGGCCGTATAGACTCGCTGGCGCAACTTAGAGCGGTTCCCGGGATGGGCGGGCGCACGGTAGATCGCGCGTACGAAGGGCTCTCGGCTTGTCGTGCGTGTTAAGGGTTGTATTGTTGCATTTTTCCCCCTCCTGGTTTGCTGTACCGTTTGGTTGCATACATTCATCGGCTGGTAGGGGTTTCTTGGTCGTCTAGGCTTAGACTGACCATGCATTGCATTGGCGTGGCGTTATAGGGGGGAAGCATTTGTTCAAGTTCATAAATATACAAGACTTGTTTGAGTATGTATCTGCATCTTTTTTCAGATGGAAGTGTCTGGCGGATTAAGTTGTAGAAGTGAAATCATGGTGTGAGATTGTGTCCTCTAACTTGTTAACACGACTTGCATTGAGAATGAGTCTTCGTCTGTCAGGGGTTGTAATATGTTGAAATCTACCCAGTTAGCTTAGAAATTGGTAAAGTTGAAGACTCGAGCAATACTACCCAGGAGTTGTTGTGGTTGTCCGTTATCTCATGAAACCAACCTGCCAACATGGTAGGCCTCCGTCCAGAAATATTTATATGATGCACGAGCCACACCGTTAAGCCGAATTCCCCGTTAGAGTGGATCGGCTATCGATGGATCCGTGATCCGTTGAATGGGTACGACGGGACGGGAAAGTTTGCTGAAGCTCCCTTGTATTTATCCCGCTAATTTTTAATTCAATCGTCATAGCCAAACCACAGCTATCGAACGGTTACAGTTACAGAGTCGCCTTCTTTTGCGACCGCCACCATGCGAGGCGTCTCTCTTCTAGCTAGAAGGGGTCGCGCTGATCAATTGGCACGTCGAACGAGCTACATTTGTCGCCAATGTAGAGCTATTCAGATCAGCTCTCCCCCGACGACAGAATCACCTCGCCTCGGAGGAGATGCCTTTGGCACGCCTCTCGATACATCCAAAAATGTCGCAGGTACGCTGAGATATTCGTGTTTTTGTATTTTAGACTAGGAATGCTTATTCGAAGTTTTAGATGCTCGGTTCGAAGTCCTAGGGACAACATACTCCCTCCTCTCCGTATCTCTATCAGCTTCCCAGAGACTATACACTCGCCGCGGTGCTCTTGTCGCGGTATCAGGCAAAGCGCAGAATGTACGATGACAACCAAAAGCTTCATACAAGCTCCGAGCTGACATAGCTAGGCGCAATCGACCCTATCCTTACTCTCTCCCTTTACTCGAGCCGTCACCGGCGTCCCCTTCCTATACCAGCGAATCACCTCGACGACGCCGCTCACCGCATTAATATCGACGAAATCACCTACGACTACGTTTTCGGTACTACGCCTGGATGGTACAACGGACTGGATGGTGGCACAAAGATCGGCACTCTTAGCATGGTCCGGACATACGCTGACGGTGACTCCTCGCGTCCAATATCGGCTGCCGGTCGCGCACTGGGGATCGTCTGAGCTGACCGGTCGGGGTCTCGCTGCGTTGTCCGCGCCGGGCCACATATACCAACTCACCTTGACCGAGGGTGAGGAGTTCGTAGCTCACCCCGCGAACATCGTAGCTTACACGCTCACGAAGAATCCGCCCCTGCCTTTCAGGTTCAAGAGCGCAGGGATCAGGTTCCAAGTGCCGTCGCTTACCTCTTGGCTAGGCGACACGGACTTCCTACGAACGATGCGCGGGACCGAAACCTATAAGTTCCTCGCGAAGCTCCTGTTCAACGTTCGCACGACGGCCCGACGCACGATATGGGGCGACAGGCTGTTCTTGCAGTTCCGCGGCCCAATGACGATCCTCATGTCCAGCAGAGGGGCCCGGATAAGCGACGTGCTGACGGGTTCGGACATCAACGAACTCGCAGATGCCCCTGCAGGAGTAGCTCCCGCCGTAGTAGAACTAGCTACGAGGCCGAAGCCTGACGTCGCACCGCCCAAGGCAAGAGATGCAGCAGCCGTCAAAATAAACGTGGCGAGCGTCGGGGCGGATGGCAAAGTCTCGTTCGAGGACGCTAAGAACCTTAAGGATTTCGAGAAGTGAAAAGACGTGTGAAGTGTCTGTTGTACTATAATAGGGAAGCACACAAAGGATTGTATCATATGATTAGACCACAAGATCATCAAGCACTGGGTGTTGCATTGCTTTCTCCCCCTTTTTTACAGTCAGGGTGTCAAATGCGTTACGCGTAATGGAACTACTAGAAACTAACGAGCTTGGCTCTTTTCGGTTTGTTGGACATTAACACACGTGTATACTGTCTGTTCTTTTTTCGAGAGTTGGGACAATTCGCGTGGTTTTGACTGACTTATCGGAGTAAAGTGAGCTAGGATCGGCTGATAATCTCGTATCCGGACTATCTCAAAACGTGACAGGAGATGACTGGACTGGACTGAAGGTTGAGCTACGCTGCAATACGTAAATCGAAGAGAATATTCGTTCTACATATACGTAGAGAATCCTTCGTGAGCACCTAGCTACTGTAACTGGGGTAGTATACATAAATTGCACGATTCCGTATTTCTGGAACCGTGTTTCTCGGCAGGCAAAGCAAGGGTCGTATCACGGATTCCGACATGGTGGATACCTATATAGTCTAGATTCAGATATTCTTAGCATCTCCGGTTCCCGAGATGGCCTCATCATTATCTCCGAGCTAGATAGGCTTTTCCCAAGTGAGATCAGATTAAAAGAAAGATAAGATGAACCAAGATATGTAAAATAGAGTGCACGGTAATACTAGTCTACCCATTCAGCTAGCGTGACCCGAAAATCATCAAATCCATGCTTCTTCAGCTGCATAAAAAGGGCATAAATGTAACCTCTCAGCCTCTTAATTGGCCATTTCTAATTACGCTAATATTTATGCCAACGGTCCTTTGCCCTTTTTCAAGATCTTATTGTGTGACACACACACGCACTCGGCACTCCAAGATGAAAAGCCAAGCCGCAGATTGCAATCCTAACGGGAAATAGAATAGGATCGCTTTGTAAGAAGTTAAGAGGCTCGGTCCTTCGCGCTTTCATTGAGATGCCGAATTCGAACGCTTTACCAGATCAGATCTATTATCGACCACGGTAGGTTAATTTTTTTTCTTGTCAACGAAGAGATGGGTCGCTCTAACTATTCATAGAAAATACACGATTATGTTGTCGGAATAGACTCGCATCTGTCCAACGTATGACTGCATACACACAGACTTTGCTCAAGATTTCTTCGTAACCCTTTTTTCGTGATATCTCATGAGTATTCGGCTTCGTCCAACATGGGAACACGACGAATTTTAAATCAGCCTTACGGAACCCCGTTCGTGACTTCGTCCCGGGACTTGATTACACGATATCATTATCTTATTTTTCCTTCAGCTCTCGGCTTTCCGAGCTCGCGCAACATCCACGCAACATGGCTCCAGAAATCGATCTGATTCGACAGCCGTTTGCAAAAAAAGGGTTACACAACAATGGGGTCCCCAATGGCCGTTGCTTTTTGTTTCCCGTATTATGACCCATGCACTTAATAAGTCACGGCAAGTCCTAGGTAAAGATACAGTGTGGGTGTACGTACTGTCTTGTCTCATAACTGAGGGAGAACCCCTGCGGTCGCGTGTCCGCGCCTTGACCCATCTTAACACCGAGATACCAAACATTTGGACCCCCGACAAACTCGGTCTTTAAATTTTCTGAATTAGGCGATGTTTGATATAAAGGTCTGGTGAGCCTCAAAACCCCCCTGGCGCATGTGAATTTTTTCGTAGTAGTTAAGATCTTAGATCCGATCCAACTTAGAAAGGTACCTGAGGTATACATACATACCTTGCTGCGAAGATTCCTAGGTACCTAGCTCTTCCTGCCTGAGACAACATTCTATACCGTGCTACGTTCTCGGGTTTCTGCAGTCTTTTCCATCCTGTCATTGGTTGCGATAGCAACCCCGACTTCGTCGGGTCATACCATACCCTACCCTACCTTACCGTACCTTCCGTAGACCGCTTCTTTTTATAAACGGGACAGCTTTTCCAGATGCATGCTCACACGCAGCAAACCGACTCCCCCCTCGCTCCCCACCACGCCAGCTCCCCCCAGAACAGGATGCCCGGCTACGACTCGGAGTCGTCCACGATGGCGCCGTCCGAGCCCAAGAAAGGGGAGGACTCGGTCGAGCCGAGCCCGTACGAGTCGCGCCCGTCCCTCAACCGCATCCCCTCGCACGGGTCGACAAACGCCAACATGTACCCGGAGCCCGAGAACGTCGTTGAGGCGGAGAGTACGTATAGCAATCTCTCTCTCTCTCTCTCTCACTTTGGGAGTGGCTGGAATACCCCCCGAGTTGAACGGGCTTCCTAGCCACATAAAAAAAATTACAATTTTCGAGCCTTTGCAGAGCAATGCAAAGTCAACTCGGAGGTTCACGAGTACTAACTCGATACGCTCGCAGTGGAGAAAGGCGGCATAGCAGCGGTGCCGCAACAACCTGCCGGCGGCCCTCCTCCCGGATTCAACCCGGCCGATTTCCCGGACGGCGGCATGGAGGCGTGGCTCGTGGTAGCCGGCGGCTTCTGCGCGCTGTTCAGCACCTTCGGGCTTATCAACTGCGTCGGCGTCTTCGTCAGCTATTATGTGCGTCTTTGCTTTTTTTTAAAAAAAAAGTGGAATATGGTAATATTGTATCAATTTGTAGTATATATGTTAACAAGTGTATCATTCCCAGGTACAAGGCCCGCTGTCCAACTACAGCGCGTCGAGTATTTCATGGATAACGTCGCTCATGGCGTTCAATATTTCTGGTATGAATGCGGTGGTGAGTTCGAATTTCGTCCCGGACCAAGATCGGTGAACTGACGACTATTTTGTCTCGTGTGTAGATGGGTCGCCTGTTTGATAATTACGGGCCCCGGTATCTCCTCATAGGGGGAACAATTACTTACGTGTTTGGATTGATGGTAAGAGACTGCTTGCTTGATGGAAAGGACCAACGTCCCCCAGGCTAAAAGAAGAGCAGATGTTATCGTTGTCAACCGAATACTACCAGATCATCCTATCGCAGGGCATCGTGAGCGCCGTAGGGATGAGCGCCGTCTTCAACTCGGCGATGAACTCGGTCATGGGCTGGTTCTTCAAGAGGCGTGCGGCTGCCCTAGGAATCGTGGTGTCCGGATCCTCGCTCGGCGGTGTTGTCCTCCCCATCATGATGAACCACTTAATCCCACAGATCGGCTTTCCGTGGACCATGCGGGTCATCGGATTCATGTTCCTCGCGCTCTGCGGTTTCGCCTGCGCCACCGTCAAGTCCCGCCTGCCCCCTCGCCGGAAGCCTTTCAACTTCCTCGACTACACGAGGCCCCTGAAGGAGCCCGCCTTCGTCTGCATTGTCTTCGCCGGGTTTTTCTTCTTCTGGGGCATGTTCCTGCCCTTCAACTACATCGAGCTGCAAGCCACCGACCAGGGCATCGACGCGTCCATCGTGCCGTACCTGTTGCCCATCATCAACGCTGTCAGGTAAGTTGGCCAACACACCTACCTCATTTTCGCAATCCTACCTACCTGGACTTGAAACGGCGAGCTGACCTTTCTTCTTCTCTTTAGTATCCCCGGCCGTATCATGCCCGGTTTCCTCGGCGATCGGTTCGGGCGCTTCAACGTCATGATCTTCATCTCGGGGCTCTCGGGGGTCATCACGCTAGCGCTCTGGGTCCCGGGTAAGTCGACGGCGACGACGGTGGTGTACGGGGCGGTGTTCGGTTTCGCTTCGGGTGGCTTTATCTCACTCCTGCCGGCGGTTATTGCCCAGATCAGCGACCTACGCGAGATCGGTACTCGTACAGGCATCGCCTTCTTCGCGGCCGCTCTTGGCGCGTTGACGGGCTCGCCCATCGGTGGCGCTATCGTCAGTGCTAACGGCGGCAGCTTCCTCGGCCTGCAGCTGTTCTGCGGTATCATCATGACAATCTCGATGTTCTGGTTCATCGCGGCGAGAACCATTCAAGTTGGTTTCAAGTTCATCAAGATTTAGAGACCAGGCGGGTATTTATCATGAGATGAGATCTTTTCTTTTTTCATAATTCTGCTAGACAGGGTCCTGTTTTTATACATATGGCAAAAGCGTTGATTTTGATCTGACTCTGGAAAAGCGATCTTGTCATGCCAGGCGGCTAGCTGTTTGGCCGGGAGGGGTTCTGCATGGGACGGCGTTTTATACAGCATCATAATACCATATACAGGAATGTCGATACCATTTATCTATACAGTGCAATATGGATGACTCGACATAATAAAAGAATCAACGTCGTGGATAGAGAACTTGGATATCTGTTGTGCTATATGTCATGTGAGACCTACTTAGTCATCATAGGGGTTCAGGGAGTTCAAACATAGTTTCTTCGCGGCCAATCCCGCAACCTAAAATCATCAAGTTTCACTGGCCCCACCGAGTCGAAGTATGTTTTAAGAGCCTCATGAAAGCATACGTCATTGGTATTGTTTGTTAGGTCTTCGATGCTTACAGCCCAGCGATGTTTTCTGCCGTCGAAATGAACGCTGATGACATAGCAGAGAGCATCGCCAGTCCCTAGAGTCTTTCACGAATAGTTTCCTGAAAGTGCCTCTATTCGTTTGCAGCACTATTTCTGTGTACTACCCGTATCATACAAGTATCGATGTACACGCTTTAGACCCGTTCACTCCGAGGCAGTCGGTAGCCCATATGTTGCTACCCAGGGATCATAATCCGGGGACAGCATGATCCCCTGTAAGTGTCGCCGCCTGATACCGACATTGCCCCCGTCGAATATGGGTAGGGCGATTGCATTTTTCAACAGCTCCGCAAAAGGTTGTTCGACATCGTAGGCAGTACTAGGACATAAGTAAGCATATCTCACTCATGATCGTTCTCCTTTTTTACTAAAAGTGAACCTCGACTTACACTCCTACAGCATTGATAGTTTCCATTATAGCCTTGACAGCCGTGTCGCTGCAGTACACCTTAGTAGCCAGAGCCAGCTCCCTGCGCGCATTGTAGTCTCCCGGCCCGTGTTCCATGGCATGCGCTGCTTTCCAAGTCATTACTCGACAGGCTTCCGTCTGCATCTTGACGCCGGACAACAGGTCCGCTACGGCTTGGCGTTCGAGCAGCGGCGTCTTTCCCCGCCGGTTATCGCGCTTCGCAAACGCGAGGGCTTCGTCGAAGGCGGCGCGCATCAACCCAACGCCCATCGCGCCGACGAGGACGGCGGTGAGATCGAAACAGGCCGAGATGATAGCGGCGCCCTCTCCAGGCTTACAGAGCACGTTCTTCGCCGGAACCCGCACGTTCGAGTACTTGATGTGGTGTCCGGGGCCGGTGGCTGAATGGCCGGCCGTGGTCACCTCGTGCAGCACTTGGAAGCAATTGTCGCCGTTGCGCTCGAGGTCGGCCCGTGTAACGATGATTACCATGACACTGTCTTTAGGATCTGCGTCGGGATCCACAATCGGCGTTGTGATATCTCGGCACACGACACAGGCTAGATCAGCACCGCGGTTATCCCAGCCCGCACTGTTAGTAGCCCACTTCTTCTCGCCGTTAATCACCCACTCGTCGCCTACCCGGCGGGCGGTTGTATTCAGGCCTGGAGCGCCCTTCTCCAAGTAGTTGGCAACGCCACCAGGTTCGCTGAAGACTAGCGATGCGAGGGGCGTTCCTTCGGAGCTTAGGAACGGAGCGATGAATTCACGATGCTCCGGTTTCTGCGTCAGGTTCAAGGCAGATAGGCCAAGCGATGTCCCGAAGATGGTCAACGAGGTGGCAGGCTCGACTGCGTAGAATTCCTCAACTAGGATCGCGGCCTCGATTAGAGAGCCACCGGTGCCTCCAATAGCTGGTGGGATCTGGCCTTTAACAAGTCCCCCAGCTACAGCAGCAGCATAAGCTGGGCGCGTAGCCTGAAATCGCTTTTGGTGCTCCTTGTATACCATGTACTCAGTGCGCACAGGCTTTAGGACGTCGCGGGCAAAGTTCATCGCCTGAGTGCGGACGGCCGCCTCCCTGGAGCTTAGATGGAAGTCAATAGGCATTGTGATGATTCAAGTCAGATCTAGGATAGCCACGTGTCACCGGTTTTGAGCGTTGCCAGATTATTTCCGTATGTAGTGAGTTGGTTCTAGAGAAGAAGCAAAATGCCTGCTCTAGTGTGTACGCCGGGTATAAATACACTATCAGCTGATTACCTAAAGCAAGGTAAGCAGCAGCTCAGGGAGCTCTTATTGCACGATTCGGATCCGGTGACCATTGCTCTCTGCATGTAGAAATCTCGACTCCACTTGGGTATATAGTACAATATATAGGGCTCGATTAGGCATCGTGGATAGAAAAACCTTCGTTCTGCTATGATATATGTTATGCCGTGATATTTGATCAAGCCGACTTGGTCAGATAGGGGTTCACCAATCTTATCGTGGCATTATGAAATGAAGTCAACTTGAAGGAATAGCTGATTAGATATACCAAAGAGAATGAAATTAAAAATCATAGTACTTGGTTGATTCTTGATGATTCAACTCAGATCTGTTGTACTGCTGAGCTAGGCTGGTGATTTGAGCCTTTCATCTCAATTCGCGGCTCATCTTCTTGGGAATAAGAAACAAAGTCAGACTTAAACCAGAGGGGCGAAGTGGGTGAAACCTCACAAAGGGAACTGGACAAAGGCTATAGACCTACGCGGGAACTCTTAAGGCTGCCCAACGGACTACGTTTTCTTTCCTCTTTTCCTCCAGAATTGTCAAATTCTATTCATAAGACATGAAAACAAACATCAAACTCACGGTATACGCGGTCACCTCAATCATGAGCGAGGCACTAGCATAAAGAACAAATCGAGTCCGCGCCCCGGTAACCTTGCCCTAGGCAACTCTCATACTCATGTCAACGCGCGAATTGACACGGAGCGCATGGCAGCGGCGTCAGCACCGGAGGCGCCGCGAACTTGCGAGGGCAGAGAGGGCGGAGAGGACGGAGAGACTTCTCTCGGACATTATACGATATCTAGAATTAATGTGCGAGGCGAGCCCGGCAAACGTCCGCCGAGAGACCGAGTGAGTTGTTCCCGCAGATCTTGATAGGTTGGATGACGTTAATGGGAATAATAGGTCGATGGAACCTGAGATTAGATTCGTGGTGGAAAACTATTAATCGATTGGGATGTGCATATCGGCGTTGGTGGGTTTTGTTGCGGGTTTTGAGTTAAATATGCAGGAGGTTAGCATAAATGAGCTTAGGTATTAATGCAATCTATTTCTTGGGAGCTTCGGAATTCGATCAAAAGTAATAAGGCAACTATTTGCTCTGGATATGCCAAAGGTTCATTGTGTGGTGAGGTAGTAAGAATTGGATGTGATATAATCGGACCCTGGAATCACTGAGCTCAATGATAGGTGCTGTGGCTGAACTACCACATTGCCGGAATTTGAAGATAGTTCTAATCTTTAGCAAGGTGAGCTAGAGACCAAAGTATTCGACTCGGCATTGCATAGTATGATTTAGTTTAGCTTTGAGTATTACCGAACTTTTTGACAAGTTGTTGCCGCGAGAAGGGTAAATGTTGAAGATTAGAGCGACATCAACGCTCTTGGACTTGGCAATGGACATCGAGAATAAATTGGCGGGGTTGGTACCTTGCCCAAATGTCGCCCTCCTACACCGTTTCATTGCATGACTTGTGGCGCAAAAAACTTTGTTCCGAGACCCGAGCAATTTCCCATAGCAATACGAGAACACCCGACGGCTTGAAGGCTTCGATACCAGTGAGCGCCAATTCAAAATCGTGCATCATTCCCAACGTGCCGGTGTGCGCTTCTGTTAATTATCATGGGCGTAATTCGGAAGACTCTAGGCACGTTCCTAGCCAGCACGATAGGAGGTGTCGCTTACCTGACCACCTCAACCAACCTGACGACACCGCTGGCAGCAGATGATGAGCTATGGACTGCCAAGAGCTTCACGACTTTCAACCGATATCAGAACCCGACGATACAAGATGTCGTCTGGAAACGCCTGCCTCTATCTCAAATTCGACCGGAGCTTCGTGACAACGAAGAGGCTCTGGCGACCGAGTTCTGTCGCGGTGCGTGGTCAGGATATGGTACGTTGAATGCTCTCATACATCTGAAACACCGCCTATGAATGAAGCACCCGGGGCTAATTGCCGGGTCACTGCACTCTCAGCCTACGCGCCTCAGCGCATCATCATGATGCTCACAAACCGAGGTCCCAAGACGAGAGACCAGCTCTTTCGGCAACAGCAATTAGCCTTCTCCAAGTATGAGCTCGGGACACGGTTCTCGGACCACTTCGAGGTGGTAGAGAGGACGAGGAACTCGGTCACGGTGAGAGCCGGTGGGTCGCCGCTCGAGCCTGGTCCGCGCGAATTGGACGGCCTGCTCGTCGTGAGCGCCAAGGTGGACAAGGAAACCGACACGGTTGACGTGGGCATCAAGACGACGTTTTTCAATAGCACGGAGCCGGTTCGTGATGAGAAGAAGCCGGCCCCTTTTGTCGCCGAACTGCTTCACCGATATTATTCCCGGGCCATGGTCGATAGCGGAGTTCGAAGACTGACGCGTTGACGCGATAGAGTCATGTCATTCGAGCAGGCAAAGCTGTATATCTGCACACAGAACCCCTTGAACTATGCATTGCAGCGATAACCAAAAAGCGACTCCGGAAGATGCACATATAACTTAGCGAATGTAAATATTATCTCAACTCCTTGAAACTGAATTTACGTATGTACGAATTAGACATACATAGCGAGTGTCTTACAATGGGAATGATGCTAAAGCGCTGAAGGGTTAGGGGGGACTTTGTGCATTGTTGCTCAGTACTCTGGTGTGAATTATTTTTGGTCTAGTACCGGTGACATGCATCTGTGACGTCATCATTCACTTGCCTTGCCGGAGCATTTCTTCCAGCTAGAACCCGGCCGCAAGGGACGTATTCCGTACCTAGTAAAACGTTGAATAAAATTTACTTCAACTCATCATTCCTCTTCGACGATGAAACGGATTTCAATATGACTCGACGTGAAACCTTGATCGCGCGCTCTATAGTCTACGCCATTCTCTACGCTAAAGACGATGGCGAGCCTATGCGAAAACCCTCGCTCGTACGGCGGGTCCTCAGGCTGTTTTATATGTACTGGCTGACCTTTCGACTGGTGCGGCATGACTTATTCAAAGCCTTGCGCGGTGTCTGGGGCATTCAGGATGGCGACTACAAGACCAGTTTCGGTGTTAGGAAGCAAGGTCACCAGAAGCAAGACATGGCAGCCTTGGAACCTATGGGTGATATGGGTTACAGTGGCTCTACCTTCTTTCGCACCAGCGATAGCGCCTATCTGGTGAAGTCGATTCCAAGGCATTTCGAGCACGACTTCTTCAAGAACGATTTTCTCTTGCCCTATGCCGATCACATGCGTGCCAACACGTCCAGTCTGCTGGTCCGCATCACCGACCTCCTCGAGAGCACACATACCAGCGTTGGTGTGCTGCTTGGTCTCGCCCCAAGCCACCATATCATCATGGAAAACATCATGTACGGACAAGACCAGGAGGCCCAATGCGACACAGCACCGAAATGGGAGTCGTGGGATCTCAAGCCCACCTCCTACTTCTTCCCCGAGAGAGACATCGCCGGAGGAGCGTTGGCATCCGAGGTCACCAAGTCGAAGCTCGCCGATGAATTTTACGACAAGATTCGACTTTCCGAGGACGATGCCGCCCAGTTTAAGCTCCAGGTAGAGAGGGACACCAAGCTACTCGCAGACTGTAACGCCGTTGATTACTCGCTCTTCCTCGTTCGCATCTCGGCCGCGAACGCGCCGGCGGCCGAATTCCAACCCTCGCTCCAATCAGACGATACGAGCGCGGAGCCCATCCCACCCGCGCAACCGCCTTTTGCGTCACCGGATTCGCCGACCTGGCGCACGGGTGTCCTGTCGAGCGACGGAAAGTATATCTATAGGGCAGCCATACTGGATTTCTTCTGGGCCAAGCACACGGCCCACGCCAAGGCGATGACGGGGCTGGTCCAGGGGTACAATCTCATCGACGATCAGGGGCCGATGAGCATCACCACCGATAGCACGGAGTATCGGGACCGGTTCTTGAAGATGTGCGAGGAGTACGTGGAGGTGCAGGAATGATATCCTGCCTCTCTTTTTCCGCCCTGTATATTGACATACCCAACACGGATCATGATGGCGTTTATGAGAAGGATGGTTGAGCACATTTGATAGAGGTTTTACTATTTTCATTGCTAAGTAGTACACATCAAGATACCCCTAAATTATATTATTACCGAAGATTTCTCGAAACTTGTTATATTCATCGTCACGCCCAATATCTTTACCAGAGGTTAAGTGTCGGACGTCTACAGTAGCCCGGGTAGCGGATCTTGTGAATAGCATTGAGTCAAACAAGGCGACTAAGACCATTCAATGCAGTGTCTTTATCCTGTCACGTCTACCATTGAGTAACTTATATAGAGAACCAAAGAGGCCCTGACAAAGGCCTATTGTCAGTTCACAATCCTATTATCTCAGGTACAGCAAGACGCCGTACTTAAAACCACGGCCTACTACCTTCCAACCGCCCTGCTACCTCAACTGAAGTGATCAAGTCCTGCGCGAACCAGTAAGTCCGTTTAAAACGTCTCAATAAGCTAAAAGGAGGACAGAAACCTAACTTTCTGTTCCTCCACTAAGCTAACCTACCCCTATCACCCTATCATCCAGCCCAGTACCTAGTAAGCGGCAAGGCAAAACATGTCCCTACCACTCCTCCCCGTCGCCGCCTCCGTCGCGGTCGCCACCGTCTGCGCCGCCATCTCGCTCGCCATGCCCCCGCCCGCGCTGTACCTCAACGCCGCGGACCCGCTGCTCCCGCGGCAGGACCGGACAGACTGGCAGTCGCTGCGGGTCGTCGCCCCTTCGCCCGGCGACCTGCTCGTCGCCTTCTGGGCCCTGTTCTGGCGCCTTCCGACCCGCCTCATAACCCGGACCATCGGCTTCTTCCTCGGGGGCGTGGTGGGGGACGCGAACGATCTGTGGCTGAGCACGGAGCTGTGAAAAAGGGATGGTGGAAAAAAAGGAAGTAAGGTAGCCTACTTAACTCAAGGTAAGCAGGTAGCGTAGCTTTAGTTCCTCTATTAGACTGGCTTCGAGTGTAAGTCGCCTAGAAGGTCAGGTAAGATGCGTATGTGACAACAATTATCTAGGGAGAGAACGATTGATAGGAGGCTTCGGGAGGCCAGCTGCGAGGGAAGCTATTCCGGCATAGATTGCTGGTATTTTGAGTTATAAAGTCTACTCTTTAGAATTATCATCGGGATCACTTCAAGGGATTAAGCACGGGCTTGATTGATTTACGGGATTCTAGTACACTGAGTTCATAGAGAGGACACAAACACTATTTACGAGAAAGGGCAAATAAAAGAAACGATTGATATACCCAAGCAACATGAACAAAACGCTATGAAATTGTATGACTCGTTTTATATCCTAGCGATTTGAATGCTACTCGTGAGGGCTCTGTGAGTGAAACGTAGGACTGAATTTCCTAGCCGTAGCTAACGATTAAATACATCCACTACTCTCTAATCTGTGTTTCTATCCAGCCTGTTAGAGATCAACAACTTCATCAAAGCCTAGATGTTCCATCTAGCTTATAGTTGATCGTCTAGTTTGGAGACAAGCACATTCGAAAGACAAGCCCTCCAAGTTACGAGGTAACAGACGGCACAGTACTACGAAATAGATCTAGCTAAGGAGCACACACAATCATTAAACATAGCATGGTATGTCCAGCATATACCACAACCAGCTTTACAGAGAACATTCAAATATTTTATTTTTATCGTGTATTCTTCATCACCATCACCGGTATTTTTGACATTCACACCGCGAGCAACTTTCTCCCGAGCTACAGAACAGATACAGTATTTACAGAACCGCAGCAAGTACGACAGCAAACGAATTACAAGGAAAGTAAAAGAAAAGAAAAAAAGCCGAGCGTACGCCAGCTAGTCTCTGTGTGTGTGGGTATCAAAGCTTGCCCCGGACCTTCTTCTCTTCTAGTCCAGACAAAACAAAAACCGCCCTTTTCACCCACCCCCTCGCAGTAAAGCTCGACGACATCACAACCCGCCGATGCTCTACTCTAAACACTAAAACAGTACTCTACAGGAAAAAATTAGAAATGATGTATCGTTCGATTGGCGTCTTCAATGGTGTCTTCGACATGCCTATCAGGCTTGGATCGTCACGTCTGCCTCCCCCTCCAGACTGTGCACGCTTGCGTCGTCGCTGAGGTCCTCGCCGAGAGCCGCGCGCCTAGCGTTGTCGCGCTCGGTGTAGACCTCCGCCTGTCTGACCTTTGCGTGCTGCAGGCAATCGACATATGTCCTAAATTTGACGATCTCGCGCAGTAGATAGCTACTCTTCCGCTCCCAGTTCGTCATCGCCTTGCTCGCGTTATTGCCGCGTGGCGTAAACGCCAGGAGCATGGGGGACCGGAGTTGGTTGTGTTTCTTCAGGTCTTCTTCGATAGACTTGACGTACGTGTCAAGGGTGTCCAGCTGCTCGGTTTCGGAGCAGTTGCTGGGACGTAGTGATTGCGCCGGCGGTGTCCACTCGGCGATATGAATTCGGTCGCCCGGTAGCTTGGTGCGCGAGGAGCCGCCCACGTCAAATGACGATCGGATGCTGCTCTGAAGGCTACCTTGACGGCTGTGCATACTTGTGCGGCCTGCTGCTGCGCTGCCTGGGCGGGGAGGCATCGGTGATTCGTTGACGGGAGCAATTAGAGCCTCGTTAATGATGGCATCACTCCAGCCATACTCTATATTGCTAACACCGCCAACTAACGGATGCGTACTTAGCCTAGCGCTCCAGTAATTAACGGCAAGGGCAAACTCTTTGCTGATCTCAGGAGTACCGACTTGGAAGAGGTGCACAGCGCCGGTCGGAAGGCTCAGGGCCCAGACGTGTGGACGACTACGAGAATAGCCAGGCGCAGGGAGGACGGATGCAAGAGTCTGCCGTAGAGAGAAAGTCCCAACGCTGGTCGCATTCTCCTGCCAATTTCCGCCACCTACGACAGCGCCAGGAGCATGCTTCCGGCCGACGCGAGCCTTCTGGCGCATCGACTTGCTCGAGAAAGAGAAGAGGCTCATAGATCCCTTCTGGACGACAGCAAACACCTCGGTCCAATTCCGCTCCTTAGCCTTCTTGTCCATACCGTCGAGGTGATGCTTGTGAATTACTATGCCTTCCTTGACCCAGGGAGGACCGGCGAGCTCGAGAGATTCGTCCTCGAGTAGTTGAGTACTTTGTACCTCTTCACTCATGATGGACTGACCACTGGTACCGGGAGGGATATCTTCACGGATGATCGCTTGGCTTAGTGCATTGGCGAAACCAATCGATTGCTGATAGTCGCCTTGCGGGTATGAACCAAACGAGTCCATGGACATCGAAGTTTGGGTCCTCCCTAGCGAGTAACGACTCCAGGTGGCAGTTGATGCGGTAGGACTCCAGATAGAATTACCATCATCGAAACTCGTACGGCTAGAGGAGATTCCATTGCCGGGGAATCTAGGCCGTGATCTACTCTTCGAATTCCACCTACTTCCTGGGTTACGCGTCTGATCGTTGATTCTACCGCGGAGAGACACGTGACCTTCAGAAGGTGCTTTCGACAACACACTTGGGCTACGCTTCAGCATACCCATTACCGACAGGGTACTCTGCGATTGGCTTTGCTGCGGCTGAGTCGGTTCAGCCCCAAAGAGAGGAAGTCTTTCGTCACGGATTGACGTGTAAATATCCTTCAACACAATCTCCACTTGTTGCGTCCATGCCTTCATCGAACCCTCAAATGGCGCCTTCACAAGCGGGCCGCAGGTATCAATCGGTCCGTCAGAGTAGTTACCCATCGACGACTCTGACCGTGGTAGCGGCTTGAATGAAGCTCTCCAACTGGGTTTCTCCGACTCCGACTCCAGATGCATACTGAATTCCGAATCGATAGGACTGAGAAGTCCGTTCTTGCCGGGGAGGATGCTGGCCCGGTCAAAAGACTCAGGGGCAGAGTCAGCTAGGGCATGCTTGATGGTCGTCATAGTGTTCTTGACGAATTGACTTCGGGTCATCTTCTGATCGATATCTGCCAAGTGGAGATCGGTGTTCAAGAGCATAATCGAGTAACACATCGTATGGATGACATCTGCGACATGTAAGCTTTCATACAATGCCATGATTCGATGTTCTTACCTGTAGTCTTGAAACCGTGGTTAGGGTTGCAATCGCACCATCGATTCGAGAACGCGACAAGAATTCTGTCAACTTGTTGTGTCTCGGCCCTGAAGACGAGGCGACCACATATTTGACGCAGAGCAGTTAGAACACTCTGGTTCGTGAAGTCGTAGAGTTCTATGTAAGCTCTAAGGGTCCGTTGTCTTACGAGACCTTCTTCTCCCATCCAAGCAGCAGCCTTCTCTTTCCGGATGAAGTCCTCATTTCCGTCGAAAATCCGTTGCGCCTTTTGACGGTCGTCCTCTGTCGGCTCGCCTACAGATACCTCAGGTTCGTCCAAGGGAGAACCCATAAGCTTCGGACTGCTCTCGACAGTATCCACCTTGACGCTAGGTAGGCTGTTGGCTGATTTGTTGGGCGAGCTAGGAAAGGTCGAGCTCTTTCTCGGTACACGGCGTCCTTCTTCACCAGAAGAGTTGCCCTGAAGCAACAGACTGGGCGATAAGTCAGACTTAGAGGCGTCCCGACTTCTGATGGCTTGCTGTTCCCGAATTTCGAAACCCTCGGTTTCATCTTTGGGAGTGTTTATAATGGGAGACGATTTGCTACTCTGCTGGTGCTGCTGTTTGCCATGCTTTCCGACTGGCAACTGCTTTTCACCCTCGTCACTGCTGTCATTGAAAAATGTGGTATCGCGGCCCTCAATCACGTTCTTAGGTAATTCAGGTAGCTCCCGCATTGACATTTCCATCTCCATCTGCGTTCGCCGTCGGGTTGATTCTTGACTTCTCAGGGCTGATGTGGATTTCACCGTTCGAATGGTCGCGTTTGGACTTGGCTCATAGTCGGGAGAGAAGCCTCGTACTTTGCGGGCATTGTCCTCGTCTTGGGATTCGTAACCGCGAGCACGAGGGGAATTGTCGTGAACGGGAGCTAGAAGCCCACCCGGAGAAGGGGCTGCGTTGTTATGCAAGTACGGACTCATGATCTCACGCAGGCTACTAACAGGACTGGCCCCCCGCGTAGGCATCGACTGCTCTTTAATTCTGTTGATTTCCATCGGCGTAGGTATAGGGGGCGGCGGTAGCGGCGGCTCGGCCACCGACTTCTTTCTTCTCCTGAAAAAGGATGACTTCTTCTGGATAACATGAGGTTGATGGGAAGAACGCTGTGAGTCGCGAGATGGAGGAGCGGACGGCGTCTTTGCCTGCGAAGCCACGTGCTGCAACCTGCTTCCGGGATTTTCAACTGTCTCTGCTGATGTTGCCTGTGACGACCTAGATTCTGGGGTATTCGGGCTGTTTCGATAACCAAAAATCCTACTAAAGAAGCCTTGCTTAGTTTGTGGTATTGGTGCTGGCGCCCCACTCAAGAGCTCTTTAGATTTCTCATATCCGACATGCGGTGCGGGAGCAGAGTCTAGATCAGCAGAAGGTATAGGAGGGGGGACCTCCCGCGGAGGTCCGTACTTGGATTGCGTCGTCCGCATGGTACCACTTCTCGATCTCGCATTGGACTTTTTCCGTTCGGGAATTTGCTCCGGTTCTGGCTGAGGCATAGGAGATGGTACGACAGAGGTGGACGGCATATTAAGGCGCCGGGGCCCAACTGGAATTGTCGGAGTCGGCGCTGCTTCGTAGTCGTCAACGAGGAACGTATTGGAAAATTCCGTTTTCCAAGCGCTAGGAGAATTTAGAGAGGGTCGCTCTCCGTAGTCGAAACTCGACGATCTCCCACCAATCCCATGCGCCCAGCGTTGCGTGGTTAGGACTTGAGCATAGCCGCCAGCATCAATGCTATTAGTACTGCTGCTCTTGCTAGTCTTACCTCCTCTTGAATGCAATACACGTCCGCCAGCCGTAGTACCCGGGTGACTGCGTTCCCGCAAGCTATTAATTCGGCCTAAGCTTGACTGAAACCCTGAGCTGCTATTGCTGCGTCGCCCTCTTGAAAACTGACCTGACAGTCTACTTGACGCGTCATCTGTACCTTCAAAGTCAGAGCTGTACGTATATGCATGCCCGGGACCATGACTAAGGCCAGAGCTCCACATGCGGCCGGGGCGCGGGTTGTTTGTCATGGACCTCGAATAGCCGTCACCCCTGGGAGGACTTAGCGGATCGTCATCATCAAACATGTTGGAGGAAGGGGTCTGAATTTGGCCGAGGGAAAATTGGTCGAGAGACGTTAGCATGTTGGTGACCAGGGAGTCTCGGGTAATTTGACGGGCGGGAAAGGATAGGTCGTGCGAATCTCTAGGATGTCTACCTCGAGGTAGTTCGGGAAGCGTGGGTTCGTTCGCTTTATTCTCGTCTGAACCATTATCTAGGAAAGACTCCTCGGAATCGTGGGAGATGGTAGAAACTGTCTGGGCTACTCTGTATGCTCGACTGGATACGGGCGGTTTCGTTTTGGACCGCGCAGGTGGTGTAGAGGGCATGGAATCGCGGCCTCTAGTAGGAGCGGTCGTGGTATTAATATTCAATTCCGGTCGTCGGCGTTGGCCCCGTCGATTGTTCTCGGAGGAATGCATCGTAGGATCTCAATTGGTCGGTTATGGTTGAACAGGGCAGGTCGGACGACAGAAGAGACGGGGGCTGCCATACGAAACACAAAGGACGAGCGGACAAGACAGCAATGGTTACTATCTGTGTCCGTTCTCTTGCCGCCTAGACCCAAGCCAATTCGTCCCAATCCGAGGGTAAAGTCCGTAGATGTCGACCGGAACCTTGGGTAGACTCGTCTCTCGCCCGTCGTCGCTCGTCGCTCGCGTGGTTACAGGATGTATTCTCTCGATTAATTCCAACACGCAGATTTGGAGAACGAAACAGGGAATTATCGAGGCAAACCGAGCGCAACATGTGAGGATCGATTATGGGTGCATATATCTGGAATTAGAACCGAGAAATAGGATTAAGGTAAGGGTATTAAAGGGTATTAGAAACGTGGAGCGCCGCTCTCGGGAAGGATTGGATGATGGAATCGACTGTTGAAGTCAAGGAAAAAGAGGCAAAAAAAGGGACACGATCAATCGCGACTTTCAGGGTATAATGACCGACGGAAAGTGAATGAGGGACGTCGTGTAGCATGTAGGGAGCGAATGATACATTAAACATTGACTGCCCGGAATAGGGGATTCGAAAGTTGCGATGCAACTTTAGATGCACCAAAGATAAACGCACCAAAACGTGCCCGTGGAGCCAAGAAACAACGGCGACATGAGATTCGAAAATTATTGGGTAAACTAGCCCGGCACTAGCACTGCTACAGCTTAGAGGTGGGTTTGGTGGGGTCGTCAGGTACGTGCAGTGCCTGAGTGGTCGCAGATGATTTGACCAGCAATTTATACGATTGGAGGGACTCAGGGCAAGAATGCATCCCCCACACCCATACTGAGGCCACTAAGGCCCCTAAAGGCTAAGACCCGGGCTGCTATTCCACGTATCCTGGCACCTAGAAACTCCCGTCTCTAATTTCTAATTGATAAAATGCACTACGATATCTTGTAAGATCTTACATAGGACTCAAGCCTACTCCTTTTCTTTGGATATGAGGGCGATGAAATATTTTACCTGAATATAAACCACCAAAACAAACATCCAATCGACCATAGCTACTATGTACGTATGTACTAATGAGACAAGTTTAGTACCGGTCGTGTCTTTAACACTCTCTGTTTGATTTACTAATAATATAATTGGATTGATCATCCCGAGTCTTGTCCATGGTCTCTATATCCAAAAGCAACAAAAGCAAGAATTAATGTAGATAGTCTAACCAACTAATTTGCGCCTACTAGTATTGTTTGATATTAATAAATATTAATACTGTCATGTTGTTTGTAAGACTCTACGTATTCACGAGGACATCTCTAGATTGCTATGACCTCCAAAGGGATGGATGAATGATCGAAGCGAACTGAGTCCCCTATGACCTCGACATATAGAGATACCTTCATCTGCTGACTTGGAGACAATGTAGCATCACTCTCTACCCGAGGTGCATGTGGCTTGAAACAATACCCAACCAAGTTGATGGATATTTCTCGTGAATGTTAGTAGTGAAAACTTGACACCTTCGTAGATATGATATTCAATTTGAGCGCCACGTCGGCGTCAAGCCCAAATGCCAAGTATTGAAAATTTACCCCTGAATCCTTGACAGCCGCGTGGACAGGGTCCATGCAAGACCCTTAGGTTATCTTGCACAATGTCTCGAGTCCTAACAATCTAAACACATTCCTACTGCGAAGTAGCAAAATCCTCTCACTTCTTCATTTCTTCATTTACAGGTTGTGAAACTTCTAGTCGGTGCTTTGCACGTAGCAAGTTTCTAATTTTGAAAGTCTTCAAATTCATAGGACGAGTCTACATATGCTGTCCCGTCTTCCATGGATTTATCTACCGATGAGCATTCGCCTAAGGAAAATTTATAGCCAATCAGTGACGATTGCACCATTCAGTATCACCTGCCAACCAGCGCTTCCACGACCTGCATGTATCTAAAAAGGGTGTAAGAGAGCACATTCAGGGGTTGGGAGGCGCCAAAATATTGACAATAGCATCGGTACGTGCCATCGTTACCTACCAGGCGCTTTCTTCCTGGTCGACTTCTTAGGTCAAAGAGACAATGATGTGTTGAAGAGAATGTACCCTCATGATAAGATTGATATATTATTGTTTCATGTTTCCGCACTGATTCCTTACTCTGAGGTGTCCGGCCGGGGTTTAATACTTGTCGTAACGAGACAGCGGGCGCATCACACAGATGCGTAATGCGTATAGGTCAGCAACCAGGTACCAACTCATCCGACGGATATATCGGCTGCACGTCGCACGCTCCAAATGCATGGCGTCTGCGCGGCCGTTGAGATGCAGGACAAATCAATAAGCCACCAGTCACCAGTTACCAGCCATCAGTCGCAAAATGTTGCCTCCAAAAGCGCGAAGTTGCTGAGGATGACATGTGGCTACACGTGTATGTTGATTTCCCCCTTTTTCGGCTTCGGTAGATCTCGTAGCCGACAGGTTATGAAATAAAGTCTTTCTCAAAGCAGACACTCCATTTCCATCTTGCTACACATTCCAGGTCATTATTGGTTCGTAGATTGAAAGATCTGTGGTTTGAGAAAGATCGCAAAGAGTTAATTGAACATTTAGGTGAACCCTAGTTAGGTCTTCGATGACAGAAATTAGGTGGCGTAGATGTGCCGTAGATAGTACACGCTTAGTAATTCGGCTCGGACTCGAAGCGTACAAGCGTTTCCGGCTCCGGATTTCCTCGGACGAGAAATATGTGAACCGGCTCAGACATCGAATTAGTCTCTTCCAATGTAAGTTGTTACTTCTCGGCAAGAGTCTGAACAGCTACTATATACACAACGCTGTCAATCTGTTAGTCAGTTTGTGCTACCAAAAGGAAGACCTTTTATAACTCGCTGCGGAAGATCTCATCACAGTCGCAAATCAGACCTTCATCTTCGTATTTCTTTATACCAGCTAACAGGACATGTCATGTTAGATATATACTTGGCGGAACTTAACTCGAGCAAAGCATGTCTAGTTATTACGTGCTGCACCTCGAAACTGAAAAGCCGAGGTCAGCACCACATTTTCCACGTTTTCCACCGTTCTAAATAAAAACTAGCAGCAATGGTCCGGTTTTTATCTTGTTCTCGGGCAGATACATTGCTGTTTAGCCGTACGAAGCGTCTACGCCGCGCCGCTGCCACTCCCACTTGGACTCCCGCTAGACTGCTGATGGCTGACAGCAAACTGTCGAAAGGTTTCCATGTCGACCATGTTTAACGCGCTATCCTCAGTAGCGTCCAGGTCTACCCGTGGCACGCCCAGGTTAGTAACTTTCCCGCTACGGTACGCCTGGTACGCCTCGAGCCAGCGGGCGGTGCAGAGACACCAACGACAGCCGCCTTTGAGGCCGATGGAGCGAAGGTCGTTCCCACGCGACGCCGAGAAGTCGATGAATTCGTCGCTCACGATGCCAGCCACGGCGTGGTTGCCCGGATCAACGCCTCCGGTACGGCAGTACCCGTCACGGAAGAAGCCAGTGACGGGCTGCTGGGAGAACTGCTTGAGGGGCTGTTTGAACACTGTGATGACGTGATAAATCGGTCAGATCGGTGTGTGAGCAAAATGTATGTATGTAGGTACCTATGTGAGCGACGACTGCAGATTTCTCGTAATTGCGGGGAGGCTTAAGCAGGTGTGTGGGTTGTTTAGGCATGCAAGGTGAGTAACGATTCCCGTACCATTCAGAGGTCTCGATGCCATGGCTTTTGTTTAGACGGGTGGGACCTGAGGCTCGTATGATGATTGCGCTATTTTAGACAAAGAACCCAACCACCTGTATCCCGCACAATAGGATCGACAGCCGGAGGAGAGGTCAAAGTGTCGGGCTATCGAGGTGATAGGTGATAGAACGTAAGTGACGGTTTATTGTTTACCACAAAGAAACCCGAAAGCTCGTGATGAATCAGCTTTAGAAGGGGGTTGGGGAGTTAAGAGAGAGACCTTGATACCGGAAAGAGATGATTGGGCTCATATCACTGATGCGTTGGTATGATATGTTGATGATTTGATGCATTCGTTACTACAGTATTGTTATTGAGTTCGTCTTGGAAGAGAATGACGTCATGGAAATTGTGGGATTAAAGAATCGGACATTCTTACCCGTGTCATCGTGATTCGACCTTTTTCTTCTTTGAAGTCAAAGCACTAGCATTAGACTACTGCACGATTTTCACCATGCCTTGGCTGCTTGGTAGTTTTTTTTCTTTTGGTGTTGAAAATTTGTCTCATCACATATCTACCCAGGTACCTTAGGTAGCCGACAAAGCCGGTGACCAGCCAACGATATTCTTGCTGAGCCACTTTCATGCGTCTTCTCCAGCCTTGGTCGACATAAACACTCGTAATCGGATCGGTTGCTATGTTCAGTAGGTACGCGGTGAACACTAATGCAGTAGGAAGATGCGAACTTGTTACGTACATACATGGCTGGGATGACCATGATAGATATCTAGTTTACCTCGTGTAACTAGCTTTCCGTGACACTCGAACGATGCTTTCATGAACGACTTCGAATAGCCTATGTAGACGATGCAGAAATAAATGACTGCAGGTCAAAAAGGGGTAGCAGAAGGCCAAGGAGAAGACGACATACGGCCGGGCCTATGCTGATCTTGTATACAGACGGGACCAGTAGACCACATCTCGATGGCCAGCAAGTCGACCCGCAGGGCCACGCAAGTTCGAGTAGAACCAGATGCAAGTCAGCAAACAGGTATATTGCGGCCACGACCTTTGGCCCAGTTTACCGACGCTCGCATTAAAGGGGGGCCACCTCTTTCCTGGCAGCCCGGGTGAACCTCTGAAGAATTCCACCTAGGATCTGTCAGATCTAGGACAAAAGGAATTACTAGTAGACGTATGACAGAATAGTAGCCCTACCAACTTCAAGTATTTTTCACAAGAAGAAGCCGCATCCGTTACTTCTAGTGTTAACTAACGGGCCTCCCTATTTCTATTTTAGGGTGAGAAGATGTCAATCCGGCCCCATCCGGATCGGCTAGCCCACGCGAGATCTCGCCTCAAATTGCTACGTAGCATCTCGTGAGGTGGTAGCCAAGTCTTTCAACGGACCGTGATCTTGGGACTTATTACGCCAGAGCTTTAGTTCGTGCTGTTTGTGCCAGTCATACGAAGACCGTGGGAGGGCCACAGTTAGAAAACGGCCTTTACACGGCTCCGCATTCTCTGCTATGAGCACCTAGAAAGACGCAACCGCTAGTTAAGACAGATCATTTCTATAAGCTCCGTATTATATATCGTATTCGAGTGGAGATAAAGGACTGCTAAAAATGGCGTTTCTTTGTCGTAGCGTGCGCTAACGGCTCTGTCGTCCAATCATTCTGCGCCTTTCCTAGTTGAGTAGTTGGTGTCAGCACATATTCTTGTCGCGGCCGAAGCGCCGGCTGTCAAAATTATTGGCTCCGGCACTATGCCCCCTCGAAGGATCTGCACCAATGCGGAGCGAGCTTTTCCACGCTCTTTGCGCTCGCTTGTTCGTATACCCCCTGTCGTGCTCTACCCATAGTACTTTACGCCAGCCTCAACGTCAGCCCACTCTCCGTCTTGACAAAGACGGTAGGCAATGGATCAAGCTTTCGACCATTTTACGGGGCTGGCTTCGGAATGGCACATTGCGATCGACTGGTATCGGCGCCCCAGCTGATGACATTTGCGTTCTACCTGAAGCAGACCCGATGTCACTCTCCACCATGCCTGCACATAAAGAGTCCCTCTCCTCCCAGCCCGTCTTTCTTTTCCCAATATCGGTTTCTGGTCTCTTCAACCATATAAACTTATTTGCCCCAAGGTCACTCGTTTCCCCTTGTGTGCAATACCACGGCTCGTTCCAATCACGATCGCTATTCGTCCTTCGCTTACGAGCTTTTTAATCACTAATATAATATCGAAAAATCTGAAGATGCGTGGCGTATTCCTCAGCCTAGGAGCTCTTGCTCTCGTCCGTGCCGACTATCCTGTGTCGACTCCCGAGACTCCAGGATACCCGACGACTAACACAACCTCGGCGGCCACCAGCACTTCTTCGTCTATAGGTTATCCAGTTAGCACACCTAGTTCCACATCCTCTTATGTGGCTACTAGCTCGTCGACGCTAGGCTATCCGGTCAGTTCGTCGTCGACGCCTGGATATCCGGCTAGCTCGTCGTCGACGCTAGGATACCCAGTCAGTTCGTCGTCGACACCTGGATACCCAGTCAGCTCGTCGTCGACGCCAGGATATCCGGTCAGCTCGTCG